>OX244005.1:0-600000 GCA_945859715.1 Apamea sordens | reverse complement strand
GCGCGCCAGCCACGTACCTGTAGTTGAGCGTGTGGTGCAGGAAGCGGTTGGCGCCCAGCCCGTGGTCGCGCGACGCGTACAGCGCCAGCCAGTGCGACGGCAGCGCGCACAGCAGGCGCGCCAGCCACGTACCTGTAGTTGAGCGTGTGGTGCAGGAAGCGGTTGGCGCCCAGCCCGTGGTCGCGCGACGCGTACAGCGCCAGCCAGTGCGACGGCAGCGCGCACAGCAGGCGCGCCAGCCACGTACCTGTAGTTGAGCGTGTGGTGCAGGAAGCGGTTGGCGCCCAGCCCGTGGTCGCGCGACGCGTACAGCGCCAGCCAGTGCGACGGCAGCGCGCACAGCAGGCGCGCCAGCCACGTACCTGTAGTTGAGCGTGTGGTGCAGGAAGCGGTTGGCGCCCAGCCCGTGGTCGCGCGACGCGTACAGCGCCAGCCAGTGCGACGGCAGCGCGCACAGCAGGCGCGCCAGCCACGTACCTGTAGTTGAGCGTGTGGTGCAGGAAGCGGTTGGCGCCCAGCCCGTGGTCGCGCGACGCGTACAGCGCCAGCCAGTGCGACGGCAGCGCGCACAGCAGGCGCGCCAGCCACGTACCTGTAGTTGAGCGTGTGGTGCAGGAAGCGGTTGGCGCCCAGCCCGTGGTCGCGCGACGCGTACAGCGCCAGCCAGTGCGACGGCAGCGCGCACAGCAGGCGCGCCAGCCACGTACCTGTAGTTGAGCGTGTGGTGCAGGAAGCGGTTGGCGCCCAGCCCGTGGTCGCGCGACGCGTACAGCGCCAGCCAGTGCGACGGCAGCGCGCACAGCAGGCGCGCCAGCCACGTACCTGTAGTTGAGCGTGTGGTGCAGGAAGCGGTTGGCGCCCAGCCCGTGGTCGCGCGACGCGTACAGCGCCAGCCAGTGCGACGGCAGCGCGCACAGCAGGCGCGCCAGCCACGTACCTGTAGTTGAGCGTGTGGTGCAGGAAGCGGTTGGCGCCCAGCCCGTGGTCGCGCGACGCGTACAGCGCCAGCCAGTGCGACGGCAGCGCGCACAGCAGGCGCGCCAGCCACGTACCTGTAGTTGAGCGTGTGGTGCAGGAAGCGGTTGGCGCCCAGCCCGTGGTCGCGCGACGCGTACAGCGCCAGCCAGTGCGACGGCAGCGCGCACAGCAGGCGCGCCAGCCACGTACCTGTAGTTGAGCGTGTGGTGCAGGAAGCGGTTGGCGCCCAGCCCGTGGTCGCGCGACGCGTACAGCGCCAGCCAGTGCGACGGCAGCGCGCACAGCAGGCGCGCCAGCCACGTACCTGTAGTTGAGCGTGTGGTGCAGGAAGCGGTTGGCGCCCAGCCCGTGGTCGCGCGACGCGTACAGCGCCAGCCAGTGCGACGGCAGCGCGCACAGCAGGCGCGCCAGCCACGTACCTGTAGTTGAGCGTGTGGTGCAGGAAGCGGTTGGCGCCCAGCCCGTGGTCGCGCGACGCGTACAGCGCCAGCCAGTGCGACGGCAGCGCGCACAGCAGGCGCGCCAGCCACGTACCTGTAGTTGAGCGTGTGGTGCAGGAAGCGGTTGGCGCCCAGCCCGTGGTCGCGCGACGCGTACAGCGCCAGCCAGTGCGACGGCAGCGCGCACAGCAGGCGCGCCAGCCACGTACCTGTAGTTGAGCGTGTGGTGCAGGAAGCGGTTGGCGCCCAGCCCGTGGTCGCGCGACGCGTACAGCGCCAGCCAGTGCGACGGCAGCGCGCACAGCAGGCGCGCCAGCCACGTACCTGTAGTTGAGCGTGTGGTGCAGGAAGCGGTTGGCGCCCAGCCCGTGGTCGCGCGACGCGTACAGCGCCAGCCAGTGCGACGGCAGCGCGCACAGCAGGCGCGCCAGCCACGTACCTGTAGTTGAGCGTGTGGTGCAGGAAGCGGTTGGCGCCCAGCCCGTGGTCGCGCGACGCGTACAGCGCCAGCCAGTGCGACGGCAGCGCGCACAGCAGGCGCGCCAGCCACGTACCTGTAGTTGAGCGTGTGGTGCAGGAAGCGGTTGGCGCCCAGCCCGTGGTCGCGCGACGCGTACAGCGCCAGCCAGTGCGACGGCAGCGCGCACAGCAGGCGCGCCAGCCACGTACCTGTAGTTGAGCGTGTGGTGCAGGAAGCGGTTGGCGCCCAGCCCGTGGTCGCGCGACGCGTACAGCGCCAGCCAGTGCGACGGCAGCGCGCACAGCAGGCGCGCCAGCCACGTACCTGTAGTTGAGCGTGTGGTGCAGGAAGCGGTTGGCGCCCAGCCCGTGGTCGCGCGACGCGTACAGCGCCAGCCAGTGCGACGGCAGCGCGCACAGCAGGCGCGCCAGCCACGTACCTGTAGTTGAGCGTGTGGTGCAGGAAGCGGTTGGCGCCCAGCCCGTGGTCGCGCGACGCGTACAGCGCCAGCCAGTGCGACGGCAGCGCGCACAGCAGGCGCGCCAGCCACGTACCTGTAGTTGAGCGTGTGGTGCAGGAAGCGGTTGGCGCCCAGCCCGTGGTCGCGCGACGCGTACAGCGCCAGCCAGTGCGACGGCAGCGCGCACAGCAGGCGCGCCAGCCACGTACCTGTAGTTGAGCGTGTGGTGCAGGAAGCGGTTGGCGCCCAGCCCGTGGTCGCGCGACGCGTACAGCGCCAGCCAGTGCGACGGCAGCGCGCACAGCAGGCGCGCCAGCCACGCCGTCGACGCCAGCCCGCCGCCGCCTGCGGGACGTATGCATGCGTACGCGTGCACTGTTTACTTTACGTCATCAAAATCTTGTCTAGTCCTGTCTACTTCAAATAAGAGCGGTATTATCAGCAAACAGTATAGCGTACGGATACCCTTTAAACAGAATGGTGAGTCATTGATATACAAAAAGAATAAGAATGGACCCAGTATTGAACCTTCACCTAATTGAACTGGTAGCCCGGAAGATTTCACACCATTTACATCTACACATTGGAACCTATTACGAAAATAAGAATCTACTATGTTGAGAGCTTCGTTTTGGATATCGTAATGACGTAGTTTGCGCAAAAGCGTGTCATGGTGCACGCAACCAAAGGCTTTGGACTTGGAGATATCACAGAAAACTCCAATAGCATTTTGCGAGTTCTCCATGTATTAAATACGTGTTGCAGCAAGTTTGGATGGATGGATGTATGGATGGATGTTTGTTACTCTTTCACGCCAAAACGACTGAACAGATTTGGATGAAATTTGGCACACAGATGGTTTATAATCAGTATTAACATTATGGGATACTTTTTATCCCGATATTCCCACGGGATCGAAACTTATGCGGGTGAAACCGCGGGGCGAAGCTAGTCCAAAATATACATGAATATTAATTCAAGTATGTACAGTGGGCTGCAAAAGTCCATGAACAATACAGAAACAAAATCGTGTGAAGCGAGAAATGACGCCATCTAGCGTAAAACTAGTTAACGACTAACTTTAATTATGCTGTTACTAGATGGCATTGCTTTGCTTTAAATGATAAAATATTTTCTTTTTGTCTCTTCAATAAAAAAAAACATTCAAATAATTTATAATTAATAGGTTCTTTTAAAGAAATTTTTTCCTAACTATTAACCTAATATTATGTTAAAATTGAATATCTGATTTTCTAAGTTTTAGTTTTCAAACTTGAGAGGGTAGGTTGAATATGGATTTATAAATAATTGGTAGGTAGTATAAATAATACATAGATTGGAGAGTTATGAATGACTTACGACGATTTAAAGAGGAGGGTTTTTTTCAACACCAATAAAGAACTGGTAGACCACGACTTATAAACACATTGCAGCGTCCAACCATGATAAGGGAGTCTGAAGAAAATGGATTTCTGCCAACGAACCACAATGCTGGTTTACTTGACACAAGTGTTGACATTGGTGCCGATTCCCTTGTTCACGAACTAAACTATATTTAAGTTCTGTGCATCTTTTTCTTTCTATTTCATTAAGAAAATGACAAAAGATAAATATTAGTTTAGTCCTGTCAAATTAAGATACTACATAGACAGTTTAGACGTGATTAAAAACATGGCGACCACAAATACGTCAATTTACGTCAGGCGCTGACTAATTTGACGGAAATTAAATTTAGTTTAGTTTGTGAAAAAGGGAATCGGCGCCATTGTCCGTCGTGCTCTTCATAGTGATGGGCTGCATGATCGGACGCTTGCGAAACTCTTGCTCATGGAAAACTATAAAAGGGCAACATTACAGTTCGCTTTGAATCACATACAACTTCGATTGGAGCAATGTCATCTTTACAGAAAAAACTTTTAAGTCCAGTGAACACGGACGCTTATGTTTGTGGCGTCGAAATGATACGTGATACACAAGTGGTCACGTAGTGCCCACAATGCAATCTGGTCATATAACAGTGAACATGTGGGGATGGATGAGTGCAGCCGATCCGGGAGAACTAGTCAGACTACCAACTCGAGCAAATAGTGAAAATTATATATAGAAGTGCTGGAGGAGACCATGTTGCCTACCGTTCGAAATGTACCGTATGAAAGTATTCCTCGCCTTCGCAAACAAGGGATAATAAATCCTTCAGTACCTAATCGCCAAACGATTTTGGCCGCTAATCAGAGGCTATTTAGACCATGGCCGATTTATAGTAATTCCTACACGCGCTCAAGGACGTGGCAGGCCGAGACTCGCAGTAGAGATCGAAGAAGATATCTTCGATTTCTTGGAACGGAGCCCTAGACCGAGTACGCGAGATGCAGCGCGGCGCTTCGGCGTAAGCCAATATGCCGTGTGGAAACTTCTCCATACTGCTGGGTTGCACCCGTACCATTTTCAAAAGGCACAGGCCTTGAACGACGCAGACACCGTTCCCCGTCGAGCCTTCTGCGAGTGGCTGATCGCACACCCCGATGCTAACATTTTGTGGACTGATGAGGCCTTGTTTACTCGAGTGGGGCTGTATAATCAGCACAATGAACATTGGTGGTCATTTCGAAACCCACACATGATACGAGAAACATAATTATCACCAAGTGCGGTTTAGTGCAAATGTGTGGGCTGGAATTGTCGGCAACAGAATACTGGGGCCATATTTCATGGGGCACGTACCTAGATATGTTACGCACAGTAATTGCTGAATTCATGGATGACGTGCCGGTAATCTCCCATCAAGATTTTTATTATCAGCAAGAAAGAAAAGAAAGAAAGAAAAAGTATTTATTGCGACTCGTACAAGATCATAAACTAAACACAATTAAAAATAAAATGAAACAAGACGACGCAAGACGGTGCACCGCCTCCGCCGTTCGTGATTATTTAAACATAGCACACGGTGACCGTTGGACTGGTCGCGGGCGCCCGTCGCCTGCCACGTCGGCCACCAGATCTTACTCCATGTGACTTTTTTTGTTGGGCGAAATAAAACGACGAGTGTTTGTGGAGGAAGCCCAAAGCCTAGACCAATCAAAAGAGCAAACTGTACGCGCATTCGACCAAGTGAAAAGTGACACTGTAGTGCTCAACAAAATTAAAAATAATGTGTAAAAACGTGCAAACGTGTTTAGAGAGAAACTGTATGCATTTTGAACATTTATTAAAGTACTGTTAATGTGATTGTTCTAAGATTTTTTTGATTAAATTTGTAATTATTTGTACATAACTTGATTCAAATTTTTTAAGTACGCCTAATAGCAAAATGTTTTGGCACGGTTTTAATAAGGTCTAAAGTTCTTATATATCTAATTTATTTTTACTTTATTTGTAATTGATTAATTAATCATTCTAATCATAGTGAAAATAGCACAAATCTTTTGCTTATTGACGGTCCTAACTTCCTAAGCCCGTGGAAGTATGAAGGGAAAATTTGCAACTTTGTTTATTATTGTGTTATCAATGAATTGCGGCGGCGCGCGGGGCAGGCCGGCCCGCGTAACTTCACCTAGCGCGTACGCACGGCTCGGCAGTGTCCAGAAACATTTACTTTTTATAGATACCTTTGTGATATCTCAATATTTTTGTATTGAGTGATACTAAAAGAAAAAACACGTATTCAATGATTTTCGCCAAAGATTAATATGTCAAAATTTGGACGGTGACTAAAATATCTTCCTGTATTTCTGCCCACTATATTCCCATCGGTTTCTTTTGTTATGTTTATCATTAAACTACGTATGCTAGTAAATGTAATGCTGCACCAAAGCTTGTACATAAATGTATGAGCTGTGTAACTCCTTACTTACGTTTCATAAATTAGTCATAGTTGTGAAGAAACCAACGCCACCTAGTTTTTTATATTTTATTTTCGAAAACTTGAACTCAAACGTTCACTGGAAAATAGACACTAAGGTATCCATGCAATTTTGCGGGTGTGTACTTATTTTAAAGATGTTACTAAAAAGACGATAAGGCACGTCCTGTCCTTGTCACGCTAAACGATCATTTTACTGAATGGTGCGAAGTTACTATGGCGTTCCTGCGTTGTGTCATCAGGGCTCTGTTTATTAAAGCTGATCCGACAAGTCCGACATTGTCAAAAAGTGACAATTCGACAATTTTTCTGTTTAATAAAACTTACAGGCGACAAAATTGTCATGGTGGAAAATTCACAAATATTTTTAACAATTTTCTGTTTAATAAAACTTTTTTTTAAAACGTAACCTGTCGCTCAAAAAGTTTGTCGTGAAAAACTTGTCAAAGGACATCAACCAAAATGGGCTAACCGTGAACAACCGTATTGGGAAAAAAAGGAATTCATAAATAATTGAGTAATAATATTTACTGAACATTGGTCCCTATTCGGGAGTGTCAAAATAAATAATATTAAAAATGAATAAAAATGATTTTTAATTGAATTGTATTGGTATGGTGACAGATGCGGCGCGGCGTGCGGGGCGCGTTGGTTTAGGGTTGCCTAAAGAATAAAATCACAGAAAAAATAATATCGATATTTTTGATATTTCGATTCAAGAGCTTCGAAATATTAAAATGTTTTCCTGGAAGACCGAGCTTTGCTCTGGCCGTGGGAGGGTTCATCATCAGCATCACCATCATCATCTTAACCTTACATAAATAAAAAGATATAGTTTAGTTGAACATTTTTTTTTTGAGTTGGTAAAATCATACAATTTTTTACAATTTATTCGCATATTATGTCAGTTTTACGTTTTAAATGCAATGTTAGAAATGAAAGATTGCACATGCACGCCAAGCCAACCACGGCTTATTTATTTCTCTCGCTCTAAGATGGAGCGGGAGGGCGTGTCAGACTTTTATTGACTAAAACCACACATGTGTCATTCTGCGCTGACATCTCTTTGAGGCGCGCGTGGTAAACTACGCGCCGTCGACGATTTGGGCTCGGTCCGGACAGTAACTGGTAAGCCGGGCGGCGAGCTACCCATTGCTCGTTGTCCGCAAGCCCTCGCCGAGAAACAAAACAGCACAGGACGATGGAATCGGTTTCAAATCGAGTGTTCGACTGACAGTGCAGAGAACTGGCGACACTGACCCAGACCCGATTGGCGCTCGATTTTCAAATTGTCAATGTCATTCGCTTTGCGTTTGCCGCTCTTGTTCGTATCGTATTGTGAATATTATTTATTTATTTATTTTAGTACATGGAGGACATACAGCTAATAAAAACAAACACAAAAGGAAATCATAGTCACCCGAAAGCCAATTATTTCGACTTTAGCTATTTTTGGCGACTTGTGCTGTTCAAAATACATTCTGATGATTTTCTATCCGACGACCCCGGCTCACTCTCGGACTCAGTACCCGCTTCAAACGTTAACCCAGACATTTCTCCGTATAATGAACCCGCTTTACATAAAGACTTGCGCGTGAACATCGACATTCCGATTTTGCCTAGTGAATCTATACATTGTATAAATTGTGGTACTGAAATCACTCACAGGAAGGAGAAGACACATTGTTGATCTTGTAAAAGTGCAGCGAGTTATACTGCAATGGATCGCACCGCAAGTGGTAAGTTCCAACTTCTGACATGATTATGTATACATAATTGAATATTTGAGTTTGCTAAAAATTCATCACTAGTTAATGGTTCTGGACGATCATTGTTTAAAACTCTTTATTGCACATAAATAAAAAATACATTTTTACAAGGACGATGGTCAGTGGGTATCTTAGGGGCGGAGTTTACGAAGTTAAGCTTATCTCTAGCAGAGATCTCTCGCAGTCAACCTGTGGGTGTAAGATAACGTACAAGCCCATTGTGGAATATAAAAAAAAAGTATGTAGGTATGTAATGTATGTCTGTTTTTTTTTTTTAGATATTGCCCCACACTAGGAATTTCTCCTGTATTGTGGGTGCGTTTACAAACATTTAAACTCACATACACAAACAGCCAGACCCGGAACAACTACTTGTAGGTCATACAAATATTTGTTCCGTGCGGGAATCAAACCCGCGACACGCAGCGCAGCAGTCAATCGCTTAACCACTGCGCCAACAGTGCCGATTCTTTTTCGATCTTTGGCACACTCTTTAGCTGAACTGGCTTGGTTAATTAGAACATAAATGAGGTGTAGTATTGAAGTTTTTTTTTTGTATTATTTAACCAACTTGATACAAAACTTCTTATCTATATATTTTCTTTGTACTGTAAACCACTCAATAAAATTAATATAATAGTGCAATATTTTTATGTTCATGTTCATGCTCAAACGCCATACAATGTGGTTGATGTCCTTTGCCTTATTAAACAGAAAATTGTCATGACATATTGACATATTTGTAGAATTATCCGACAATTCTGACAGGAGCGTTATCCTCTGTCGCGAAATCATATTTTGAAAGTGTAAGTGTTTATAAAATGTTTATTACAAAAAATTGTACTTACATCGAGCAGTGCACAATGCGAATATTTCATACATACCTATACATATCTTATTGATAACTCCTTTATTCAAAGTTGGTTAACGGTCTAAATAAAAAATAAAATTATAACGGATAAACTAGTTAAAATAAACTAAACTTTACCATGGTCCCTTTGCGCCAATTTTGCCATGTAGTGTCACACACGAAGGTATTTCCAGTATTTATTGAAAATACCTAATGCTGTTAATTGTTCGGCTATTTCTTTCCATTTTTATATCGTGGGTCAATTGGTCACTAAACTTCCCAAATATTAATATTTATATTTTCATAAGGCCCAAAATGGTAAGTTTTTGTGCATTTCCATTTTACACGCGATCAAAACAAACAATCGAAGTTGCACTAGTGATTGATTCATTCTTTTACTTTGTTAATATTTGAAATATTTTACCCTCAATGTAGCTTCATAATACTAAATTATTTGCAATTAATTACTGTCAAAGTCGACATAATTGTCACGACAATCCGACAATTGTCACCGATAATTGTCAGAGATAATTTGACTGTGGTTTTTTGACGTGTCGAGTTTTATTAAAGGCGGTTTTAAATGGTAAATATGTCAAGATTTCACCTGTCGATTTTTGACATATTTGTCACTTTTATTAAACAGCTTAAGTGCGACAATTCTACAATTTTGACAGACATATATGTCGAATTGTCAGCTTTATTAAACAGGGCCCAGGTCCTGCGACCAGCGCTGCCTCTGTCTAGCATAGACATTAAAAAGCATACAACTTCGCAATTTTTTGAGATATTTAATAAAGTTTTAAAAAATCCAGTCAAAATGATTGGGGAAGGTGGAGGCAGCCGACGAGTACCTTGCGGCTGCGGCGGCGGCTGCACGGGCCGCGAGTACAGCGGCGGCGCCGTGCCCGCCAGCAGCCACGCCACCGACACGCGCAGCAGCTGCGGCGCGCCCGGCCACGCGCTGCGCTCCAGCACCGGCGTGGCCAGCTCCAGCCCCGCGCCCGAGCCGCTGGACTGCAGGCTGGCGGCCATGTCGCGGTGCCGCGTGGCCAGCATGTGCACGCAGTACCTGGCCGTAAACAATAAACATATCGGACTGAAGGGCCTCGTCGAATAATCGCGGTTTTGCAAGATTAACCAAGAAACAAAATACATTTCTCTAGCACTAGTTAACAACACGTGTGAAGTATAAAATGCGTTGTAGGAAATAGACATATTAAACCGATCGTAGACGAAAAGGAATACTGGGAAAACGATTATCTTTAGATCAAAGATAAATAAGGAAAACTTGATTTACTCCGTTTAAAAGTGATGTATCATCTCACCTATGAACAGGAAATATAAGTCTGTGACAGTGTTCCTCTAACCAGCGCACCACGAAGCCGATGCTGTGCATGTCTTTCTTGTTGAAGCACCCGTTCACTACCGCCGACAACGTCTTGTTGATCTGAAGAAATACAACATGATGTCTTCAATGAACATTGAAATATAGGTCTTTTCTGATGAAAAGACCAGTAATTATTGGATAGTAAGGTATGTACGAAGGACCACCTCAGAAGATTTCGCTGTTAGCTACCAACCAACACATTTGAGGACTATCGTCCTCACCAAATCCATTATGCTATCTATCTTTAGCAGATACAATGAAACTCTACGATGTCTAGTGGAACTCAACAGTACGCAATACCTTACAAGCAAGCTAAGCACATAAATCCTGTATTTTTCTAATATCGTTGAACCTCTCAACAAAACTCGTTCTAAACTTGGCTCACGTTTTTCAACGTAGCGTCTTTACTTGGCAGTATAAACTTACCATGAGACAGGTCTGCGGACCCTCGGGATAGTGGTCCATGGACAGTTTGTAGCTGGTGTACAGCAAGCTGCGCAGACCCTCGGGCATTACCATGTTGTCGTCCGTTTCCGCACCGAACATCCTGGTGGAGAGAAGTATTAAGATCTTTCGATTTTCTCGTCGGTCGACTCGTTTCATGCCAAGTGTGAAATGAAGTGTGACGTGTGTACTAGCAACGAAGGTCAGGCATTTTTTTATACAACTCTAACAACAAATTAAAATGTTGGTCCAAAATTATGACGCCTTGCCATTTAGGTCATTCAAGTTTCAGTCATAATACTCATAATACTACCTACTTGCTCACTTGCATTGTACCATTTATGTAGTGTGAAGAACAGCACTTACATAACAATAAAACTAAGCCGAACCTTCCAGTTATTTATATCTTATTGTATTCGTGATAATGACTCGAGCGAGACCAGAGACTGATCTACTTAGTTAATGTTAAACTGAAGGCAATTCTTGTAACATGATGAATTTGACAGACATTGAGTGACAATAAACGCGAGACAAAAAAAAAAAAAAAAAACTGCGTGGAAGCGGAAAATTCTCGTAAAAAATATGAACGCGAAAAAGTGGTCGGACACCAAAAGACAACTAAACATACACGACGTATGTTTAGTTGTCTTTTGGTGTTATCTGGTGGCAATCCAGCCCACCACGGTCCACCTGAAGGTAAGTGGCCAGTTTAGCACCGTTTTAGACATCTGCGAGACTAGAGAGAACGCATGTGCGTTGCCATCATGAAGTACATAGCTTATGTGCTGCACCAGCACTCACTTCAAATTGGTTTTGTAAAAACATAACCCTGTCTTTTCTGTCGCGCAGTCGGGTAGGATAACCAGCCTATAATGTTCCCACTGCTGGGACACAGGCCTCCTCTCAGCGAGAGGGAGCGGGCCGTAATCCACCACGCGGGCCCAGTGCGGATTGGTAGAGGTCACATATCTTCGAATTGTTGGTTCTAGGACATGCCGGTTTCCTCATGATGTTTTTACCGTTTTGAGAGTAGGGGTGGTGAAATAAATAATTTATACAAAGTAAAGCGTCTGGCTGTGTTCGAACCTACGACTAAACTGCTCTCCAGTCGCAGTCGGGTAATAAGGGCAAAGTGTATAGTTACAAAAGTTATCATCAGTACCAAGACAATCATCATCCTCATCTCCTTTATCCCTATTAAGTTGTCATCGCAGCATATCCCCCTTCATTGTCTCCCTGTCCTTACCTGACATAAGTCTCGATGATCATGGCGTCGTCCAGCATGGCGAGGATCTTCTCGCACTGTTGCCGGAAGGTGGACAGCGGGATGTACTGGTTCTTACACTTGCCAATGCGGTGGATGTACTTGAAGAACTGACGCGCCAATTCCGGGTACATGGGGAACAGGTATTTCTGGAGACAAACATGAACTTTAAGGCCTAATCCGATAGCGAGTCCTCGCGGTATCCTTCGCTTGCCGGTAACGAAAGCGAGTCCTCGCAGTATCCTTCGCTTGCCGGTAACGATAGCGAGTCCTCGCGGTATCCTTCGCTTGCCGGTAACGATAGCGAGTCCTCGCGGTATCCTTCGCTTGCCGGTAACGATAGCGAGTCCTCGCGGTATCCTTCGCTTGCCGGTAACGATAGCGAGTCCTCGCGGTATCCTTCGCTTGCCGGTAACGATAGCGAGTCCTCGCGGTATCCTTCGCTTGCCGGTAACGCTCGCTTAACGCTATCTGAACGTCGGCTAAGTGTTTATAGAACTTACTGTAAATGATTTCTCTGTGACACCGTTGACTCCATCTTCTTTTTGTGATCTCTGGATCAGCAGCTGTAACAAATCAAAATGATTTTTAGTACTATGTCTATAAATATGGATATTTAGACGTAAGGATCTACTTACTTCAATAACAGTTTTTTACTAATTGAAAGAAAAAAGAAAGAAAGAAAGAAAGAAAAAAGTTGCATATGAAAGTACGAGTATATACGGTACTTATAACACAAAAACATTGTTTTTAATTTTTTTCTGTTATTCCGGCTAATCTTCGAAACAGCTGGACTGCTTTTGGTGGGACTTTCATTGGCAGATAGCTGATTTTACAAGGAGTAAGATTACTTAGGGTACTTTTACTTTATAAGGAGTAAGATTACTTAGGGTACTTTTATTCTGGAAAAATAATAATTTACGGTTCCGAACAAAAAATTAAAACCAATGAAATCCTATTTGTTTTCGATATACATACGAACGAAGTCGCGGGCACAGCTAGTCTAAACTAAAATATTATAAAGAGAAAACATTTTATTTTTTGTGTTTGTTACGCTTTCACGCGAAAACGGCTGAACGGATTTGGATGAAATTTGGCACATGGGTAGACCATGACCTGGATTAGGATACAGAATACTTTTTATACCGATATTCCCACGGGATCGACACTTATGAGGGTGAAACCGCGGGGCGCAACTAGTGTTACATAAATAATGCAATGCATTGGTTGGTTCCGGTATCGATAGAATCTAATGTCGTGAGTCGAATTCGGTTGCTCTAATATGTTAAACACATAATATAACGAATTCTTCGTAATCCCCTTGGATTGTCCATAAGAGTCAATGTAAAATATACCTTACCTTGCGAAGATTTTTTGTGAACAACCTCTTTTTAACGAATTTTCAACTATAAAAAAAAAGTGAAAACCTCTAATAAACGAATTTTGTCAACCCAAAACCTATAAATAACGTTCCCAATAGTAAGTGATTCAGTCGCGACAGGTTTCGACACGTTTTTACCTCTTTATACCAAATTTTAGACCAACCTAACCTCAATGGGAGTGATATGAAGATTCGAATGACGTTATAGCGACGCACGCTATTTCGAAAAACTGTTGGAATGGTACGCTAGCACGAAAGTCTTGGTATCAAAATCCACTGTTGCGAATAGCTTATTCCAATCTGAATTTGTCTGGGGATCGAACTCGCGACCCCGATAAAGCCTTATCTTTGTAAGTATTGGGTTTGAGAAACAAGAGCCATGAGAAGTATTATGGTGGTAGGTACTCATTACTTTTGGTAATGAGTACCACCTATAATTTTGATTTGTTGATTTCTTTGTTGTTATTATACTTAAGGAAATTAAAAAGTTGATTTAAAATAATACTTCTCATGGCTCTTGTTTCCCAAACCCAATACAAAGATAAGGCTTTATCGGGGTCGCGAGTTCGATCCCCAGACAAATTCAGATTGGAATAAGCTATTCGAAACAGTTGATTTTGATACCAAGACTTTCATGCTAGCGTACCATTCAAACAGTTTTTCGAAATAGCGTGCGTCGCTATAACGTCATTCGATATAACAGTTTTCGACTCAATGTGTTTTCGAACTGGCGTACCACTCGTAAAGTTTTTCGAAATAGCGTGCGGCGCAATAACGTCATTCGAATCTTCATATCACTCCCGTCCCGATCTGCTCAGTAGGGTCTTATTCCACGTGCCGCGTAATCTGCCAAGAAGTTCTAATGAGAGACTCTTCTGCATGCCAAGATGTCATACCAATTTAAGGCAATACTGTCCACTGTCTAGAATGTATGCTGCATACAAAGAGAATGCAGTGGACATCGATCTCTTTCACTCATCAGTAGGTACCTGCTCTAAACAAAGTTGCGCTTGCCATCTAATGGGTTTCTCTAATCCAAAATCAAATAATCACGTAATCTTATATAAAAAATAAAATCTAATCTAATTTAATCTATTTTATTTATTTCATTGTAATCAATTTAGCTTTTATTTTTTACTATATTTTTTTTCAAACTATTTATTATTATTAATTGTTTTTTTTTAAAGTAAATTGTGTTATTATCTGCGCATAATGTAGTGCAAGCTATGCTTTTCTGTAAGTGATGAGGCGCTTGGACTTAAGTTTGCAATGTACAAATTATAAAGTAATAGTGTACTCATTGTTGAAAAGCCTAATAAATAAATAAATACAGCTAGTATAACTAAACCATAAATAAACTTTTTATACCGGTCAATGTAACAGATAACCATAATACTTAAATCTGTTTATAATCTCGTAGTATTAATAGCATTATGTTGATCAATGTGAAGTGTACGCTGGCGTAAAATCGGTTTATACGCGGCTTCCACTAAATTAGCGGTGACGTCACGGTAAAAATAATAAACAATGGAAACTCGTTAATCAACTGATTGCACCGTCACACATTGTGGAAACATTCACTGCTTCATTGGAGAAAAGTATACATACACACGAGCGGCACGTGTCAACGGCAGAGGCAACTGCAGCCGTCGACAACGTGCCGCTCGTGTACTCGAGTCCGGTGCTCAGATACACGAGCGGCACCTTGTCGACGGCAGTCGTAGACGTTTCGCCGGCTGCAGTTACCTCTGCCGTCGTCAACGTGCCGCTCGTGTACTCGAGTCCGGTCCTCAGATACACGAGCGGCACCTTGTCGACGATAGTCGTAGACGTTTCGCCGGCTGCAGTTACCTCTGCCGTCGTCAACGTGCCGCTCGTGTACTCGAGTCCGGTCCTCAGATACACGAGCGGCACCTTGTCGACGATAGTCGTAGACGTTTCGCCGGCTGCAGTTACCTCTGCCGTCGTCAACGTGCCGCTCGTGTACTCGAGTCCGGTCCTCAGATACACGAGCGGCACCTTGTCGACGATAGTCGTAGACGTTTCGCCGGCTGCAGTTACCTCTGCCGTCGTCAACGTGCCGCTCGTGTACTCGAGTCCGGTCCTCAGATACACGAGCGGCACCTAGTCGACGATAGTCGTAGACGTATCGCCGGCTGCAGTTACCTGTGCCGTTGACGCGTGCCGCTCGTGTGCATACACACTTACGTATCTTCTCCACATAGGTCCGTAGTATATTAAATAGTGTGGTGGTTATGACTCCTAGAATAACTTACTTTTTAATAGATTTCTAAAAAAGGAGGAGGTTCTCAATTCGGATGTTTATATATATAATTATATTTGTGTATGTTCGGGCATAACTCCGTCACACGGATTTTCAAAATTATTTTTTTGTTCGAAAGAGGTTTATTCCGAAATGGTCCCATTTAAATTTCCCAGCAATTTTTTTAGTTTTATTTTTATTTTTTTAGGTTAACGCCCCACACTAGGAATTTCTCCTGTATCGTGGGTGCGTTTACAAACATTTAAACTCACATGTACACAAACAGCCAGAACAACTACTTGTAGGTCATACAAATATTTGTTCGTGCGGGAATCGAACCCGCGAAATGCAGCGCAGCAGTCAATCGCTTAACCACTGCGCCAACCGTGCCGCCAAATCAACCGCGATAGCTGCTATCGCTTATGTATGCATTGTTTACGCAATCTCACAACATAACACCACACCTAAACCCTATAAAGGTATACGCAGACTTGTTCAGTATACCACGGTACACCCTCATTTCTGTCAAAGTTGTTATTGCCTCTAATCTTGCAAGATGAATGTGTGGGTACAACTAAAAAGTGAAAAAATAAAATAATAAAAAAAAAACAACTGACTTCCAAAAACAACACTGAAAAGTCAAAAATAATTTTAATTTCGGAAGTCGGTGTCAAAAAACGAAAATGCGGGACTATCGACACCGACTTCCGAAATAAAAGTCGGTTGTTTTTTTTAGAGATTTGTTGATAAATACAATTATTACAGTATCTTTATACACACACAACACACGCTTCACCAATTAGTTAATCAAAATCAGTTTTTATTTTATTTTTCTCTCCTTTATGCATTGTATCTTTTATGTTTGTTTTTTTACTATTTTACCTTGTATATCAGTGTCCTATCTAGGTATAAATTATAAGGCTTATTATATCCATGCCTAATTTTGAAGGTACACTGACTTCTAAGATAATACAGGTTGTTTACCTAGTTTAGAGATCAGGGTCTTTTTTACAGTGAATCACTTAGCTTAAGCCAATTTTTTATTTTGTTTCTTGTTCAATGTAATGTTCGTGCATTTTTGGGAGTAAAAGATTTATTTATTTACACACAAATAATTAATTATTTTTGCTATTTTCGCATTTTTTTGCAACGGGCCTGAACAATGAACCTCGCAGGAGTCGCTATTTGACTATTTGGGTTCCATGTTGATGATCTCATCAGGACACAGAAAAGGTGCGATGTCAATTGTTGAAGCTGACCCTCTGCCCGCCGCAACGATGCCTCACTGAAGATTTTTCCGTAAATATGGCGCTTGGCAAAACTGATAGTTTGTTGAGTAAAGAATTCAATCGTTAGAATAAGTTTCCTCCTCTACATGAATAGCTAGCATCACAACAAAAGGGAATCTATTGGTTACGGGAAGCACAGGGCCGGTCCTTGTGACGGCTCTTGATGGAGGCCCATGTCCAGCGGTGGATCTCTTTCAGCTGAATAACGACGATGATGAGGATGATATATTATTGAAACTCACTTTGCAAGTAGGTGCAGCAGGCTTCTTGTTCTTAAGCCTGCTCACTTGTATGCCCACGACGGAGAACCTCATGGTCTTCACCTTCTCCACCCACTCCCCCATGCTTTTGGAATTTTAAATAATTACGCGCTATCTTATTCACTGTCACTGGTCTATAATAACGATTTAGTTGTAAAAAGGTTCAATATATGTACTTATTTGTTTTTATCACTCTTTGTTTTATATTGATTTTTCGATTATTTTAACTTGAAATGACCGTGGAATTGCAGTATTAAACTGACTACATTAATGTTTTTCTATAATTATCATAATATCTCACAATTATTAATTTCTAGTTTCAGTTTGCGTAATGTATTTACATAAACACGTAAACATTGTTCGCTTGTCACGGACTGTCAGGCAGGGAATCACGGCGATCAATCAGAGACCGTGATAAGATTGTCAACGCACAAATTACTCGATATTAACAAACATTAAGATATTGGTTCATGATGTGATGTTGAATGATAACGGACGCTAATCCGATTATATCGATTAACTTTCGAGTTTGTCTATTGGTAAGCACCATAAAAAATTCAGACAGGTGCAGAAGCCAAGTCTGCATTAATTAGGTAACTCTTACGCAAGAAAACGAGGTAATTATCTAGTATAATTTGAACCCTGTTTTTTTTTAAATGATATAAACTAGTGTTTGAGTGCGATCCCGCCTGAATGATATAAAGCGCACTAATTTATTATGAGCCTCTTCAAGGCTAGAGTGAATACTCTTATACTCTAAGCCTTGAAGACACTTAAATTATAATTGGACTGTTACTGTTACTGTAAAATAATTTTATTGCTTGTGGATATAGCCTCAGGAAAGATAGCCTCCACGGAGGATTGTCAGGCATCACTCTCTGGACAGCCAGGCGCGCTAGTCGCTACCACCTTGCTGTAGAGAAATAAATATTCTAGCACTATGAGCTTGAGCAAGCGCTAGGCGTTTAATCATACACTGTGATACACTGGGTAGGAAGCGATGGGTATTATGAGGATGCGTATGGCTGAGATTAAGCTATGGAATCAGGCCTTACTTTGCGGATATCGATGACAGTAAAATGTTATGTAAAAATATTTGAGTTTTACTTCCGCAAGAAATAGATCCAGGTTTGGATGCCAAAAAATACGCACATGCAGAAGTTGCGGTTATTACCTATATGCAACCCAAACCTATACTGAACACGTGATTGTATTATTTTTACGTAACATTTTCATGCCGCTCTCAAAAGTCGTCGTAGAGCAAACGACTGCGTTTTGAAGCACAAGAAGTTTCAAGCTTTGAAATGTAGCCGTTGCGAATCGAATTGATATTCGATCACAACAATATCGCATCGTATTTTTACGAAGACGGCACATCAGCGCACAGCAAATCAGTGCATCTCTATTCTTCACCCATTCCACTTCATTAGGCGCGTTACAGCGGCGTCATGTGATGGACGGACAGTATCACATGATGGACAAACATGTGATAATGCGTGCTAATACACGCCTCGTGGACAGGTGAGGTTTTCATAATTTTTTGAGCTTTGGAGTTATAAATAGATTGCTTCCGTCCAGGTGTTTTGATGACCTCGTGAAGATCGCGAATTCCTTGGATGACAGCGCAAGATCACTCGTTGTGGCGATTTTTAGGGGAGGGGAGGCTTATTGTCCACACTCCACACACTCCACCTGCAGAATGGTCGTATTTCCGTTAAGAGAAAACCAGTTGTTTATTTGTGTGTCCACAAGTTCACTCGTTCAAATTTGGGGGTAGTCCTTAACGTCATAACGGATAACAGACTGTCAGAGTGTTATTGGCGACCCCGTGGCTGTCACCAGTCTGGGATAGAGGAAGGTTTTTCCGTTATCCTTTTTTCATGCCGTCAGATCCTTCGTATTCAACGTACACGGAGAAGGGGCAGAGTAAACATAAGTAGCTTTCGTTATTTGCTACTGGATCATAAAATTGACTAACTCTAAGTAAGTCGCAGTGCGACACAGCCGTGACAGACCTTCGCGCCAAATATCAAGGATGGCGTTTGACCTATATCTTTGTCCAGGACCAGGAAGTTCTTATACTACATTTTCCATGTTCAGCAAATATATATATGGAATGTAGGATAAGTATCTATTAAAACCAGGAAAAACAAAGTGTGATAGTGAAAACATTCGGTTTCGTCCGTGTTGGCGCCACAACAGGCAGGTCAGAAGTACAAAACGAGCCGCGAACGCGCCTCTACATGTTACTCTCATATTAACGAAAACTAAATACCGACACGTAAAGGCTAATCACAGCATCTCGTGATAATCTCCTTCTGATAATAGGCTTCCTAATAATGAAATAATTTACTAGCAATTAAGCGCAATCACTTCTTTAGAGGATGGAGAGTAGTAAATCATTTCATAACCACTGCTTTAGATACAGTGAAGAAAAATTATGAAGAAGCCGGCATATCTTACCAAAAAATCAAAGACATGTGACAACTACCAACCCGCACTGGGCCGCATGGTAGATTCCAGCCCACTCCCTCATGAAGAGAAGAGGCCTGTGTCCCAGCAGTGGGAAAATTATGCGCTGATTATGCTAACATAAATATTCAATACTTGAAACAGTATAACTGAAAATAAAATACTTTATCTACACCTCTGCCTGACCTCTCTCTCTATAATGGTAAAAAAAAGTAAATCAAAAAGATGGCAAATATACCTAATTATGAATGTTTTTAGGGGTCCGTAGGCAAATGGCAAAAAACGGAACCCTTATGGATTTGTCATGTCTGTCTGTCCGTATGTCACAGCCACATTTTTCCGAAACTATAAGAACTATACTGTTGAAACTTGGTAAGTAGATGTATTCTGTGAACCACATTAAGATTTTCACACAAAAATAGAAAAAAAAAAAAACAATAAATCGTGGGGGCTCCCCATACTTAGAACTGAAACTCAAAATTGTTTTTTCTTCAATCCCATACGTGTGGGGTATCTATGGAGGTCTTTAAAAATGATATTGAGGTTTCTAATATAATTTTTTTCTAAACTGAATAGTTTGCGCGAGAGACACTTCCAAAGTGGTAATATGTCCCCCCCCTGTAACTTCTGAAATAAGAGAATAATAAAACTAAAAAAAATATATGATGTACATTACCATGTAAACTTCCACCGAAAATTGGTTTGAACGAGATCTGGTAAGTAGTTTTTTTTTAATACATCTTTGCTCAATATCAATAATAGCGACAGGTAGGCACTTGAAATATTCACAAAATACTTAGTTGTATTTTTACTTTAATAATAAATCATAAAATTAAAATAAAATAAATATTTAAGGGGGGCTCCCATACAACAGACGTGATTTATATAGATAAGGGTACGGAACCCTTTGTACGCGAGTCCGACTCGCACTTGGCCAGTTTATTCATACTGTTTTAAAAGTAAATTACTATTGTATTTGGTTTTCAAAATCTACTATATTCTTCTAACAATCTAAAATACAAACATGGAGCTGCATGATAACCAGAAGCAGTACCAACATAAATTAAATTGATTTATGATTTCACACACATTAAATTAATCTTAGTTGTACAAGTGTAGACAACCTTGAGTGCTAAGGTCATTACAGAGACCTCTGGGAGGCCAACGACCAAGGTCAAGTTCAGTAGGAGACTTTGAAATGCTGAAACTATTTTGCATTGTTTTTTTCTCCTGCTTGTTTCTTTTTTGTAATAGGTACCTACTTATTTCATACTATTTTACAGCTTTGTGCTGTTGCATGGCATAGCATGGCGGATTTTATATCCTCAGAACATAATTTTTATTTGTTTGGTCTAAAAAGCACTAGTTTTAGATATATAAAAGATAAAGTAGGTATATACAGCAGATTCTTGTGAATCATCTTTATCTAGCACTCATAAATATCACTCGACTTCTAAGATACAAAATTTTTTTTAAACACCCCTCACACTACAATCATGTATCTAATTACAAATCTTTTACAATTCAGATATTAGTCACACAGAATTTCTAAAAACATTTCATGATTCAATCCGAATCTGTCAAACGTCGGAGAGAGACCGATACGATCTTTATCAACGCGAATCAAAACAAACATCGAACAGGAAACGACAATCTAACCCTGACGCTGACCCTCGCTAATTAAATGGACATACGCATCCATCCTCACCTTGCCGAGCTTCTCCACGGGCACCATCGACAGCGGGGCCTTTTCCTTCGTCGTCTCCGCTAAGCCTTGCAAGTCACCACCGGACCCCGAACGAGAGCCAGCGCCTCGTTGGGACCCTCGCGGCGTGCTGGTACCACTACCAGATTGCTCTCCCCCAACCTTCGTCTCGTGGCTATGGTTGTTCCCCATCACTTCACCACACTTATAAAACCTTAATTACGTAATTTAAGCAGGAGTGGATCCTGCAATCACAAGATATTGGCGTAGTAGGTAGCTAGCTGGTCTGGTGATCACACGAACAAACGTCACACGCATGACAGACAACTGACGTCAGTTGTCAAAGTCAAGTGGACGCGTTCGGATACATTCACATCACGGTGAATTATTACTGAGAACCGAGAGGTGTGAACAATAAAAACAAGTACAGAAAAATAAACATCTGCAAAGTAGCCAGTGTTTAAAACATTTATTTCATACGTAATCAAGTTAAACAAATATCAACTAACAATAATCTATACTATATACAATTATATACAAATATATAATACGAAAAAATATAGAAAAAGGCAGGAGGTCATTGGGCATCAAAAAATTCTTCCGCATCACTGTCAATGGGATAAGTACCCAAAAGGCTGGCAGCATTACCACGTTGGATGGCAATGCTGATTCTTTGGGCTAAAAATAGGCCAGCCTTCTGGTCACGTGAAGAGTCAACCAACCGCTTGGCGATGTCACGAAAAATTCGATGAGCACTCGGACCCCAAGGCCCTAGTGTTTCAACCCCAAACGGCTCAAACATATAGCTCCCAATAAGGTTGTTATATTTGCGCCGTTTGAGGTTTTCTGCTCCTGCAGCAGCCGCCCCAGCACAGCCCAACGTGCTAGGAAGATGGGATGGCGCGAGGGTGTCGACGCAGGTTGCATCCCACACCAAAGGCCTACCCAACTTCCAAGGCATTATGGTCATTCCATCGGGCCTCTTTCCATCGTCGCGTGCCAAGCCATTAGGTTCTAAAACAGCTGGCACCCCGGCGGAGACAAGAGCCCGACGGATGATGTCGTTGATGCTGGCGTGCCTTGCCATCCGTCCAGCGCTCTTGCTGCAGGATAGCCCATGGTGTCCGAGGCAGTCGACTGCTTCACCGCATTGACAGCGATGCGGAGCTCCGCAAGGAGCGCCCAGACGCAAACATGTAGCGAGCCGGAATGTGGTGTCACCCAGCATAGTGCCTATGTTGGGTGACGGTAGCGCCTGAAGCCAGAGGCCCGACTCCCATTCACCCACAGCCAGTAGGCGGGCACGCTCAGCAGTATTGGTGGACGTATTAATAAGTTTATTCCGTACCAACCTGCAGAGCGGCTCATCCCACTGTCTCTGGGAAGACGGGTTCTCGGGCTGAACCGTGTCCGGGCAAGCAATACGTAATTATCTTTTCTAAATTAAAAGTGTTTACGAGGTAGGATAACTAAAAAAAATATTGAAAATCTTCCATACAACTTGAAAGATACATTTTTAGGTATCATGTTTTTGTTAACAAAAACAAAATAAAAAAAACAGTTAGTATATTTTATATTAAAAGTTTAAAGTTGTTAAAAAATAAAAGGCCCGTTTTGACATTTGAGAATGAGTTCCTGACACCTGTCAGTTTCATATAAACGAATACGTGTTTTGCTTAGACAAAGGATAGTAGGCAGACAAGTCCTCAGCGTATGCAGTACGAGATAGCGATAGTTCGACATAGGTACAGACGCCAGCACATCAAGCTACTTCAATCTGTCAGATTTCTTTAATAGATTTTCGACTTTATTGCTAAAGTATTAGGTTCAAGGTTGATTGGGAAAATCTGACAGTTTCGGGTAGGTTGACCTGCTGGCGTCCGTACATTACTAAATAAATAAATAAAATTTTTATTCAAGTAAAAGTAAAGTAAAAATATGATTTACTGCAGTCTACGTGCAATTAATATTGCCATACTTGGACTTTTACCCCAATCGTGTGGGTAATATGGTACTTATTGAGTAGGTACTTTGATTGTACAGACGCCAGCAGGTCAAGCTACCCGAAACTGTCAAATTTTCCCAATCAACCTTGCACCTTAATGCTTCAGCGATAAAGTTGAAAATCTATTAAAGAAATTTGACAGATTGTAGTAGCTTGATGTGCTGGCGTCTGTACTACGTCTACGATTTTTTGATGTTATATTTTACTTGATCTGGTGATAAGCCTAAAATAAAAACAGGAACGAATGCAACTAGCTTCAAAATGGCGTGAGCAGATTCGGGAGTGACGACTTGGATGCCAGTTAACTCGGCCCGTACACTCAGTCCACTTATTTCTTAAAAATGGTTTATTCGAAAAACTAAAAACAAAAATTAAAAATGAAATACGTTCAGTGGTAAAAACAAATAGGTAAGTGCTGGTATCCCCGTTAAGGTATTATCCGACTATTGACAAAAGACACGAAGTAACATAGATAACCGCCTAACATAAAATGCTTCACACTTTGGTCGGTTAATACGAAAAACAAGTTAGGATTTAATCGTCTTTTTAGATGAAATTATCACAATAATATTTTGCTTATTATTGACACAAAATAGTCTTAAAGTACAATATTTTTTTAATTTACTTGCTGTAATAGGTAAAAAATGCTACTTACCGATGAAAGGTTATGCTTGATTGATTTCGTTCACTACGACTTTTACAGCCGATTACACAGCAACTCACCATCATTACACACTAAATATTACCTTTTGGAATATCAATAAAGTCAGAAATTACACAAATTATGCGTTTCACTGTTTATATCAACGAAAATATTTTTAACACCACAATTTGTTTGGCATCGAATGGCGTCGATGCCAACCAACAAGAACTGATACGCAAAGAGAGATAGAAAATGCATGCTATGTGATGTCCTGCTCACACATACACATTTTGACATAAGTGTCGTCTCACTTTCGCAATTATTATTATTTTAACAGCATGTCTATTACTATCCTCTGTCTAGGCTGTTTTGCGAATTTGATGTTTATTAACTACTAGAACTGTCAATGTCAAAACGGGCCTTTTATTTTTTGACAACTTTAATTCGTTTTTTCTTTTATATTATTTACAGGACAAAATATCACAGACGAGAAGACCTTATACCTAATCTTAATAAACTTACCTATTACCCAAGTTCTTGTGCACATTCCACATCCACTGACATAACATTATTTGCGTAAAAAAATAACATACACCAATATACCTAACTAGGGTAAAATAATTTAACGGAGATCTCAACGATTATGATTATGCGTGCTACGCAGATAAAGACTGTAGAAACCCCATCGTCGGCAGTTCTACGAATAAATGCAGCGGCAGCGCTGCCCAGTAAGTCCAGAATATTGTTGACAGCCAGTGTCCACCCTGAAAGAGAAAAAAATAGAGAGAGAATTATAATCATTAGAATCAGTAATACAACTTGTTATACTTGTTGTCTGTATTATCATAATCCTAAAATGTCAAGATTTCATGAAATAGTCATTCAGTAGGATTATTTGATCTTAGAGAGTTGTGTTGATGACTGTAATGATTATAATTCTGTTAATACATATTTGTTACGGCCGCGAATCATAATTCAACGTACAACTTAGTACTGACCAGCGAATTGCAAAAAACGTAAGAAAAAAACTTGAGAGGCTTCAAGGGACACCCGGATGGAACGAAGTTCAAAGAGAGAGAGAGAGATAAACAGAGAAACACGCGCACGCCGCACGGCTTACAACTTAGCAAAAAGTGTCGTTCCAACTATTGGTCTTATTTTTTTCCGTCTAGGCCACTTTCGCAACGCGCGATAAGGAACTTCGTTCCAAAATTGAATTTCGTGGGCTACCTTGGAGCATCCACCTTAAAGCCGACTTGATAGGCTTCTAGGTTGATGTCGACAACTGATAGCTGAAAAAACTTACAATATCAAAGACGGACGCCCTGTTGGTGTTGGTCCGCTGAGCCAGCAGTGTGAGGGAGAACAGCCAGTGGATCAGATAGATGGATAGCGACATGCGTCCCAGGATCTCCCATCCGCGCCATGACAGGAACTTCCACCAAACACCTAGGAATTACCGAGGTTACCTACATAAGTTTTATAGAATCCATTGTATTGCCTTTCTTTATAAACAAAGTATATACCTAGGTGTTTTTAAGAACATCTATTCGTAAAAAAAAATTAATGTTTATAATTTAATAATACATTCGTTCTAGTCATTTTTAGAAACCCTTTTGTAAAAATAAAATGAAGTAAGTTCTGAACCAAGGATAATTATATTGCCTTGTAGCACTCTTTTTCAATAAACTTCGAACTATTGTCGAACGAAAAATGTAGTATTTGTTAAATTATGTGCTTGTTTCAGACAAACCACTGTTCCAAATTTCCATGACCAAAACTTGTGAAAAAAAAATGGATATACTATAAATACTTACTATTAATCTTATTGAAGAACCCGTACATAGCGAAGGCCGTGAGCGTCATAAAGACAGGCCTGTCCAGGGTCGCGTAGAGGGCGATCAGCAGGGGGTGAGTGACCCCCTTCATCCAGTAGCCGCCGATCACCCACAAGAACATACACGGAACGGACAGCCGGTACAGCACTCGCATGCACTGGAAAAGGAGAACAACACATTGTATATTTTTTAAAGTTATAGCCTTAATTAATTACTGGAACAGCATCGTCCATAAATAAAAGCCAAAAGAAGACTTGGTAATATTTATAAAATCAACCAGCCTAGATGAACCCTTAATATTCTGCTGCCTCACGCCATCTACTTCATAATTATCAGCTACATCATTCAAGCTAAAGGTCTCCTTCCAGCTGGTTCTGGTCCGCTGCATCAAATGGCAACAGAGTTCGTTTACAAGATTATCTTTATGACCTTAACCTACCGTGCTCTGAGCAGGTCGGTAGCCTTCCACCTGGTGCGAGTGATACACGAAGGCCACCAGTAGACCAATGAGTGCTGAAGGTAGACTGTCCCAGGGTGCGGAGTACAGCCAGGTGAAAGAACGCTCGGGGAACTGGGTTCTCATTAACCTGGAGAAATAGAAGGTCATTATTATGAATGGATAAGCGCAGATCTCAAAACGGTAGCAGGTGAAGGAAAACATCGTGAGGGAACCGACATGCCCTAGAACCAACTATTCGAAGATTTGTGACATCTACCAACCCGCACTGGGTCCGCGTAGTAGATTATTAGCCCACTCCCTCTCGAAAAGAGGAGGCCTGTGTGCAGCAGTAGGTGTAGCAGGAACATTATAGGCTGTGTATGTAAATAGAAAAGAGGAGGAGGCCTGTGTCCAGCAGTAGGTGTAGCAGGAACATTATAGGCTGTGTATGTAAATAGAAAAGAGGAGGCCTGTGTGCAGCAGTAGGTGTAGCAGGAACATTATAGGCTGTGTATGTAAATAGAAAAGAGGAGGATTGTGTCCAGCAGTAGGTGTAGCAGGAACATTATAGGCTGTGTATGTAAATAGAAAAGAGGAGGAGGCCTGTGTCCAGCAGTAGGTGTAGCAGGAACATTATAGGCTGTGTATGTAAATAGAAAAGAGGAGGCCTGTGTGCAGCAGTAGGTGTAGCAGGAACATTATAGGCTGTGTATGTAAATAGAAAAGAGGAGGCCTGTGTGCAGCAGTAGGTGTAGCAGGAACATTATAGGCTGTGTATGTAAATAGAAAAGAGGAGGATTGTGTCCAGCAGTAGGTGTAGCAGGAACATTATAGGCTGTGTATGTAAATAGAAAAGAGGAGGCCTGTGTGCAGCAGTAGGTGTAGCAGGAACATTATAGGCTGTGTATGTAAATAGAAAAGAGGAGGATTGTGTCCAGCAGTAGGTGTAGCAGGAACATTATAGGCTGTGTATGTAAATAGAAAAGAGGAGGCCTGTGTGCAGCAGTAGGTGTAGCAGGAACATTATAGGCTGTGTATGTAAATAGAAAAGAGGAGGATTGTGTCCATCATAGGTGTAGCAGGAACATTATAGGCTGTGTATGTAAATAGAAAACAGGAGGCCTGTCTCCAGCAGTAGGTGTAGCAGGAACATTATAGGCTGTGTATGTAAATAGAAAAGAGGAGGCCTGTGTGCAGCAGTAGGTGGTGCAGGAACATTATAGGCTGTGTATGTAAATAGAAAACAGGAGGAGGCCTGTGTCCAGCAGTAGGTGTAGCAGGAACATTATAGGCTGTGTATGTAAATAGAAAAGAGGAGGCCTGTCTCCAGCAGTAGGTGTAGCAGGAACATTATAGGCTGTGTATGTAAATAGAAAAGAGGAGGCCTGTCTCCAGCAGTAGGTGTAGCAGGAACATTATAGGCTGTGTATGTAAATAGAAAAGAGGAGGATTGTGTCCAGCAGTAGGTGTAGCAGGAACATTATAGGCTGTGTATGTAAATAGAAAAGAGGAGGCCTGTGTGCAGCAGTAGGTGTAGCAGGAACATTATAGGCTGTGTATGTAAATAGAAAAGAGGAGGATTGTGTCCAGCAGTAGGTGTAGCAGGAACATTATAGGCTGTGTATGTAAATAGAAAAGAGGAGGATTGTGTCCATCATAGCTGTAGCAGGAACATTATAGGCTGTGTATGTAAATAGAAAAGAGGAGGCCTGTCTCCAGCAGTAGGTGTAGCAGGAACATTATAGGCTGTGTATGTAAATAGAAAAGAGGAGGATTGTGTCCATCATAGGTGTAGCAGGAACATTATAGGCTGTGTATGTAAATAGAAAACAGGAGGCCTGTCTCCAGCAGTAGGTGTAGCAGGAACATTATAGGCTGTGTATGTAAATAGAAAAGAGGAGGCCTGTGTGCAGCAGTAGGTGGTGCAGGAACATTATAGGCTGTGTATGTAAATAGAAAACAGGAGGAGGCCTGTGTCCAGCAGTAGGTGTAGCAGGAACATTATAGGCTGTGTATGTAAATAGAAAAGAGGAGGCCTGTCTCCAGCAGTAGGTGTAGCAGGAACATTATAGGCTGTGTATGTAAATAGAAAAGAGGAGGCCTGTCTCCAGCAGTAGGTGTAGCAGGAACATTATAGGCTGTGTATGTAAATAGAAAAGAGGAGGATTGTGTCCAGCAGTAGGTGTAGCAGGAACATTATAGGCTGTGTATGTAAATAGAAAAGAGGAGGCCTGTGTGCAGCAGTAGGTGTAGCAGGAACATTATAGGCTGTGTATGTAAATAGAAAAGAGGAGGATTGTGTCCAGCAGTAGGTGTAGCAGGAACATTATAGGCTGTGTATGTAAATAGAAAAGAGGAGGATTGTGTCCATCATAGGTGTAGCAGGAACATTATAGGCTGTGTATGTAAATAGAAAAGAGGAGGCCTGTGTGCAGCAGTAGGTGTAGCAGGAACATTATAGGCTGTGTATGTAAATAGAAAAGAGGAGGATTGTGTCCAGCAGTAGGTGTAGCAGGAACATTATAGGCTGTGTATGTAAATAGAAAAGAGGAGGCCTGTGTGCAGCAGTAGGTGTAGCAGGAACATTATAGGCTGTGTATGTAAATAGAAAAGAGGAGGATTGTGTCCATCATAGGTGTAGCAGGAACATTATAGGCTGTGTATGTAAATAGAAAAGAGGAGGCCTGTGTGCAGCAGTAGGTGTAGCAGGAACATTATAGGCTGTGTATGTAAATAGAAAAGAGGAGGCCTGTCTCCAGCAGTAGGTGTAGCAGGAACATTATAGGCTGTGTATGTAAATAGAAAAGAGGAGGATTGTGTCCAGCAGTAGGTGTAGCAGGAACATTATAGGCTGTGTATGTAAATAGAAAAGAGGAGGCCTGTGTGCAGCAGTAGGTGTAGCAGGAACATTATAGGCTGTGTATGTAAATAGAAAAGAGGAGGATTGTGTCCATCATAGGTGTAGCAGGAACATTATAGGCTGTGTATGTAAATAGAAAAGAGGAGGCCTGTCTCCAGCAGTAGGTGTAGCAGGAACATTATAGGCTGTGTATGTAAATAGAAAAGAGGAGGATTGTGTCCATCATAGGTGTAGCAGGAACATTATAGGCTGTGCATGTAAATAGAAAAGAGGAGGCCTGTGTGCAGCAGTAGGTGTAGCAGGAACATTATAGGCTGTGTATGTAAATAGAAAAGAGGAGGCCTGTCTCCAGCAGTAGGTGTAGCAGGAACATTATAGGCTGTGTATGTAAATAGAAAAGAGGAGGATTGTGTCCAGCAGTAGGTGTAGCAGGAACATTATAGGCTGTGTATGTAAATAGCTAGTATTATTTAAATAGCCATCGTAAAAGAAAATTAAAAAAAATATATATTTAGATTTTCTGAATGCTCTTTGTATGTAAGTTTACTCTGTTTATTTGTATGCACATATCTACATAATATGTATTTATTCTTGTATTTTATAGTTATTTTCGTGTTATCTGTCCCTTACGATGCAGCTGTCATGTTTCTCCTCTGCATCACCCTGACTGCTATAAAATGCCTCAGGTGAAGTCCGCCTTTGTACAGTATGGTTTTTGTGCGTACACTTTTAATAAATTTATAAAGCTCGATAAAGCACACCCGCTTTAGGGAATAATGGCGTGATGTCATGTTAAACTTAGGGCGAATTTCACTAATGCCACTGAATACGGAATATGAAAGCTCTTGAACACGGTTTAGACTTGCTGATCACGTTCAGGTTTGAAAGTGAAATTCGCCCTAAGACGGTTGGCAACTGTAAACAATGAAATACTTACTCAGGAATCATAAGCAGCACCATAGGCTTGAGCTGCCAGTAGTATATGATCGCGAAGTTGACCAGCATAGCCCCGAGTATCATGGCTCCCAGAACCTTGACTGCGGTGCGCGGCGACCTGCCCAGCAGCAGGGTCAGGATCGTGCAGACGATGTACAGCTGCATGTCTACGGCGAGGAACCTGGGGAAGAAGACGATAATGCTTATATGCGGCGTTCCTGTGGGGTCTGCCGTAGGCCCTTTCATGAAATAAAAAAAAAAATGATTAGAACACAATCATCATTCTCGTACAAAGCAAGACCTTGCATCTTACCTCCCTAAAAAGGCATACAAATGAAAGGTTAACAGACGTGTCCGTTTCAATGGCGCGGCCACGACGTTTTTTTTTTAAAAAAAACCATGCCAATATTTTGTAACAATTTGTAAAAGTTGATTCCCAAAACCATAAATTTGTCAAAGCTATGGTTAAAAAGTTATAAGGGTTTGAACGTGGCCGCGCCATTAAAACGCGGCGAACCGCGCGGCCACGGAGATCTTTAAAACTAAGCATTGCAGAGACCTGAAATTTAGGTAAATAACAGATTGAATTTGTAAAAAAATTGTAAAAATATAGGAAAAGATCCTGGGTTTATATTTTAGGAGCTGCAAGACTTAAAACCTCATGGCCGCGCCATCGAAACGGTGTGAAACACGTTATCGCCGATATCTCGCTGAAAAAGCATCGCAGACGTCTGAAGTTTTTTGTAAAACCCAGATTTGAATTTGTCAAAACTAGTAAAAATACAACAAAAAATCCTAGGTTTATATTTCAGGAGCTATGAGACTAAAACCCCATGGCCGCGCCATTGAAACGGTGAAAAATACGTTATCACCGATATCTCGCTGAAAAAGCATCGCAGAGGTCTGAAGATTTTTGTAAAACCTAGATTTGAATTTGTCAAAACAGGTAAAATGCACAAAAAAATCCTAGGTTTACATTTCAGGAGCTGTGGTACGGTATCGCGTAGAAATAAGTCATGATTCTCTTTCGATGAAAGTAAGTGTTAAAGCGTCACTTTAATTAACTCAGCAATTGTTACATTATACGATTTTTAGCTATAAGATTATGAGATTTTATCAGGCGTTAATGGTCCCTGACCTTTTAATTTTTTGAATGTCATGGCTGCCAAATAAAACCTGCACACTGCGAGCTACGATCCTAAGTTTTTTAATTCCCAAATTTCCTGCGAAGTTCCTACAATTGTATACATGGTCCTTCGAGCCGGATAATCAATTATCTAGGTCTAGCAAAGTGGAATAAGCTGAAAATTGAATATTTTGGAAATTGGATTCAATAAGTACCGGAGTGACGAGGTGACGAACACGTTTTGGAAGAAAAGTGGATTCAACATTGAGTGCAATAAAACAGGAAGTGTTAAAGCCAAAGCATTATAATATTAATTAAATTCACCCAACACTCATTAATATTAAATCAGGTAATATAAAAAATATAGGAAATAAGTAGCGATTATAAGAACTTAAATAAGGTTAGTAACATATTTTATACATATTTACAAATTATTTACAGAATTTACACAATTTATTTACCAGGAGTTATTTACAGAGTATTCGGTTAATAAATATTTGTAAAATAAAGTTAACGTGCTTAAAATACAGTACAGTAGTGTTAGTATTAACCTACATTAGTTAGCTATTTATTTTTCAATTTACAAATATTATTTCTTAAATTTAATCTTTACAATTAATTATTGCTTTGTAAAACTTTATAAAAAACATACATATAGTAATTAATTTGTTTGATACATTATTTCATCAGAATAGTAAACCTTACCTACCTACTTAACTACGGTAGTTCATTATAATTTGCAGTGATTTTAAGGTATAAATTGTATAATTAATTTATAACTTAGGCCAATTATTGTTGCTTAGTTATTACGTTAGGTATTTTTGTTACATAAAGTGTCGTCATTTAAGATTATAACTGTATAATTTCAGATCTACGACACCCTCCTTTCAAAATGACTGATATTAAAGAACTTAAAAAGAAGCGAAGCAGTTATAAAGGAAGATTGACAGTATTTGCAACGTTTTTAAATAATTTGCAGCATTCCACAGTAAATCCGTCTCAGGTAATGGAGTTGCAGTTGCGAGTCAACAAGTTAGATGATCATTATAACGAATTTAACGAAGTTCAACTAAAGTTAGAATGTATGTGTGACAATGACACTGAGGCACTTGAACGAACTACAATCGAATCTCAATATTTTGGGTTGATGGCTCAAGCAAAACTAATGTTAAATAAGTTCTCAAAATCTGAGCAAGAGGAAATCAAGTCAACCACTAGTAGTAAGCGTCAGTTTGTCAAGTTGCCCACCATACAGCTACCTAAATTTACAGGTTCTTATGATAACTGGCTCGAATTTCGCGATACCTTCACTAGTCTCATTCACGGCAATGACGACATAGACGAGGTGAACAAGTTCCATTACTTAAGGTCATCATTAACAGAATCTGCTGCTATCGTCATTCAGTCAATCGAGTTTTCTGCTCAAAACTACAATATGGCATGGGAACTTCTTTGTGAGCGATTCGATAATGAAAGGTTATTGATTGAGAATCATGTTACGGCGTTGTTCGATATCGAGTCAATCACTAAGGAGTCCTCAACTGCATTAAAAAGCATCGTAGACAATATTAACAAAAATATCAGAGCGTTAAAAACATTAGGTGAACCTGTTCATAATTGGGACACATTACTAATTCACATCATCAGACAAAAACTTGACACCAAAACATTCCGAGAATGGGAGGAATACAAAGGGCGTATTGATAAAACGAAACGCATCACTTTTGATAAATTCATTGAGTTTATGCGCAATCGCGCTGATTTAATAGAAACACTGGAAAAGTCACGTCATTCCACAACTAACATAAAACAGAACACTAAATTAAAATCATTTGTAACGACAGACAACACCAGTAGTTCCTCATCACACAGTTGTCCAAAATGTAAAAGCGATCATAACCTCAATTCATGCCCACAGTTTCTGTCATTAAACGTTAAAGATAGAATGTCATTACTACCTAGTTATAAGGTATGTTATAATTGTTTGCGTCACGGTCACTATCCCAATAATTGCAAGAAAGCAGGGTGCAAAATATGTAAGCGCAAGCACCACACGCTTATTCATAACGCAGATTATAAACCTCTTTCAAGCAAATCAGCTGGTGCAACTGATAAGGTTAATGTTGAGTCATCCTCCACTGCCGACACAAACAATAATGATCACGTTGCGCTCTCAGCTAATATCTCCGCACATTCGCATACGAGCAACACAGGTAACATTCTGTTGTCAACTGCATTAATTAGGTGCTACGATGTTACTAATAAAGAATACATCGCTCGAGCGCTTCTCGATTCTGGTAGTTCGGCTTGTTTAATGACGGAGGATTTATTCACTAAGTTAAAGTTGCCTTACTTGAACACAAACAAAACTATACAAGGTATCAATAATTCTCTGTCGTATGTTGAGAAAATGTGTCGTGTGCACATTAAATCGTTGCACGAATCATACACAAATGACTTAACTTGTTTTGTCTTACCCACAATTACAGATAATGTTCCCGCTAGACAGGTACACGTAAATATACCCTCAAATGTTCATTTAGCTGATCCGTATTTCCACACACCGGCTTCTATCGATATTATTATAGGGGCTGACGTATTTTGGAGTTTATTAGGATCAGATAAGATTTTATTAGGTGATGGGAAACCAACACTCTATCAAACTAGACTAGGTTGGCTAGTTTGTGGCCCAATTAACGGCGGCTATAATAATAATTCATCTCAATGTTCTTCAATTAAATGTAATTTTGTTAGTGATCATTACGAAAGTTTTTCCAGTTCGAATGAGTTAAATGACATCCGAAACCAATTGACGCGTTTCTGGCAGCTCGAGGAAGTTGGCCATGATGCATCAACTTATTCAGCTGAGGAGAACATGTGTGAAGAACACTTTATAAAAAACACGACGCGCTTGTCAGATGGCCGTTTTAGCGTTAGGATACCATTGAAGGAATCTTCAGATAGTTTAGGCAATTCATATCATCGTGCAAAGCGATGTTTTCTATCACTGGAGCGCAGAAACCTCAGACAACCTCCGCTCGATAAAATGTACAAAGACTTCATGACTGAGTACATTTCTTTAGGCCATATGTCAGAGTATCACGTTAATGAAGATCTGCGGTCATATTTTATTCCTCATCACGGCATCCTGCGCGAAAGTAGTAGCACAACTAAATTACGAGTTGTATTCAATGCTAGTGCACCCACTACCTCTGGACTTTCTTTAAATGCAATACAGATGGTGGGGCCTACCGTTCAGGACGATTTGATTGCAATCCTTCTTAGATTTAGAATGCATAAGTACGTTCTCTCTGCTGACGTAGAGAAAATGTACAGGCAGGTGTCAGTACATCCTTCAGATAGGCACCTGCAACAAATAATTTGGCGTGATAATGTTACTAGCACTCTTAAAACCTATCAATTACCTACAGTGACGTACGGTACGGCTAGTGCACCGTTTCTCGCGACTAGGTGCATCAAACAAATCGGTCTTGAATGCCAGGATCAAAAGGTCGCTGGAGTTATTCTTCATGATTTTTATGTAGACGACCTGTTGACCGGTGCAGACGTGATTGAGGAAGCCCAAATGTTACGTCATAAGGTGACCGATGCTCTTGCTTCTGCTTGCATGCCGTTAAGGAAGTGGAAATCGAACGAGCCCAGTTTAATTTCAGAACCAACTGACGAGTCTTGTTTCGACTTCCACAAGGAGGGAGATGTATGTGGTAAAACACTGGGTCTTAGTTGGCGAAGTGACACAGATAATCTCTTTTTTCCTATAAAGGTACCTGACTGCATAGTAAACACTAAGCGTGGCATGTTAGCAGTAATTGCACAAATATATGACCCTTTAGGGTTGTTAGCACCGTGTGTCGTGAGCATGAAGATTTTACTTCAGAAACTTTGGCTAGACAAGTTAGAATGGGACGACCAGTTATCACCTAGCGTTGCAACAATATGGGCGAATACAATTAAAACCTTACCTTGCATTCACAATTTACGCGTATCACGTCGTGTAGTCTGTGACGCATACAAACATTTTGAATTTCACATTTTTACCGACGCTTCGGAGCGAGCATACGGCGCTTGTTTGTATATTCGCAGTATCAATGAGCAGGGTGACGTCGACGTGCGATTATTAACTGCTAAAAGTCGCGTTGCTCCTATTAAGCCGTTGACTATACCGCGACTGGAGCTCTGTGCTGCTGTGCTTGGTGTACGTTTATATAAAAAGGTTGTTAGTTCCCTTCATATTAAACCGTCTAGTGTTGTTTTTTGGACCGACTCCATGATAGTGTTGGGTTGGTTAAAAATGTTGCCTATAAAATTAAATACTTTCGTTCGTAACCGTGTTGCCGAAGTGTTAGAAATATCCGGTCCATGTAGCTGGAGACATGTGTCGACCCACGACAATCCAGCCGATTTAATAACACGCGGAGTGGAACCTACCGCTATGCAATCGCTGGAATTGTGGTGGTTCGGTCCATGTTTCTTAAAATATGACAGTACTACATGGCCATCCACTGCTATAAATACACAAACGTTACCAGACATCAAATCTAATATTTTAGTTAATTTAGCCCAAGATCGTCATGCTACTGAAGATTTATTTAAAGGAATAATCGAGTTCAATCGATTTTCCAATTTTAATCGATTACAGCGTTCTATTTGTTATGCTTTACGTTTCATCAATACTTGTAAAGGACGTTCTATAAATACGTCCTGTTTTAGTACTCATGAGTTACAAGATGCGTTAAACTTTATTATTATTCAGTCGCAAAAGGAGTCTTTCCCTGAATATAATTTAATATTAAATAACAAAAAAATACCAAACAAAAATAGATTATTAAGTTTAAATGTGTTTCTAGATAACAATAAAATTATCCGCATAGGAGGTAGGTTACACAATTCAGAATACCCATTCACAAAGAAACACCCAATATTATTACAGTCCACTCATCATTTTGTTAAACTTTTATTTAGATTTGAGCATATCAGGTTAATGCATGCAGGTCCTCAATTATTATTAAGTACAATTAGAGAGACCTACTGGCCACTCGGCGGTCGCAACTTAGCTCGAGCATGTTACCGTCAGTGCGTTCGGTGTCAGCGACTAAAGCCACATACAGTTGCTCCTCAAATGGGTAATCTCCCACTGAACAGACTCTCACCAGCCGACTTTCCTTTTCAAAGTGTAGGAGTTGACTACGCGGGCCCTATAACCTCGGCTAGTCGTCAAGGTCGTGGATGCAGATTGGTGAAGGTTTACATTGTTATTTTCGTGTGCTTTACTACAAAGGCCATTCACTTAGAGTTGGTGGGTGACTTGACAAGCAACAACTATGTACAGGCTTTACGTAGGTTCATATCTCGGAGGGGAAAACCTCTCAATATTTATTCAGATAACGGAACTTCTTTTGTAGGAGCCTACAATGACATAGCCGATTTTTTGAAACGCAACTGTGACTCTTTATCTGATAGTGCAGCTAAAGATGGTATAACCTTCCATTTTATACCTGCCTACGCTCCACATTTTGGTGGTCTTTGGGAGGCGGGTGTCAAATCGACTAAATTTCATTTGTTCCGAGTGTTGGGCAATTGTAATTTGACATACGAGGAGCTTAACTCCGTTTTGGTGCAAATCGAGGGCATTTTGAATTCTCGACCGCTCACACCGCTATCGTCGAATCCAGAAGACCTGTTGCCTCTCACTCCTGGTCACTTTTTAATCGGACGACCTCTGACTTCTCTTCCTGTAAAGGATTTCCAGGACCACTCAACTCCTCACTTGACACGCCATCAACGCATTGAGCAGCTGCGGCAGCATTTTTGGACGAGATGGAGCAAGGAGTATGTCTCTGAGCTTCAGCAGCGTGTAAAGTGGCGGACCGGCAACAACAGCTTGAACCTGGACTCCCTCGTCGTTATAAAGGAGGATAACCAGCCACCCTTGAAGTGGAAGTTGGGCCGCGTTGTTGCTCTTCATCCTGGCACAGACGGCATAAGCAGAGTTGCCGACATCAAAACTTCAACTGGAACGGTCAGAAGAGCATTCTCCAAGATCTGTCCATTATTGGAAGACAGCTGTTGAAAGGCAAGCTTTCAACGGCCGGCGGCATGTTAAAGCGTCACTTTAATTAACTCAGCAATTGTTACATTATACGATTTTTAGCTATAAGATTTTTATCAGGCGTTAATGGTCCCTGACCTTTTAATTTTTTGAATGTCATGGCTGCCAAATAAAACCTGCACACTGCGAGCTACGATCCTAAGTTTTTTAATTCCCAAATTTCCTGCGAAGTTCCTACAATTGTATACAGTAAGTGATAGCGAGATCTTTTTTTTTGTAAATAACACCTATGAATATGTAGATTTACCGACAGTAGGTATTTTTTTTTTATCATAATAATATAATTTTTAGTGCGTCTTGAATATTTCAATAAGGTGACCATGTCTTATTTTTTACAGAAAACTTTGCACGTATTATATTAGAATAACTCAAAGATTCTAAATTAAATGAAAATCCTTACTATATATTATTATATATATAAGGTGCTATAAAAATATCTGCCACGGCTTTAATGGGAGGTAGTATTGTGTTTATAGATTACAATAGTGAAGAACTTTCGTACCCCGGAACAGTTAATTCACGACCGAGTGGCCGCCGCGCACGGCGGCATTGTTTGATAAGAATGGCAACAGTGTATGAATGAACGTCGCCGGCGTTTTTTAATTGAATTCAGTGCGGTGCGGTAACAGCTTACAAGTCTACGGGATGGTTTTATACTAATAAATCAATTCAAATTTATACGTACATTTTTTTTGTATGAAAAAAAATATGACGAATAATCAATAATTTATCTTTACTATTGTAATCTATAAACACAATACTACCCATTAAAGCCGTGGCAGATATTTTTATAGCACCTTATATAATATTATAAAAGCGAAAATAAGTTTATTTGTTACTATTTCACGCCTAAACCACTGAACCGATCATCCTGAAACTTCCTGCGTCAATAGGGTTTTCAAGTTACCTTATGGTATGTAGCTTTAGTTATCAATATTGCGATTCAACATGCAACATGAATAGTGCTAAATTCAACATGTAAACAGAATAAATTATTGGAACCAGGGAAGTGCAGAATGACCCGAAATACGATATGAAGTAACAATAACATTAATCAACATGAAAGGAAAGGACAATGTGATAAACAGCGAAACTCTTCCGTTAATATAGAATTAATGATGATACTAATTATGAACTTGCAACCTCATAAATTACTTGCAAAAAGATGGACAAGACTTACATTAATTCGAATGATTTTTCGTATAATTAATTCTAAACTTTTTCATCAAGTCATCAACTAATGAACTTTGACATTCCTCTTATGCGAAATGATTTGATATGCACCCACATAAGTTGCATACTTTAATTTTCAATAACATTTCAACAAAATTAGAGCAGACAGGTGGAGAGTGTTTAGCCTGTATCCTTGTATGCCACAACACCTTCACAGCAAGTGAAATTTTGTAACGGCGATTAAAAGTCATATTGAAATGAAAAATAAGAAAACTCCATCTCAAACTCACCATGTGTGAATAAGACATTTGTGCTCCGGCTGTACCAAGTTGTTGACATACAGCGCCTGCGCCCACCACTTGCTCCTGCAGCGGTCTGCCTCGTCTTCGATCATCGGGCCCCACAGAGGACCATCGCCAGCATGGGCCCACCAGGATGTGGCCAAGCCCAGGACGAACAGGTAGAGAGGAGATATTCTAGGCAATTAAATGAACATGTGAGCGACATAAGTCGTGATGAATTAGGCCAGCGGCGTATCGAAGGACCAATTTTCAATAATCTGTCAGAATAATATCAACCAAAGGATTGTGAAAGCCTAATTAAGGTTCTGATTAAAAATAGACAGCTACAGATATCGGAATAAGCATAAGCAGTCTGTAATGTTCCCACTGCTGAGTCTGGGACACAGGTTCTTAGAATGTTACCTAGCAATCCTATGCATGAAGCACTGTGGCAGCATCTTGATGCTGAGCTGTTTCTTGGGGTTGTCAGCCACGTGGAGGAGCAGGTTGTAGGCCAGCAGGAAGCTAGAGGCCATTATGAAGGTCTGGACAATGGAAGTGCCGTTCTGCATGTATGCTGACAGGATATGGTGACTGCTCTGGAAGAAGAAAGTCGATGTTTCAACAAAATTAAATTTAAAATGTTTATTCTATCATGCATGATGTAGAGAAGCAATTACTAAAGCCACTGAAATATTTAGATACAATACCAGCATTTAGGTAGATCCATTGTATTATGGCGCTATGCAATGGTAATAGGACACTTGAATCCATTGAGAGATGTCCAATTCGGAACGTTAAAAAATCGTCAACAGTATTTTATTGACGAAATTATGCGTATCCGTCCTAGTCGACAAGCTCAAGTGCTTACAATAAGCAGGTATGCACTTACTTTCTCAACGAACTGAGGGTTGTAGATGTATGTGATGTGGTAAGCCAGCACTGAGTGAGCCATCATCACTAACAGCAACGTGATGGCTCTGAAACATACAGTTTAAATTACAATACATACAACATAGCATAAATATTTACGAGGTGCCCAGTGAATATTGCGGTCCTCACTTCATTCCCTGTACAGGCTTGAGGGCGGATAGCCTCGGGTCTCCGTCGCTGTGGTCCGCCGTCAACCGGCGCCAGTTCGCCACCAGGGACCAGGCCATCAGCTGTTTGATTGCTGCAAAGGACCAAAGAAAAAAATAAAATAGGTTTGTTTGCTCGTAAAATGGTTCTGAAGCTACGTAATCAATATTTTTTATCTAATTAATATTTTATTTATAACAAGATTACTTTAATAATTAATATTAAATATCTATAAACATCTTTAATCATTATAAAAAAAAATACTAACAAAAAAATTGACAAAAACTGACCACTAGCTCGATAGATGGCGTTGGGATCAAGTTAGATCTCGCTATGGTTTCGTTACCGCGGAAACATGTCTACCGCGCGCGCGCGCTACACAAGTTGCCATCAGGAGGGTCTTAACTGACTCGACTGAACAGCGAATGATGAATAAGGAGATGATCCCAGTGATTATAATCCGCTCGCTCGTTTCTCAACTATCGCAGAGGATCGAGTCGAATAACTGACGCTGTTTTTGGCCTATTTTATACGTCTTTAATTCTTTATTAATAAAATTATTTAATCTGCCAGATGGCGCCATCTGGGGGACAATTCTCGTAATTTTAAGAACGTTCAGTCTGATCTCAGTCTCAATCAGTCAAAAAATACTTCTAATTTTCCTACTTTTTTATAAGTTTTTGACATTTGTTTGTCGCTGAGATTCTGATGAGACTGCGACTAGATTTTGATCATTTTAAATTACGAGAATTGACTTGCTGATCTAAGTCTCAAATCTGTCAAAAATAGCTCAAATTTCCCTAGATTTTGACAAGTTTTTGACATTTGTTTGTCGCCGACATGAGACTGCGACTAGATTTTGAACGTTTTAAATAGTATTATTTTGAACGTTGAAGAAGCTTCTCATGGTTTATGATTTCGTCAGTCTTCGCTCATACATCTTCATTGTGATAGTTTGAATCTCAACCGGTTATTAAGCGGTAGTATAGATCATAGTAAGTTTGTAACCGTTCCTTCCAACCCATTAATTATAAGTATCACAACAGTTGTTTATTCAAGTATTTTTAGAGCCTCCCAAGGCTAACTCTACGTTATCTAATTATAGAGCTCTACCATTACGGTTTGAATGTAGTGATTGGTTACCGAGTCACGGCTACCTAAATAATGTACAATTAAGTCTTACATAAGACGGTCTGGTCTTAATAATGTAGCTAAGCTGTACATTATAAACTGAACATCGTCTAATAAGATGTATAATAATATCAAGCATACCCTTACAGTGGTTATATGCCACACGTCCGTAGTATCAAAATCAGTATATAAGCTGACGGTTTATCAAGATCTTGCAATCTAGTAATAAGAACGCTCAGACTAGGCTCAATGCCTATGTACTTCTTTATTCATACTGAATTTGAATTAAACAACCATCAACTCACGTTTCCCCTTGTTGCTCTTCAGCACATCATACACCGTCCCCACCACGTTCATCCCCACTAAAAGCCCTGCCACACACAGGAAGGCCAGGTCCCAGTCATCTACCACCCTTCTGTTGTCGCCCGTCTTGCAATACTTTAGCAGCGTGACGTTGGCTTCGAGCCCGTAGTAGGAGCGAGTGAGGTTGTTCACGCAGTGGCTGAAGCGCGCTCGGGGGGACGAGCCGCGGATGTGGCCGCACGAGGTGGACAGGCAGAGGCCTCGATGGATGAGCATGTGGTTGAAGCGGTAGTGGTCTGAGGAGAAGTGCTGGAAGGAAACGGCGCTGTTTAGGCTTAACTATGAGCCGAAAATAAGGACGCCAGTCTTCTGTAGTTAATAAGAAAGTGAACTTTCGTAGCCCAATGAAGAACTTTCTATGCTTGTACTTACATCTCTCTCTCGGACTGAGATTTGCTGTTACAGATCCCAAGTCTGGGTTAAGCTTCCCATTGTAAATAAGTTGTCGTTATAATGTTATATTATAACATTTTTTTTGTAATGTATGCGAACTGTAAAGGTTGCCGGCACAAGGGAACCTTACATCATGCAGCGTTAACAGCACAATAAATAATAGGAAACTGCCAAGGAACAGTTTTTTCCAGTGACCTAGATAGTGATCCAGTAATATCAGGATCCAAAGGCGGTAGTATTACCTCTATAACTTTGAGGAGGCGATCGTTCCTGTGCGGCTTCAGGTCGAAGGTCCCCAGGCAGAACACTCCTCGCCTAGCCAGGCACTCCTCCCAGTCATCCAGGTGGAACAGCTTTGGCATCTCATGGTAATCCTCATCTGTGTGACAGGTTATTGGTTTAAAAAGGCCCTTCTTGTATTGGATTACCTACCAACTGCTACAACTGCTAAAGCATGATTTGGTCTATCTTCAAATCTGTCTGAACTGACTAAAATTCATCAGAATCTCTCTATGTATGCCTTGAGGGTTACTCAACACACCCAACCTCATCGCGGGATGAGCCCAGAAATAGGGACTCCGTTCGAGTCCGCACATAGTCGTGCAATCACAAAGCAAACACGTGAACAAAACGTTAACGTAAAGTTAACATATAGTACACATACACAGCACGATGTATCGAATGCCTTTGAGTACAACCCGCGATGAAATTACTGTAAGATTCCATAAGATAGTTAGTTGAGTTATACTTATAATAATTTTAATTATAAGATATAAATAGCAACATAGTTACACTACACAGTATAAACATTATTTTCACTATTTTATTCCTATTGTAAGCGGATGTACCTCTCACTCATTAACAACTTGATTGTTTGTATTTATAGACGTTGTGATTGAGCCGAAAGGTATATTTTTAACTTGACACTTGACACCAATTAAAAAAGGTTCACAGCAAAAGAACACTTACAGTTAATTTCCGCAAGGTGTAAACTTGCAGCAAGTTGACTTCCTGTTCATGTCACAGGGTGCCGCTGTGCAGGTCACACAGCACTAAAACGTGTAGGTTTTTTATGTATAAAACCACCGAAGTATAAATAATGTTGTATTACAAAATGGTTGAATGAAATAAAATTCCGCAAACAAGTTTTAGTGACCTACAGATGTAAGGTTATTGTTGTTATTGATTTGATTACTTCGGGTTATTCCATGTAGAATTTCTCACGAATTTAGATTCGTGCCGGTCGATGGCAACAGGTTCGCCCGCTCTTATAATATGGAATTTGAACATAACTGGCGAAATGTGTGTGTACTAAAGGCTCTTCGGGGAATACAGGCGTGAAGTTATAGGTAGGTACATAAAAAGTATAACTTCGAATTCGATACTCAGGAAATGAATAAAATCTCAAATAAACTGTTTACTATCACTGCCACATTAAATTAAAATGTCCTGCCCATCAAACTCGGGGTCACAGTATCAATAGATAGTTCCTCTATTGAATGCATCGCTTACAATGAGCAATAAAGAGCATAGTTTTACGGCTAGTATAAGGCGTTGGCCGGTAGTTAGTGCGAGTGGTTCCGTACTGACGGAGCGTTGTGGTAGGCAGTGAGTCAGACGCCTTAGTAGGTGGTGTGATGATGTTCACATAATGAGAGCGATAACTGATCCGTACTCAAGAGTGCTGTACATTTGCATAATTAACGATGTTATCGACTAGATTTATCCCACAAAAACATTTCATGTTAAATGTTGCCAAGACGAGACCATGTAGCTCGCACTAACAAAGATCTCATGTAGAGTCAAGCTTCTAATTCTACACGCCCTAACTCTACAAGGCCTAACTTCGCAACTCTACACCTTAGTCAAAATATGTGGCTTGGCCATTTCGCTATATTCACATGAGCGTAAGGTGAAAAACTCTCATACTGTTATACAATGGTTCTTGTAGTAACGAAACGGCCAAGCCATATATTTTGACTAAGGTGTAGAGTTTGCGAAGTTAGACCTTGTAGAGTTAGGGTGAAAATTATATTATATATTAAACTAGCTTCTGCCCGCGGCTTCGCCCGCGTGGATGTCGGAAATTATCCCACGGGAACGTGCTTACAGGATTAAATGCATGTGCTTCCCCAGGATGCCATCTATCTCTATGCCAAATCAGAAGTTCAGTGGTTTAGGCGTGAAAATGTAACATACAGTTTCAAGTTCAAATCCTCCGCTTAAAAACTGAATTACCCCTTTTTGTCCCGTCAGTGGTAAATTTTCGACAACTTTACATACTTATTTATTAATCTAATTAATTATTTTCTGTCAAAAGTATCAATACTGAGTTTCGAGTTACTCTGACCGCGCAATCAATTTCTTCCACACAAACTTAACACCCCTATATTATCCTCCTTTGAGGGGTAGTTTTGAAAAACTTACAATGATAAACTTTATTACTTACTTAGGCGAGTGTTTTTGAAAAGTTTCAAGTTTATTAACCTAATGAAGAAGATTTTTCATATAAACTGTATCCCCGCTTTTCAGCCCCACAGGGGTGGAATTTTAAAAAAATCGTTTGGTTTGTATTTATAACTTGACTCAAAGATTATTTATACTAATTTTCAAGTTAATCAAGCCATCCACCCCTGAAAAATTGACTACCCCATTTCAGCCCGTCAGGGGTAGATTTTCGAAAAACCCTGATACATGTTACTCTTTATTTTTGGTCTTAAGTATAAACACTGAGTTTCGAGTTAATCGGACCGCGCATTCAAATTATTCCACACAAACTTCAACACCCCTATATCCCTCTTTGAGGGGTAGTTTTGAAAAACTTATAATGATAAACTTTATTACTTACTTAGGCGAGTATTCTTGAAAAGTTTCAAGTTTATTAACCTAATGAAGGAGATTTTTCATATAAACTGTATCCCCGCTTTTCACCCCCACAGGGGTGGAATTAAAAAAAATCGTTTGGGATGTATTCATATCTTGACTCAAAGATTATTTATACTAAGAGTAATAAAGTCGAGTTAATCAAGCCATGCAGTAAAATCCTCCCCTGAAAAATTGACTACCCTATTTCAGCCCGTCAGGGGTAGATTTTCAAACAACCCTGATACACATTATTCTTTACTTTCAATATTAGGTATAAATACTGAGTTTCGAGTAAATCGGACTGCGCGCTACAATTCTTCCATACAACCTTTGAAACCCCCCAATCCCTTAATATGGGGTAGTTTAGAAGAAAAAAAAACTGACAATCTTCATAATTTATTTAGATAAATATTCGTGCCAAGTTTCAAGTTTATTAACTCAAGGAATAAGATTTTTCATACAAACGAATTCCCCCCTTTTCACCCTCTTAGGGGTGGAATTTCGAAAAATCCTTTCTTAGTGGATGCCTACTCGTCACGAAGAACACACCCTCCAAATTTCATGTCTCTAGGACCAGCGGTTTAGGCTGTGCGTTGATCTATCAGTCAGTCAGTCAGTCAGTCAGGACTTTGAATTTTATATATATAGATATAATAAATCTGTAGAAGTGAAAATTCTGTACATTGAAAATATCAAAAAAATAAATGGCAGGGGGTGTTACTAGACCGACACCGAACCCAAAAATGTGATTAAAATTTTTTTTGTCTGTCTGTCTGTTTGTTCAGGCATCACGCAAAAACTACCGGTTCGATTACGATGAAACTTGGTATAATTATTCTTTAATATCCTGGGCACCACACTGGGTACTTTTTATTCCGGAAAAGTATATACAATAAAAACAAACTTAATTTTGCGGTTCGATCCCTAGACCCGATTACTGTACCAACGGCAAATAATAAGTTTGTCGTAGGTTAGGTCACCCGCAGTGGAGTTCATTTTTATTCCTTTTAGTTTTTAGGTTTATTTTTATATAAGTCGTAGGTATAGATTTTAATTTTAAAGTATAGGTACTTAGTATCTTTGATAGTGTACGTAGTGACCGTAGGTTATTTTATAATACTGTTAGGTAGGATTAGTCATTCGTATAGATATTAGTTTTTAGGGATTTTGCTTATTTATTGAGTTTAGATTAGTTATCATCAGAAATAGGTTTATTTAGGTAGGTAGGTATTTAATTTTCTGTTATTAAGTTTTTTTTTTTTAAAATTAGGTAGGTACTTAGGTAAAGATATCATATAGGTACCTACCCTCTTAATCACCACTTATGAGACACAATTTGTTTTCTATTATAATTAGCCACAAAGGGCCCGCGAAATAGATGGCATTCTGGGGAAGCACATACTTTTATCCTGTTAGCACGTTCCCGTGGTTAAATTTCCAGCATCCACGCGGGCGAAGCCGCGGGCAGAAGCTAGTATTTCATAAAACCTCCTCACCATTGATTTCAAAGCCAGCGACGGCCACCACCATCGCTGTCAAAACCACCCACATGATGACCATCACTGACAGTTAATGGTCAAAACTCACTGCACTTATTAATAAAATGATCTTATAAGGAAAGCTATAACAGATAACGAGCAACACTTGTTTAATCAAATAAGATAAATGTAATCACCACCGGTGGCTATACCGCTGATAAGTTCTGAGTAAATGAGCCCCGCTGACATGTGGTCTGTTTTATATAGTGAACTGTCATGTCACACGATGCACTCAGAGCGCGTGTCGCCGTCGGTCTGCGCAAGGACTTCGATGCTGAAGCTTCACATCTCATGTCCGGGGTGTATCACCATTTATTGTTGCTTATGTTATTTTTTCGGTGAAGTTGACTTTATCTAGGCGTCAAGTGGACCAATTTGAGTAGGTACTATTTGCAAGTTGGTAATACCCAGCTAGACTGAATAGGGCTTTTGTATGTATGATTAATGCCAGCTTCGAAATATCTAGATGTAAATACTAAACTGTATCGGTTGGATAGATAGCTAAATTGAATAAAGAACATCAAAATTCTCAAGAAAACAGAACTGATTCTAGTTGCCCATTCCAAAAGATATAGTTTACATAGTTAGCATAAATTGGGTAATAATGTCACAAAAGCATAACAGATGGACCGGTGAACTTAAAAGGCGGTTGGGATTAAGGCAGACCGGATGCGGAAGGCAGACACTGTGCTGTGGCGCCAGTTGGGAGAAGACGACCCATACCCAGCAATAGGCTCAGTTCATGGTGTCACAAACTGGGCAGACGGCACCTCATTGTATCACAAACTGGGCAGACGGCACCTGATTGTGTCACAAACTGGGCAGACGGCACCTGATTGTGTCACAAACTGGGCAGACGGCACCTGATTGTGTCACAAACTGGGCAGACGGCACCTGATTGTGTCACAAACTGGGCAGACGGCACCTGATTGCTAATGGCATATTCGGCCCATGTTCTGCATTGGATATCTACCGATTGATAAACTTCTTATAATTAATTATTATGAACCACGACTACTATGCGCTGCAGGACTAAGCTATTTAATTATAACTACTATATTACCTCACCCTTGAGCTTATAAGGCGGACGTAAAATTGTTGATAAATATCATGTTTTCCCCCTGAAGAGCCAAGGATGCCCGATATAAGGTACTTTCTAATAGCACGTCGACAATGACGCACGCGCATGGTTCTCGATCATTACCCTGTAGTACGCCGTGTACTTCCACAATTGAACGACGGAAACGTTTGTTAGCTCTGAACAATTGAGGGAATTTCTATAAATAAGGCGAAACCGTCAGGTGGCCAGCGAAATTCTGATTTTCTCAATTTTTTTGCATTTTTCAGGTCAGTATTGATGACAAACAGACTGATTGTATCATCATCATCTGCCTAGCCTTTTCCCAACTATGTTGGGATCGACTTCCAGTCTAACCGGATGCAGCTGAAATCCAGTATTTTACATGAGCGACTGCCTATCTGACCTCCACAACCCAGTTACTGGGTGATACGATACCCCTTGGTAAGACAAACAGATTGTATGTTGATCTAAAAAATATGATTCGCGACCGTAACAAATATTTATTTATAGAATTATAATGCATGAAAGGAGCCTCCCCGAGAGGCGTTAACATAAATCGTACTGCGATACTAGTGCTAGCTGTCCACAGCTAGTACTCGGTACCGCAGAATCTAGCTGAGTCTAGCTTGGAGATGGTGATGAAATGAAGTTCCTTCATTTTTCTAGGACACAAATTATTTGGTTGGTTTATATTACTTGGTTAGGCCATTGAGGAAAAGGTGATAGAGAAAAGATGAATTCTCAAACTCAAATCATTTATTTCAATTAAAAAACCATTTCAGGCACTTTTGAATTGTGATAATTAAATAGTCGGTCAGTTAGTCACAAATTTGAAGCTAGTTGCCCATTCCAAAGCGTAGATCTCTATGGAGAAGAACGGGCAAGAACGGACACTCTTTTAAATCAAGATAATTATTATTACAAAATCCTGCAATAAATTAACGGGGACAGCTTACGGGGACAACGGGAAGTAATTTTAATTATTTTATTAAATTCCCTTTGTCCCCTTTAACGGGGACATGGGCTACGGGGACAACGGGAATACAGGCATTATTCTTATTGCTTCTATATGTGAGAACAATGAAAAAAAGAAACAATTAAAAATATTATAGAACTAGCTTCTGCCCGCGGCTTCGCCCGCGTGGATGTCGGAAATTATCCCACGGGAACGTGCTAACAGGATAAAATGTATGTGCTTCCCCAGAATGCCATCTATCTCGCGGGCCCTTTGTGGCTAAACAGTAGAAAACCAATTGTGTCTCATTAGTGGTGATTAAGAGGGTACCTATATGATATCTTTACCTAAGTACCTACATAATTAAAAAAAAATACTCAATAACAGAAAATTAAATACCTACCTACCTAAATAAACCTATTTCTGATGATAACTAATCTAAACTCAATAAATAAGCAAAATCCCTAAAAACTAATATCTATACGAATGACTAATCCTACCTAACAGTATTATAAAATAACCTATGGTCACTACGTACACTATCAAATATACTACCTATACTTTAAAATTAAAATCTATACCTACGACTCATATAAAAATAAACCTAAATAACTCTAAAAACTAAAAGGCAATGATATTCTAGTAAACAGATATGTTATACACTTACAAAACAACAGAAAAATGTGTTCCGCGCCGAGAGGCAACACACATACACACTTTTCATTCATTTTACATTTCACTACAAGTAAAAAGGATAGCTCGATAAAAACCAATAAGAAAAAAAGTGACAGCTAGATGTTGTCAATTGCGCGTGAATGTAAACAAACATTATTCGGGCCACCAATCACAGCACGTTGGCATCATAGACTAACAAATTAACTAGGCAGAAAGTACAAACCGCGTGTACAGAATTTGCAGTCGGGATTTGTGCCTATGCAACGAATAAACACTATTAAAAGGTAGGTAGGTGAAAAATAAAACACGTTTTAAGAAGAAAGAAATATATATATATTGTAAAATTAATCATACACCTTCGAAAAGATTTAATTTATTTGTTTTCTGTCTCTTAGAGAGCTTTTTTATTTCGTGAGCGGAATGGAGGCGAACTGTTGTATACTTATCAATTATAGTTTTTTTGTTTAATTTATAATTAAATATATCAAACAAAATTATAAAGAAAAGTTATTAAAAGGGAAACTAGAACTCTGCTGTAAAGATGACTTTACTGCCTAATATTCGCATCTGCACTTTTATTCTATGTCCGGAGTGCACGCATCCTTGTCGTTCTTACGACAAAAAATGTATTTTCTATCTCTTTCTTTTTTCTAACCTCCAAATATCAGAATATTAGGAAAATAATTGAAATATATGAATAAATCGAAGTATATTGTGTACTTCTGTGTGGTATGAGATCCATTGTGTTTTATTAACTTTGGTAACATAATTGGTACACTTTTTATATACACAAGATGGCATTTTGGATGATAATTACGTAGTAGCGCGCACCGTCCATCTCGTAGACGTGCGCGACACAGACTAAAGGCAATACGTCCCAATTAGGACGTTTTCTAGTCTTCACGATTTGCGCGCTCATAACATATCTGTTTACTAGAATATCATTGCTAAAAGGAATAAAAATGAACTCCACTGCGGGTGACCCAACCTACGACAAACTTAGTATTTGCGGTTGGTACAGTACAGACAGTGGTAATCGGGTATAGGGATCGAACCGCAAAATTAAGTTTGTTTTTTATTTTATATACTTTTCCGGGATAAAAAGTACCCAGTGTGGTGCCCAGGATATTAAAGAATAATTATACCAAGTTTCATCGTAATCGAACCGGTAGTTTTTGCGTGATGCCTGAACAAACAGACAGACAGACAGACAGACAGACAGACCGACAGACAGACAGACAGACAAAAAATTTTTTAATCACATTTTTGGGTTCGGTGTCGGTCTAGTAACACCCCCTGTAAATTATTTTTTTGATATTTTCAATGTACAGAATTTTCACTTCTACAGATTTATTATAAGTATAGATATAGATTAAAAATAAGCAGTCTCAACCGACGGCGCCCGTTCACGAACATGACGCGTGGGTCAGCACCACCCATCTCAACCATTTTGTAGGGAACCGAATGATCCAACACACGCGCCACCACCAGTGAGACATATTAGTGAGCATGACATATTCTCAACTGCTCTTTCAAGTCAACATCAAAATATCATAAAAACGGATCCATGGTTCTTACATTTACAAAATTTAAAAAAATGCTTCTAAATTATACAAAACTATAGGAATAATCAGGAAGAGGTATTTAATATTCAAGTATTAAGAATTAAAACTTGATTGAATAAAATAAATATTAAGTTCGTAATGTAAGAAACAATAAGAAAAAAAAAAAAACGAAAAGGGGAAGCATCTCTTCCAAATATTGAATTTGTAATCAACTACTGAGCCCAAGTGCCTGTGGAGCAGGACCAGCATTAAGCCAAGCATTTTTATCTACTATATACTCGTCCAACTTATAATATTATGCTTGTCTACATAGTGTGCGTTTAATGCATGTTTTAAATTTCTTCTCATTTAGTTGAAGAATAAAAAAAAAATGTTTATTGAAGAAAAGCCCAAGTACATTCTAAAGCAATGTTATATAACTGAGTGGCTATGCTAAGCACAATACATTGAAACCCTGATCTCCAAACTAGGGGTGACCCTGTATCTTAGAGATCAGTGTCCCTCCGCAGCAAAGTCACAAGTCATGACTTTGCTGCGAGTCACAAACTTCACGACCCTCAGGCCAATGTGCGCGCAGCGTCGCGTCTCGGTGTGAGATTATATTATTAGCATTTATTACATATGTATAACGACAAAAAACAACCCTTAGATACGCCGTCGTACGTTACGTACATAATATACATACACATACACTACACAGGCACAGTATTACAATATTTCCTACAGTAGCGCGACGAATTTACTTGCGCAGAGCAACGGAGGGGAACTCGCGGCGCGGGCCGCGTACCGCAAACACGCTTAGTTTGCGGTACCGAGCGCGAAGGGCAGACTCGGGCGTGTTTTTTGTGTAATAATTTTATTATACTTACATATTCTATAATGGTGCGCACAAACTGTTCTGTGTATGGATGTAAATCGACATCGAAATCCCAGTAGATGAACACAAATGTTTATCAATGATTAACTACGCGTCAAATTATTCTGACGAACCAACAACAAGTAATTTTTACTTGCGTAAACGTGCCTACAATACTATGCATGATACCTTTGGTGGAGGACTACAGGTACAGACGCCAGCACATCAACGTAAACTCTATACATAAATATAACTACGACGCGCCGTGGAGTGTTAGAAAGAAAGTATCCTTGGCAAGATTGGTGGAGTTTTCAACGTTTTTAAAATTGTCCAATGGTTGCACATACTAATAATTGGGAGCCAATTATCATGTTTCACTGGGGCATGTTACATTTGTCAATATTATCACGATACTAATATTGCGATATCGCAGTTATTGAGCACGATACCGTGATAGCGGCCTATTATACCATCAATATTACCACGGTATCGTGATATTATTGACAATGTAACATGCCCCAATAGGAATAAGCCACACCCACTCGCCCATATTATTATACTCTTTGCACTCGCCCCTGCGCGCCCGCCGCTGCTTCCGAGTTCTCCAGATCCTTTACGAAATTAAACGAAAGTCACATCGATTTCGATCAAACGATTCGTTCGTTTACGTCAGTTGCGCTTGATCCTTAGCTATGCGTACGCATTTGAAACCCGTTCCTTAGAGTATATTCTGTGATTTGGAATCGTACTGTGTGCTGTGCTGTGAAATTTCTTAAAACATTTTATAAATATAATATTGTGGCACCTCAGTTGACGCAAATTCAAAGAGGGCGCATCATAGTGCTTCGATTGAGTTGAGTGGATGCCGGGTGATAGATATTTGCCGGTAGACGGGCATAACGGTGACGGTGAGTAATATTTTTCGTAATCATAATTTTTGAATTAAATTATAATAAATAAATAAATAAATAATAATAAATAAATATCCCTGGACATTTCACACAGCGCCATCTAGTCCCAATTATAGAAAGGCTATTATTGAAAAAATGTGTCAATGTTGTTTTTCTACAGAATTTTCGAAATATAGTTAACGCTACGCGCTGTTCCAAGCGTAAAGCGTAAATTCAGAGTTATACAATATGTTAAGAGAATTCGATAAACTATAATTAATTAATTAATAATAATAATAATTTTTATTTTTCGGCCGTAAAGCGATCGCTATGAATGTCGAGACTGCAGCCCCTGCTTAGTTAGAATCTAGTTACCACGCTATCGCATTGGGTGTAACCCTGTAATGGTAGCGATGTTAGTGTGTAAATCCGTATTATTATTATACTCTTTGGTGTAAATAAATAACTTAATCACTTTATGTAAGCTATTATTGTAGGGAATTATAAGTATTAATACATCTTTGCATGGTAATTGAGTAATTATGGGCAAATACACTATAGCTATTTGTTTCGTTCCAGAAAAAATCTGTTTACTTCTGGCTTTTCTCTGGCTGGCGGTGGGAAGAAAGAGGAACCATCGGAGCCTATCGCCGCCAACCGGGCGGCAGACGTCGCACACTCTGCCGATCCTTTTCTGATCACACGAATAACATCAACTTCGTACAGCGTAAGTCCATGTGTAGCTTGCACTTGTAATCATAAATATCACCTCAACTTATTCATCACTTATAAAATATGGTTTTCTTAAAAAGTGAATAACAAAATTGATTAAAATAAATGATACCTACTATCTAATAGAAATGTAGGTAGGTAGTTGGAAGGGCGCTCGGCGCTCACATTATTACCTACTACCTATGTATTAGATAAATCTTCAGTTCTTTACAATCTACAAGGGTGGAAGTTCTCAATTCGACAAATTTGTTTATGTTTATATTTTGAAGATTTTTTAACCGTCCCATACTCATTTAAAGCCTATTCAACTAATGCTTCAAATTGATGCTATTTCAAGTTAAACAAATATCGATTTTATTTCAATGGGAATTAGGTTGATTTCAGAGTGACTAGCACTACTAGACTAGCAGTTATAAAAATGTTTGAAGTTCTAACGTAAACTAAACTTTATGATGTAGGAATTATAATTATTTTTCCATAAACTCATATTTGTTTACATTTTCTGCAAATAAATCGCGAATGCAGATAATAGTTAAATTGGCCCATACTAAGGAATCCTAGGTAAGTATTAAATTGACAAAATTTTCTTTGTTTTAGATTTCAATGGACACAGCCAGGAGGCGCCTTGGGGAAGCCAGAAGACCACTGCCGCGTGCACACCTGCAGGGTGGTGCAGGCGTGGTTCGCGGCACAGGATGACGTCATCCGCCTGCCATGGCCTGAATAAATACCTATATCTGCTTATATTTGTATTGTTATGTTATTACAATTTTACAGTAGGTATCTATAGTTATTAGAGTTTAATTTATGTAAGTAACTTTTTATTTATCATTTAATAATAACATATTGGTTTGGCAACGATTTACGCTCCCATGTAGTTATATTTCATAACAACTGAAAGGCCGATCTTGCGTATTTCTGAGGTCAAGTTTGGCCTCTTTTAGGTCATGTCATATTCTTCGTGCTAATAAGACCCGATCGAACTTAGTTTAGTCTACAACACTATAGGCAGTAGGTACACTCAATGTCTGACACCGTGTCTGAACACTTAGACACTCGGTGTCGCAAGGTGTTCGTTGAGTTTATAAGTGTTCACACACAGAGACACTGCACGGCGTATAGTGTCGTAGCCTAAATTTACCATTGGATAATACGGCACTAGTAAATAATGCACTTCAATCACCCGGGTTTCCGTAGGAACCTATCCTATGTATTCAGCCATCCATTCTCAGAAACTTTCACATTAAATAGTAGCACAGTTTTACAATCCATAAGTTGTATTTTAATATTGTAATTATTTTATTTATCAAAATAAAGGTATTCACCATTATTATATTCTTGAGCATTTTTCCATTAATAATTGTTGGTTATAATTTAAGTTAGGGCCGTCACCCAGTGGCGGCATGGTTACTTACTAAATTTGAGCTGGTTACTTACTAACGCACGCATGGCACGACAAGGGATTAGCGCAAATGATTTTGGATCTTATTTTATCATGGTTAGCATTCACATTTCGGGATGTCACGGCATGCCAGAACGTCCCGAAGGATGCCAAAGCAGGCTGTGACATATCAATGAAATTGTCGTGCCGTGCCGCCTGTGGGTACCGGGCCTTATACAGCCCAGTCCAATTATATTAATCTAGGTAAAAGCTTACTTTTGTTTGGCGGCAGCATTTGATTTTGCTTGGCAACCATTGGTGACAGATGTAACTGTATAATTAATCTGTTACAAATATTAATAAAAGTAATACTAATAATTGTTTTTTTTGTTTATGTTCCTTTTCGCGTCATGTTTACCGCAAAACAACGTATTTTCTTTCTTTCTAAAAATAAAAGCGTGTAAAAAAGAAATATTATCTACTTATTTTTAATCTATTGTATAGTTAGGTTTTATAAATTTTATTGTAGGTAAGTATATTTAATTTTAGAGTAGGTATTTGTTTTTTTTAGTTTTCAACTAGGTATCTATATCTATACTTATAATAAATCTGTGGAAGTGAAAATTCTGTACATTGAAAATATAAAAAAAATAAATGGCAGGGGGTGTTACTAGACCGACACCGAACCCAAAAATGTGATTAAAAAAATTTTTGTCTGTTTGTCGGTCTGTCTGTCTGTTTGTTCAGGCATCACGCAAAAACTACCGGTTCGATTACGATGAAACTTGGTATAATTATTCCTTAATATCCTGGGCACCACACTGGGTACTTTTTATGCCGGAAAAGTATATACAATAAAAAACAAACTTAATTTTGCGGTTCGGTACCTAGACCCGATTACTGTTCCAACCGCAAATAATAAGTTTGTCGTAGGTTACGTCACCCGCAATGCACAGCTATTAATAATAAGTATGTAATGTAAAGTTGTCGAAAATTTACCACTGACGGGACAAAAAGGGGTAATTCACTTTTTAAGGGGAGGATTTGAACTTGAAACTGTATGTTACATTTTCACGCCTAAACCACTGAACTTCTGATTTGGCATAGAGATAGATGGCATACTGGGGAAGCACATACATTTTATCCTGTTAGCACGTGCTAACAGGCGTGGATGTCGGAAATTATCCCACTGGAACGTTCCCGTGGGATAATTTCCGACATCCACGCGGGCGAAGCCGCGGGCTGAAGCTAGTGATAATATATCTTACAAGTATAAATAGATCGTGCTGCTTAGTCGACCTATCTGTTTTCTCGACACTGCCCCTGGACTTCCCAAGTACAGCCGCGCGTCCGAGGCACCAATCGACGCCTTCAGGGTAACACATTGGGGTAACAGCAATTTTTGTATTTCATGTGTTACGTGCTGCTGACCGCACTTCATACTGCTACAGTAATAATTGCATACAGTAGACTGTACTGTGTGGAATTGTTCCTGCGTACAGTACAGCTACAGTCAGCAGCGAAAGTCAGTTATACAGGACCAAATTAAATTAGCTAGCAAAACTTAGCAGACGGGGTGGGTATTGATATCTGAACAAGATAAAACAAAAAAAAAATATTTGACGATATTTTTTTTGGTGTCAACGACCTTGGTGATGTAGTTACTTAAAATATTAGTTTTAACAATCAGATTTTTTTTGTGTTTACTTTACAGACGTGATGGGTATACACGGACTCATACACGTTATAAAAAAATTAACTGATTTTCTCAACTCATATATCAACTACAATAGGTACCAGCGGTCGCTCAGCCCAAAAAAAAAGTCATACCTAGGTATCATTTTGTTTTTGTTTTATTATGTTTAGATATCGATACCCAACACGTCTGCGGTGTTTCGCTAGCTAATTTAATTTGACCCTGTAGACGATTGCATACAGTTTTACTATTAGAACTGTATGCAATAGTCAGTTGGCAGCAGAGCCTGGAGGCTTGGTGACAACACCGACGAGTATGTGCCAGTCTCTCTCTCTAGCTCTGCTGACACATGCCCGTAGATGCCGTCAGGAAGCTCCCATGGCTCTACTGACCACTGCGGGGCGAGTCTGGTGTTGGAAACAAGTAAAACACGTACACAATATTTCAAACAAGTTTTTTTAAAGAAAGAACATAAGTTTATTTTATTTGTTTAAGTAAGGCACACAATATTCATACAAAACCAAAAAAAATAAAACAGTATTGTGTGCCACGGCTGCACCAAATAGGCCCAGTTCAACATACATGTCAGACAAATAGGCCCAGTTCAACATACATGTCAGACAAATAGGCCCAGTTCAACATACATGTCAGACAAATAGGCCCAGTTCAACATACATGTCAGACAACCAATGCCTGATGCTGGTTTATTCTATTTGACAGCACAACTGAGATAAACTACTTTTTTGATTCCTGTTGCTTGCTGAGGCATGCCATTACCGCCTTGAGGTTGTCTCTTTGATCACTGGTTAAAGTCGCTACGCTTAAAGAAGAAAACGACGAAACCGTCTTTGACTGAATAGCGTCTATAGCCTCTTTACAATTCATCTTTTCGGCTTCTGAGGATAACGCTATAGTCTTTGTTGTCAATGCCGATAGTTCCTCAATTGGTAGGTTGTCTAGAAACTGGTCTCCCAACGGCACGACCACCTGCACGAACGTCACCACCTGCAAATATAATCATCATCGTTACTGCAGTTCTGCGTCTCACCATCCTCTACTGCATATCTTAGGGAGATAATCTTAATCACACAACCCAACTCCCAAAATAAACACTAAACTTTGTATTGATAGATTGATTAAATAAAGTATGTATTGATAGATTGATTCAATACATTTTAAAAACGAGTTCTATCTTTGGTCTAAGTTTTAACCATACAACCAGTTTTTTTTTGTATTTTGAACCTTATTCCGCCTGACGTAAAGTTTTTAATCACTAAAACACTACAGATTTATAACCACTAAAATCCTCAATCCAACACTCAGTTCAAATTGGGCATGATTTGAGTCGAACCTCTAATAATTACCTATTAAGATGAAATTAACTATTAAAATTTTCAAACTACGTAAATACGAGTACTTATAATTACTTACTCGCGACAAGCTTTTATATCATAATGGGGCAACGTTTTTAAAAAAAGAGAAAGAGATAGAATAGAGTTATAAATTGTGTAATGACGTATACTTGTAAGTTGATAGTAAAAGTTTTAAAGTAGGTAAAAGATTTTTTTTTTCTTTTTAGTGCATTTTTTGTGCGTTTTAAAAAAAAAAAAATTTTAAATGTTTTTTACATTTAATTTTTTAACCGACTTAAAAAGAAGGAGGAGGTTCTAACTTCGGTTGTTTTTTTTTATTTTTATATCTGTTACCTCAGTACTCCGTTATTTACAAGCCGACTTGTAATTTTTTTTTTATTTGAAAGTATACTTTCAGATTGGTCCCACAGAAATTTCTCATCAACATCGGTTCAGTAGTTTGGTTTTTAAATCAAAATTACTTATTGGTAAAAATTCAAGTAAACGAAATGGCGTCATTTGCTTTCCTATGACTTTTCAGTGGTGGCTTTGGGCAGTGTTTTTCAACCTTTTTCATGGCGTGGCTCCCTTAGTACGGAAAATATTTCGCGACTTGGAATTCAAGTCTGTCACCTTGGGTACCTTTTGGTTAAACAGAAAAATAGAATTCCCACAGTCAACCACTGAAGCTTTGAAGTGTTTGATTCCAGTTGGAACCTACTATAATTTTAAAGAATCCGCGGCCCTATTAAAGAGGCTTGGCGACGCCCTAGGGTGTCGCGACCCACACGTTGAAAAACACTGGCTTAGTGGAATTATCATGGGATGCATTGTGGCTGTAATCGACTTCAAAAAGGAGGAGGTACTCAATTCGACTGTATTTTTTAGGGTTCCGTTAAAAACGGAACCCTTATAGATTCGTCATGTCTGTCTGTCCGTGCGTATGTCACAGCACTCACAGCCCCTTTTTTCCGAAACTATAAGAGCTATACTGTTGAAACTTGGTAAGTAGATGTATTCTGTGAACCGCATTAAGATTTTCACACAAAAATAGAAATCAAAACAATAAATTTTGGGGGTTATATACTTAGAACTGAAACTAAAATTTTTTTTTCATCAATCCCATACGTGTGGGTTATCTATGGATAGGTTGTAACGGAACGTTACATGAATAAACATTGTTCTAACTCGAAAAGACAAATAGTCAACAAAACGAATGCTCGGTTCTTTGTTTGCGTACGACTCGGAACGCGCCGGGTAGGTATGTGCGGTACGGGGCGAGTGATGCGAATGGGATCGCACCCGCGCTTTAGGGTACCTATAATATATGGTCCCGTGCGCCCGCGCAGCTGACACTCCACGTCAGTCGCTTCTAGGCTGATGTAAAAGTGCACGTATCGTTTTGCGTCCTGTCAAACTCCAGTAAACCGTTATATTTCGTTTACAACTATAAAACAAAAGCTTAAAGTGCCAACTAAGAAGTGTAAATCCCGATTTAGGGTTTTTTCGCTTCCATACTAAGCCTTCGTCGGCATCAGCTCCGCGTCCGGCTATCTACGGACCGAGAGCTTCCGCGACGCTTCGCCTGCGGTGTGCCGAGCAAGTCGGTCAGCCGTGCAGTGAACTGCCCGTGTGACGTCACCGTACAGCTCCGCATCTTCCATCCGCGGCCAAACTTCCCTCTGCGGTCAGCGTCGGGATTTCGCCTGCAACTACAGGGGAGTACCTATCCCTGCAGAAGTGACAACAGTCAATTTGTAACCCACGACCCACAAATCTTTGTGTGCCTCCGTCTGGCTTTATAACTATTATAGATTTTAAAGGTACACACCCGTATTTTATTTCTACCATCATCTGCTAGGTGGGAATCAACGGGTGGAGGCTACAAGGTCTTCAAAAATGATTTTGAGGTTTCTAATATCATTTTTTTCTAAACTGAATAGTTTGCGCGAGAGACGCTTCCAAAGTGGTAAAATGTGTGTCCCCCCCTCCCCTGTAACTTCTAAAATAAGAGAATTATAAAACTAAAAAAACATTAAATATACTCATATACATTTTATTAACTTTGGTTGGGTAGTTTTTGGGTTAACTAAGTGGCATTTTTGCCACTTAGTTTATATTGATGATGTTATATTAGATTTAGAGACATTAGATTTAAATTACCTAATGTTAGAAGTAGCGAATGTGACCTCATATTGAATGGCCAAAAATCAAACAGTTTTCCTGGGAATCACGCTAGACGAGAAATTACAATGGGGACCTCATATATAACATCTATTGCGGGGCGGCTAAGCTCGGCCGCATATGCTGTTAGAAAGATAAGACAGCTAACAGATGAAGAAACCGCGCGTTTGGTCTATTTTAGTTACTTCCACAGTATTATGTCATATGGCATTTTACTGTGGGGTCGGGCTGCGGACATTGAATCCATTTTTATTTTGCAAAAGAGAGCTGTCAGAGCCATTTACAATCTACGTCGCCGCGAATTTCTTAGGGAACTATTTAAAAGGGTTAATATTATGACGGTACCTTGCCAATTCATTTATGAAAATATTATGTATGTAAGAAAAAATCAACATCAATAAAGTAAGTGATAGACATAATTTTAATACTAGAAATAAAGATAAATTAGATCAACCTTTTTTCAGATTATTTATAGTACATTCATCTTTTATGGGGTACTGTGTTAAATGTTACAACAAAATACCTTGTGAAATATTGCAATTAAATGAAAGAAAATTTAAAACTTTTATTAAAGTTACACTTTGTAAGCAAGGATATTACAAATTAGAGGATTATATCCAAGATAAGAATGCTTGGAAACATGCTGGTCCTGCTCCATAGGACAATCTCTAGAGTCTAGACAAAATCAAACTGGTTGCTAATGTAATTGTATATATATATATTTTTTAATTCTCTTTGACATTGATTTACATTCTGTAATTACTTAAAGTCACACCCGGACTTATTACTCCTTTTTTATTTATGAAAATAGTCTACTTTTGGAATGTTTGTAAATATGTGAGCACCATGTATCTATCACATAGTCAATTTATATGTCATGGTTTCATTAATTCATTTTAATTCTTTTACCTATTGTGGTATAGTAATTTTATTTTTAGGTGCATCGTCTTCACATATAATTATATAATTAATGTATGCAAAATATTGTAAAACATTTTTAAAAGAGTAACGGTGGAGTTCGACAACACGGTTAGCGCAGTGACTGAGCGATCGGACTGCTGCGCTGCGTGTCGCGGGTTCGATTCCCGCACAGAACAAATATTTGTAAGTCCTACATGTATTTGTTCTGAGTCTGGGTGTTTTTCTATATAATATGTATGTATTTACAAAAAAAAAAAAATGTAGGTATATAAGTAGTTTATCAGCCATCTTGTTACCATAACACAAGCATTAGGTTGCTTAGCTTGGGACTAGATGGCGCTGTGTGAAATGTCCGGGGATATTATAAAAAAAAAAGTTTCTTGCCCATTCTTCTCCATACGAAAACTACCTTTTGGAAGGGGCGACTAGAATCAATTTTAATTTTGACGTTCAAAAGTGCCTTTAATGTGCCTATCTATATCTATACTTATAATAAATCTGTAGAAGTGAAAATTCTGTACATTGAAAATATCAAAAAAATAATTTACAGGGGGTGTTACTAGACCGACACCGAACCCAAAAATGTGATAAAAAAAAATTTTGTCTGTCTGTCTGTCTGTTTGTTCAGGCATCACGCAAAAACTACCGGTTCGATTACGATGAAACTTGGTATAATTATTCTTTAATATCCTGGGCACCACACTGGGTACTTTTTATCCCGGAAAAGTATATACAATAAAAAACAAACTTAATTTTGCGGTTCGATCCCTATACCCGATTACCACTGTCTGTACTGTACCAACCGCAAATACTAAGTTTGTCATAGGTTGGGTCACCCACAGTGGAGTTCATTTTTATTCCTTTTAGTTTTTAGAGTTATTTAGGTTTATTTTTATATGAGTCGTAGGTATAGATTTTAATTTTAAAGTATAGGTAGTATATTTGATAGTGTACGTAGTGACCGTAGGTTATTTTATAATACTGTTAGGTAGGATTAGTCATTCGTATAGATATTAGTTTTTAGGGATTTTGCTTATTTATTGAGTTTAGATTAGTTATCATCAGAAATAGGTTTATTTAGGTAGGTATTTAATTTTCTGTTATTGAGTTTTTTTTTTTAATTAGGTAGGTACTTAGGTAAAGATATCATATAGGTACCCTCTTAATCACCACTAATGAGACACAATTGGTTTTCTACTGTAATTAGCCACAAAGGGCCCGCGAGATAGATGGCATTCTGGGGAAGCACATACATTTTATCCTGTTAGCACGTTCCCGTGGGATAACTTCCGACATCCACGCGGGCGAAGCCGCGGGCAGAAGCTAGTTTGAAATAAATGATTTGACTTTGACTTTGACCTATAATAACTTCCTGTCACTGATATTTACATAGCAAGTGGGGTAAGTACGAGTACAACAAGAGCAGTGGTGGCCCAGTGGTAACGAGCCCGACTTGTAAGTTGTAGGTCGTGGGTTCGAACCCAGGCAGGCGCTTTACTTGAGGATTTGGATTGAGGTCAAGAGTGAGCCCCTTGTCAATAAAAAAAAAAAAACTTTGTGTAATAAATTTCATCACCACTGCTCTCAAAACGGTGAAGGAAAACATCGTGAGGGAACTCCTGGAATGTCCTAGAGCCAGAAATTCGAAGATGTGGCATCTATCAACACGTACTGGGTCCGCGTGGTGGATTACGCTGATTATGCTATGCTATGTTATGTACAACTTAAAAGTGAAAAATAAAAACTTTTTTACAAAAAAAAAAACACTACCGACTTCTAAAAAAGACACTACAAAATGAAAAATAACTTTAATTTCGGAAGTCGGTGTCGTTGCGGTCGCATTTTCGTTGTTTGCAACCGACTGACTTGTTCGTCCGAAGAAATAACGGGTCGTTTACAGGTGAACCTTTATAAAATCCGAAGCGATTCTGCAATTTAATGGAATATGGAAAACTCAAAACCTATTTTGGTCCACTGGAAATATGACATGTGCAATAAACTATGTCAAAATTGTGATAAAAAATGTTCGCGGTCGCCATATTGGATTTTCATTTGATCTCACTATCAGCATAGGCACCCTCGAAAACCATGAAAACGACAAACATGACGAAAATTAAAAATAAAGTAATATGGCGGCTTGAGAAGTGATCAAGGAATATGAGTAAACTACTTAACTACGATATTCAATAATACGTCTGCCAGCAAGGTGGTGATGGCGATCTTGTTCACAGTAACGTAAAGTGGTATCGAAAAGTAGAAAAAGCTTACCAGTATAAACAACGTGACAGAAATCTTCATTTTTCTTCCAGTTGTAAAATTGAGTGTAGAAACTGTAATGAAACCGTAGCGGGCTGAGTTCGCCTTATGTAGCTACAGAACAGGTGAGCAAACAACAACAGTTGCACCGGACGGTCACACGTTGTAATATTATGCATCGAAATATAAAAGAAAACCAATAGTAATTGTTATTACATTATTTACATTACGGCTTATCACGAAAACAAGAAAATACACTTGTTATGCACAGGCACATATCAAACACACTTGTTATGCACAGGCTCATATCAAACACACTTGTTTTATTTAAGTTTTTTTTTCTATTAATTTAATTTTAGAATTGTTAGTATTTTTGATGCGAGAACGACTACGGCGTAGTTCGTAGCGCGTATCAGTGTTTTTCCGTTATATGCGTTTACTGCAGTTAAGCTACCTGTTCATCTTTAGTCCCTGGTTACCATAGCACCAAAGTACTCGTCAAGACGAATCAAACGAGCCTAAACTCGATGGGGTGGTGTCGTTTAATTACCGAGTTCCTATGGCCATCTTCCAACTCCATCATCAGACCCTGGTTACCATCTAGCACCAAAGTAAGTACTCGTCAAGATGAATTATACGAGCCCAAACTCGATGGGGTTGTGTCGTTTAATTACCTACCGAGTTCTGGCGTACTGTTCTGAGTACCGAGACTGCGACTAGATTTTAAACGTTTTAAATTACGAGAATTGGCCTTCTGCTTCAAAATTGAGTTGCAAGAGTCCACCCGAACAAACATTTACTTTACATAGATACATCGCAAGTTAAATAAAAACTTGTAAAATGTGAAGTGTTGATTCCGTCAATTGTGTTTATGTGAAGTGTTTTTAATGATTGTTGTTTGTTGGTGCTATAGTTATATGTTTGTGATCCATTGTTGGTCGAAATAAACGTACCGATTGTTTGTTTTATTTATAAATATTTATTTAACTATATGTATTTACACTGATTAATTACTATTTTTACAAGCTAACAATAAAATATATATACAATTATATACAAGTATATAATACGAAAAAATATAGAAAAAGGTGCCCAAAATGTTGGCAGCATTAAATTACCACGTTGGATGGCAATGCTGGTTCTTTGGGCTAAAAATAGGCCAGCCTTCTGGTCACGTGGAGAGTCAACCAACCGTTTAGCGATGTCCCGAAAAATTCGATGAGCCTCTTTCCATCGTCGCGTGCTTTATACTTTAGACTTGTTTTTGTTTGTTTTATACTTTTTAGGATTACCGAGTTTAGGATTATGGAGTCTTAGTAATAGGGTCACACTGGCGGACAAAATTGATGGGCCTTTCATTAGGCACTGGGCAGCTAGGCATGTGCGTACTGGCGTACATGTCGCCAATTAATTTAAGCTTTTTATTTTTATGTACGCATCATATGTACTAACAATAGGTTAAGATTTTACTAACACTATACTATGGATCAATGGTCTGAAATAAATACATTATTATTATTATACCACTTTAGAGGAAATACTTAACCCGTTGTGATACAATCTTACAAAGACAGCCTGGTTTCTGGACAATTTTCCATTCAACACAATTCACGATTCAAAACTATACACGTGGATAGAGTCGCGGGCGCAGCTGTAGTTTAGTTTATAACGTTCTATTTAATTGAGGTTAATGTCACCCCTATGTAGAATATAATGTCACCCCTATACAGAATATAATGCTGATGTGGCTTATTATTCTACCATTGTAAAAACTTTTGTAACCATATTTATAAGCAAATAAATCTTTGACTTTGACTTTATTATGTACTCACTTATTTACCTACTTTATTGTATGACAATGATATTAAAATAAGTAAATAAATATTATTTAAACACAAGTCACTAACATTACACAGCTGTTGTGAAGGGTTTAGGAATCCATGAGGTTTTCTTCACTTAATTTAACTGGCACTGGCAGGGTGGCAGTGTGGCAGGATGGCAGGGTGGCAGGGTGGCGGGGTGGCACTGACCTCGACGCACACACTAACCATGCAATAAGCACAATGATTCTAGTTAGACCCCTTGCGTCATTGCGACACATTTAGTCGGTTACAAAAAAATAAATCTGCTGTATAAAAGTGACCAGCGCGGTCACAATGTACGTAACACCTTTTTCAATCAAAAATAATCTACGCGTGGTTTCCATAATCATGTACTGAATCCTTGGTCAGAATCAGGTTGTGCGTCGATATTTACCTACCTGCCTGCCATGCCCTGTATAGAGTATAAAAACTCTGTATCTTTTTTCCGTCCGCTGCCGCAGCATCGGACGGAGCATAGGTGGGTGTGCGTGTGCCAGAACTTGGCGGAAGAGTAAATATGTGGCTGAGTATTCTCATTCCCTTTACCGGGACTGACTAAGTAGGTGTATACAAAGGTGTACAGTTGTTGGTACGACGACGATAAAGACAGTTGAAGTTTTGTATGTACACAAATCATAGAGTTCAGTTCACAGAGTGCTACAGCTACAAGGATGTTTGGCGCCTGAATGACATTGACAGAAGGTGGTTGGCGGTATGTTTGTGACATTGTAATAAGGGTGCTGTTAAAGCGTCACTTTAAAGTACTTTAAACCATCCAGCGATTGTTAAATTTTAAGATTTTTATCAGGCGTTAATGGTCCCTGACCTTTTCATTTTTTGAATATCATGGCTGCCAAATAAACCGGCACACTGCGAGCTACGATCCTAAGTTTTTTAATTCCCAAAATTCCTGCGAAGTTCCTACAATTGTATACATGGTCCATACGAACCGGATAATCTATTATCTACATCTAGCAAAGTGGAGTTTTGTTCTCAACCTTAAGTTTAAGAAGTATTTTGGCAGAACTACATGCTAGAGCCACAAGTTTTATTATTTTTTCGTATTTCGTGGAATGCTGGTTAACCTGTAATTGGCGTGAAAATCCGAGCCTATCGTTACCTATATTTAAGATATATTATACAGAAGCTGTTTGTGTTCTTTATGAATAAGTAAATCAGCGAGCCACAAGACCGACGAGGTAGGAAATGTACATTATCATTTTTAAATTGATTAAAAACTCTAAAAACATTTTGTACATCATTAAATTAATTAAAATGAAAACATAATAATAAATAACACAATAAATAAATATAATATAATCCACAAAAATATTAATACCCTAAAACGACTTATCTCACCCATGCCCTAAATATGGGCGCATGTAGGGCCAACCAATGCCGCATGAATGGCCCGTCTAACCTGTCGGCGACGACGGCGAGGAGACTGTTGCCGCTGGCCCTCACTCGGCCCGCTATCGAGGCTGCCCTCCTGCGCATAGTGGCATAAAAACAGTCTACGCGCACACTGGCGAACATCCCCGACGCGCTGCAGAAGCGAGGCAGCCGCAGCAATGCCCTCAACGCGTTATTATATTGAACTCGGAGGGCTCCGTAGGCTTTCTGCGAGTATGACACCCACAGGCTGCTCGCATAAAATGCAGTACAGTAGGCTCGAAACAAGGTGACTTTGACTTCCTTGGAGCTACGAGCAAACCTGCGAGCTATCATGTTCGCCCTCACCGACAGCGCCCTCCGCTCCCGTTCAATATCGTCGTCATCCTTCAAGTCAGGCGTCACAATATGGCCCAAGTATTTGAAAGATTGCACGCGCTCCAAGGGCACGCCGCACAACTTGACCGGAGGAACGTCCATCAGACCTTTGGTCCCAGCTTGGAAGATCATAAGCACACTTTCGCGACGTTATACTTGAGGCCATGTGAGTGAGCGTACGTCTCGCATATGCTCATGAGCTCCCTGAGACCACCCACAAACTCAGCAGCACCATGTCGTCCGCATAACTGATGTTATTAAAACAAACATCATCGACATGGCATCCAACATGGCGGGTGCTGAGCGCGACAACGAGCTCATTCATATACAAATTGAAGAGCGTAGGTGAGCTCAGGCCACCCTGCCTCACCCCGCACTCCAACCTGTACGAGTCCGACAGAGCTCACGCCCATTTTACGTTATTGACCTGGTTGCCGTACCAGTGCTGGACGATGGTAACTATTTCAGGTGCAATTTTATGGTCACGTAGCTTTTGCCATAGCACTTCGTACGAAACCAGGTCAAGAGCCCTGGGCAAATCAAGGAAGCTAGCGTATACAGCTGTATTATGGTCTGTGTAATACTTGACAGCATGCTTTAAACTCAGTATTGCACTCTCAGTGGACAGCTTGGGCCTGAACCCAAACTGGTTGTCGTGCAGAGTCACGACCTTGTTTAAGTGAGAATTAAGCATGATGTCAAATACTTTCGCGATGACTGTAGCTAATGAGATCGGCCTGTAGTTATTTTTATCAGAGATGTCACCGGTTTTGTTCTTGACTATCGGTACTACGACCGTCCTCATCAGCTCCTCTGGCAAATAAGAATGCCTAAGGCAGAAATTGAACAGCATCGCAAGAACACGCGGCAGATGGGGACCTGCAAATTGAAGGTGCTCGATGCTGAGCCCGTCATGCCCAGGGGACTTACCTGTAGTCATGCTCTTAATCACTTTCGCTATCTGTGCTGCAGAAAAATTAGTGCTAGGTTTCAAGACACATTCAGATTCAGCATCGACCACCGTCACGGGCGAATTATGGACAGGCTTCACACAGAAATGGTTTTCAAAGATATTAGCAATGTCCATATCAGCAGACACGCCATCGACGCTCACCGGCAGGCCAGTTCTAGGATTGAGTTTTTGTGTACCCTTCCAGAAGCCACGAAAGTCTTTTCTTGCATGCTTCTCGGCAAGCATGTCCATCTGAATTTGGTCTTGGTGATTAAGACACCACCTCAACTTAGACTTAAAAACCCTTCTGCCGTTAACCATGTCCTCGTTCGTACACCAAACCGAATTTCGGTCTACCACACAAAACCCATTCCCCAAACCTCTGCCTGGCGTACCAATGAGCCTCGCTAACGTGTCTGTTCCAGCCCACCACGCGCTTTCGCGATCCATTACCATGTCGTTTCTCCCTGCTAGCAATAGCGGCGTCCCTAAGAGCGCAACCAACATCACGGTACAGGCAATCAATAACTTTGTTATGAGTCGGATCACCACACATTCGATCACAACACTCTGACAAGTCTGTAGGGAAGTCAATCTCTCGCAGACGGCGGTGACATTCCTTATTGTAAAGACTAACCACCTTCGGGCTTTTCTCCCCCCACACCTATTGCAATAACCCCATTATTGCAATATTATAATTAAGTACATGAACTTGAAACTTTGTTAAAAAAACAAAAGTAAAATGTATTTTTATTTTGGAGGTCCGTAATTATAATTAAAAAACAGCATGCTTTGTATTGCTTATTTTTTCATATACTCGTACATGTACATATTATTATTTTAAATGTTAGCTCATATTTATTATGTAAATATTAAAATATCTTGATTGAGTAAATAATTACCTTTAGAAAACAGCATTCATTGCAAAATGACTAGTTTTGTACACAACGTTACTTTATGTGAATTAACCACAATCGCAACTGCGGTAGGATTTTTTAAATAGCAACCCAAAGTCTGGGTTGCTATTTAAAAAACTCGGAAAGCTGCCACGCTTAAATGGACTTGGGCTGGACACATCTGCCGCATAGTGCATACATGTCAGACGATCAATGGGCCAAACATACGACCCAGTGGGTCCCCATCGCGGCAGGCCCAGACGGAGATGGTGGGATGAGCTGGACTCCTTTCATAAAGACTGGTCCTTCGCAGCTCTGGACAGAGAGAGGTGGAAAGAGAGTAGGGAGGCCTTTGCCCAGTAGTGGGACATTAACGGCTAATAAATAATTTAGAAAAAATCTGGGTTGTGCCCAGTTAATGGCAATAAACTCGCTCCCAGTTTCCAGAAGTTGAAGTTCCCAGTTACCAGAAGTAGTCCAGAAGTTGAAGTCCGAGGACTTCAACTTCTGGCAAACTTTGGGTGCACTGGACAGTTGTACAACTCTGCCTAACCCTTCGGGGAATAGGGGCTTGTTCATGTCATTTATTTTATACTTCAGCCGATCGATTCTGTAAACATCTCACCGTGAAAAGTTAGGTGAAGTGAGCTTAGAGTGAGCTGTCAATAGTGTCGATGCCTAGCATTTATTTATTTATTTATTTAATTAAGGTTCACCAACAGTTGTTACAGACATTATATATATAGTTACATACAAGTTATTGTGTCTTAAGTCTAACTGCACAACCAATTACAGGCAAACACCACATGCAAAATGCTCTATGTAATTATAAATTCAATTTTAAAGAACCCAATACTTACTAAAATTCTAGGTTATATTAAATTATATTAAATAATATTACTAATGGCGTCTGACAAACGTCGATATTGAGTCTGCGTGGACGTCAACCAGGTCGCTGCGTTCGTTTATGAGTTTGCACATGCGGGTTACAGGCGAATTAGCACCAGACACTGTACGGCGAACAGGTGGAGCCAAGGGTGTTATAGGTTTGCGAGGCGGTCTACGGGGTACTCTGAAATTTAACCTACATAACAATTGTGGGCAGTCAATGGCGTTATTGAGCAGTTTATACGCGAATCTCAGATCCAAGAGCTCTCTTCGAGATTCCAGGGTACTCATTTTGTAGCAGCCTAGTTTATCAATGTAGGAGAGATATTTAAATTGCCTTCCCTTTGAGTACCCTAGATATCGGATAAACCTTTTTTGGATACGTTCTATCCGTAGCGAGTGGGTTGCGTAGTGAGGCCTCCATATCACACTGCAGTATTCGAGGATGCTTCTTATAAGGCTATTGTAGAGAACTAATTTAGTATGTGGGCGTTGAAATACCTTTCCATTACGAATGACAAATCCAAGCATACGTTGGGATCGATTGATTATGTTCTCAATATGTGGTACAAATGTTAGTTTAGAGTCCAAGATAACTCCCAGATCTCGTACTACATCCACCTCGCACAAGTTCGCTCCGCATATTTGGTACGCCGAATTCACTGTATTAACTTTCCTAGTGAATTTAGTTGGAATGACATCTCACTCCACGCTCACTTCACATAAGTTTTCATACAAAATCGCACTGCAGTTATTTAGTGATTTAATTATATTTTGCACTCTACAAATACTTTTACATTATAATGTGGAGAGATTCACTTACCTTGAATAGACAAGAACCCGGTACCCTTGGTAAGTAGCCGGCTGCACATACGTCACATTACAAATTATCTATCTATATAATATATAAAATTCAAAGTCCTGACTGACTGACGGAATGATAGATCAACGCACAGCCTAAACCGCTGGTCCTAGAGAGATGAAATTTGGAGGGTGTGTTCTTCGTGAAGAGTGGGCATCCACTAAGAAAGGATTTTTATGAAAAATCTTATTCCTTGAGTTAATAAACTTGAAACTTGGCACGAATACTTACCAAAATAAATTATGAGTATTCTCAGTTTTTTTTTCTTCTAAACTACCCCCTAATAAGGGATTGGGGGGTTTCAAAGTTTGTATGGAAGAATTTTAGCGCGCAGTCCGATTTACTCGAAACTCAGTATTTATACCTAATATTGAAAGTAAAGAATAATGTGTATCAGGGTTTTTTTAAAATCTACCCCTGACGGGCTGGAATGGGGTAGTCAATTTTTCAGGGGAGGATTTTACTGCATGGCTTGATTAACTCGAAAATTAGTATAAGTAATCTTTGAGTCAAGTTATGAATACATCCCAAACGATTTTTTTTAAATTCCACCCCTGTGTGGGTGAAAAGCGGGGATACAGTTTATATGAAAAATCTTCTTCATTAGGTTAATAAGCTTGAAACTTTTCAAGAATACTCGCCTAAGTAAGTAATATTATAAAGGTTATCATTATAGGTTTTTCAAAACTAGCCCTCACAGGGGGATATAGGGGGGTTGAAGTTTGTGTGGAATAATTTGAATGCGCGGTCCGATTAAACTCGGACGAACTCGAAACTCAGTGTTTATACTTAAGACCAAAAATAAAGAGTAACATGAATCAGGGTTTTTAGAAAATCTACCCCTAACGGGTTGAAAAGGGGTAGTTAATTTTACAAGGGAGGATTATAATGCGTGGCTTGAATCAAGTTATGTAGTAATCCCAAAGAATTTTTCAAAATTCTGCTTTTCACCCCTATGGGGTTGAAAAGCGGGGTATACAGTTTATATGAAAAATCTTATTCATTTAGTTAATAAACTTGAAACTTGGCAAAAATACTTGCCTAAGTAAGTAATAAAGTTTATCATTATAAGTTTTTCAAAACTACCCCTCAAAGAGGGATATAGGGGTGTTAAGTTTGTGTGGAAGAAATTGAATGCGTGGTCCGAGTAACTCGAAAATCAGTATTGATACTTTTGACAGAAAATAATTAATAGTACTTAAGTAGTAATTAAATATAAGTAATTCAGTTTTTAAGGGGAGGTTTTGAACTTGAAACTGTATGTTACATTTTCACGCCTAAACCACTGAACTTCTGATTTGGCATAGAGATAGATGGCACCCTGGGGAAGCACATATATTTTATCCTGTTAGCACGTTCCCGTGGGCTAATTTCCGACATCCACGCGAGCGAAGCCGCGGGCAGAAGCTAGTAATGTAACAATTCTTTTATTTTCATTATTATATTGCTATTGTAATTCGGGTTTAAAATAAAAATGTTTTATAACTGATTTCAAAATGTTTATTCGTTATAATTTTATACACTAAAAAAAATAAATAAAAAAATAAACTTCGTCAAAACAGTTTATTTTCTCATAAAGAACAATTTACTGAAGTAAAGCAGGTAATCAGTGAACTACGACCCTTAAACTTAAAATATTGTATCTTAGTAATGCAATAATATTGTGCTTTAACTACTAATGTGTGTGGGTACTCTCACAACTACCAAATCTACCCACGTAAATAAAAAAAGTGTGAACTCATTGTCACAATACAATTACATTACTCAGTAGTACTACTTTTTGTTTACTGCCAGTGCGTTCGTTTTAACTTTAGTTGCCTATCTCAAACGTCAAAGTTAACAAATCGTATTCATTAGGACTTATTGCGGTTATAGCTTAAGTATTCATTTTCATTATGAAAAGAAAATTGAAACTAAACCTCTAAATAATCCTTATTACGGATGACACAATATTATTTTAATATTACTAAAATCAATTTGTAATTTATAACTTAATACTTTGTTTGTAACCCCCATTATTATCAATGCTATCAAGTAAACACTGGCGCATGAATCCAACAATATTGAAACATAGAAAACCAATTGTGTCTCATTAGTGGTGATTAAGAGGGTACCTATATGATATCTTTACCTAAGTACCTACCTAATTAAAAAAAAATAAACTCAATAACAGAAAATTAAATACCTACCTACCTAAATAAACCTATTTCTGATGATTACTAATCTAAACTCAATAAATAAGCAAAATCCCTAAAAACTAATATCTATACGAATGACTAATATAATATACAGGGTATTATTGACAGCCCACCACAAAAACACAGGATTGATTCAGCTCCTTATTCTGAATCATATCCCACTGGAAACTTTCTCAGGAAAAAAAAAAATTATGCCGTTTTTTCTGCTGATATTCCTTTATTTCAATGTAAAATTACGTTCTCTGTATGCAACACTCCTTTTATGTAAATAAAACAGCTGAAAACAGCCTCGCTCAAGCTCGCTGCGCTGCCGTCCGCTACGTGCGTTTTGCCACGGTAACGATACGTTGCGTGTGAGGTAATAAAACAAATCTGGTTTTTTGGATTCCCTTAATGTTCCTGAAAGAATTACATGTACCGGTCATCATAATATGATGTACTGAAGCCACCCTATCAGTTTGCGGAGGGCTGTCAATAACACCCTGTATAAATAATACTTAACAGTATTATAAAATAACCTACGGTCACTACGTACACTATCAAATATACTACCTATACTTTAAAATTAAAATCTATACCTACGACTTAAAAAAAAACGAAGACCTAATGAAAAACTTCAACGAAGAACAACAAAGAGTAATAAACCTAATCAAGACACAAAAGAAGAAGTACTACCTTAACTTATTTAAAATTAATTACAATCAACCGAAGAAAATGTGGGACCTTTTAAATAATTTAGCATTAAATAAAATTAAGGACAACAGCCATGCCCCCCCCTAAACTAATGTCGAACTCAGGCCTGATTACAGAAGGTAATGAAATATGTGATTTATTTAACACATTCTTTTCATCAATAGGCGCAGACCTAGCTAACAAAATACCCATCACATACCATATAAACACCGGTAATATTTTTATGTACGATGATAATTACACACATAACATAACACTAAACGAGCTTCCCCCCTGTAGTACAGATGAGATATCTAGAATTGTTGATGACCTGGACAGCAACACAAGCACAGGCCTAGATGGCATCAGCACTAAAGCGATAAAATGTTTAAAACTTATCATAATTGGGAGATTAACTGACTGTATAAACATGTGCTTATCACAAGGTATTTTTCCCGACACGCTTAAGATTGCTAGGGTCAGTCCTATTTACAAATCAGGAGGTAGGACTGATCCGAGTAACTATAGGCCGGTGTCAGTCCTACCAGTGATATCAAAGATATTCGAGCGAGTTCTATATAATCGTCTTAGTAAATACCTAAATGATAAGAATTTCTTGATAGACCAACAGTATGGCTTTCGAGCTAAGTCAAGCACTCTAACAGCTGCAGTAGACTTAATAACAAAAATAAAAACAAGTATTGATGAAAAAAATGTTGTTTTAGGGATTTTTATTGATTTAAAAAAAGCGTTTGATACAGTAAGTCATCAAAAGCTCATCCAGAAATTAAATAATATAGGTATCATAGGCAGCGCCCTCGATATTTTCACACCATATTTACAAAATAGGCGGCAAGTAGTTAAATTAGACAATTTCGCTAGCTCCGTCCAAAACATTACATATGGCTGTCCCCAAGGATCGGTTATTAGCTCATTACTCTTTCTAATCTATGTTAATAACATCACTAAAATAGGGCTTAAAGGGCACTTAACTTTATACGCAGATGACACATGTCTATTTTACTTTAGTGAATCTATTCATCACAATATAACAGCCGCACAAAACGACCTTGACCTGCTCAACGAATGGCTAAAATGTAGGTAATCTACTAACTATTAACGCCGCAAAAACATCTTTTATGATTTTTTGTGCCAAAAACAAACCGTTACCAGAGTTCACACCACTCACAATAGATAAAGAAGTTCTCAAACGATCAACCTATGAAAAATATCTAGGATTACATTTGGACGACAAACTTACTTGGAAACTTCACATCAACCATATATCAAAACAAAGTTAATGTCATTACTGGCAGCATTACGTAAAGTCTCAAACTGCATACCAAAAAAGTACGTAAAATAATATATAACTCTCTGGTTAAATCACATCTTGAATATTTAGTTGAACTATGGGGGTCAGCCGCGAAAACTTACCTAGACCCACTACAAAGAACACAAAACAAAATTATAAAAACATTATTTCACTATCATTATTTAACTCCGACAAGAATACTATACAAAAAAACCAAACTGCTCAATATTACTCATCTTTACAAATACTACACTTGTATCCTTATTAAAAAAATCATCACCAAATCTGTTCAATCAAACATACAACTACATAGAAAAAATATAACATACAACGTAAGGAATAAAAACAAAATCCAGTTACAACCAGCGCAAGCTCGCACTAATTATGGCAAAAAAACCATATTAGTTGAGGGAGCACGGCTGTTCAATAGTTTACCGGAGGATGTAAAAAAATGTGACGGTATAAACACATTTAAACGCAGATTAAGGCAATACATAACTACATTGGAGATGACATGACACAGAGTGTACATTCTGTTTCATGTTATTTCGAATGTAGTAACATAAGTTATTATAATATCTCCAACGCCCTAGAGGTAACCAATACCTACTAGTTATAATCACTTGTATCTCATTCTAAGCGAACTGTTATTTAGAAAGTTCTTTAAACCCAAAAAATTAAACCTAAATAACTCTAAAAACTAAAAGGAATAAACAGGTCGCACTGAAAAGCACGGTTTAACGGTTTAGAATTGCAAGTAGCAGTTAAAATAAGAACGAACGCTCGCCACTCGACTCGTCCGTCCAAATCAAAGTTCAAAAAAAAAAATATAATGCGCGCGCTCAGACTCCGTCCCTTATACGGTAGCGATCCGTGGCGGCCGCGCGCCACCACCACGCGTGTGCTGCAAACGGTGCAAGCCAAATTCAACCTTCAGCACTACATTTAGAGCATAACTTAGGGGCAGTGAACACGGCTAAGATACTATAAAATTTTACTCGCCATACAAATTCATCTTAAGATACGAAAATATGAAATATATTTATTATCTTCGTCGTGTGTGCTAGTCCATTGAATTGTATGGCGAGCGATATTGTATCTTAAGATAAAATATTATAGTATCTTAGCCGTGTGTAGCGCCCCTTAGTGACGTAACATACGACAAACTTATTATTTGCGGTTGGTACAGTAATCGGGTCTAGGGATCGAACCGCAATATTAAGTTTGTTTTTTATTGTATATACTTTTCCGGGATAAAAAGTACCCAGTGTGGTGCCCAGGATATTAAAGAATAATTATACCAAGTTTCATCGTAATCGAACCGGAATTTTTTGCGTGATGCCTGAACAAACAGACAGACCAAAATTTTTTAATCGCATTTTTGTGTTCGGTGTCGGTCTAGTAACACCCCCTGACATTTATTTTTTTGATATTTTCAATGTACAGAATTTTCACTTCTACAGATTTATTATAAGTATAGATATAGATGATTCTTGTTTATTAATCTATAAAAAACGAATAACAACATAACCGATAAAGATTATTCTTGGAAAAGAAAAATAAAAGTCCCAACTCGAGATTGGAACCTACACCTACGTAACAGCGAGTTATTAAAGCGAATTATGAGGTGAGCGTTCTGTGTTGATACATCACTTTATGCACACAGACGTAGGTACGGCCTTTACCGCGTGTTCACAGCAATACAGCCCTTAAGGTGATACTACATTAATGACCGCGACCCACGGATACTTTGCTCATGCAGATGATGTTGGCCGCTTAGTTAATGGAGAGCGCTGGGAAAAGGTTTGTGATATCCATCAGAAGGGTTACGATTACGATGGAGTCGGCAAGGTCTATGAATTAATGCATTAACACTTTCTCTCGTGAAGAAAGACAAGAAGAGGCCACGTGCATCCTTGCATACTCTTTTTGCTCAGTCAAGGTGTAAGGGCGAGTTAAATAAAACATTGTTCACTGTTTATTTCTTATTATATTTTGGCTTTTGTACAAAAATAACTCATTAAAACTAAGTGTTCTTAAAAAATCTAAATATCACTAAATGCTTTCGTTCTATTTTCTAATGTAAAATTTAGTAAAAGCCCCAAATAGCTTTCATATTAGCGCGGAGAGCATAACAAAACAGTTTGCATAGAGGACACCAACTTTGTGTTTGTCATAACCATAACTAACAAAAGTAATGTTAATTGAATTATTCGCTAAAAATAAGTTACAATATTAAAATAGTGTGGCTTCAAGCAACATTCTTATCTATAATAAATTAAATACCTAAATACCTTAATATTGCTCTCTGATACTTTAGAGTAGGAAAAGAGTAGGAAAAGTGTTTTTGATTCCTCGTCGTCGTATCATAGAAAATGGAATGGAAAATGGTTCACAACATTATTATATGAATAACTAGCTGCGCCCCGCGGTTTCACTCGCATAAGTTTCGATCCCGTGGGAATATCTCGATAAAAAGTATCCTATGTAATCATAACTATAATAAAAAAAAATATAACCAGGATTAACATCCTGGTTATTGTATACTATCTGTGTACAAAATTTTATCCAAACCGTTGAGTAGTTTTTGCGTGAAAGAGTAACAAACATCCATCCATACATCCATACAAACTTTCGCGTTTATAATATTAGTAGGATAATATCATAGGATGTCAGAGGTTCCTCTCTCTGCAGCGCTGACCGCGCGGCGCCGGTAGCTTGGGCCCTGTTCGTCTCTCTGCAGCGCTGACCGCGCGGCGCCGGTAGCTTGGGCCCTGTTCGTCTCTCTGCAGCGCTGACCGCGCGGCGCCGGTAGCTTGGGCCCTGTTCGTCTCTCTGCAGCGCTGACCGCGCGGCGCCGGTAGCTTGGGCCCTGTTCGTCTCTCTGCAGCGCTGACCGCGCGGCGTCGTTAGCTTGGGCCCTGTTCGTCTCTCTGCAGCGCTGACCGCGCGGCGCCGGTAGCTTGGGCCCTGTTCGTCTCTCTGCAGCGCTGACCGCGCGGCGCCGGTAGCTTGGGCCCTGTTCGTCTCTCTGCAGCGCTGACCGCGCGGCGCCGGTAGCTTGAGCCCTGTTCGTCTCTCTGCAGCGCTGACCGCGCGGCGCCGGTAGCTTGGGCCCTGTTCGTCTCTCTGCAGCGCTGACCGCGCGGCGCCGGTAGCTTGGGCCCTGTTCGTCTCTCTGCAGCGCTGACCGCGCGGCGTCGGTAGCTTGGGCCCTGTTCGTCTCTCTGCAGCGCTGACCGCGCGGCGCCGGTAGCTTGGGCCCTGTTCGTCTCTCTGCAGCGCTGACCGCGCGGCGCCGGTAGCTTGGGCCCTGTTCGTCTCTCTGCAGCGCTGACCGCGCGGCGCCGGTAGCTTGGGCCCTGTTCGTCTCTCTGCAGCGCTGACCGCGCGGCGCCGGTAGCTTGGGCCCTGTTCGTCTCTCTGCAGCGCTGACCGCGCGGCGCCGGTAGCTTGGGCCCTGTTCGTCTCTCTGCAGCGCTGACCGCGCGGCGCCGGTAGCTTGGGCCCTGTTCGTCTCTCTGCAGCGCTGACCGCGCGGCGCCGGTAGCTTGGGCCCTGTTCGTCTCTCTGCAGCGCTGACCGCGCGGCGCCGGTAGCTTGGGCCCTGTTCGTCTCTCTGCAGCGCTGACCGCGCGGCGCCGGTAGCTTGGGCCCTGTTCGTCTCTCTGCAGCGCTGACCGCGCGGCGCCGGTAGCTTGGGCCCTGTTCGTCTCTCTGCAGCGCTGACCGCGCGGCGCCGGTAGCTTGGGCCCTGTTCGTCTCTCTGCAGCGCTGACCGCGCGGCGCCGGTAGCTTGGGCCCTGTTCGTCTCTCTGCAGCGCTGACCGCGCGGCGCCGGTAGCTTGGGCCCTGTTCGTCTCTCTGCAGCGCTGACCGCGCGGCGCCGGTAGCTTGGGCCCTGTTCGTCTCTCTGCAGCGCTGACCGCGCGGCGCCGGTAGCTTGGGCCCTGTTCGTCTCTCTGCAGCGCTGACCGCGCGGCGCCGGTAGCTTGGGCCCTGTTCGTCTCTCTGCAGCGCTGACCGCGCGGCGCCGGTAGCTTGGGCCCTGTTCGTCTGTCTGCAGCGCTGACCGCGCGGCGCCGGTAGCTTGGGCCCTGTTCGTCTCTCTGCAGCGCTGACCGCGCGGCGCCGGTAGCTTGGGCCCTGTTCGTCTCTCTGCAGCGCTGACCGCGCGGCGCCGGTAGCTTGGGCCCTGTTCGTCTCTCTGCAGCGCTGACCGCGCGGCGCCGGTAGCTTGGGCCCTGTTCCCGATACCGGTTGGCTACTATTTTTTATATTTTAAATGTTTTTTGTTTTTTATATTCTAATATTTAAAAATATAATTTGAATGTACATCATCTGCCTAGCCTTTTCCTAACTATGTTGGGGTCGGCTTCCAGTCTAACCGGATTCAGCTGAATACCCGCGAGCGACTGCCTATCTAACCTCAACAACCCAGAAAATAATAATCTCGTGTGATATTAATAATATAGGACAAAGAGTATAAAAATACTTACTTTTTTTCAACTTATTGTTCTTATTTATCTTATTATAAATCATCTGATTCTAATCTACGGCTTAGCTGATTTTACTAACAATATTTAACTCGATGGTCAATCTGTAACGTTCTGAACGTTACAGATTGACCATCGAGTTAAATGTACACCAGAGCGCGAGCGCAAGTCTTAGCTATACAGTCTGTCCAGAATGATGTCACAGTTTAAGAGAATCATACAGTCCTTCAACAGGTTTGACACCACGGTTCTTTATTCAGACTGTGATTATTTCGTCGGTAGAGACTGAGAGTTGCGACTCTTCGTCTTCCATCTATTGCACGGTTTCTAGAAGATAGCTTATCTTTATGAAAGGTCGGCGGAACTCAGCTACGATTGCTTGGTCTCCTTGGGCACGACTAGTAACGTCACGAACCTCTGCATCGGCATCTCCACCATCACGGTAAGTGGTACTGCCACCAAGTACGAGCAAAAGCTCGTCGCCACCCAGTCTACCACCTGGGGACAAGAGACAATATTTTAATACACGTAGGGGAACGATTCGTCCAAGTACAGTGTGGTCAATCGATGACATCGTGACATATTCTCGAGAAGTTCCTCAAGGAAGAGTTCTGGCCGAAGGGTGTTGTGTACCGCCGGTTTCGTGGCCGGCTACATGACACCAGTCAGCGAAACACGACGCAGACACTTCGTGTGTGTTAGTTAGTTCTTAGTGTAATATTATAATGTTGTATGTATTTATAGTATATTTTTAAGTTATATTAATATTGTATTGTATGTGTTTGTATGGGCCTTGTTGCCTGAAATAAATGGATAAATAAATAAATAAAATATTTCCAACAACTACAGGTAACATATTTTAAAGCGATCGAATATCGGTCACCTATAATAATATTGTAGATAAGAATATAGATATAATAATATTGTATATAAGAATATAGATATAATAATATTGTATATAAGAATATAGATATAAGTCACCGGCATTAAGCCCGCCTTTGTACACATTTTTTTTACTTGTGCATAAAGTTTTAACAAATAAAATAAAAAGTTCCTTACATCATTTCATCCCGTACTATACGAGTAAGTATATCTCCTTTAGAGAATGATTTTTCAAAAATCCTTCCTTAATGTTCACTTTAGTTATAAAAGTAACTCTTGTGTAAAATTACATACTTCTAGAGACAGCGATGTAAGCTGTGCGTTGTCTGTCACTGAATGAATGGTGGATTTGTAAGGATGCCACGGTTCGGATGAATACTGAAGTGTTGCGTCGGTATGTTTACACTTTATATGGAGTCAAATAAATACTCCACACCACTTCCTAGATAGGGCAAAAAGGCGCAAGAAAGGCCCCCAACAGAAAGGATCGTGGACTGACCACGCTGAGCAGTGAGGTGGCGATGGGCTGCGGGCGCGCGGCGGCGAGGCTGAGGTTGACGCACCAGTGCACCATCAGCACCGCCAGCGACAGGCGGCCCAGCGCGCGCCAGCCGCGCCACGCCAGCGTGTGCTTCAGCCAGCCTGACACATGAGTTTATTTCTATAAGTAGGTTTGTACAAACACTTTTACACGACAATCATATTTTAAATAACGAGGTGAGGTCGATTTTTCCTATCCGACTACTCTGTTAAGAAACATCGAAACAAACTCAGAGGTTAGGTACAGTCTCTTTCAAGTCCAGACATAATATTGGTCAGATCATGTGAGGACCAATGTAGATTTATTGTCTGATATGGTCTTTTCAGGAAAGAACCACACCGATTTATACTTGGAGCCCTCCATTGGGCGCGCGCATTTGGATCTGAACACAGGATACATATTATAATTATTCAGCTTAGGGGCCGTCTCCACGAGCGAGAGAATCGCGGCGATATTATCGTCGTGCCACGTATTTCTATACACTCTCTTAGGACGTGTCTCCACACGGCGATATCATCGCGGCGAGAATTGGATGGCACGACTATATTATCGCCGCGATTCTCTCGCTCGTGGAGACGGCCCCTTAGGGTTGATTATTCAATAAGTAGTCAGCATTGGCTTATAGTATAATGATAGTCAGATAACTTTTATTTGAAGAACAAAAATGACAGTTTGATATATTTTCTATACAAAAGGTGTCAAACTTAATCATTATTCCTTAAATAGAAGAAGTAATTTGACTGTTGAAAAAACAGCACTTAGAATATTCAAGTATGGAAAATGACATACTACAAACAAGGAAGGACGAAACATGAATACAAACAAACAAAAAGCTAACTTAGTGCGCTAACGAGGTTAACCAACAAGGAATGTACATGTCAGGTTGAATTTTGTAAGCCAAATGGTAGAATTTACCAGGAAAGAAACATTTTGTAACAACTCACCTGTAGGTATACCTGCGATATTTGCAAATTAACATTTTCTATTCCATTCTAACTCAGCATTTGCTGATTGCTAAACATCCAGTTTTAAGTTCAGTTCAAAGATAACCATTGTGTTGTCACTACACGCCACAACATGCCTCCTTGTATTCAGAGAATCTGGAGATAGTTGAAATTGAGTTCGAGTGTCAACGAATATTCAAGATGCTTGACATCGTGTTCTATTTTCTACTTCAGTACTGATAATTTTGCGTGCAACGCTACAGGCCTCCTTTATCTTTTAAATCCTTATTTGTTGTTTAAAACAGCCGTAGATAGAGAACTGTTTATCTTACTAGTAGCCTGACGATGGTAGTCTACACAATCGCTATAACTATAACTACTCTCTACTTATAACACAAGCATTAGGTTGCTTAGCTTGGGACTAGATGGCGCTGTGTGAAATGTCCAGGGATATTATATTATATTATATTATATCCGTCAGTAGGTACTGGTCATCTCTTAGCTGCCACAGTTTATTTTAGTTATTTTAACGTGCACAACTTTCTACTTTCTCACATGTAGGTATCATTTTAACATGAATGATGTACCTAACCAATATTTAAAAGAATGTCGATCAAGTTTCTTATCCCTTCTTTTCCATAGGAGTACCTTACGCTTTAGAATGGGCAACTAGCTTCATATTTTTGATTGACCTAGTGCTTGACAATGCAAAAGTATACCTGTAATTGGTTTATTTAAATAAATCCTTCGTATGCCTCACCCTCCAGCCCGTTGATCATCCCGAGCAGCAGGCCGCCGGCCAGCAGGCCGAGCGCGGGCCGCTCGAGCGCCACGTAGGCGGCCGAGAACCACGCGGCGTCCTGCGTGCGCAGCACGTTGCCCGCCAGCATCCACGCCACCATCAGCAGCGGCGCCAGCGTGTACGGGCCGCGCAGCCACTGGGGACGGGCAGGTTGCTTACATTCGGAAGAGGAAAGCTGCTTCTGGCCAAGAGTATCTGGCATAGCTATATGTGTTGCCCTTTGGTGACCGTCATATGGCCTGACCAAGATTATATTTGAACTTTAAAAGAGACTGACCTTTGAGTTTGTTTCGGTCTTTCTTCTCAGTGTAGTCGGATAGGAAATGAAATTATTATTATTTATTTTTTAAAAAACGTTGCCCCACACTAGGAATTTCTCCTGTATCGTGGGTGCGTTTACAAACATTTAAACTCACATACACAAACAGCCCGACCCGAAACAACTACTTGTAGGTCATACGTGTTCGTTCGTTCGTCGTCATTTGTTCCGTGCGGGAATCGAACCCGCACGCAGCAGTCAATTGCTTTTAACCACTGCGCCAACCGTGCCGTCACTCAAATAAATATGATATGATATATTTATTTGCAAGAATACAGCATTTCAGCCGTGCAAATATATTTATATTTTACATCTTGGTTTATTTTTTAATGAAATTGTTTATTCTGTATGATGGGTGTATGATTTGATGGGTAAAAGTGATCCCGGTATCACTTTTACCCATCAAAAACACCGACCGAGCGTCGGAAACACCGACCTTTTAAAATATTACTAATTTATAAAATAAATATAATTTATTTATATATATCATAATTTCTCATTTTTAACTCATAATATTCAGTTATACGCAGGTGCTTCCCGGGTCTGCATCGAAAAACGGGTGGACATCATTCTGTATTTAGGCACCCACTGTCATGTGCCGGGCGGGACTCGGGATGAAACTAAAATAATTGAGTTTGCTCTCGTCTTGAAAGGTCTGACGTTAACTTCATTGTAGGATACAAAATTTGAGGCGGACAAGCTTAAGAGTAAATTTTAAGAATCATCTGTTAAAAGACTCACTTTAAACGAGGACACCTTGACCCCTGACTCCTGCAGCTCGAAGTGCAGGAAGGCGGCGAACAGCCCGATGAGGCAGGCGGGCAGGCTGCCCCACGGCGCCTGGTACAGCCGGGAGAACGACGGGATGCCCGCGTACATCGTCTTCAACTTGCTGGAGAGCCGAGGGAAGTAAAACAAATGTGACCGGCGGCATGAGTTGTACAGTTACACTTACGCAAAATTCAGAAGCGATTTTCACGTAAAATATGATTGCGAATTTTAAAAAACACACGTTTCATAACAGTATTGATTTTCTTTATTATATCTATAAATCTGTAGAAGTGAGTATTCTGTACATTGAAAATATCAAGAAAATAAATGGTTAATAATGGTTAATTTTTTTTTTTAAATCACATTTCAAACAGGCAGACAGACAGTGGCTGTCTGTCTGTTTGTTCAGGCATCACGCAAAAACTACCGGTTCGATTACGATGAAACTTGGTATAATTATTCTTTAATATCCTGGGCACCACAGGGTACTTTTTATCCCAGAAAAGTATATACAATAAAAAACAAACTTAATTTTGCGGTTCGATCCCTAGACCCGATTACTGTACCAACCGCAAATAATAAGTTTGTCGTAGGTTACGTCACCCGCAGTGGAGTTCACTAAGGGGCGCTACACACGGCTAAGATACTATAATATTTTATCTTTTAAGATACAATATCGCTCGCCATACAATTCAATGGGGGTGCGTCTCATAACGTATAAACTCATTTGGTCTAATTTCATTTTCGTTCATAAGATATAATCAACGTGAGATATACCAACTGTTGATATAATTTCTTTACATATAACATTTATTTATTCTAAAACTTAATTAGTATAACGTTGTTTGATATAACGTTTATAAAATACCCACCATGGTTTAACCGAAGTCTTATCAAATTGCTGAACTCTAAAAACAAAATCAGAAAACGCTACAATATCTATAAGAACCCATTAGATAAAATTGAATTAAAAATAATCAGTAAACGCTGTGATGACCTCGCAACAGTTTACTACAATAACTACTTATAGAACTTGGAAAACAAACTCACAAATAACCCCAAATTGTTCTAGACTTACATAGAGGCTAAACGGGGGGGTCTAGTGCATACCCTTTGTCGATGACAGATGGTACTACTACGTCATCTGACGGGACAGAAATATGCGAGTTTTTTGCATCTTACTTTTCCTCTGTTTATAGCCCTGCTCAGGACGATGGCAATTTCAACAATAATGCGTACTTACATAACCTTCAAAATTATAGCTTAAGTTTATCAAACCTGTTTGACTGTGAGGCTTTATACAATAAGTTAAAAAACCTGGACTGCAATAAGGGTGCAGGGCCAGATGGAATACCGCCTATTTTTATTTACGAGTGTGCGGCCGAGTTGGTTGTACCATTGTCACTTATTTCTAATAAGTCTTTGACCTCTGGAGTTTTTCCCTCTAAATGGAAGATAGCGAAGGTGGTGCCCATACACAAATCAAATAATGACAACATGGTTTCTAATTATAGACCCATATCAATCTTGTCTACCTTTGCTAACATTTTTGAGTCTTTGGTCTGCCCCCAAATTCAGAATCACTTAAAGCTGTACCTAAGTGAGGAGCAACATGGCTTCGTGGAGTCTAGATCCACAACTACCAACCTAATACTGTTTACTGAATTATTAACGAAGGCAATAGACTCAGGTTTCCAAGCGAATGTCGTTTATACAGATTTCAGTAAAGCTTTCGATAAGGTGTCACATGGAATATTGATTAGCAAGTTGCGCGCATATGGCATCACCGGGTCGTTACTCTCATGGTTGAGTTCATATCTCGTGGGTAGATTTTTCTATGTGGTTGTTAACGGTTTCTAGTCTGAATTACGATGCATCTCGTCTGGAGTGCCACAGGGATCTCATCTAGGGCCTGTTTTATTTAATTTCTTTATCAACGATATTCCCAATTGTTTTCTTTACTCTGTTATCTTTATGTATGCAGACGACCTAAAATTTGTTAAAATTATTAAATGTAAAGATGATGCCTCTGCGCTACAGAGCGATCTAGACAGGCTTGTGCAATGTTGTCAAGCCAACAAGATGCATCTAAATTCATATTAAATTTACGCGAAAACATAATTTAATAGACCAAGACTATTATGTCAATGGAGTAAAGATTGCGGAGTTGGACACAATAAGAGACCTTGGTGTCATGTTTGACCGTAAGTTAACTTTTATTCCCCAGATAGACAATATAATGAAAAAGTCCTCTAAGATGCTGGGATTCGTCATGAGGAATTCCAAACAGTTTAGGTGCTGTAAGACTAAAATTTTGCTTTACAATTGCTTAATACGAAGTATGTTAGAATATTGTAGCGTGATCTGGCGTCCACATTATGCCACACACTCGTTGCGTCTAGAACGCGTTCAAAAGCGTTTTCAATGGCACCTGGCGTTTTCTAGCGGAATAACAAAAAAAGTACGTTCGTACAGCAACAGACTTATACACTTTAAAATGGTTTCGCTTGACAATCGCCGACGCATCAATGACGCAATGTTTGTGTGTAAAGTGATGCACCACAAAATTGACTGCCCACAAATATTGTACACTTTTAATTTCCGTGCACCTGCAAGAATTCCTCGCAGTGTGATTACACCACTCTGCCCTCCGCAGAGAAGAACGGTTCTAGGCGCCAATTCCCCGTATGCGAGATTATGCAAGGTTATAAATAGCTGCAGTGATCAAATTGATTTGCACTTTGAAAGTCTGGGCAGATTGAAGGCCAATTTTTTTAAGCATCTTGCTAAATAACTTTTCTTTTCATTGTCTCGTTTGAGAGAGAATATTATATATATATTTAAGTATAATAAGTTCCTTACGATGTTACCTATAATAATAATTACTTAGACCCTCAGATTAGTATTTTTTTTTTTATAAACCCAGAAAAAAAAGAGACGAAAAAAAAAACTATATTAATAAATTGTACCTTTCATAATAGTTTAACTTTTAATTTTCTCGTTTGAGAGAGAATATATTTAAATGTAATTAGTTCCATAAGTTGTTATATTATTTAGTCTTAGATTAGTATTTTTCGTTTTTTAATCTAGATTAATATTATAAAATTGTACAACTCCTTTATGCATGCGGAGTTTACCTATAAGTGATTGTTGCACTGTTGCATTTACATTTCGGCATGTTACTTTTTAGCATACAACCTGTGCAAACAATTGTTGGTGAACCAATAAAATAAATAAATAAATCTGACCAAGATTATGTCTGGACTTTAAAAGAGACTGTGACGTCTGAGTTTGTTTCGGCCTTTCTTCTCAGACTAGTCAGATAGGAAACGCCGACCTCATCTAGTTTTAAAATATGATTGACGTGTAAAAGTGTTTGTACAAACCTACTTACAAAAATAAAATCATTTATCATTTAACGGACGTGTCAAGTGGCGCAATTCTAAACCGTGCTTTTCAGTGCGACCTTTTTATTCCTTTTAGTTTTTAGAGTTATTTAGGTTTATTTTTATAAGTCGTAGGTATAGATTTTAATTTTAAAGTACATACAGGTAGTATATTTGATAGTGTACGTAGTGACCGTAGGTTACTTTATAATACTGTTAGGTAGGATTAGTCATTTGTATAGATATTAGTTTTTAGGGATTTTGCTTATTTATTGAGTTTAGATTAGTTATCATCAGAAATAGGTTTATTTAGGTAGGTAGGTATTTTATTTTCTGTTATTGAGTTTTTTTTTTTAATTAGGTAGGTACTTAGGTATCATATACCCTCATATATCCCCCAACCCCCCAACCCAACCCCAACTTGTTTTTTTTTTTTTTTGTGTGTTCATGTCCTTTTTTTGCGTCATGTTTGCCGCAAATAAATGCATGTTTCTTTCTTTCTTTTTCTTTATACACTTTTAATCACCACTAATGAGACACAACTGGTTTTCTATTGTAATTAGCCACAAAGGGCCCGCGCCGGGACAGAAGTATTAATACCGGTATGCTCGATAGATAACGTTCTACACAAATAGCACTTTAGACAAAAAAACTCATTGATAAGTTTCGTCATCCACGCGAACGAAGTCGCGGGCACAGCTATTAATAATAAGTATGTAAAGTTGTCGAAAATTTACCACTGACGGGACAAAAGGGGTAAATCAGTTTTTAAGGGGAGGATTTGAACTTGAAACATTGTATGTTACATTTTCACGCCTAAACCACTGAACTTCTGATTTGGCATAGATGGCATCCTGGGGAAGCACATACATTTTATCCTGTTAGCACGTTTCCGTGGGATAATTTCCGACATCCACGCGGGCGAAGCCGCGGGCAGAAGCTAGTAATATAATAATACTAGCTGACCCGGCAAACGTTGTTTTGCCATATAAATTATTTCTAGCTGCCCGGCGCTACTTTGTTCGCGTGGTGTCCTATCCCCTACCCTACTTCTACCCTACTCCTACACTACTCCTACCCTACACCTACCCTACTCCTACTCTACTCCTAATCTACTCCTACACTACTCCTACCCTACTTCTACCCTACTCCTACACTACTCCTACCCTACACCTACCCTACTCCTACTCTACTCCTAATCTACTCCTACACTACTCCTACCCTACACCTACCCTACTCCTACCCTACTCCTACCCTACACCTACACTATTCAAAACCCTTAACTTAATACTTGTTTCAATTCCAGTGGACCCGAGTCTACCGTACCGAAGGGACGATCGTCAAATGTTTGACAGGAAAGTAGGTAGAACAGTTTATATGGGAAAATGAAATAGTCGTTTTTACTATCTTCCTCGCAATTTTTCCATTTTTTCTCGCCTTTTAAACCTTCCCTAGACCTCCACGAACATTTCAAGACTAAGATAAGATAAATCCGTTCAGCCGTTCTCGAGTTTTAGTGAGACTAACGAACAGCAATTGATTTTTATATATATGTATAGATGTATAGATAGATAGATTATAAACGTGAAAGTTTGTATGGATGGATGGATGTTTGTTACTAGTTCACGCAAAAACTGCTGAACGGGTTTGAATGAAATTTGGCACACAGATGGTTTATAACCAGGATTAACATATAGGACACTTTTTATCCCAATATTCCCACGGGATCGAAACTTATGCGGGTAAAACTACGGGGCGCAGCCTGCTAGTAACATCATCATTCCGTTATTAGAAAAACAATATAGGTATATAAAGGCGCACCAACAGCTTCTATTATGAATAACAATACTTAATACAATATTCATCGATAAAAAAACTTTTTACAGAAAAATTAAACCGCCGAAAAAACTGAAAAACAAAAAATAATAAACCTTTTTTATTTAACCCTAATAACTAATGGTAAAACTTTCCTTTATGGGCCGTCGATTTATGGGTCGGGGAGGGGGGGAGGGGGGGAGGGGGGGGGGGGAGGGGGGGGGAGGGGGGGGGGGAGGGCTACCCCCTGTCCCATCCCCACCCCGCGCAGCCCCATGGTTATGGAGATATCCATGGTTAAAGTTTTGAGGTTAGGTTAGGTTAAAACACTAATTTCCATCAATTTGAACTCTAATTTACCAAGATAGCTAGATAATTAGTAATTAAGGCTAACCTTATCCGTGTCGGGGTGCCCTAAACTACCCTACCTACCAGGATAGCTCGACGGAGCCCCGCTTCGCGGGGCTCCTATTTCTGGGTGGTTTAAAAAAAAATAACCACGAAGGAGGTGGCGGGGTCTCTGTTCGCTCGCTTCGCTCGCTCACAACGACCCCGCCACCTCCTTCTAACCTAACCTATCCGAGTCGGGGTGCCCTAAAATTCCGAGCTCGCTTCGCTCGCTCTTGGACTGACTATCCTAATCGCTTATGAGTGTACTGATAGATTGTTGATTAGACAAACTGTCACCCTGCTCCGCAGAGCTCCTACTTCTGGGTAAAAAAACCTGTTAAATAACTTTACTGTATGAATTGGCCACTAGTCTGCTAATTATCTAGTTAATATTTAAAAACTTAAACATTTTTCCACTTTAACAGACTCAATGAGAAAATCTGCAGATTAACAACTCACGCTAGCAATAACATATAGAATATAATAGAATAATTAAAAACTTACCTTAATTCATCCGAGCAAGGATTGTTTCTGTTCCTGGTTGACCCAGTAGGTAATTACGTATCAATTTTTTTTTTTAATTTAATTTTCTATGTGGAAATATAATTATATATAAAGACTTAATATGATAAAATTGAATGAAACACACCTCCACCGTCAACGGAACGTAAAACGTCAAATTTGACATCTACCATAACAATTTGTGTGTGTTATTTCTCAATTTATATGGAAAATTTAAAAAATTATATCTCGTAAACCATGAGTTTCCGCAAATTAAAAATTTGTAAATAGCCTTCTGTTTATGGGTGCTATCTATAAAAAAAAAATGAACTTCCAACTCGACGGCCCATAATGGAAAGTTTATCCAAGAACTTGGTTATTAGGGTTAAATAAAAAAGGTTTAATAATTTTTGCTTTTTAGTTTTTTCGGCGGTTTAATTTTTTTGTAAAAAAGTTTTTATTTTATATATAGGCTATAATCTACTAATTGTTTGCCAAAGGGTAGAGGCATATGTGGCACTGAGTAGAGTAATAATACAACTCAGCATTCAAATCTGTGAGTGAACAATAAATCGCCCCTATTTTCCCACCCTTAGGGTTTAATTATTTTTTTCCAAATTTATATGGGAGTGGAACCAACTTTGGGGTATACCCTTTCCAATAACAAAGAATTATCAAAATCGGACTACTCTGTAAAAAGTTATGCGTGGTCAAACATTATAAAAAATTGAGTTCGTTAGGGTCTTACAGATGTATATCACACATGCCACTTGTAGCATCAGCAATGGCTATAACATACTAACTTATGAACTTCGCATCGTAGAATGGTTTTAAGCTAAATAATTTTAGATCCATTTATATTTTTGAGAAATATTGCGGTAAAATTAAGCCACTGGTCACGTGAAATTGAAGCAGTTCAAAGCGCGACACGTCACGAATTTCAAATTGGATCTAAATAGAAACAAATTTTATACAACAAACAAAGTTTCTTTTGCAATATCAATAGAGTGGTCTTGAAAGGAACAACACTGATTGGTACTCTCGCACAATATGGCAGTGTTCTATAATCATCTACTAAGTTAGTAAGTAGTATTTAGTTATATTATGTGAAGGTAAACATGTAAATTAGGAAATTGAAATCGTCTACCTACGACTGTCAAGGTACACAAGTACATACCTACTTGCCTGCTTTGGATAATATTTTGTAAATATTTAAATAATTCGGTACACAAGTACATACCTACTTGCCTGCTTTGGATAATATTTTCTAAATATTTAAATAATTAGGTGCACAAGTCTACCGAATATGATAATATTCCAACCACCGACAGAAGCAACAAATTGTTTAAAAAGTCGCAGATTTGACAGAATGAAAGTGTTGAAGTCACTTGAGCTGCCGTGACAGAATGAAAGTGTTGAAGTCACTTGAGCTGCCGTGACAGAATGAAAGTGTTGAAGTCACTTGAGCTGCCGTGACAGAATGAAAGTGTTGAAGTCACTTGAGCTGCCGTGACAGAATGAAAGTGTTGAAGTCACTTGAGCTGCCGTGACAGAATGAAAGTGTTGAAGTCACTTGAGCTGCCGTAACAGAATGAAAGTGTTGAAGTCACTTGAGCTGCCGTGACAGAATGAAAGTGTTGAAGTCACTTGAGCTGCCGTGACAGAATGAAAGTGTTGAAGTCACTTGAGCTGCCGTGACAGAATGAAAGTGTTGAAGTCACTTGAGCTGCCGTGACAGAATGAAAGTGTTGAAGTCACTTGAGCTGCCGTGACAGAATGAAAGTGTTGAAGTCACTTGAGCTGCCGTGACAGAATGAAAGTGTTGAAGTCACTTGAGCTGCCGTGATAGAATGCTCCGTTTTGACTATTCAAATTAAATGACGTTACGGAGATGAAAAGTTGAAATATTCATGTTTTTTGGTAAATAAACCACAAGTAACAAGTACTAATTGGTTTTTCAAAATCCGTCAACTAGCCTATTAGCCTAGACCTTTCGGAACAAGATACGGCGATAGACAGGAAAGCGATTGATATTAAACTGTGTAGGTAGCAATTTTAATGTATATAAAATAAAAAGTTGAGTAAATCCCTAATACCGTTCTACAAAGTTTCAGAACTAACATCTGCCGAGCGATACGCACGTTAGGTTTACTTTCGAAGGAGCAAAAGGTAAACAAATTACGAAACATTCGTCAAATTCATCAAATACCTCGGATACGCGAAGTACATGATGGACTTCCAGTCGAAGACGTATGCGAGGGCTCCGTTGAGCACACAGGAGACGACGACCAGCCCCGCCAGCGTCGGCAGCGCGCGCTGGCGGCGCCGCGCGAGCCGCACGGTGAGCGCGGCCGCCAGCGCGTACAGCTGCATGTCCACCGCCAGGAACCTGCGCGCGCACGGGACACCGAATGACATCACTATTTTGAAGAACGAACTCTTTATTTTTTTAAATTGAGCCGACGACTGCGGAAGGTCTCGGGAATGTATTATACCTACATTACCCACTCATCAACCCACCAGAATAAATTCTCAAAATTATGGTGAAAGTCATTGTGTACTTTGGTGAAAGACACAAAAATACGATTTTTTGTGCTATGTATAGATTTTACTTAGTTATCCTTTTTTTGCCTAGGGAGCTAATGGACCAAGGAAGCAGCAGACACAGGGAACAGGAATAAGCTGGAGGAGGCCTATACCCGGGAAGAGGTTCCTACCCCTAAGGGGTTCCTCATCAAACTCAAAACTCAAACTCAAACTATTTATTTCAAATAAACCAATTAAGTACAGGCACTTTTGAATTGTCAAGGTCGGTCAGTCAAAAAGATGAAGCTAGTTGCCCATTCCAAAGCGTAGTAGGTACCTATGGAGAAGAACGGGCAAGAAACTCCATGGACACTCTTTTAAATCATAATAATATTGTTACAAAGTATTGGTTACATCATTCATGTTCAAAATTATGCACGTGAGAACGATGCAGAACGTTAAAAGCGTCCGTACTTAATGAAAAGATAAAAAAAAACAATTCAAATATTAAATTAAATCAAAATAACCCATGGCAGCAAAGAGTTGACCAGTCCCTACTGACGGCGCCCGTTTACGAACATGACGCATAGATTAGCACCATTCAGCTCAACCATTTTGAAGGGAGCTAAATGATCCAACACATGCGCCACCATCAGCGAGACATTAATGACATACTCTCAGCCGCCAAGGCACATTCAAGTCAATGAAAGACGTACCCAGTAAATGGTAGCTTTATACATAGTACTAATATAATAAAATGTTTAAGAAAAAAATCACAACTGAAAAAAATATCTTATAATAAAATATTACTTTGTTAATTTAGGTGCTAATTATATTAAGAAATGAAGACAACAAATTTTTTATTTATCCTTTTTGTTACAAAGCTTCTTCACCAGTTGTAATTGGCAAACAAAACCATTCATGGATCACTAGCTACTACAGGCGTCTCTAAAGGTATATCCTCATTTCCCGTAACTCACCAGGTCTGCACGAGACAGATATCCTCAGGGTCGAACAGGTTGTTGACGTAGAAGACGTGGCTCCAGAACTTGCGCCTGCAGGCTTCGCTCTCAGCGCCGACAGCGGGCGCCCACTGCGGGCCAGCGCCACCTCTCACCCACCACGTGGCCGCGTAGCCCACCACCAGTAGGTACACGGGAGATATTCTAGAAATGGAAAGATTCATTCATTCAATAAGTCGACAAATAATATAATGCGACTTCTCCTATTCAAAAGCGATCGTCGCACGAATACACGATCGTCGCGTCCATATCACTTTTTGTTCGGTGAACCTGATCGCGTGGTTGCGCCGACAGTGAGCGCTTTCCGGTTTTCCGAACAAAAGGGACAAGCGATTGTCGTATTTGCACGACAATCGCTTTTACATAGGACAGATTTACGTTTTTTAATAAGTCAACCCACATGCGCGCGCGTCGCCTGTTTCCGTCCGTCGCGCGTCGCTCCGCAAGTCGCGTGTCGTGAGCTTGTAGCTGGTGGCTGCGGGGCTATATACATATTAGCATAGTCAGTTAGTATACCTGGCTATCCTCTTAATAGTGATGTAGGGCAGCAGCTTGTAGGAGATCTTGTTGGTCTTGGTGTAGAGCAGCAGGTTGTAGCCAAGCAGGAAGTTGGACAGCAGCACGAACACCTGCACCACCGACGTGCCGTTCAGGAAGAGCATCAGCAGCGGGTGACGCGCTATCTGCCAATAACGAGCACTTTATTATATGGGTCAATATTTATTTAATTACTAGCTTCTGCCCGCGGCTTCGCCCGCGTGGATGTCGGAAATTTACCCACGGGAACGTGCTAACAGGATAAAATGTATGTGCTTCCCCAGAATGCCATCTATGTCGCGGGCCCTTTGTGGCTAATTACAATAGAAAACCAATTGTATCTCATTAGTGGTGATTAAGAGGGTACCTATATGATATCTTTACCTAAGTACCTAACTAATTAAAAAAAAAAACTCAATAACAGAAAATTAAATACCTCTACCTACCTAAATAAACCTATTTCTGATGATAACTAATCTAAACTCAATAAATAAGCAAAATCCCTAAAAACTAATATCTATACGAATGACTAAACCTACCTAACAGTATTATAAAATAACCTACGGTCACTACGTACACTATCAAATATACTACCTATACTTTAAAATTAAAATCTATACCTACGACTTATAAAAATAAACCTAAATAACTCTAAAAACTAAAAGGAATAAAAATGAACTCCACTGCGGGTGACCCAACCTACGACAAACTTAGTATTTGCGGTTGGTACAGTACAGACAGTGGTAATCGGGTATAGGGATCGAACCGCAAAATTAAGTTTGTTTTTTATTGTATATACTTTTCCGGGATAAAAAGTACCCAGTGTGGTGCCCAGGATATTAAAGAATAATTATACCAAGTTTCATCGTAATCGAACCGGTAGTTTTTGCGTGATGCCTGAACAAACAGACAGACAGACAGACAGACAAAAATTTTTTTAATCACATTTTTGGGTTCGGTGTCGGTCAAGTAACACCTCCCGCCATTTATTTTTTGGATATTTTCAATGTACAGAATTTTCACTTCTACAGATTTATTATAAGTATAGATTATATACTAGCTTCTGCCCGCGGCTTCGCCCGCGTGGATGTCGGAAATTATCCCACGGGAACGTGCTAACAGGATAAAATGTATGTGCTTCCCCAGAATGCCATCTATCTCGCGGGCCCTTTGTGGCTAATTACAGTAGAAAACCAATTGTGTCTCATTAGTGGTGATTAAGAGGGTACCTATATGATATCTTTACCTAAGTACCTACCTAATTAAAAAAAAAACTCAATAGCAGAAAATTAAATACCTACCTAAATAAACCTATTTCTGATGATAACTAATCTAAACTCAATAAATAAGCAAAATCCCTAAAAACTAATATCTATACGAATGACTAATCCTACCTAACAGTATTATACAATAACCTACGGTCACTACGTACACTATCAAATATACTACCTATACTTTAAAATTAAAATCTATACCTACGACTCATATAAAAATAAACCTAAATAACTCTAAAAACTAAAAGGAATAAAAATGAACTCCACTGCGGGTGACCCAACCTACGACAAACTTAGTATTTGCGGTTGGTACAGTACAGACAGTGGTAATCGGGTATAGGGATCGAACCGCAAAATTAAGTTTGTTTTTTATTGTATATACTTTTCCGGGATAAAAAGTACCCAGTGTGGTGCCCAGGATATTAAAGAATAATTATACCAAGTTTCATCGTAATCGAACCGGTAGTTTTTGCGTGATGCCTGAACAAACAGACAGACAGACAGACAGACAGACCGACAGACAGACAGACAGACAAAAATTTTTTTAATCACATTTTTGGGTTCGGTGTCGGTCTAGTAACACCCCCTGTAAATTATTTTTTTGATATTTTCAATGTACAGAATTTTCACTTCTACAGATTTATTATAAGTAAGTATAGAATAGATAAGGTTTACCAACTAAGTAATAGGGGTTAAAGTATGAAATTGCCGTTTTATTGTAATAGGTACTTCGAATTGACATAGAAACTTCAAGTTTTGAGATTTTTGAGTGAAAGTTTTTTCACATGGTACCTACCTATAAAGTTCTTCTTTTAAAAAATGTGCAACATTTGATTATCGACTTTCAGTTGTTTTTTTTAATAAGCTTAGACAAGAAAATTCGAGTTATTTTTTAATACGAGTTCCGACTCGGAACTAACGCGGAAGAAACAGCTCGCAATATCAATGTTGCGTTTGGAGAGGGGACTGCTAATGAACGCACCGTGCGATTTTGGTTTAAACGCTTTCGTGATGGAAACTTTGATTTGAAGAACGAACCACGTAGAAGATCGCCCACACAGGTGAATAACAATGAATTGAGAGAGATGGTGGAAGCCGATCCGGGCCAAAGTACCCAGGAATTAGCGGCATGGTTTAATGTTACCTAACCAACAATATTGACTCATTTGCGTCAAATCAATCATCATCATCTGCCTAGCCTTTTCCCAACTATGTTGGGGTCGGCTTCCAGTCTAACCGGATGCAGCTGAATACCAGTATTTTACATGGAGCGACTGCCTATCTGACCTCCACAACCCAATTTGCGTCAAATCAATAACATAAAAAAATATGAAAAATGGGTGCCTCATGATTTGACTGATCTGCAGAAAGAAACGCGTGTTGAAACTTGTGTTGCCTTGTTAAATCGATACAGAAATGAAGGAATATTGGATGGAATTGTGACATGTGATGAAAAATGGATTCTTTACGATAAACGTAAGTGAAAAATGCAATGGCTGACCCCAGGTCAAACGCTGCAACAGTGTCCTAAAGCAAAGCTTACCAATAAAAAGGTAATGGTAACTGTTTGGTGGTCTCAGCATGGTGTTATTCACTATAGCTTTCTCTCATAAATGACCTTCCTATTAGATGGCAGCAATGTATAGATAATAATGGTAGTTATTTTGATTAAATAAATATATTAAATAAAAAAAAAACTAATTTCAATTTTTCAGTACAATTCGGCAATTTCATACTTTAACCCTTAATACATACACTGCATTAACCCCCAATCTTTGACACAATTGTAGAACTCGTATGTATCTAAAACGGGCGCCGTCAGTAGGGACTGGTCATCTCTTAGCTGCCACGGCTTATTTTAATTTTGGAACGAAGTTCCTTATCGCGCTTTGCGAAAGGGGGCTAAACGGAAAAAATTAAGACCAAAAATTGGAACGACACTTTTTGTTATAGTTTTAAGCCGTGCGGCGTGCGCGTGTTTCTCTGTCTGTTTCTCTCTCTCTCTCTCTTATAGAAAGCAAGCCAGTTATAATTCGTTCCATCCGGGTGTCCCTTGACACCTCTCAAGTTTTTAATTTCTTAATTGTTTTTTTTTCATAACGGACGCTTTTAACGTGCACGTCTTTCTACATCGTTCTCACATAGCTAATTTCAACCCGAATGATGTAATCAAATATTTTGTAACTGTATAACTGTTTTGTGTTTTTGTTTTTATGATTTAAAAGAGTGTCCATGGAGTTTCTTGCCCGTTCTTCTCCATAGATACCTACGCTTTGGAATGGGCAACTAGCTTCATCTTTCTGACTGACCGACCCTTTGACAATTCAAAAGTGCCTGTAATTGGTTTAGTTAAATTAAATTATTTGAGTTTTGAGTTTGTTTTTATAGGCAAGCACGGCACTATTCATTAGCGTAGGTACTTGTTCATTATATAAAAGGAAATATATATATTACCCCACAGACTACCTGCATTATACTTTTCCCTAAAGGTTCATTAGAAAACCAGCGTCAGACAGCATCTGTCTGGCATTAATGCTGAAATGAACCTTGAACCTTTTTGGCGTAGCCGTGATGCACACACTATTTTTGTCTGAAACATTATGTTTTATTTTATTATTTTGTGTTTCATGAACTGTGTACAAATAAACTTTTTTTCTTTCTTTCTTTCTTTATAGTATCTCCTCTGTTAAGTCCATGCAAAGGTTGTTTGTAAAAGATCGATTTTAGCGAAAATGGCGCCCATTGTAACAGCCTTAAGTAACTCAAGTTCCTATTTGTAGTTGTGGTACACAATAAAGAGTTCTTGTAGGTATATATCAGTCTATCTAGAAACTGAGGTGTATGGATCTGTCTTTTATTCTATAGGAGCTAAAACTCAATCAAGACTTTCAATGTCAATAAAGTGTTTTCGCTTATCTAAGACATCACGGCGAATACATGGATTGCTGATCCATTTAACTGCGGTGACGTTGTAAGTCTTGTGTTTGTAATTTCACAAGCCTCACAGTCTAATACATTTTAAATGCCAAAAGGTGTCAGAAGTAGTGTGCGAGCGTACGGACTACCTTCCTCACTGGACGGATGTTTGCAGTTGATAACTTGAGTTATAAATGCTAGCTGCTTACCTGCTCGATCCACCGGGGGTTGTACAGATACAGCATGTCGTGGATGCAGCCGCTGTGCGTCGCCATGGTCAGCACCATCAGCAGTACCCTGCAATGGAGGACAGGTTGATATTAGGTTGCTGCACCTAAAACTGACACGGGTCTTTTAGGGACGTTGGGCTTTACAACGTCCCTAAAAGATAGTTGGTAGGGTACATGTAGGGAAAGAAATGGTATACCCTTTGGAATAGGCATCTGAGGAAAGTTTTCTGTAACTTTTCCAGCATCAGTGTTTGCGTCGCGTTATAGGGGTGCCAGATGCAGGCACTAGACTCGAATTTGCTTCGAACAAGAGCGGTGTACAAAAGCCTAACAACATTTGAATTGCGAAAGTCACGAACATTTCGCAAAACAAATCCCAAACTTCTGAAAGATTCCTTTGCAAGAGTAAAAACGTGGTCCCTAAAAGTCAGACAGCGGTCGAAAGTCACTCCCAAATCCTTTATTTTGGTGACACGAGTAATCACGTCACCACCCAAACTATAGTTATAATGAATTGGCCGCAACCCGCTGCCGTATGTCATGACGTAGCACTTGCTTGTGTTAAAAAGTAGTTTGTTTGCAATGCTCCACTCATAGATGGCATCAATATCCCTTTGTACGAGTTTGCAATCCTCGTCTGTTCGGATTTGTGCGGCTAGCTTAAGGTCGTCGGCATATAGCAGGCATTTGGCAAACTTAACCTTAGTTATGAGGTCATTGATCATGATCAGGAACAGAGGCGGCCCTAACACGGATCCTTGACTTACACCCGAGCGTGTATTATAAGGCTTGGGCTCAAAGCAGCCATATCTTATAAACTGCTTACGATCGCGCAGATAGTCTGAAAAGAAGTTAATAAGACCGAACGAGAAACCGGTGGCCCCCAGATTAGTCAAAAGCACATCGTTGTCAACTCTGTCGAATGCTTTCCGAAAATCGAAATACAGAGCGTCAACCTGCCCACCGATGTCCAAGCCACGGGATATGTAGTCTATGGGAATCAATTAATTGGAATTTACGGAGCGACCCGGCCGAAAACCGTGTGGAGCATCAGATAAAGACATATTTACGAGTATGCAAATGAAACCGAGGAGTATATGCTCGAAGACCTTGGCAATGGTTGGCAGGATAGCGATGGTCTGTTTCTCTACTAATGTTTTATCCCTGGTTTTAGGGATGGGAGTGGCCCGCGAAGTTTTTAATTGCTCAGGGTATACACCGGAGTGGATGGCTAGGTGGTAAATGGTTTGTTAGTTAATTTAGTATAAAAAGTTAATGAAATGTTTATAATAGGGGTTAAAGTATGAAATTGCCGTTTTATTGTAATAGGTACTTCGAATTGACATAGAACCTTCATGGTTTGAGATTTTTGAGTGAAAGTTTTTTCACATGGTACCTATGAAGTTCTTCTTTTAAAAAATGTGCAACATTCGAGTATCGACTTTCAGTTGTTTTTTTTATTCAGCTTAGACAAGAAAATTCGAGTTATTTTTGAATACGAGTCGTACTAACGCGACGCGGAACTAACGCGGAAGAAACTGCTCGCAATATCAATGTTGCGTTTGGAGAGGGGACTGCTAATGAATGCACCGTGCGATTTTGGTATAAACTCTTTCGTGATGGAAACTTTGAATTGAAGAACGAACCACGTGGAAGATCGGGGCACACAGGTGAATAATAATGAATTGAAAGAGATGGTGGAAGCCAATCCTACCTACCGAGCTAAACTACCCTGGAATTAGCGGCATGGTTTAACGTTACCTTATCAACAATATTGACTCATTTGCGTCAAATCAATAAAATAAAAAAATATGAGAAATGGGTGCCTCATGATTTGACTGATCTGCAGAAAGAAACGCGTGTTGAAACTTGTGTTGCCTTGTTGAATCGACACATGAAGGAATATTGGATCGAATTGTGACATGTGATGAAAAGTGGCTTCTTTACGATAACCTTAAGCGAAAAATGGAATGGCTGACGCTGACCCCAGGTCAAACGCCGCAACAGTGTCCTAAAGCAAAGCTTACCAATAAAAAGGTAATGGTAACTGTTGGTGGTCTCAGCATGGTGTTATTCACTATAGCTTTCTCCGATCTGGTCAAGCAATAACGGCAGATGTCTACTGTGCTGAGCAATGATAGCAAAACTAGCAGTGAAACAGCCCCGACTCATGAATCGATCTTCACCATTATTGCTCCATGATAACGCGAGACCTCATACAGCACGAGAAACCGTTTTAACTCTACAGGAACTGCAATTAGAAACTATTCGTCACCCTCCGTATTCGCCAGACCTTGCTCCAACGGACAACCATTTTTTTTTCGTGATTTGGACAATTTTCTACGTGATAAAAAGTTTTCTTCTCAGGAGGTAGTACAAAATGCTTTCACACAGTTTGTCGAATCTAGATCACGAGAGTTCTATCGCAAAGGCATAAATTACCTTCCTATTAGATGGCAGCAATGTATAGATAATAATGGTAATTATTTTGATTAAATAAATAAATTAAATTAAAAAAAAAACTAATTTCAATTTTTCAGTACAAATCGGCAATTTCATACTTTAACCCCTAATATTTTTATTTATCGTATTAAATTATTACACATTTAGAACATTTTTAACCGACTTCTAAAAAAGGAGGAGGTTCTCAATTCGGATGTTTGTATTTTTTTTTATGTTTGTTCGCTCATAACTCCGTCGCTTGCCAACCGATTTGAAAAAATATTTTTTTGTTGGAAAGTGGGAAAGGGTTCCCAAATGGTCCCATAGAAATTTCGACAAGATCTGATGATGAGTTTCGGAGACAGACAACGGAACTCTTCAATAAATGCCAGCAAATCAACGGCTATTGCTGCTATCGCTTATGTATGTATTGTTTACGCAATCACACAACATAACTTCACGCCTATACGCTCTAAAGGAGTACGCAGATGTGTTCAGTATACCACGGTACACCCTCATTTCTGTCAAAGTTGTTATTGGGGTACCTCTAATCTTGTAAGTATATACGAATTTGTATGGGGTAGGTACAACAAAATAGTGATAAATAAAAATTTTTTTGAAAAAAAAAACCAACTTCCAAAAACGACACTACAAAATGAAAAATAACTTTAATTTCGGAAGTCGGTGGCAAACAACGAAAATGCGAACCCAACGACACCGACTTCCGAAATTAAAGTTATTTTTCACTTTTTAGTGACGTTTTTGGAAGTCGGTTGTTATTTTATTCAAAAAAAATTTATACTTCAATGCTGATGTACTACAAAATCGATCGTACAAAAAGGGTGAACGATGATCATGATGAAATGATAAGTTGTACCATACCGCACTCCCTGCACGGGCGTCAGCGCCGCCAGGCGCGGGTCCCCGCCCTCGTAGCACGCCACCAGGCGCCGCCAGTTGCCGCGCAGCGACCACGCGCTCAGCAGCGCGCTCTCTGCAGGCAACACCATGTTTTGAGAGAATAGAACAAAACATGATTTTCTCAACCATATTCCCAAGTCACAAGTTATTCATTACCCAACTGTTCAACATGCACTTTGTTATGCCAGAGGGCGTACAAATGTGTGTAATTAACGTTACCTATTAAAGTCAGCCAACTCTCAGATAAGTAATCTACGAATGGAAAAAAAATCTACACACTTTCACCTAAATGTTCTTCTTTCTCCCTCTCCAAGTCCAAACCCAAACAAATTAATAACTAACTCACTCTTAGCATAATCCCCAGTAACAACATCGTAGCTCGTCCCCACTACGTTGAGCGCCACGAGCACCGCCACCACACACAGGAACACTTTCTGCGCCACGTCCATGGGCGCGGGGCTGTGCGCCTGTGTGAATTCCTGCGCGTGCGTGCGGCAGTAGCCGAGCTGCGCCAGGCTGGTGCGCAGTGCCAGGCGCCGCGCCCAGTGCGCCGCGCAGCGCTCGAAGCGCAGCGACGCGTTGCGCTCGAGCAGGCCGGGGCAGCGCGAACTCACGCAGTAGCCGCGGTGCAGCTGCGTGCGGTTGAAGTGGTGGCGGTCTTGAGAGTACTCCTGCAGAAGAGTAAGTTTAAGCGTTTTGTAAACTTCGGTAACATAACATAACATCCCCTGGTTTGCCCCAGTGGATCAGGCAGACGTGTACCTGTAGACATGCCTACATACAATTACTCCTACATTTCGCCAGTTATGTTGAAGTCCCATGTAGGTGATAGTGAGTGCCTGTTGGCATCAAGCAGGCACAAATATAGTGAGTGAGCCTGTTGGCATCAACCAGGCACAAATTCAAACTCCAGGCAGTTCCTGATAAACCGGAAAAATCTAATAACACTTTGCCCCGTCCTGGGAATCGAACCCAGGACCTCATGCTTAGCAGTAGCATTTGCGACCACTAGACCAGCGATGCAAGAAAACTTAGGTAAAGGAATATTTATGAATGAGTCCTGTACCTAGCACTTGGTAGGCAGGACTCCTGTCTGCTAATTACAATAAAATGCGATTGTTTCTATCTGCCCAAGATGATTCAATGTAATGTATGTAATTGCAATTGTTAGCGTGAAACCGACAGTTATTACTCGTATACAACCAGGAGAACCTTATAAGTCAAGCAGTTAACTGCGGAATGTCCTCCGGCACTTTCAATAGGTAGTTAACATTTACCCATAGATCAAACATAATGGTGTCTACAAAAAAACTAAAAGTCAATTGATTGTAATAGAACAGTGACAAGGAAATCTAAAGCTTTGTGTGCGTGTGTTCGTCCTTGTTCTAAGAGTACAAACAAAACGAACCTTGGTATTAATATGCACTTTTCTTGTGTTTCGAGCCGGAGCTTCCCGCCGCGTGATATGTGGCTTATAAGTGGACCTAATGGTGTGAAGCCATTAACGAGCTCTTTAGTCGAATACCCACGATAGGAATGGGTACCTTAGATACTTGTACTATTAACGAGCTCTTTAGTCGAATACCCACGATAGGAATGGGTACCTTAGATAATTGTACTATTAACGAGCTCTTTAGTCGAATACCCACGATAGGAATGGGTACCTTAGATAATTGTACTATTAACGAGCTCTTTAGTCGAATACCCACGATAGGAATGGGTTCCTTAGATACTTGTACTATTAAGCGCTGAGCAGATGATGATCAATTTTTCCGCGACGATTAAACGTAAGGAAATATATCTCGACAGGGTCCATATTGATTTTTACTTTGTAATACCATCTATGTAACACCATATGGAATGCAATAAAGAATTGGGTATGCAGTAACGCACACGTAGGGCAATGAACTGCCGGGATGTCCCACCGTTCTATCGTCATGGACCACGGATATCATGGACCAATTGTCCATCGTCTGCTCAGCGCTTTAACAATAATATGCCACCCACAGTATCATTGTTGACTCAAAGTGGGTTCAAACCGACCTTGAGCATGCTGTAGAGCGGGTGCGGCTCCTTGAGCGGCTCGATGTGGAAGGAGCCGAGGCAGTACAGGCCGCCGGGCCGCGCCAGGCACGCGCTGTAGTCGTCCAGGTGGTACAGCCGCGGGAATTTGGCGTACTCCTCGTCTGTAAGGTCAGAGGATGCGCTGGTGAGCTTGGGTGGGAAACAATACGACGGCCCACTGAGGCCGAGGCATCGTTGGTGGTCAAAGCTGAATCGTTTCATGTGCCTGCAATCTCACCGGGAGGCATGACCACTTCAAACTTGCAACACTGTTTGACAGCAGAAATAAGTAGGTATGGTGGCAGTATACTTATAACCGACTTCAAAAAAGAAGGAGGTTCTCAATTCGACTGTTTTTTTTTAATGGTAAACAACAGGTAAAGAACTGTTGTTGTATGTTAAATGTTTACCTATTTTTTATTTGTACGGATATAAGTACTTTCAGATTGGTCCTATAGAAATTTCATCAAAAACGGTTCAGTAGTTTGGTTTTTAAACCAAAATTACTGGTAAAAATTACAACTTAAAAGTGAAAAATAAAAACTTTTTTATAAAAAAAAAACAACCAACTTCCAAAAAGACACTACAAAGTGAACACCTAATAACTTTAATTTTGGTAATCGGTGGCAAACAACGAAAATGCGAACCCAACGACACCGACTTCCGAAATTAAAGTTATTTTTCACTTTGTAGTTTTTTTTTGGAAGTCGGTTGGTTTTTTTTTTAAATCAAATACTTAGTCATGACGCGTTTCTTGTATCTATGATAAGACAGCGCTCAATGTTGTCCACATTGAGCGCTGCACTTACATTTTCATTATGTTAATAATATTCTAAACACTGCAACCAGTCTGTTAACAACATCCTGTATTGCCCGTTAACAACATCCTGTATAACCCGTCCTCTTGCACTGAGAAACGTCACAATTTCTTTGTTTTCAAATGTAAATATTGTAACGTCAACCTAATTAATAAACTCACATAAGTAAGTGCACACAATATAATGTATGCAGCTATGCAGGTACAGGCCAATATCCGCAACTAATAACTAGTGACTCATTAAAATAACACAATGTGTTGTTCGTACGACGACATTTTGAAACGTTTGCGTATTTACAAAACATACACAAGTGTCGTTAAGCTGGTTATAGACAGATATTATCACCTACTCTGTAGGTAATATTGTGCTATCTGAATATAGGAAATTTACAACTTTAGACATTTCGTTTATCATGAACAGTTGCAGAATGAAAGGGCGGACATTTAAGTTATGTTTAGTGACAGTACAAGAAAAAAATGATTTTCTTATTTAAACATTTTATATTACACCATGACTTCCCCGTGAGTATCGCAAGTCATCTGTTGTGTTCTTTAGTGTGTAAAGAGAAGGATTTTTTTTTTCAAAAGTAGAACACAAATGAAAATCTTCTGTTTCATCAAAAAATGCAATACCAACGCAATACCTACGCGGTCAATTTTTTTTTTAAATAACCGACGAAACGTTTCGACGCCATGGGGTCTAAATTCATGTGCTGAATCCATGGTTACAGTTTGCGCGTCGATGTCCCTGCGGCCTGCCAGCCTGTATATAAAGTATGTTTCTATCAGGGATGCGCCGACCTTCCTTTCACATTCGGTTTAACCGAACTTCGGCTGAAATTTAAGTTTAAGTACCTGTTTGGTACCAGACATCAAATAATTGGTACCTCGCTAAAGAGGGGAAACTTCAATAACAACAGACAAAACCAAGAGACTTCCGTTCGCACTGCGACAGTACCACTGCCGGGGGTTTGTTACCCATTATTTTGTAAAATTCGAACACAATGTAAATTGTTTGATAAATAAATGAATAAATGATTAATTGATTGATTGACCCATAAACTAATAATATAAAATGAGATTGTTGAGGTATTCCTTGAAGCGCTACAATTTTGAGGCGCACCTAATGAGGCGCTCCTTTTTTATTCCTCGGAGAGCACCTTTTAGTAGCGCTCCCGATAGCAATTAAAAATATTAAAATTTTATTCCTTGAAGCGCACCCACGTTTAAAAATAAGGAAGAGCATGAAGTAAACGTAATAAATTATATTTTTAAAAACACATTTGTGCATCATCATCATCGAAGTTGCTAAACCAAAAGTACGAAATTGACAGAAAAATATGTTTTTGCTTTCGGCACTATAATGTGTATTCAAAGACCAATGTTATTGTGTATTTAAAGAGGATGTTATTAATAAATAAAACGCACAGATATAATATAAACGATATGCGTATACTTAATAATCACATTGCAGCAGGACCTACATAATAATTACAAGATTACTTTGTGTGGTGTTATCGTAAATACAGTTTTATACACGTATCATTAAAAAAATATATAAATGAATTTAACGTTATGAAAATGTAGGTAATATGACATAGTAAAAACACCCGTCAACATGACAGCTTACATTATAGCAATCCAACCAAAAAACAAGCTAGAAGGCACATTACATAATGTAAGGCGACATCTAGCCTGCTTAGTCAATGAATCTATATAAAACTTTGTTGCTGATTATTAATTTGTATTTTTACTACTCTTAACACTGGTAACTATTATATATTAAATCACGATTCTCACACAAAAAAATAATTATTAAAAAAATCTAGTATAATTTCTTTTTATTTTGTTCTTTGGTATTGTTTAATTATATAAATAATATCTGATTCATAATAATTAGAACGGGTAAAAATCACATTAAGTACTAGTGGGGAGAAACAGTTGAAAAGTTATTATTATCTAAGTATAATTTGTGCGCTTACCATCAACGATTGCATCTCTGCTTTCCATCAGGCGGGATCGCAGTGAACCACTAGTTTATACCATTAAAAAAAAAGTATTAGTAGAAATTTACAAAAAAACACAGATTGTTTCGTTGTCTTAAAAGTCATTGCTTATAATAATTACATATGGTAAGGTATTAAAAAAGCTATTAATAACCGTCTGGTTTGTAATCACAATGACTAATCTTAAAACTAATAGTGTAATGTAAATATTAAAAGACCTCACTTACCTAAATATAATAAAAAAACACAGATGGTTCATTTTTATATGCAATGTTTAACAATTACAAATAGGATACATAAAATCATATTCCCAGTTATAATCACATTAAGAACAATATTAACACTAAGAGTAAGTAGGTATATAAAAAAGAAATAAGTTATAATATTAAAAATCACAGATCGTTTTATTATCTCAATTAGTACTGACTAATTAATCATTACTTACAAGGTATAAAAATATTAAAATTTTAACATCTCCAGACAATGCCCTATAGAGATAGAGCCAGTCACGTATTGATATAATATATTTTCAATTATATCGTTTCTTTCTTTGTTCTTGATTTCACAGGATCACTTTATTTTTTTTCAAACACAAACTCAAATCATTTATTTCAATTAAACCATTTACAGGCACTTTTGAATTGTCAAAATTAAATAGTCGGTCAGTTAGTCAGAAAGTTGAAGCTAGTTGCCCATTCCAAAGCGTAGATCTCTATGGAGAAGAACGGGCAAGAAACTCCACGGACACTCTTTTAAATCAAGACATTTTTACAAAATCCTGGTTACATTATTCTTATTGCTTCTATATGTGAGAACAATGTAAAGAAACAAATTAAAATATAAAATTAAAAATAAGCCCTGGCAGTTAAGAGATGACCAGTCTCAACCGATGGCGCCCGTTCACGAACATGACGCGTGGTTCAGCACCACCCAGCTCAACCATTTCGTAGGGAACCGAATGATCCAACACACGCGCCACCACCAGTGAGACATTTAAGTGAGCATGACATATTCTCAACTGCCATTCTCTTTCAAGTCAACATCAAAATATCATAAAAAACGGATCCATGGTTCTTACATTTACAAAATTTTCAAAAATGCTTCTAAATTATACAAAACTATAGTTTGCAATTTAATTACGAGATGAGAGAAAAAAAAATTACTACCAATCATGAAGAGGTATTTAATACTTTTGGTTTTTAAAAACCAATCTATGGTCAAGGAGTATAGAGTTTTTGCAAATTGTATAAAATAACGTGTTTTACTTATTTTCGATAGTTTCAGTTAGTATCCTATCTCTATTCGAAAGTTAATCATAGGTGCGCTTCGAGGAAAAAAAAAGGAGCGCCTCATTAGGTGCGCCTCAAAATTGTAGCGCTTCGAGGAATACCTCAGATTGTTACCGGCTGCGCGACACAAAGACAGCTTCGTTTCTTTGTAGGTATGTGGGATTCTTTATACCCTCGAAGCATCCTAACGGCTGGATGAATTTGAATTCACGCCGGTGTCTATCGGCACGTGTAGGTTTTGAACTTTTTATTTGCAGTCGGGTTTTTAGTTTTTTTTACGTTCTGCTTCAGCAAGAAGACGTAAATATGTTAGAGAATAATAATATCTTACTGTCATTATTAAGTGCTAAGTTATTTTAAAACTAGCGACTCAACTCCCTGTAAGAGAGACTACATCATTATTAACTAAAAGAAAAATTATATGCCTACCTATTTATCAATTACTAACTAGAATTTTATTGGGCAATCGTAGAATTTGACTTGGAAAATACCTTCCTCATCAGAGGGGCAATTCTGGTCATTTTAGGAACGTTCACCGTTCACCAGGTTTTGAACGTTTTTAATTACGAGAATTGGCCTTCAGATTGGTTGCAAATCTTTTGTATGAAATTCTGCTTAATTGAATCAAACTTAAGAAATTGCCATGAAATTTAATAAATCCTCAGACAGCGTTGTTTTTGTAAATTCATTGCCAAGAACAAGAACATTCTAGAGTCCGTCCTTTTACTCGTGTGATGTTAGGCAATGAACACACCGCATGTTGACGATCTACGACCGATGTCGGGGCGCACTCTAGCTAGCACTTGGACAAACCTTCCGGAATCTATTGCAATACATTCCTGAAGATTTGTCGAAGTGCGCTCACTCAACAAGTCCTTGAAAGTGTTTTAGAGCAACTTGTTCTTCACCGTGCCGTGTTTTGTTCAAATGATGGCACTCAATAAAATCAAACACAAAGCCTGCGGTCAGATGAAGGGAACGTGACAAGTAATAGAATCAACGCGGACATAGAAACGTGACAAGTAATAGAATCAACGCGGACATAGAAACTCAAAACAAACAAATCTAAGAGCGACTTCAATACATCCAGTTAGTGCAAAATATCTCACCCATTTTTCACGCATTTTAATAATTTAACCAAAAGATAATTATCGCTCGATAGTTTACAAATGCCCAAACCGGTTGATCCGGGTCAATGCCGAGCCGCGCCGCGCCGCGCGCCGGTCACATTACTTATGCTCTAGAGCAGAGCACAAGCACTTATCATTATATTATAAACAAATTAGATCTCATAGGTAAGTACTAGACACAGGTTGACGTTCAGTAGACATTCAGGATTATGTTCACCTTACGAAATAAGAACATGCGGGTAAGTACAGTCAGGGAAATGTTTGGCAGGAGAATAAACGAACGATGACTTTAGCGTCGAACGATCGTCCAACGTCGACTTTACGTAAAATTGTGATACAATCATTTCATACGGCTTTTAAATAATGACAGTTGTATCTATATACGCGGACAGTTTAAGATGAAAAGCAATTTGATTCCCGGTCTGTACATGAGAAGAAAAATTAACTTTAGAATTTACTAACACGGTATGCCCCCAGCTTTACCGGCGCGCACGCATGTCGAGTGTGGTGCTCTCGCAACACGTTGCTCCGTTTACCAATTACATGCACGATCTTGGGCGACCTAATAGATTGCAGCCGAACGAAATCATAAATATTAAAAAGTTATTGTGTGTCGAGTTAGAAAATGAATGCGCCCCGAAAGAACCTACACATCGTGGAATGCGATAAATGATTACATATTGAGTAGACCCGAATTTTGATCTGAATTTGCCCAACCACGTGAGAAGAGTAAAGCAATAAATACAGGGTGTTATTGACAGCCCTCCGCAAACTGATAGGGTGGCTTCAGTACATCATATTAAGATGACCGGTACATGTAATTCTTTCAGGAACAATAAGGGAATCCAAAAAACCAGATTTGTTTTATTACCTCACACGCAACGTATCGTTACCGTGGCAAAACGCACGTAGCGGACGCCAGCGCAGCGAGCTTGAGCGAGGCTGTTTTCAGCTGTTTTATTTACATAAATGGAGTGTTGCATACAGAGAACGTAATTTTACATTGAAATAAAGGAATATCAGCAGAAAAAACGGCATTAATTTTTTTTTTCCTGAGAAAATTTCTAGTGGGATATGATTCAGAATAAGGAGCTGAATCAATCCTGTGTTTTTGTGGAGGGCTGTCAATAACACCCTGTATATAATCAACAATATCTAAGCAACTAATTTCCTGGCACTTGGAGTTCAGAAACATATTGATCGTTACAAAGTTTCAGCAGATGAACACATGTCTGTAACAGACGGACAGACCGAGGAAGAACTATTATGATGTACTCGTATATCTCGATTGCTGTTAAGAATAGCAACCCTAATAGGAGCAATACGTTATTCTTGCTGCGAATATAAAAATAACAATATTACAAAAGTTATTCACTTAAATACACGACTCCAAGTTAATTACTCATAACTAATTCGGTCTAATGAGTTATTTATATTTTTCATAAATATTCATCTTAACTGCGTAGGTAAGGCAGTTTTTTTTTAACCGACGAAAATCTTCTACTTTAGTAATCATGTGCTGAAAATTCATGGTTAGGTACAGTTTGCGCGTCGATGTCCGCCCGCCACTTCTCCACTCTGTGTATGCATGCACTCTGTGTATGCATGCACTCTGCTTGGTTTTTTTATGGGAAGCCTGTAAGTAATTGTATGACTTTACCGTCTTGCTGTATAGTTAAGAAAACCGTGGTTAAAGAGATTAGGTACAGAATGACTAGTGGATGACCATTTGAGATAATTATAGCCACGACATAACTATATGTACGTTGTACAGATACACAAAGGGCCCTCGTCCAAGACTAGATTGTGAAGAACTTACGTAATCATTAATTCATCTAAAAGGTCGTAAGTCTAATCCAACAAAGTCCATAGAAAGCCAGTGAAGTTCACGACCTTGTTTCTCAAAAAGGTAATACCATTTACTTAATACATAAATTGTATCGAAAATGGGCATTGTGACCGAGAATGTCAAGGCCGAGGACTCGCCAAAACCAAAGGAATTCCGTATCCTTATTTTGGGAATCCGCTGGCTGCGGGATGCATGGGTAGCTCAGTCTATGTAAACGTTTCCACGTACTTATTAAATTCTCAAGATGTTTTCATAAATAAACTTTTGGATTATCTCTTGTGAGGCGTTGCCACGTTCTATCACCGATCTATCTCAAAATAGTAAGTAAAACAACGATAGTACATCAGATAAAAAAAAAAGCTTTAAGCTTTACAGTTACTACGTAGCTGCGTAGCAAACACATTGGAACAACACAAAAATAAACAGGCAAATGGGCAGTTAACCATGAAACCAGAGTTAGTGAAGACGTATGGAATAGAACAGGGAGAAATGCCACAAAAAAATAGGGAAACCATCAGCCGTGCGGGAATCAATTATTGGGACTGCTAAATTCTGTAAAAGATTTTTTACTTTCGTTACGAAATACTAAACCGAACTATTTATAAGGACATTGCGCTGTTACGCACCATTTAATTTATGATAATACGAGTAAATAAGTTCCGTTTCCTTATCTCGCCAACTTCAGCGATTATTTTCTACCTATAAATAATCCCTGATCTTATTAATAAACTTTATTACATATTCAATTGTGTCACAATGTCACCTAGAGCCGGTTGTTCCACTTTTCAGGCGGAATGTCGATAAAGTAGTCGAGATCTTTGAAAGACTTCAACAGAACTGACGTCAGGCAGCAGTCTTGAACCAGTCCACCCTCCACGTCATAGCATTAGAGGTCTCACTAAGTTCAGTACGCAATGGGACTCCGCCGCATGCAGGAAGCACAGAACCAGTCGACGTGAAGATGCTTCGGGGTGACCTATGTCCAGCAGTGGACATCAGCAGAATGATGATGAACTGACCCCGGAGTTTCTTTAAACGATAGAAATAACTTGCAAAGTTAAGTAGCTCATCTAGTTTTAAAACATGTTTGTATGGGAAATTGCGAAATAACCGCCAAAAATGGGAAATAAAAGTTGGTGGGTTAACGTGGGCAGTAGTGGGTGTTACACTTTGTGCGGATAGTCTATGGAACGATCTTCACGCACGGTGCCACAGACAGTACTACTAACTCAAAATACGGTATTCACTCTAAACAGAAAATAAAAATTAGGAGAGGGTTTTACTGCGTGGCTTGATTAACTTGAAAATTGGTTTAAATAATCTTTAAGTTGTTATCGTACTCGGCGAGAAGGCTGGTTTATTTATTATCACAAAAGTACAGCAATTAGCAATTAATATACGTTACGTATATTTGATTAGATGATTATGAAATAAAAATAATATTAAATACTTAAATAAAAATGGAGACACAGATAAGTAGCCGCATCTTCAAGTGCAACCGTCATCCTCATCACTAACTAACTCTCACTTACGCGTACGCTTAGTACTTTACGCTTTCACAGTATTCCCTCAAGTTTTTCAATTTCTTGTCCTTATTATACATGATTATAGGTTTGTCAGGAACCGAAGTAGGTACTACGCGCGCGCGCGTATGCGTGTGCGTGTGCGTGTTACTTACTTATTAAAGAAATGCTGATTTAGGTAACCGAGCTAAAAATAGGTTAACGTACTGCAATCGGAAAGACACAGCTTACAATGGGAAATACATAACATTAAACTGAAGACTACTAAATAAGAAGACAATTATTATAATTATATTAAAATTACTAATACAAATTAAAAATCCCAAAAAAACCTGAGTGAACCCGAAAAAAATGAGTTATCTAACGAAACTGAAACAATCGAACTGAATCGTTCTGAAACATACCGGTAACATCTCTAGCCAGCGCCGCCGGCGCCGCCAGCAGCAGCAAACACCACAGAGTTTCCATCTCACACTGCGTCAAGTCTGTCCCAGGCTTTCTGTTGGTACGCACTGCTTGAAGGCTCAACCTCTACTAAGGGACAGCCGCGACTCGTTCCAAGTTTATCTTAAATCTATTATTATCTAAATCCAAAAATGCGACAGCGTCTTTGGCGCGAAAGTACTCGTGTTGATGGTAGTCGGTAAGTACTTAATTGACGGTTTTTATAAACATAACACTTCCATGTTTTCAGTCACTTGCACTACTTTTTATATCTAATTTTTTTCCGCTACTTTTTATGTTTTTAGAAGGATCTTAGTTTTTATTTAGTTGTGAGTGGTCAAGCACGGATACAACACTCTACAGCCACTTCGCAACATGTTGTAGCAAGGCGAAAGAAGCCGCGCTTGTGAAATGCTCCACTCGAGCGGTTCAATGACAATGTCAATGGGCTCCGATTGTTTTGAGTTACACCCACAACGCTCCTGCCGCTTTTGCGGGACCCACAGTTTACCACCAACGCGAGTCGACCTTCTTCACTTATTATTTATCAACTAGCTGCGCCCCACTGTTTCTCCCGCATAAATCTCGATCCCGTGGGAATATCGGGATCGTGATAATAAATAAAATAGAAAATAAACAAATAGGTAAATAATATTAGTTTAGCTAAATAAATCGATTTTATTAAATTGTGTAGTTGTTCTACAGTCACTTACAAGTCACCAAACAGACGAACAGATGTTGACATACTTATATTTTAAGTACCATGATTCCATAAAAATCTTTATAACCAAAATTATGATAACCAACCTGATAACTTGTTATGTTAGTGTATTTTGAAAACTCTTTACCTACCTTTTAATTGAAAACTTTTTATGGTACTTTGTATTTCTCTATTTTATTTAAATTTATATTGTTTTGGTAATATTATTTATTTGTTTAGAAAACTTACGTACATACAACATTTTTATGTACATATTTTCACTTATTTCTGAGAATGCTGATTGACCTGTGTGTGGTGAGTGCGAGTGTGTGGGTCAGGCCGAGGCTGTGTGTGGTGAGTGCGAGTGTGCGGGTCAAGTCGAGGCTGTGTGTGGTGAGTGCGAGTGTGCGGGTCAAGTCGAGGCTGTGTGTGGTGAGTGCGAGTGTGCGGGTCAAGTCGAGGCTGTGTGTGGTGAGTGCGAGTGTGCGGGTCAAGTCGAGGCTGTGTGTGGTGAGTGCGAGTGTGCGGGTCAGGCCGAGGCTGTGTGTGTGGTGAGTGCGAGTGTACGGGTCAGGCCGAGGCTGTGTGTGGTGAGTGCGAGTGTGCGGGTCCGGCCGAGGCTGTGTGTGGTGACTGCGAGTGTGCGGGTCAGGCCGAGGCTGTGTGTGGTGACTGCGAGTGTGCGGGTCAGGCCGAGGCTGCGCTACCTCACCATCATCATTCTTCTGCTCTTATCCCAATTTATTTGGGGTCGGCGCAACATGTCTTATTCTGCTTACTATTGGTAATTCAATTTTATCATAGAAAGAAGGTGTTGATAAATAAATGAATACTTAAGTCAACGTTTATGCGTTTATCTCTAAGCACAGGTAGGAAACGGATGTCACTGAATTGGTGTTCCCAACTGTTTGGTACATAGTCGAAATAGCTTTTGTTGTTTTACGTATACAGTTCACACTTGGCAATTACTTTCTGTGTTATATTAGAAGTTATTACTGCATCATCATTCTCTTGCCCTTATCCCAATTTATTTGTGGTCGGCGCAACACGTCTTTTTCTTCCGTACCTACATCTCTATTGGTCGTCAACTCGGTAGTCAGCCCCTTTCTATCCATATATCATCGTTCACACAGTTCATGCATCGTTTCTTTCCTCTTCCCCTAATCTTATAGCCATTGAGATTCATACTCAAAACTTTTCTCACGGCATTTTCCTCATTCCTTCGTATCACATGCTCATACCATGACAACCGATATCCAACCAACTTTTCAGTTACCGGTACCACTTTCAGATTATGTTATGCAATTACTAGAATATCATTGATGTTATGACTACATTCGACAGAAATTCAATTAAAATAACGGACGCGAATGAAGTACGATAGCAGTTGCAAAAGAATCGCTAAATTAGGCTGGCTGGCTATAAATGGGTTGATTTTACAATTTTTATTTCTGTCTGAAGCATAAATGTGAGACTGAGGGGTAATTCTCGTAATTTTAAGAACGTTCACAGTCTGATCTCAGTCTCAATCTGTTAAAAAATACTTATAATTTCCCTACATTTACACAAGTTTTTGACATTTGTTTGTCGCCGAGATGACACTGCGACTAGATTTTGAACGTTTTAAATTACGGGAACACGGGCCCAGGAGACAGTGACGAGCACAATGATGCTTGTTATTGAATGAATACTTAGGTTGTTAATTGTTAATGTTAACAGTTTATGAAGAATCATCACCTGCCTAGCCTTTTCGGCCGGGTCGGCCTAAGAAGAATACCTACTATAAATACCAATTATTTTATTTTTGTGCACAAAAGTTAACTTCCTGTCTATTTTTTTATATTTGGTTACGTTTACCATTTGCTATACTATACGGTTGAAACGTCAATCGAAGAGGCTCTTTCTTTGTATAGTCCGTTGTTGTAGACACAGGTACTAGCCAATTACCGAGGTGGTGGCGGGGCTGGTTGCAAACTCAAACTCAAATCATTTATTACAATTAAACCATTTACAAGCACTTTTGAATTGTCAAAAATTAAATAGGCGGTTAGTTAGTCAGAAAGTTGAAGCTAGTTGCGGGGAGCGGGGTGCACCGCATGTATAGGCCTTTCACAGTTCATGTTCCAATTTTACCTCTGATTTTGCATCACTGTCAAAATCACAGTTCTCTTCATTGTCATATTATTATCCCACAGCTGGGCAAAGGCCTCCCCTTGTTCCTTCCAATCCTCCCTGTCTTGTGCGATCTCTGGCCACGTTGGCTGCAAACGTTACCAGATCGTCACACCACCCTCGCCGTGCTCTACCCCGACGGGGATGTCTTCCCTCAGGCGTCCAGTGAGTGACGATCTTTGGCCATCTCTCTTTTCATATTATATGCGTTTTATATTATTTCGATATTTATTACATTGCAATAAGGTTGCTATTAGGTTACTGCAATTGACAAGTCTGTCAAAATCACTGTGATCTTTATTCTCGTTACGATAAGGTTGCTATAGAGATGCTGCTGTCAAAGGTGAAATGATAACTGTGCAAGAACCAGAGGTACATTACAGATGAACTTCCCAGTGCGGCCTGTCGTCAGTAAGGTACGATGTAGCGAGGAAACATTATATGTAATCTTGCGCTCAATTAACATACGGAAATGAATAAACAATAGAAACGTCAGCTGATATTTGTGCAACATTGTAAACTGTTATTAATGCACAAATTAGCAGAAATGAGGAAATCAACCATCTTACTTGCAGGTCACATCAGGAACGTGGCACTCACGTGAGAATGTTCACAGTTTGTCGACAGACGCACGCTATTTCGAAAAACTTTACGACTGGTACGCCAGTTCGAAAACACATTGGGTCGAAAACTGTTATATCGAATGACGTTATAGCGACGCACGCTATTTCGAAAAACTGTTGGAATGGTACGCTAGCACGAAAGTCTTGGTATCAAAATCCACTGTTGCGAAAAGCTTATTCCAATCTGAATTTGTCTGGGAATCGAACTCGCGACCCCGATAAAGCCTTATCTTTGTTTGTATTGGGTTTGGGAAACAAGAGCCATGAGAAGTATTATTTTAAGTCAACTTTTTAATTTCCTTAAGTATAATAATAACAAAGAAATCAACAAATCAAAATTATAGGTGGTACTCATTACCAAAAGTAATGAGTACCACCATAATACTTCTCGTGGCTCTTGTTTAATATGCCTGTCTACATAGTGTGCGTTTAATGCATATTTTAAATTTCTTCTCATTTAGTTGAAGAATATCGAGTGGTATTTTATTATAACAGTAGCTTCTGCCCGCGGCTTCGCCCGCGTGGATGTCGGAAATTATCCCACGGGAACGTGCTAACAGGATAAAAAGTATGTGCTTCCCCAGGATGCCATCTATCTCGCGGGCCCTTTGTGGCTAATTACAATAGAAAACCAATTGTGTCTCATTAGTGGTGTTTAAGAGGGTACCTATATGATATCTTTACCTAAGTACCTACCTAATTAAAAAAAAATAATCTACCTAAATAAACCTATACGTACGAAAAAATGTAGAAAAAGGTGCCCAAAATGTTGGCAGCATTAAATTACCACGTTGGATGGCAATGCTGGTTCTTTGGGCTAAAAATAGGCCAGCCTTCTGGTCGTGAAGAGTCAACCAACCGCTTGGCGATGTCCCAAAAAATTTGATTAGCACTCGGACCCCAAGGCAGTAGTGTTTCAACCCCAAACGGCTCAAACATATAGCTCCCAATAAGGTTGTTATATTTGCGCCGTTTGAGGTTTTCTGCTCCTGCAGCAGCCGCCCCAGTACAGCCCACCGTGCTAGGAAGATGGAATGGCGCGAGGGTGTCGATACGGGTTGCATCCCACACCAAAACTGTTTCAGGATCCAATTCCCCCATCCCTAGAATTTGCAGGCTTCTTAATAATTGCGATGAATCAATAGATATTTTTTCCACATCACTTCAAAAATTCAAGCTTTTTTTCCTTTCTTCATTTTGTATTATTTTTTACTTTGTATTATTTTTTTCCTTGTCATGTTTTCCACTACTACCCACTAGTGCTCAGCTGTAAGCGTTATTTCTGCACAATTATTACAATTTTATTATAATAATAACTAGCTTCTGCCCGCGGCTTCGCCCGCGTGGATGTCGGAAATTATCCCACGGGAACGTGCTAACAGGATAAAATGTATGTGCTTCCCCAGGATGCCATCTATATCTATGCCAAATCAGAAGTTCAGTGGTTTAGGCGTGAAAATGTAACATACAGTTTCAAGTTCAAATCCTCCCCTTAAAAACCGAATTACCCGTTTTTGTCCCGTCAGTGGTAAATTTTCTACAACTTTACATAATTATTTATTATTAATTATTTTCTGTCAAAAGTATCAATACTGAGTTTCGAGTTACTCAGACCGCGCATTCAATTTCTACGACATAAACTTAACACCCCTATATTTGAGGGGTAGTTTTGAAAAACTTATAATGATAAACTTTATTACTTACTTAGGCAAATTTCAAGTTTATTAACTAAATGAATAAGATTTTTGATATAAACTGTATCCCCGCTTTTCACCCCCACAGGGGTGGAATATAAAGAAAATCGTTTGGGATGTATTCATAACTTGACTCAAAGATTATTTATACTAATTTTCGAGTTAATCAAGCCATGCAGTAAAATCCTTCCCTAAAAAATTGACTACCCCATTTCAGCCCGTCAGGGGTAGATTTTCAAAAAACCCTGATACACATTTTTCTTTACTTTCAATATTAGGTATAAATACTGAGTTTTGAGTCAACCGGACTGCGCGCTAAAATTCTTCCATACAAACTTTGAAACCCCCCTATCTCTTATTAGGGGGTAGTTTAGAAGAAAAAAAAACTGACAATCTTCATAATTTATTTAGATAAGTATTCGTGCTAAGTTTCAAGTTTATTAACTCAAGGAATAAATTCAAACCCCTATTTTATCCCCTTGGGGGTAGAATTTATCAAAATCCTTTCTTAGCGGATGTCTACGTCATAACATCTACCTGCATGCCAAATTTTAGCCCGATCCCTCCCGTGGTTTGGGCTGTGCGTTGATAGATCACTATGTCAGTCAGTCAGTCAGTCACCTTTGAGTTTTATATATTTAGAAGATACTTTTCCGGCATAAAAAGTACCCAGTGTGGTGCCCAGGATACTAAAGAATAATTATACCAAGTTTCATCGTAATCGAACCGGTAGTTTTTGCGTGATGCCTGAACAAACAGACAGACAGACAGACAGACCGACAGACAGACAGACAGACAGACAAAAATTTTTTTAATCACATTTTTGGGTTCGGTGTCGGTCTAGTAACACCCCCTGCCATTTATTTTTTTTGATATTTTCAATGTACAGAATTTTCACTTCTACAGATTTATTATAAGTACTAGCTTCTGCCCGCGGCTTCGCCCGCGTGGATGTCGGAAATTATCCCACGGGAACGTGCTAACAGGATAAAATGTATGTGCTTCCCCAGAATGCCATCTATCTCGCGGGCCCTTTGTGGCTAATTACAGTAGAAAACCAATTGTGTCTCATTAGTGGTGATTAAGAGGGTACCTATATGATATCTTTACCTAAGTACCTACCTAATTTAAAAAAAAACTCTATAACAGAAAATTAAATACCTACCTAAATAAACCTATTTCTGATGATAACTAATCTAAACTCAATAAATAAGCAAAATACCTAAAAACTAATATCTATACGAATGACTAATCCTACCTAACAGTATTATAAAATAACCTACGGTCACTACGTACACTATCAAATATACTACCTATACTTTAAAATTAAAATCTATACCTACGACTCATATAAAAATAAACCTAAATAACTCTAAAAACTAAAAGGAATAAAAATGAACTCCACTGCGGGTGACCCAACCTACGACAAACTTAGTATTTGCGGTTGGTACAGTACAGACAGTGGTAATCGGGTATAGGGATCGAACCGCAAAATTAAGTTTGTTTTTTATTGTATATACTTTTCCGGGATAAAAAGTACCCAGTGTGGTGCCCAGGATATTAAATAATAATTATACCAAGTTTCATCGTAATCGAACCGGTAGTTTTTGCGTGATGCCTGAACAAACAGACAGACAGACAGACAGACCGACAGACAGACAGACAGACAAAAATTTTTTTAATCACATTTTTGGGTTCGGTGTCGGTCTAGTAACACCCCCTGTAAATTATTTTTTTGATATTTTCAATGTACAGAATTTTCACTTCTACAGATTTATTATAAGTATAGATATAGAATAGATATAGATAATAATAATAATCGTTTATTTATAAAAAAGGGAATACATTTACATTTAATACCTTGACAATTTAAAAATAGCGCACAGTTGCTAATTTGCCTGAACTAGGTTGAACCTGTGCTTCAGGCTAGAAAGTGCTTAAATACTTAATGAAATAAATTAACAATAAATATAACGTTAGAACTAAATTTAAAAACTTAGGTAAATAAAAGTAAAATAGCATGTTAGTAGTTTTATTTGCAGACAATAAGTAGGTCTTCTGTCTGTACATAATCGATGGTTATTAGTAAATAATTTAATATAATTTGTTTACAGCTATAGTAATTTAGTTTATAGATACTTAGTTTTCTATTTAATCTATTGTACAGGAATGGACCTAAGAATGTTAAAAATCTTTCTACAAAGACATGTTTTGAGGCTGCATTAGACATGCATACTAGATCATTCCGTCTCTTGTTAGTGTTGTCGGCATTGTAGGCAAGCATGGTGTGCTGTTTTAATACTAAGTGCATAATGAAAAGCTGGCGAACAGTTAGTACATTGCAGGATTTATATAGCAAATCTGTGGGAAAAAAGAAGGGATGGAAGTTTGCTACCTTCAAAATTGCTCTCTGAGCTCTTTCAAGAGGAAGCAAATTAGTTTTTGGTGCGCCACCCCAAGAAGTGATACAATATTGAATTATAGATTGACATAGGGCCAAATAAACTTGTGTGATTAATTTTGAATCTGCTAATGTTCGCAATTTTTTAAAAACATATATTAGATGTTATAATTTTGTTTTTGCATGCTGTGTCTATCGCATCATATAGTACACTATGCTTGTATTCTCATATTGCTTGTATTTTTAGGATAAACAGTGTAGCAATTGTAGATAGACCAATAAATAAAATAAATAAAAAAAGGCCTACCCAACTTCCAAGGCATTATGGTCATTCCATCGGGCCTCTTTCCATCGTGCCAAGCCATTGGGTTCTAAAACAGCTGGCACCCCGGCGGAGACAAGAGCCCGACGGATGATGTCGTTAATGCTGGTGTGCCTTGCCATCCGTCCAGCGCTCTTGCTACAGGATAGGCCATGGTGTCCGAGGCAGTCGACTGCTTCACCGCATTGGACAAAGGACAGGTGTTTTAAAAGACGGGTTTTAATGATGTTTTGACGTAGGTTGGTTCGTTATGTGCAAGGTGACAGTCGACTTATAGAATCAATTATTTGGCGCGAGTGCCTTTTGTGATCAAGGTCGAAGGCTTGGCTCCCGTATTTGGGCAAATCTATATATACGTTATTGTTTGAGACCTCGAACATAAAAAAACTTAATTTTGTTAAATGTAAATACCCTAAAAACGGGATCCCTTCTTTTCGCATAATGTTCTTTGTCCTAATATACTTCGGCATAACGATTTTGGCACAATTTGTTTTGGCATAATAATACTTCAGCATAATTTTTTTAGGCATACATTTTATGTTGGCATAATCATCTTAAAGACTAATTTGTTTTGGCATAAATTTGATTCGCATAACGTTACTAGGCCTAATGATTATTAGCATAATAATATTTGGGCATACAATTAATAGAAATAACGGAAACAAATTTGAGTTATTTTTACGTATTTATTTTCACTCCATTCTGAATCACTTTTTCCAAGAGTCGGGGTGCCCCAAGGTCTAACACATCTCGATTTAGTAAAAAGGCAATGAGAACTTAGGATGCAAGAGCGAGCGAAGCGAGCTCGGGAATTGGGGCACCCCGACTCGGACAGGTTAGGTTCGAAGGGGATCGTCATCCCCTTCGTGTTAGGTTCCTTTAAACCCTGCAGACAGAAATAGGGGCCCCGCGAAGCGGGGCTCCGTCGACTACGCCTTATTATTATTGTTATGCTTTAGAATGTTATGCTTAATAAAGTTATGCTTTAGAATGTTATGCTTAATCATTATTATGGTTAGAGAAATTATGCGTAAAAAAATTATGCGTAAGCTGTTATGCGTAAATAATTTATGCGAAAATATAATTAGGACAAAGAAAAGTATGCCAAGTTATATTAGGTCTTAAAATTTTATGCAAATGGATAGGGAACCCCTAAAAACATATCGGTGCGTATTCAGTTGAAGGTCTCCGAAACTCTCAAATGTCTATTAGACACAGGCTACAGAACCAAGCAGATAAACGAACGGATTTACTTCCAAATATTATTATAACGATAAGCATCACCTAACATGATAAGCATCACCTAACATGATAAGCATCACCTAACATGATAAGCACCACCTAACATGATAAGCATCACCTAACATGACGCCTGTGTTCCCCGAAGGGTTTGGTAGAGGTGTGGCCCTACTCGTTTAGTATGTGTGTCATGTATGTATGTATGTGCCATCATGTAGGCACATGATGGCACATGGCCTTTTTCCAACTATCTTTGGCGTCGGCTGTCAGTCTAACTGGATGCAGTTGAACACCAATGTAAACAAAGGAGAACTGCTTGAGTATCATAGAACATTATGCAATCTTAGTTTAAGAAAAGTTGTGTTGTTTACATTCCCTTACAGTAACAGTTTGCCACAGGAAGAAAATAGGTTAAGATTTGAATTGAATATGACAATGCATAACTTGACATTTAATAATAGCATGTTCCATTTAATTGACATTAACAATTTTGTTGGTAATAATTTATATCTGACAAAAGATAGATATAACATTGTTATGTACTATCTTTCTAATTATTATAAAAGACAGATAGCTGTGTCGCTATCATATTTTTTTTCTATCACAGCCAAAAATTTGGCTAAACAACTTGCTTCTTTTGAGCAATGCAATGACATTGTCAATAATTCGGCTAATAATTTGGTCACAATTCATGACATTGTTAATAATTTAAATTAGAAATTAAGACAATAGAGGCAATCTCTAGCAATAATGTACAAAATTGCAAAAACAGCTCAATAAAAAGTTTAGAAACAGTAAATAGTATCAACCTGGTGCATCAAAATATTCAAGGATTTATGAACAAAGATTTAGAAGTAGAATTATTTATGAATTTTAATAGTATTGATATTCTTTGTATAACAGAACATTGGCTGAAAAGTCACCAGTTCTTGTTCAATTTTAATAATCACCAGGTTGGTAGTTCGTTCAGCAGAATAAATGCTATCCATGGTGGCTCTTTAATTTTAGTAAGTAACCAGCTCAAATTTAAAGATCGTAACGATATTGTGAGCCTATCTGTTGAGCGTACAGTTGAAATTGCCTGTATAGAATTGGAGCACTTGGTTGTATTAAGCGTGTACAGACCCCCTTCAGGATTGTATGACTGCTTTGAAAAGGTAATGGATGAAGTGTTACACAGGATTTGTAACTCAAACAAGTCCGTTATCATTTGCGGTGATTTTAATGTTAATTTATTAGAAAACTCAGGTTCTTGTAGTAAAATTATAAGTCTGTTTCAGTCCTACAATCTTGTAAACCTATTTTTGGAGCCCACAAGAATAACACCTACTAGTGCCACATGCCTAGATAATATTTACACAGATATTATACCAAGCCACAGAGAAATTATAAATTTATTAGATTCTGATCATTGCGGGCAAAAGATTACTATTCAAAACCAAAACAAAAAAGTGGCTAAAAAGGTTATCACTGTTAACCCCAAAACTGCAAGTCGCTTGGAGGCTTTTAAAGTTAAACTCATTAATAAATTACCAGTTTTGTCAACTCATGCTGATCCTAATCATCTATATGATACTTTTTTTAATATATACTGTAAACAATTTGATTCTACCTTTATACCCAAGAGTATCTCGGTTAATAGTAACGCATCTTTCAGTGATTGGGCTACCATTGGTATTCATAAAAGTAGAACACGGCTCTATGAACTGTACAATGAAAGGTCTTATATTAACACTGATGAATTTAATTTGTATGTTAGAAATTATTCAAAATTATTTAAAAAAGTCTGTTATATGGCCAAGTCACGTTATTTGGGTTCAAAGATTAAAAACAGCAGTAATATAATTAAAACGACCTGGTCTATTATTAATAGTGAAGCGGGAAGATCTAGTAATCGAAATACTGACTACAGCCTGTCTATTATGACAACATAATAAAATCCGACTCACAAGTCGCCGAGGCATTTGAAAATTTCTTTTCAGATATTCCCGTTTCAACTACTAAATCCCTAAACTCATCACCTTCTGTTGCTGAGTCTTTGCTTAAGGAAAATGTTAATGGTTGTGATTCCGAATTTCATTTTGAACATATTAACTGTAGAGATATAATTAAAACCTTTCACACTTTAAATGTTAAAAAGACTGCAGATCTGTGGGGTAACTCTGTAGAAGTTGCTAAGTCTATTATTGACATTGTAGCACCTACTCTAGCTCTTATCTTTAATAGTTGTATTGACAGTGGGGAGTTTCCTGACCTTATGAAAAATAGTAAAATAATACCTTTGTTTAAATCAGGTAGTACATCAGACCCTACAAATTATAGACCTATTTCTGTACTACCTACCTTTAGTAAAATTTTTGAGAAATTAATTTTAGATCAAATGCAAAGATTTTTTAATAAACACAAACTATTACATAGCAAACAGTTCGGTTTTACAAGGGGTCGTTCAACTACTGATGCCGGTGTTGAACTTATAGGACATATTTATAATGCATGGGAAGACAAATGCGATGCCTTGGGCATCTTTTGTGATTTGTCCAAGGCATTCGATTGCGTTCTTCACGAAACTTTAATCAGGAAACTCCGCCACTACGGAATCGGGAACACTGCTCTGGATCTTCTTACCTCATACTTGAGTAAGAGGATTCAGAGCGTTGACGTTAATGGAAAAAGATCTCCCGGATCCATAGTAACAATGGGAGTCCCACAGGGCTCAATTCTTGGTCCTTTCTTGTTTCTTATTTATATAAATGACTTGCCGTACCTCATAAAGGATAATCATGATATAGTGTTGTTTGCAGATGACACTTCACTTTTGTTTAAACTTAAACGTCAGCAGCAGGTTACTGACGATGTAAATAGCGCGATCTCTAAAGTAGTCCACTGGTTCAATGTTAATAATTTACTTTAAACGAGAAAAAAACCAAATGCATTAAGTTTACGCTACCTCACGTTAGGCAGGTGAAAACTAATGTGTTGATAAAGGGCGAAGAATTGAATCCTGAAGACAGCACAGTATTCTTGGGCATAACTTTGGATGCTAAGCTTCAGTGGGGTCCACATATAGATAAATTGTCAAAAAAGCTAAGTTCCGCAGCATACGCTGTTAGAAAAATTCGTAATTTAACTGATATAGAGACAGCCCGTTTAGTGTACTTTAGCTATTTTCATAGTGTAATGTCATACGGTATTCTATTGTGGGGAAATGCCGCTGATATTCAGACTATCTTTGTTTTGCAGAAGCGAGCTGTTCGTTCAATTTATAAACTGAGTCCGAGGCATTCGCTCAGAGACAAATTTAAAGAGATTAATGTTATGACTGTGCCTTCTCAATATATTTATGAAAATCTTTTATATGCCCATAAAAATATAAAATTGTTTAAAAAATACAGTGATATCCATGATATAAATACTAGGAACAAACACAAATTTGTTGTACCTACAACAAGGCTCAAGAAAATAGGTGGCTCGTTCAGATGCCAATGTATACGCTTTTATAATAAAGTTCCAAGCCCAGTTCAAGATCTAAGCCTTAATAAATTCAAATCATTTATTAAACGTAAGTTGTGCCAGAAAGCCTTTTATACCGTTAAGGATTATATCGAGGACAAAAAGGCTTGGGATTAAGCTGCTTCCAATTTTTTTTTTATTTTTTACATATTGAATGTTTTTATTTTGTTTTTCTCTGTTTTGTTGTTGTTTTTTTTTACACTGACATTAATGAATTTTATATACTATGACATTTGCTTACTTAGTAAAGTATTATATTATTTTAATTATTGTGAATGTGAAGACTATGTGGGTCATTGTATTTATATTATTCTTCTCTCTGTTCTCTTAGTTTTTGTCATGGTCTGGCAGTTTGAGTAATTAATGTGGCCTACCCAAATGTCCTTTCTTTGGTATTGTTCGTCGGATCGTTGAGCTCCTTAAGTTTTGAGTTGAGCTGCACGATTTCTGACAAATGCGTGCACTGACTGGACAGGTCCTCTCAATCTGTGTGGTTCTTTCCTCAAAAGACCATCTCAGACATCGACCTACATGGTCTTCATATGATCTGACCAAGATTATGTCTGGACTTTAAAAGAGACTGTGACGTCTGAGTTTGTTTCGGCCTTTCTTCTCAGACTAGTCAGATAGGAAACGCCGACCTCATCTAGTTTAAAATATGATTGACGTGTAAAAGTGTTTGTACAAACCTACTTACAAAAATAAAATCATTTATCATTTATCATTTACCAGTATTTTACGTGGAGCGACTACCTATCTGACTTCTACACCTCAGTTACTGGGTAAGACTGGTTGTCAGACTTTCGGGCTTCTGACGACCCGTAACGACTGTCACAGAACCACGAATAACAGCCGGGATCAACAAGGCACGGAGCATCTCGGTATGTAAAGATGGTCACCCGTTTACGGACCAACCGCGGCAAGCGTAGCTTAATCTGATAGATCGACCGTGCGGCAGCTAGTACTAAGTACTAAGCCACGAGAGCCACCTGTAAGAAGTGTATGAGTGGGAAATTATAGTTATTGCAGTTTCGTGTGACACGGATGTCCGCAAGGTGACGCCCGATCCCATTGTTCACCTATAAATATATTGTTAATAGGCTTGTTCGTGGCATTTGAGATAATTCTGGGCATATCGCGGTCGACAACAGTTCCGGCTGCATGCGGTGAAGTGGCAACAGAATTATTTGGGTTCTTGCATCAGGAATCGCTCACTGGCAGGCCGGAGGTTTGAATCGCTCCCTGGCAGGCCGGAGGTTTGAATCGCTCCCTGGCAGGCCGGAGGTTTGAATCGCTCCCTGGCAGGCCGGAGGTTTGAATCGCTCCCTGGCAGGCCGGAGGTTTGAATCGCTCACTGGCAGGCCGGAGGTTTGAATCGCTCACTGGCAGGCCGGAGGTTTGAATCGCTCCCTGGCACTCCGGAGGTTTGAGGCGCTCACTGGCAGGCCGGAGGTTTGAATCGCTCACTGGCAGGCCGGAGGTTTGAATCGCTAACTGGCAGGCCGGAGGTTTGAATCGCTCACTGGCAGGCCGGAGGTTTGAGTCGCTCACTGGCAGGCCGGAGGTTTGAATCGCTCACTGGCAGGCCGGAGGTTTGAATCGCTCACTGGCAGGCCGGAGGTTTGAATCGCTCACTGGCAGGCCGGAGGTTTGAGTCGCTCACTGGCAGGCCGGAGGTTTGAATCGCTCACTGGCAGGCCGGAGGTTTGAATCGCTCACTGGCAGGCCGGAGGTTTGAATCGCTCACTGGCAGGCCGGAGGTTTGAGTCGCTCACTGGCAGGCCGGAGGTTTGAATCGCTCACTGGCAGGCCGGAGGTTTGAGTCGCTCACTGGCAGGCCGGAGGTTTGAATCGCTCACTGGCAGGCCGGAGGTTTGAATCGCTCACTGGCAGGCCGGAGGTTTGAATCGCTCACTGGCAGGCCGGAGGTTTGAGTCGCTCACTGGCAGGCCGGAGGTTTGATTTGAGCCCGTTTGGTGGCAATAGGCTGGCTGTTGCGTGGGACTGACTTGTGATATGTGAGTGTACTAAGTAGGTACACCTCTGCCGAACCTTTTGGGGATACCGTTGTCATACAGGCGCGTGTACAGGCGCGGTCGCAGCCCAACATTTTTGGGGGGGTCATCATGGGTGCCGGGGAATATTTTAAGGGAGGCACACATTACGTCTCCTTGTTGGTGTAGGGGTCGCAAGCTGTACTGCTGCATGAGCTCCTCGCTGGGTTCGGTTCCCAGGTCGGGTAAAGTGTTATTGGGTTTTTCCATCAGAAGCAGCTCGGAGGCTGGATTTGTGCACGATTGGCGGCAGTCGGCTCGCCCACAATGACATGGCACTTAATAACCGGTGAAATGTGGGTGTAAGTACTATATAACGGTTCACCCCTGCCTTACTCCTTGGGGATTAAAGGCGTGGGTGGCGTTATGTTCAGGTTCATGCATCTCCAGCTCCACATTAAAGGCGTGGCGTTATGTTCAGGTTCATGCATCTCCAGCTCCACATTACTTATGCTTTTCAGGGACGCAGCTTTTACATGGGAGGGGGGAGGGGGGGGGGTTTCTTAATAATGCTGCCAAATTGGTCGTATGTATTAGAACGGTAGATTATATATAGGGTAGGGAGAGCGAGTGAAGCGAGCTCGAAAATGTTAACAAACGGGTTTGGTGAGGTTTATATTTTCAAGCAGAAATAGGGGTTACATTGTCGACTTATGCAGGCAAGCCCAAAAATCAAGTAGGTATCAGAATGCAGAATGCAAGCGCGAGCGAAACGAGCTCGAACATTTTACACACTCTCGGATAAGTTCGATTGTCTTTCGATCATTCCAAAATTAAAGAATTACTTGCTTTGTCGTGTTATGAAGAAAAGCTCAATCAACAGAATGTAGATCGCAAGAGCGAGCGACGCGACCCTGAACATTTTAGCACCCCGCCTTGAATAGTCTCTGGTTTCTTTTAACCATCATACAGAAAGAAAACTTACTTTATCGAATTAAAACGAAAAGCTATAACTCGTTTTATCTCTCTTGCATCCTAGATTCTATATTTTATAACAGGCTTTTTAAAGTAAAAACTTTTTTAAGCGCGTTAGAGTCCATGTTTGCCTATGTTCTTAAAGTTTATTGTATGTTTATAGCTTCTGCCCGCGGCTTCGCCCGCGTGGATGTCGGAAATTATCCCACGGGAACGTGCTAACAGGATAAAATGTATGTGCTTCCCCAGGATGCCATCTCGCGGGCCCTTTGTGGCTAATTACAATAGAAAACCAATTGTGTCTCATTAGTGGTGATTAAGAGGGTACCTATATGATATCTTTACCTAAGTACCTACCTAATTAAAAAAAAATAATTTCAATTACAGAAAATAAAATACCTACCTACCTAAATAAACCTATTTCTGATGATAACTAATCTAAACTCAATAAATAAGCAAAATCTCTAAAAACTAATATCTATACGAATGACTAATCCTACCTAACAGTATTATAAAATAACCTACGGTCACTACGTACACTATCAAATATACTTCCTATACTTTATAATTAAAATCTATACCTACGACTTATAAAATTAAACCTAAATAACTCTAAAAACTAAAAGGAATAAACAGGTCGCACAGATAATACTGCGGGTGACGTAACCTACGACAGACTTATTATTTGCGGTTGGTACAGTAATCGGGTCTAGGGATCGAACCGCAAAATTAAGTTTGATTTTTTTTGTATATACTTTTCCGGGATAAAAAGTACCCAGTGTGGTGCCCAGGATATTAAAGAATAATTAAGTATACCAAGTTTCATCGTAATCGAACCGGTAGTTTTTGCGTGATGCCTGAACAAACAGACAGACACAAAATACAGACACAAAATTTTTTTAAATCACATTTTTGGGTTCGGTGTCGGTCTAGTAACACCCCCTGTCATTTATTTTTTTGATATTTTCAATGTACAGAATTTTCACTTCAACAGATTTATTATAAGTATAGAAGATACAAAAACCTTAAAAACATAGGCAGACATGGACTCTCGGCAGATGAAAAAACTTAAAACTATGAAATGACAGTGGGTTTTTTAACGCGCCTAAAAAAGTTTTTACTTATGCCCATCGGGGTTTTCGTAGCTCAAGTACAGTTTTAAGTTAGTAATACAAGTACATCATTCAGACTCTTGACAGCTTGAATGATTTGGTGGGGGTAATGACACACACGTCCCCCCCCAGGACGGCGCCTGGTGTCAACTTCAACCTTCAAGCTGCAGAGTATTCCTGCACTTCGAGACCCGCGCGGCGTTGGCTGCTGAACTTCGTGACCACCTTCGCCAGGAAACTACGATTGAATGACCTTTTGTATCTCAGGACAACTTAATAGCTAAGTATAATGAATTCGTTTTAAAATCTGTGCAAATTAGTTCTAACGAGCCTAAAACCCGATTGCAATCTGCTGAAACAAATAAAATAAAATGAAATAAAAATATCCTGAATTTGATAAAATCCTAATACCTCATTGTTTTCCTAATATTTTTACACCAACAATAATTGTGAAGTAACAAACCTCCCGTTTCGTCGCGTAAGGTCAAATTCATGAAAATCGCAATCCGTGTTTTATATTTAGATTTCTTTTATACATTTTATATTTAAAGGACAATGGATGGAATGGATGTATGGAATCCCATACCATGCTGCATCAAAGTAAAACTTTGTTTTTTATAGACTAAGCTTGTCATATTACCTACTAAAGTTCTTTTTATAAAAAAAACCCGGATTCTGGAGATTTTCAAAAAAGTCTATATAACCTCAAAACTAGGTACTTTATTTTGTTCGAGATGTCATACACGAATGGCTATTATTTCTGTAAACAAATGATAATCGTTTAAATAAAAATTCTATTCTATTATATTCTATTTATTTTTAATGGATGTAGAATCGGCAAAGTATAATTTTTTTTTAAAGTTTTTTGAAAGACGTGATCATGCCACTCAAAGTTCAAGGTTATATTAATCATATAATTTCAAATGGAACGTCATGTAAAGGGAATAAAACAATATCAACACTTGTTACTTTAAATTAAATTCCCTGTTCAAAAAATAAATCCCCGACGCGTAATGTCGTAAAAAATTATGAAAATAACTAGCTGCGCCCCGCGGTTTCACCCGCATAAGTTTCGATCCCGTGGGAATATCGGAATAAAAAGTATCCTATATGTTAATCCTGGTTATAAAATCTGTGTGGATATGGTCCAAAAAAACCCAGAATCGATTGGGACAAACTGGGTACCAATAGGTTCATTGTGATGCACAATTTACCCCACCAAAATAGTAACGCCGAAATCAATGGGGTATATGAGCTGTAGGCTGACAAAGTAACTACTACTGTGAATTAGTAAATACTAGCTGCTTAAATAAATTGATTTACATTATCTAAGAGACGTCATAAAATAACAGCTATTATAACTTAACTAAGCACATGTCTATTGTGACGTTACCCAAAACTCGTGCGTAAATGTGTCGATGTGTACACCGTACTAAGACGAACGCGGTACCTGAGACGGTGTGCGGGCGAAGAAGCCGCATTCCACCCTAGTGCCTAGTTGGCTTGGTGTAGTACATTTTTGTTTTCAAGTATTCTGTTGTCATTTTCTTGTCAATCCGTTTTAGAACAAAAATGCCCGAGTGCAAAAGAGAAGGTTAGATTGCCCGACCTACCTACTACATATTCGGAACACGACTCGGTCTTTTTTCTCGACTACTTATTTTTCGACTATACGTTAGCAGATATTGCAAAATAGTTGAAATAAATATTTTTCATATTTGTTTTTTTAAGTGATTGGAGTTATAACCAGAGACCAAATGGTTGATAGTGATCAACACTACAGTAATCCTGTCATTATTATCGTTAGTATAATTATTATTGATATTGTAAAAACTGGTATAAACACCCGTTAATTAAGATTTTTTCATATATTATAAATACTTTGTCAGCTCATATACCCCATCGATTTCGGCGTTGCCCGTTCCGTAGGGTAAATTGTGCATTATAATGAAACTATATCGTGTAGCGACAAGGAAAGCTAGCTGGGGATAAAATGAAAGGGAGGTAGAAAACAATTAAACATATATGAAAACGGTGGAGATGGACTGAAGAGTGGTGTGTAGTATGTGGAGGTGGGGTGTTTGGGTGACGATGCGTGATAGATGGGTTGAGGAGGCTGAGGTGAAGATCTAGTTGGACCTGAGGAGGTAGACGCGAGGCAGGTGCTGGTGACAGGTGCAGAGACAGCTGTAGGTCCAGGCGTAGGAACAGGTGAGGATAGGTGCTGATGCGTGGCGACACGGAGGACACCCGTAGGAGGGACCACGCAGCAGGCCAGGACGCAGCACGGCAGCAGGAGAGAGGCACGGCGGAGACGCTGTCAGCCCGCCAGGTAGGGACAGGTGCTGGTGCGTAGCGACACGGAGGACACCCGTACGAGGGCCCACGCAGCAGGCCAGGACGCAGCACGGCAGCAGGAGAGAGAGGCACGGCGGAGACGCTGTCAGCCCGCCAGGTGAGGCGGCCCTCGGGTGAGGCGGCCCTCAGGTGAGGTGCGGCCCAATGGTTGTAGTAGTCCTTCACAGAGGACGGAGGACGGAGGCGTAGGCAGGGTCCGTCAGGTACCGGAGCGGAGAGGTACGCTGGGTATTTCCGGGATAAGTGGCCCTGGAGTATCAGGCTCCTTGTAGTGTTCGCTTTAGAGGCGAAGCCAGAACTGATCCTTGCATTGCGTGGATCTATAAAGTTAACTCGTAGAACAACATCATGTAGAAAATATGAATTTGAGATAAGAATTCAGCCAGTGATTCTTTACATAGTACATATATAAGTTTTCATATAAAAAGATACAGGCCGGTAAGAATTTGAAAGGTACGTTGCTATGGCGTCGTATTAAACGTCGTTGTCAAAGCTGTCATAATAAAATATATTATTACTAAAATACAATAAAATCTTATAGTTATTTTGTATTAGAAGTATGGTGTTTGTAGGAAAAATGATATCCATCAATGTGGGCGAAATTACCAACCCTTGGATGACACTAAATCGTCGTAGTCTCATGTTAAAGTTGGAGCTGTGTCTGTGTACTGATTGTGGATAATTAGATCAGCGCCTAACTGTCACAGAACGCTTGTTCTCACCTGGAGGAATGAATAAAGGTAACTGTGAGTATGTACATTATGTTACAACTACTGGTACTCATTTAGTCCCTTCGATCAATAATAGTACTAGATTAACCTGTTGAATGCCGTAATTACAGACACAATTAAAAAGCCATTATGTCTCGCGTAGATCTACGTTCCGGCATACGAAGGGTTAAGGATCAGGAACAAAAATCAGTCGCTCAAGTGGCCACGTTTGCACACACGCAAACATCTGCATTTCTTAGAAAAAAGTTTATTAATATTAACACCTTCAGTTTATTATAAACCTTAATGCTTAAACATAAAGTTTAATTACCATTGCAAAATATATTTAAAATGTCGCTTGAAAATAAAGTCATTCTATTTTCAAATTTTCAGTCATTTATTCTAAAATGAAAGTTAAAGTCTAAGTAATAACGTTAAAAACATTTTGTTTACAATTTCGTGCTTATTCTATTGTAGAACTAGACGTAATTCTTGGAATTACATTTCAATGCTCAGAACACAGTAAGTATTGAAAGACGTAGAGTTGCAGAATATATTTTTTTAGGTTCGTTTTACATCGGTCATAAGTGTTTGCCACCATACAGCCGAAAAGTATTAAATACTATTTTACATTGCCGCTATTACAACAAATAGGTAATAAAAAAAAATAAAAAAAGTAAAAAAAATAAAGGGATTCAAGAAACGTTTTTTCGGCGTATTCTTTATACACAAGTATTTAAAATAGTAATGTAGGTATGTTTAATTACCTTTAAACAGATTGAACTTGTTATAAAGCGGTCTTTTAGAAGTCATTTTTATTTGAGTGATTTCTTTTTTTACAAATGTAATGTAATCTTACATCAATGAATTTTTCTATAATTAGTTTTATATACTCTCGATTTTTTATAAGGGTTGTATATTTCTTCTCCTCTTTCTTTCGCGACAATAGATACCCATTCTGCACAACTAAATGGGTCAATATGAAATCTACAAACAAAAATAACATTATAAAATAACAATACTACTCCATACATTCCCTGTTCAAGAACAGTCAATGTTTGGTACAATAGTTGGTGCGTTGTAGCAAACATTGGCCAAACAATTATAATATTAGCTAATTGAATTATATTTACTGTTTAAATCTGTTTTTATTTTATGAAAAACCCTTTATGATATAAACTTACCGAAAAAAAGATTCCTTCCAAAACCTTGGTGTTACGGTGGTTTTTTACACAGTTTTTGAACGCGCACAGCGGCATTTTGACGTCTCAATGTTGACTATGATTGGACCATACTAATTTGAAATAAGATCACAAATGTATTCGTGGTCTTATTTTTCGGACCGTTTTTGAAGCGCTTATCGGGAATCTAGTACTATTATTGATCGAAGTTTAGTCCCAATTGAATCTAGGTTTTTGGTTCATACATTATTTATTTATTTATTTATCCTCACACTGGAACGCCATACGGCAATTACACCAATGGAGCAAAAATCACTTTATGTGCTGCTTTCAATCCATCCTGTGCGCGGTGGACATCGAACGAGTGGCGATGGTTCGGGCACGCTCATGCAGCGTGCAAGTGCAGAATTTATTATAGACCATGTCTAAATCCGTTCAGTAGTTTTGGCGTGAAAGAGTAACAAACATCCATCCATCCATACAAAGTCACATTTATAATATTGTTTTAGTTAGTAGGATTACTACAATGTCTTATCTTGATGCATGAGACTTTTTGGTACAACTTTTGGTCATTCTCCTTTTATTTACCAAAAAATAAATAAAAATTATTTTATTTTTATTACCCAAAAACACTTATCTAAACACTATGCAGCTTTACAACTAGGGAGTGTTTTCGATGAGCTCTGGCACCCAATGTAAGATTTAACTGGTGATTTTAATTATACGAAAAAGAAAAATCATCATCATTCAAGCATCGTCATTTTTGAAGATAAATCTTCAATGCAGTGATTCTTTTTATTTTTCGCTACAGTATTGTACTACGTATAGTACATACTTGTTGGTGTACATACATACTTCATGATATTCCCTGCTGTGTTTTATGTCTTCTGACTCGAGTGCATTTTTCGCAGAACCTACTTGAGCTGGTAGAATAATTTTAATAAAATAATATAAGAATAAAGTGCATATGACAAACATGTTGAGGTAGGCAAGGTACCCGTTCTAGTGTCACAGCTGCCTTATAAGGTAAGTTTAACAGTTATCTTTATGTTGATTCTGATTAACGTATTAGATAAGTAGGTATGTACGTAAGAGCTTAACAAAGGTGGAATTTAAAGACAGTAGGAAATAGCAATTGCTATTTCAAGTTAATTATCTATCTCTCAGTGAGACTGAACGTTGTTGTTGTTCAAGAAAATGAAAGGAACGCCTTTTGTTCTTACGACATATAAACACCATTATAGGCATTTTGTTTTCAAACTTGACATTCAGAATAACTAAAAGATCATAATATGCGTCACTTTAGTATTTAGTGAATCTAGTTCAAGGGTGGCGTTCGTCTGAAGTGGTCCATAAGGAGGCACGTCGTAGTGCCCCCCCCCCCCCCCCCCTCGGCTAGTGCGGCGCCGTGTCCTCGTCGGTGGCGACATGCTTGTGTTCAGATGTATTTAGAAAAGAGGTAGTTTTAATTGGTGTTACATAATCCATTATGTCATACGCCAAATGGGGATAGTCATTATTAAAAATCTTTTTGGTGGAGTACCCACAACACGAGGCAACAAAAAAACGTAATCCTTATATTTTTAGCTCGCAGTTAAATGTTTCGTAACCGCAAGTTATAAATAATTTTGTACCAATTGATAATAGCACTGTATTTAATTACAAGTAATGATTGTGAATAAAACCTAGTTTTGATACACAATTTTTTTTTTTTTTTTAGTCTAGATCATTTGAAAGACTACCTTCATATTGTTTTAATAATACAATTATTTCTTCATTTTCTTCTTACACACAATACACCTTATAGTACATTCCTCTACACAGAACAGAACCCACCAATTAAGAAACTCTTCCCGACCCTGCTACGCGCCTGCTACAGCGTAGCAGCTACGCGTATGCTACGGGGATGTTATAAATGTGTACGCAGTAGCTGGTTCTGGCTTTTAGTTTTAGAGAGATCGATCCCGACCCTTATTTCCTATCACGGGTTTTTGGGATTTTAAACAGACAATCCCGGGATCCCGAGATAGCCCCAGGTTCTGGATTGTAAGGAAAACTCACAAAAAATATGTGAAAATCTTAGTTTTTATATGTTTATAATTGAAAAAGTACCTCGAGACATGGAAACACACAAAAAAATAAGTAAAAAAACTACGAGAATCGTTATAATCAGAATTTATATTTTTCAGTTTTGTTTATGCTGTGAAAAAAAAGAATCCGGTTTTATGAAATTTTGTTTATTGTAATAGGTAGAGACAAGGGGGTTTATTTATTAACGTTAATTAAAGTTAAGTAATGATTAACGTCTGCTTAATCACACATTTTTTACGTTTAAACATGTTTTATCTTTAAGCAATGTTTAAAATGAAGCTCTTAACTTAATAAGGTCCACTAACATAGACAAAAACAACCAGCCTGTTGCTTTTACTTGTGCCGTGAGACTTAGCTTCTTGCCAATTTCCATGATCTTAGGTCAACGAGTGATACCCTATTTTATTGCGAGAATCAAAATATGTTGCATGGATCATGGATGGCCATATTTTTTTATTACGTTGACGTAGGAGCTTGATTTTTTCAGAGCTTCAAGGGACTACGTATTTGTTATCATTTCAACTTGATACCTTCACGCGTTCCTGAGAAAAAGGGCCTTGACAGACAGACAGACCGACAGAGAAAGAAGTGATTCTATTAGGGTTCCGTGTTTTCCTTTTGAGATAAGGAACCCAAAAAATACAAACTAGCAATATGTACAACTTCTACTTCCCTCTAGCAACTTTTAGACAACTAACAGCTGTTTGCTGATGCACACAAAGGCCATTGAACTTTGTAGACCGCTGATAACAAACAAGTCATTAGTCACGGTCGGGGGCTCGATTCTAAGTAGTTTCATTACGTACGTAATAAGATTGTTATAATTTTGTTCATAGTGTCACGCATGGTTGGTTGCTGTTATTATGTCCTTTATTTCATTTTTATAAGTATAATCCATTTTAAAATACTTTAAAAAATTTAGAAAAAAAAACATTACAAAATATGAATAATAGTAGCCCACCGAGGGACCGAAACCAACTCGCAGAAATGAAGCTCAAACCAACTCGCAGAAATGAAGCTCAAACCAACTCGCAGAAATGAAGCTCAAACCAACTCGCAGAAATGAAGCTCAAACCAACTCGCAGAAATGAAGCTCAAACCAACTCGCAGAAATGAAGCTCAAACCGACAATAATCACATGCACTGTGCAAGTGAACAACCACAGCCCCCGGCCAATGTAGGACTATTGCAGGATATGGAAATTAACATTATTATTATTAGGCCTACCCACCCAAACCCATAGTTTGGGTGGCTAAAATGAACTAGTTAAAATATGGACACAAATACGGCACTTCCGATTCCACAAGGCAAGCAACGAGCAAGTTGTTGATGGATAATCCTGGCTACAAGGTTGTGGCTATGCAAGTACTCTTCGTGCCGTTGTGCTGTGCCGTCTTTCGTTTATCGTCCATAATTTCATAGCCAACTCTTCGGTTTCCCCAAAGAGGTTACCGAAACGCTACGGACGCTAGTAGGTCTACGTCAGGTTGATGTAGGGCCCGGAAAAAGCGTTCGCGCCTCCTTACTGTGCCATACCTCCCTGCGATCACACTGTCGAGTGCTACAGGCACCACTGCGCCTGCGCCAATCCTTCAAGGAGTTATTGGTTGCCCACACATAAACTTTAAAGTAATTTTTGCGGTAATTGAAAGAACTCGCTCCCAAGTTCTGCGTGAATCGTCTTCAGGCTGATCAGGCTGAACACCATTTCACGGCGATCAAATCGAGAGCACCCTCACCGGACACCGTGACGTCATCACTACTTCGAAACCACCTTGTTTGTGGTGCAAATGTTACCGTGTGTAATGGCGTAATTGATTTATTACACGTCCGTGTTAAGCCTGCTTCGTGCGCCCCGCGATGCCCGCACAGCTGACATTGCAACTTTTATCAATAAAATTAACGGTAATAGATTTCGATCATATTGTCATGAATTAACGTCTCGGTTGGCGCAGCGGCTACATTACGGTTTCCGTGCTATGAATCGCTGGTTCAGATAAAGAAATGAAACATAAATAAGGTAGAGGTAGATCACACAAGTGTCTTTAATATCACAAGATTAGTAAGTACCACTTGCGTGATGTACACGCGAGACACTCACGAGTGTCGTGAGTGTCTCATCTTGTGTGATCTCGTCATCACGTGTCACGTGTCACAAGCCAAGGTTCTACCTAATATCGATAAAGTTTTAAACAATAATAAGACTTTCAAGTACCTAAGTTAAAGTTGTTCAAACAGTTTCAAAAATTTTTCAATACCTAAATAAATATTGGAAAAACCTATGTGCATAGTAATCATTATAATATTTCCATATCTATATACTTATAATAAATCTATAGAAGTGAAAATTCTGTACATTGAAAATATAAAAAAAATAAATGGCAGGGGGTGTTACTAGACCGACACCGAACCCAAAAATGTGATTACAAAAATTTTTGTCTGTCTGTCTGTTTTTTCAGGCATCACGCAAAAACTACCGGTTCGATTACGATGAAACTTGGTATAATTATTCTATAATATCCTGGGCACCACACTGGGTACTTTTTATCCCGGAAAAGTATATACAATAAAAAACAAACTTAATTTTGCGGTTCGATGCCTAGACCCGATTACTGTACCAACCGCAAATAATAAGTTTGTCGTAGGTTACGTTACCCGTAGTATTATCTGTGCGACCTGTTTATTCCTTTTAGTTTTTAGAGTTATTTAGGTTTAATTTTATAAGTCGTAGGTATAGATTTTAATTTTAAAGTATAGGTAGTATATTTGATAGTGTACGTAGTGACCGTAGGTTATTTTATAATACTGTTAGGTAGGATTAGTCATTCGTATAGATATTAGTTATTATGGATTTTGCTTATTTATTGAGTTTAGTTATCATCAGAAATAGGTTTATTTAGGTAGGTAGGTATTTTATTTTCTGTTATTGAGTTTTTTTTTTTTAATTAGGTAGGTACTTAGGGTAAATATATCATATAGGTACCCTCTTAATCACCACTAATGAGACACAATTGGCTTTCTATTGTAATTAGCCACAAAGGGCTCGCGAGATAGATGGCATCCTGGGGAAGCACATACATTTTATCCTGTTAGCACGTTCCCGTGGGATAATTTCCGACATCCACGCGGGCGAAGGCGCGGGCAGAAGCTAGTCGTACATAAATGTTTTATGAGTGTGGTTGAACTGTTCTCATCAGGGTTGCCACTTTCGAAATGTTTTGACTAATATTAAGTTACTACTCTGGTTAATAGTTTGCAGAAGTCAAACCAGATGACCTCAGATCCTTGTTGATCAAAGGTTCACTGCAACACTTCAATAAAAAGCCAACCAACCTTAATATCAACTACAATCATAATAGTCACACCTGTGTTAACCATAATAATGATTTAATTGACGCAAATGACTAGCGTTGCATTAGTTACTTAAATAAACACATTAGCACTATACATATGTTTATTTAAATGTTGTATAGCTACCGCCTTGGAGTGTAAATGTGGTGCTGTTCCACAAACGATGGGACACTTAATACCGTGTCCTGCGTGTCCTGTCAGCTGCACGTTACAGGAACTGATGGACGCTGGTGATGGTGCCAAACAAGTGGCCGAATTCTGGGCCGAGTCCAATTAGATTGCTATCGACACGCTGAGAAGAAGAATGTTGTGTAGGTTAGTTTGCCAGACAACAATAATAATAGGGGTCAAAGTACGAAATTGCCGTTTTATTGTAATAGGTAAGTACTTCGAATTGACATAGAACCTTCATGGTTTGAGATTTTTGAGTGAAACTTTTTTCACATGGTACCTATGAAGTTCTTCTTATAAAAAAAGTGCAACATTCGATTATCGACTTTCAGTTGTTTTTTTTTATTCAGCTTAGACAAGAAAGATACTTCGAAAATTCGAGTTATTTATTTTTTAATACGAGTTCCGACGCGGAACTAACGCGGTAGAAACAGCTCGCAATATCAATGTTGCGTTTGGAGAGGGGACTGCTAATGAACGCACCGTGCGATTTTGGTTTAAACGCTTTCGTGATGGAAACTTGGTTTGAAGAACGAACCACGTGGAAGATTGGGGCACACAGGTGAATAATAATGGATTGAAAGAGATGGTGGAAGCTGATCCGAGCCAAACAATTAGCGGCATGGTTTAACGTTACGTTACCAACAATATTGACTTATTTGCATCAAATCAATAAAATAAAAAATATGAGAAATGGGTGCCTCATGATTTGACTGATCTGCAGAAAGAAACGCGTGTTGAACTTGAAACTTGTGTTGCCTTGTTGAATCGATACAGAAATGAAGGAATATTGGATCGAATTGTGACATGTGATGAAAAGTGTGTGTTAGAAATTCTTTACGATAACCGTAAGCGAAAAATGCAATGGCTGACCCCAGGTCAAACGCCGCAACAGTGTCCTAAAGCAAAGCTTACCAATAAAAAGGTAATGGTAACTGTTTGGTGGTCTCAGCATGGTGTTATTCACTATAGCTTTCTCCGATCTGGTCAAGCAATAACGGCAGATGTCTACTGTGCCGAACTCCGAACAATGATAGCAAAACTAGCAGCGAAACAGCCCCGACTCATGAATCGATCTTCACCATTATTGCTCCATGATAACGCGAGACCTCATACAGCACTAGAAACCGTTTTAACTCTACAGGAACTGCAATTAGAAACCATTCGTCACCCTCCGTACCTATTAGCCAGACCTTGCTCCAACGGACTATCATTTTTTTCGTGATTTCGACAATTTTCTACGTGTTAAAAAGTTTTCTTCTCAGGAGGCAGTACAAAATGCTTTCACACAGTTTGTCGAATCTAGATCACGAGAGTTCTATCGCAAAGTCATAAATGACCTTCCTATTAGATGGCAGCAATGTATAGATAATAATGGTAATTATTTTGATTAATTAACTATGTTAAATAAAAAAAAAAACGAATTTCATTTTTTCAGTACAAATCGACAATTTCATACTTTAACCCCTAATATTTCCTACATCAGACTTAGCAGTAGCAGGCTGGCAACAAGCAGTGTACAAAATGTATCATGAAAGTATCCGTTTTTGTGCGTTAGGTTCGAATCTGCCTGGAGGAATGCTAGTTTTTCTTTCCTATTGACGTGAACTGAGAATTTTATTAATATTCTTTTTCATGCGCGAGCTGAAAATATTTTGCGGGCCGGATCAAAAGCCGGGTCGGGCCGCATCCAGCCCGCGGGCCGAGCGTTGTCCATATAATTATGCTGTAAACCGACAAAATCTTTTACATTCTTGTTTTTTTAACGACTACAATCCTTTAAATTCAGGTAAGTATTCGGTGTTTAAAATAAATTATTTAGATTAAATCTGACGGATCACAAGGCTAGGGTCGCTCTTGTATATTCAAGTCCTTATAAGGTGGGCAGGAATCCAGGCCATATCTGTAAGATTCACCGCTAACACGTTTCACGCATATTTAGTTTGTTCGTTGTGCATAAACACAGCGCTCTAGGGGGTGCTCTATATAAGATATGTTTAAACACTGAGGTCCATTGCCATTCTCTAGGCCAACAGACTCCTTTTCAGACCAGGAGACGTAATCAACTTCTAGAGGGAGGTGGGCGATCTGGTTGGAATAAACACTGACGGCCGCCATGTGGCCCACGCACAATGGTCCACCTGAAAGACTAAGTGCGGAAACCAAACATTTATTTATTTATTTAATTATAACGGTTTAAAACCAATTACAGAAATTAAAGACACAATTTGTATATACCTACACGAAACTCAAGATAAAAATAAAAGATACCTACACAAAACTTAAAATATAAAATCATCAAGTAAAACAACACTTTCATAAATCCCTCTCACAGTACTTCTGACATGCCGACAAAATCTTCGTGCTTTCGTCCGCAAACAGATCGTTTGTTGGTTTAGAGCCCAAGAGATCATTAAGTGCGGCCAGAGTACGTGGTACTGGGGACTTAGCACGCGCAAGTGTGCGACATAGAGGCACAGCAAACAGCCTGCATGTGCTTTCTGCCGCGGAAGCAGTTGTCTGGCACAAAGAAGCAAGCCAGCACAGCATTTAGATCAGGCGCGTCAATAGTGCCACGGAGCGTCTTACAGGCTATGGTGAGCTGGTCTTTTGCTCGCCTTACCTCTAACGAGTTATATCCGAGGCATCCCAGTAGAAATTTAGTCGGATAGAGGTAAGGATAATTAGGTAATAGCTATGTTTACGCTTATAGATAAATCTAAGAAACGCTTTTTGCACCTTTTCCAGTTAAAGCACGTAGGTACCTACTTTCGTGCGGATTCCACACGCAGGAGCTAGATTCCAATTTGCTACGTACGAGTGCATTCAATATAATTTTGATGGCATGTGCGGAACGAAAATCGCGGCAATTACGCAGAACAAAACCCAATCTTTGGTAGGATTCCTTAGCTACCGTGGCGATGTGCTCGTGGAAGGTGAGCTTTCGGTCGAATGTGACTCCCAGATCTTTCATGGCTGTGTGCCGCATTCGACCGAATGTCATTGCGAAGCATTTGGAGGGATTAAATTCCATCTTATTGTCAAAGCTCGACTTGTATATCGCGTCTATGTCTTGCTGCTGTGCTAAACAGTCACGCTCGGAGTTTATTTCGAGGTATAATTTCAAGTCGTCAGCATACAATAGACATTTTGCATGATGGAGAACTTGGGGAAGATGATTAAAAATAATAAAGCTCCCAAAATTGAGCCCTGACTTACTCCGGAACGCATGTGGTAGGTGCTTGATTCGTACATACCGGGCCTAACGAACTGCTGACGATGGCATAGGTAGTCTGCGAAGAAAAGAAGGAGATGGTGCGAAACCTATTTTGCTAAGTTTCATCAGCAGCGTGTCGTTGTTAACCCGATCAAACGCCTTCCGAAAGTCGAAATACAGTACGTCTACCTGACGCCCGCGGTCTAAACTGGAGGAGATATTATATTCAACCAGTGTCAGGAGATTTGTGTCAACTGACCTCTTGTTTCTGAAACCGTGCTGCTCATTACATAAATATTTGTTTACTTGCTCGTATATGGCATTATGGACATAGGTACATACAACATAGAAGGCTCCTTCTAAGTTTTTATTCAACATTTTGTAAAAAAAATCCAGAAATCTCGAAGAAGTTGGCAGCCCGACCAAAAAATGCACTTCTTGTTTATAGAGCTGAAAAACCAAATCAATAAGGTCAATCAGTACTGTCCTTGCTACTAGAAACACATGAGTGAAACGGAGGAGTCCAGTGTTGCCGCTTAGGAAAAAATAAAGTCACCAAACTTTTATTAAAATTTACAAAGACAATTTACAATTATTGAATCAATCTTCATCAACAAAATTACTGATTTGAAACCTTTCAATTTGAATTAATCTAAAACTCTGTTCTTAGAAATTTATTAGTTGAATTAAATCGTCATCACTGTATCATCACTCATCAGCTTCGTCCGGCATGGTGAAAGTGGACGGTTGCTCTATAGTTGCAGTGGAAGTCGAAGTTTGCGGTTGTCTTAAGGATGTAGATGGTGCAGTTTTCTTACTTATATTTTTAACGGTTTTCGTTATTTAGGACAAGACTTCAATAGGTAAAACAGAAGTACTTATTGCAGGTTTCTTTTTAAATTTTTAGCTGGTTCCATAACAACAGTATTGAATTCGGAGTTGTAAAGAGTTGCTAATCTGTTTCGTAGTTTAGATTTAACAATGTTCATTATACTGAACGTTCGCTCTACTTCCGCGTTGGAGTGTGGCAGCGACAAAACTGCAATGGACAAACCTGCTAAATCTTGGTATGTGTTAATACCTGCAGGATTTTTGTATTTGCTCACTTAAGCCCAAAATTGTATTGTATCGCCATTGGCAGTTACGTCCTATTTGACAAAATTAAGATAAGTCCATTGCTGTAATATTTTTTAAATATTGTCCTCAATAAAGCAAAGTTCGAAAGCACTTGAAGTGTCCTTTATTTGCCTTAAAGTGTTTCTACTGATAACTACACAACATTCAAACTTTTCTTGCTATTTACAAATAGATAAAGATTTCATCAACAAGTGAAATAATATAATTATATTATAACTGCTATGTTGATTACGAAAAAGTCGCTAAAAGTCACCAGAGATTTTTTGGTCACTAAATCATTAAAAACGTCATCATAATAAACAGCAAAAACTCACTAGATCTAGTGACAAAGTCACTAAAACGGCAACACTGGTTGCAGCCAGCAGACTCGAAGATACTACAAGGAATTTAGTTAGGCCTGTGAGTGCCTGGAACTGTAGTGTAGAGTACTGTAATGACGCCTACGTGTATTGAAAAGCAAAAGATCATCATGAGATTAGTTGCTCTAATATTTCTTGTAGGCTGTATTAAGAGGTCTATTTGGCTTTTGTCATCCGGCTTTTAAAAATATGTTATCTGTATACCTGTATCCCTAAGCTCCCTAAGCTTAACAAACTCGTATTTTATTTGTGAATTTAAATGAAGACGAAAAACAAACTAGGAAGTCTGCTAAGCATATTTAGAGATAGCGTAAACACCTGTAAGTCACTAAACAATGGTTTGAAATTTATAGGAATCAGCTATATTATCGTATACATATAGGGCAAAATTCTCGGCGACTAGACAATTATTATTGCACGCTTAATTCTAGGTCACATGAATGTAGAGGTACCTACACAATACTGAGTTAAAACCCATTAAAAAGTACGAGTCGCGTTACATAAGTCTTTGAATAAACATGAATATAGTGTTCACTCAGCTCATTATTGTTTTAGTCTAATTAGTCGGTCTAGATTTCATTAAACGACCTAGTTATCTTGAAATTGCTTGTTTCTTCTTATTTTGACTTAGTTCTCGGTTCACCGTTTAAAAAATCTGGCAGTTGTCCTGGCGTTCTTTGCCTAGAATGTATTCCTCTTATACTCCATTTTACCATCACCCACTTTAATCTAGAGAATAAACAGAAGCTTCAAGTTTCGTCTTTCCTTAAACGCTACATTTGTGGCAATCTCTCTTCCTTAATAAAAATGGCGTAGAAAAAGACTCGGTGAGATTACGTAGTGTCATAATCCACTCATATTATACAAGAGGGTGTATAGTCATAGTCGTCTGGTCGCTGGTCGGGTACGTATTAAAATCCCGAAATTTCATAATAACTATGACTGAAATACCGACGTCCAAAACAACGAAATTAAAAATACCGAAAGTTTTAAATGCCGGTAGCCGTTATATCGAAACATAAAATACCGATACCGTCCAAATGCCCGATAGGATGAAACCCCGAATTGACGAAATCCCAAATGGACGAAATACCGATGGATGAAATCCCAAAGAGCGGCGACGTAGTTCCCGCGATTAAGAAAGAAAGAAAGAAAAAGTATTACGTATTATTATTATTAGTGTGTATTACTCATAGATGTCACTACAAAACATTTCCAAACATTTTTTGAATGTAAAACCAAACATTTTTAATCATTACACGTTGTCGTTGTTTTTTAATAATTAAAAATATGTACCCACATGCGTAACACACATTTATCTTTTTTACATCAAAACAGCTAGGTTAGGTTAGGTTAGAACTGTGACCACACAACGCACGAGCCGAGCGAGCGAAGCGAGCGGTGCCGCGGCAGCGGCAGCGACTGCCAGAAACATATTTTTTTATGTAAAACCAAACATTTTAATCACCCGGCATTTCAATCTTAGACATTTTACGCTTAGTTATAATCATTTTTGATATTTCGATACAATCGATATTTAATGTTATGTTACCTATTATGTTAAGCTCCTTTTTTGGCATTGTTTTAGAGATTTTAGGCTTTGGGGTGTAATTTCGGGATTTTGAACTTCGGGATATGGATCTTCGGAATTTTAAACTTCGGGTTATGGATCTTCGGGATTTTAAGCTTTCGGGCAAATGAACTTTCGGTATTTAAAACTTTCGAACAAACAATCATTCGGCGTTTAATTTCTTCCATAGGTATTTTAAATTACGGTCTTTTAAATTTCGGTATTGTAATACGTACCCCGCTGGTCGGGGGCAGTGTGTCAGATAGCCGCTGACGTAGTGGCGTAACTCTAGCTCAACGGACCTGCTGCGTATCGGCGAGGTGATACTGATAGCGGGGGATAGCTTCCACAGTTAGCGGCGGATAATAATAACGCGAACGCAGCGTCACCACCGCCACCAATAATAATCAGCAACTACGGTTGACCCGTTCCCTTATTGTCGCTTAAGTACCTCCTAAATCTTGTCAAACATTACTCTCGCTTTCCTGTAACAATTACAATTTGTAGTTCTTTGATTTGTAGTGAGAGTGAAAATGTTATGGTATGTAGGAATAGTCCTAAATATTCAACAGAAAGAAAAAAATAATAATAAGCTTCGTCGTAGCAAGCGTGTTGTTCACTGTAGGTAGCTCTTTGTGACGTTGAGGTATGTAAAGTACTTCATCGGACAGTTGTTTGTTTAGCTACTAGTCCCAGAGGCAAGTAGGTATTTACGAATATCATACACACTGATTGCATTCAATTAAAAAGACAATATATATATACAGGGTGTTATTGACAGCCCTCCGCAAACTGATAGGGTGGCTTCAGTACATCATATTAAGATGACCGGTACATGTAATTCTTTCAGGAACATTAAGGGAATCCAAAAAACCAGATTTGTTTTATTACCTCACACGCAATGTCTCGTTACCGTGGCAAAACGCACGTAGCGGACGGCAGCGCAGCGAGCTTGAGCGAGGCTGTTTTCAGCTGTTTTATTTACATAAATGGAGTGTTGCATACAGAGAACGTAATTTAACATTGAAATAAAGGAATATCAGCAGAAAAAACGGCATAATTTTTTTTTTTTCCTGAGAAAATTTCCAGTGGGCTATGATTCAGAATAAGGAGCTGAATCAATCCTGTGTTTTTGTGGAGGGCTGTCAATAACACCCTGTATATATATTATGTATACCACTTCAGATAACAACAACTAAATAGGTACTAAAATAATCGCCTGTGAAACCACTCAGCCGCCGCCATGCGCCGCCCGCTGTCAGAGAGAGCTCATCGCTTCTAGGAGAGCTAGAGCGGCGATTGCGAATGTGTGCTAATATTATGCGCTGCGTCAATATTACTACAAGCGCTCATCGCAGCGGACCGCGGCGATATACTTTTACCGATTATTAAAGGTTATCCTGTTACTTAATTCCAAGCATACTTTCATGCTCTAAAAGCAGAATAACATTATGAAAAATATCGACAGAAATATTACAAACTAGCTTTTGCCAGCGACTTCGCCCGCGTGGAGGTCAGCAATTATTCCACGGGAACGTTCTACCGGGATAAAAAGTACCTATCTATAAACCATCTGTGTGCCAAATTTCATCCAAATCCGTTCAGTAGTTTTTGCGTGAAAGAGTAACAAACATCCATCCAACCATCCAAACTTTCGCGTTTATAATATTATAGTAGGATATTGCTTGGGTGGAAACAGGGTGTAAAGTTCACTCATCCTCCACGGTGATGCCTCCACGAGTGAGGGCACGTCACTAACATCCAGCTCTCCCCCGACTTTTCAGATACCCCATCTTTCTCGGGGCCATTTGTTTTCGTTTTCTTATGGGCCTACCCACATTTAAGAAATATCAGCAGGTTATGATGAAATGATGTTTACTCCCGTAAGTCGTTCTTTTTACACGTCAACGTTACAACTACTATAGTGGCTAGTTGTAGTAGCATAGTTGTTTGGGTTGGTGAGATATTAAATACCTGTCAAAAGCATCGCCAATTACGGTAGCTAGAGCTAGTCTTCCTTGCGTATATAGATCGCTGGCTTTTTTTCTTGGCTTCACCGAGAAGTAGTACTAAGTTTGTTTTATGCTATTAAACCTAATATAATTATTTTCTAAATTTTAAACACTAAGCAATTGCTTTCTCCATTCTTGAGGGATGCGGCACTGTTTCTCTTTACTACAGGCTATTATGTAGCCTATCTAAGAGGACAGTACCCCAACCATTTATGTTGTATACCAGTGTTCATTTGTAAAGTGTTCATTGTATTTACTGCAACACCTTTTATGCAATAAAGTTTTTATTTATTTATTTAAGTTAACGAAACAAGTAGGTATTGCTACTAAGTCGGTTCTCGTCGCCCGAACCGCTGATTAATTAATATGGTAATTAGAATAATGACGCCACTTCGACATGCATGTGTCGTGGGTTAGTAATAGTCGCTAGCAGGACCTCATAAGTCATAGGTAAGTGGTGTTATGTAAGGAAAACTTTCCCTCAGCCAATACCTACTTACTTTGCTCTCATTTAATAAGTTAGGAAGTTCGCCCTGACTTTGCTCGGATTTTCGAAGAACAAAATATTCATGAACGAAGACTAAAATCATCGGGGTGTGACAGATAGGAGGACTGTTTTATAGTGGCAACAGAGGGTTAGAGGGCTGGCCACCAAATAGGCAATGGTCGCCGCTAAATAATAGACATCTGCGATGCAGCATCGTTGTCTCGAACGCCACCGCTTCAAACTGGAATAACTACAGCAACACCGCGTAGTGGCAGAACTGATCGAGGAAGCACTTCCCGGACGAGCGCTGTCCACTAATGGTTCCACTGCTGGGAAACAGCATTCAGAGTTAGTAGAAAATATATAAGTACTGGCTGATGATGCTGGTGTTTTAGTAAGTCTTTTCAAAATCAACCGAGTAGTTTGAGAGCTCAAACAGGCAGACACAGCCAGTGCTTTCTAATTAGCTAGAGATAAGGAAATGGGTGCGTCTGACGTAATCCCTGTTACACGAGCGTTACTGGCTCAACTGGCTGGACCCTACCGTTCAGCGGAATATTACGCTCCGTCATACTATTGCATGCCTTGCTGTTTTTAATATTATTGGTTATAGATATCTGTTTCAAAGTGTTGCATATTTCTGCAGGACTATTTAACAGGATTGACGTAAGCTTTATGGTAGCTTATGTTCAACAGTATAGCTCTTATAGTTTCGGAAAAAAGTGGCTGTGACATACAGACGGACAGACAGACAGACAGACATGACGAATTCATAAGGGTTCCGTTTTTTGCCATTTGGCTACGGAACCTAAAAAAGTAGTACATTAAAATTATAAAATAATGTTAATGCTACTTTACATCTTATTAACTTTGTGGTTTTTAATAATTTTACCTACAACGATATTTTAATTTAAATTAAAGCTAATTTATAATGTGGTTATAAATAAATTGTTAATGTAGGTAGTCAATAAAATTGCCATTAACATGATATACATTGACTTTAATGTTGTCAGTTGTGATCATCTCATTTCTCATGCTCACGCTAAGATTTTCCTGAGAAATCCTCAATATAACACTGTGACCTGGGAATCGAACCCGGGAAGTCCCAATGAAAGCAGTTGAATAAAGAGGTACTTTAGTATCGGCGTTAAACAAGTGATGCAATATAATTGTTATAAACGTAACAATTATATAAAACAATGTGTACCGGAAGCGCCTATCGGACGCCATTGTTATCAGTGCATTGATCTGTCACAACATAGGTCATGGACCTGCGATACTTTGTATTATTATGGAAAACTATCGTTTCAACGAATGAGATAGCAAATAGAAATACTGTACCATAACAAGAACGTAGGTATACAGTCAAGAGTGGTTCGGTTATCATCACTAAACAGTACAGCGGTTATTACAAACTGTTATCACTATCAGTCTGTTAAAATAATTTTAAAAAAATATTTGACTAAGAAAACTGAATTTTAAATTAAAAAAATTGGTACGAAATAAACCATTGCACCCTCGATAATAAGGCACTAGACGCGCGGGGCGGTTGTGTCAACAACACATACAAGTACTACAAACCATTTTCATTGTGAGAGAAAAATTCAACACAAATTTTATGGTATTGTTACCAAATCACAAATTAAGTTTAATGCTGTTAAAATAGTAAAATGAAAAAGATCCCACGGCTAGAATGTTAATTGTTATTAATTATTTTAATATTGTCTGGTTAAAATCCGTGGTTTTCTTAATCAACTTTGACCACATTGACTTTAGCTTGGTCAAAGTTAAAGTTTGATACATATCTGGGGGACAAAACCTCGGTTTTATCTTTAAAATAAAAGTCACCTCTACCTACACCTTCGGGGAAAGAGACGTGATGTTATGATAGTTGAAGGAATGTATATTTAAACGAAAAACCTAGGTCTGCTATAGGTTTTCATCAATTCAATAAACGTATTTATAGTAAAATATTATGATTGAAGAGCGTGCGACAGCGACGATTGAATTGTCTCACAGCCGTGTTTTTAGACAAACGGGATATTTTTTATAAATATAGTGAACTAAACAATGATATTTATTATGTCATCTATACATATAATAAAATTGTAGAAAAGTGGTGTCTGTACAATGGAAATATATTAAAAAAAAGTAGCAGGGGTTGTTATTATATCGATGCTGAACCCGAAAATGTAATTAATTTTTTTTTTGTCTGTTTGTCTGTGTGTTTGTGCACGCTAATATCAGAAACGGCTCATTCGATTTAGATGCGGTTTTCATTAATATATTGTAATAAGGTTCACTTAACATTTAGTGTATATTTCATGTCAATCGGTTCATAAATAAAAAAGTTATGTCAATTTAAAGAATCACGGCGAACATTTGTTAAGGTATTCTATCAGAGTACGTACACGCCTCGCGCTTGCGCGTCTGTGGCTGTATAAAGCGTGCTGAGACCTCTGGGTTTGTTTCGGCCTTTTTTCTTAGAGATAGTCCTAGGAAACGTTCAAAGTTCTATCTTACCAAGCACATTTGTTGTAGGTATTTGATTTAAGTATGTAATTCTTAGTTTTGTTCCTTGCTGCTTTTAATGTAAATATAATGTAGGTGTCTGTTAAATTAACAACAATTTAGTTTTATTCATAATTTAATTAATTTGGGTAAATAATATGTAGTTTCCGTTTTCTAACTAGATGGCGTTGGCGTCGAATTAGATCTCGCTGTGGTTTCGTTCCCAAAAAGTGATGTTATAGGTGCCGATGTGCCGCTCTCATCCTATAGAAACGGGGGTTACCTTTGTTGTCTGTCTGATTGATGTGTTTAATTTTTCTCCGAATAATTATTATTTTTCTACTTACTAGCAATTCTTACGTACTTATTCGCTTACTTTTCATTGATTTGAATATCGTTAGTATCGGAATAAGAAGGAATTTTAGTTAAGCCTTTTAGAAAAAGATCAAATCTGTTTCGAAACTCAAGGGTTTCTAAGATGCGCAGGTTAGTTCGATCTCTCGACACCGACGCAGACCGTAAAAATGGCTAGGTGCTAACCGTGAGCGTAATGCACTAAGTTAGTCCGCAGAAACTAGCACGCAGCGCCAATTACGACTAGAATTTAAACGAGTCCGCACTACTGCTTCTCGATCTCAGGAAAGTGTGGAACAACGAGAAATGCGTTTAGCTATCGACCGGGATCGTCATTCTTTGTCTCGCGCATCCGAAACGGTTACACAGAGGGATCAGAGGTTGAGTCTTCAGAAAATCGCATCTGAGACTGCTCGATCACTTGAGAGCAGTCAGGAGCGTGAGATACGACTTGCGCGTGACCGAAAGCGTTATTTTTTATCTCGCGCTTCCGAAACGAATACAGAGAGAGAGCAGAGATTAAGTCTTCAACTTTTCCGCACTGAGATTGCTCGGTCGCTCGAGAACAGTCAGGAGCGCGATACACGCCAGGCAAGCGATTGCGAGCATCACGCACTATCTCGCGCTTCGGGGACTTACACGCAGAAACTCGCGTTTAAGCTCCCAGCGTATTCGCACTGCTACATCTCGATCACTTGAGAATCCTGAAGAGCATGAGACGTGCCTTAGCGCAGACCGCTCACAGCATGCTCTAGCTCGATCTTTGGAGACAGACGAGCAGCGCGAGCAACGCAACGCACTTGCTCAGCAAAGATATCACGACATGCGTGTTGAGGTGTCAGTACATTCTACGCAAGAACGTGAGCGGATTCAGGAAATTCGGGCAAGTCAGTCAGTCGAACAGCATGTGGCCCAAATTTATCTAGACCGTATACGTCGCAATCTTCGCAATTTATCCTCATCTGATACTGAGTCTATCTATGGTTATGATCCTGAAGAGCAACCGTGGTTCAATAAAGAAAGGAGCGCGTTTTCCTATAACCCATTTATTAATTACATCAAACACAGAGACATTGGCACCATGTCTGAGGTGTGTGCACACTGTCACGCGCGTAAGTGGAAGGGAGAGACCAAGGGAATGTGTTGTGCGTCTGGAAAGGTACGACTAAACTCTATGCAAGAGCTACCGGAGATTTGCATTTTGAATGGCGAGCATTCCAAGTCCAGCCATTTCTTAAGCAATATTCGAGCCTACAACAGTGCTTTCCAGATGACTTAATTTGGAGTTCATCAAGTCACTTTTAAAAGTTATTTGCAATATTATTGTTAATTCAGTGTACCCTTGGGATCCACTGAGGAATTACGGGAAGAAAAGTTTTTTGTTGTATAGGTATTAAGTCTGGGCAACATATAGGCTATAATTTATTTTGGAAAATGGAACACCTGATGCAGAACCGCAACAGACCAGCTAAAGTATAAGAGATATAAAAATGGTGCCATAGCAAAAAATATTCCACGTGAAGAGCATTTTCTGCTGTGAGAATAAATTTGAAGATCTGGAACACCTGTTGTGGAACTCCAAAGCCCAGCGACACTATAACATAATTATATAAGAATGACGTCTTAGCAAAAGTTGTTTAGTCTGATGGGCATTTCCTGTTGACTTACAAAAATAAAAGATCTGGAACGTCTCGAATCGTCTCGCGCATCACACTATTTTCCCGTCCCTAGGCATTCGACATCAGACGTTTCAGATCTTCGATTTTGACGACCCCGTTGTCGCTGGCATAAGCAACAGGATCCGCGTACGAAGTCGCGGGCAGAAGCTAGTTAAAAATATAACTCTAAAGAAACACTTGGTGGCCCAAAGTTTTACCTATGAAATCACTTGAAGCACAAGATTGCGAGTTCGAAAACAGCATTTATTTTGTACTTTTCTTGTAATAAATGAAAACAACACGAGCGTTAATCACCACATTTGCTCACTACACAAGTAAAATAAAGCCTGTACTTTTACCAATTGAAGGCAAAGTCCTCTGCTTGTGTCGGTGAATTCAGGAAATTTACAGTTCAGTTACCTCTGGCTAGTTGTATAGTCCTCATCTTCTGCTTAGCTTGCCGATAGCTACCTTATTTATTTAAACTTTTCACACAAAAAGGTACAAAGGCAGACTTAATGCCTTAGGCATTCTCTACCAGTCAACCAAGGGTGGTGAAGAGATTAGATGGCAGGTGCTTTGGTTGAGAGGGACAATAATAATATAAAAAAACTCTTAAAACTAGGTACACAAATACATAAATAGGTTACATACACATACATATTATTACTATAATATATACAAATACATATAATATATAATTATATATATACAAAATCAAGGGAGCTAGAGATGTGTTGAGATGACTCTACGCTATTTTTTTAAAAATTTGTTTTGAAAATAACTGCAATTTCCGCTTAAATGCATACCGACTGGTGGCCGTCCTGATATCAAGAGGAAGCGCATTCCAAAGAAGAATGGACTGAATATGAAAAGAGGAATGAACAAAGTCAGATGTATGAGAAGGACAAAGTAATAGAAGATTGTTAGAAGAACGCAGATTCTTAGCGTGTGAAGAACATAGATATTGGAAGTGAGATAAGAGATAAGAAGGAGGAGTGGGAGAGTTAAGAAGGGAGAAAAGTGTGGTCAAAGCGCGCAAACTTCTTCTTTGGCGAATGGACATCCATTTGAGCTCAGACCTATAGCTCGACACGTGGTCGTATTTCCTAAGGTTGAATATGAACCGGATCCCATTGTTGAGCAATCTGTCGAGCTTATCCAGCAAAACAGCATTCAAGTCAAAGTAGCACACGTCACCATAGTCGATTATAGGGAAAATCAAAGTCTGCACAAGCATGGTTTTCGTCTTAGCGGGCAAAAAGCTCCTCAAACGATACAGGAATCGCAGAGTACCGTTGACCCTTTGACTAACACTAGAGACCTGGCGTACTAACACTAGAGACCTGGCTTATTGTGTCAGCGCAGAACATAGCTCGAGCGGGTCCTTAAAACATCCGGTTCTTTGTAAGTTGCCAGTTTGTAAATGTTCAGTTCAGTTCAGTTCAATCATTTCAAGACAAGCCGCATATTATAATACCCTGATACCGAGCTATACGAATGGTATTGATATGTACCGGCTCTGATCTTATCTGACGCTACCGGCGGCCATGCGCTTGGCCGCGAGTGTTGCATTCAACTATCATTCTTCGATATGCTACTTTGTGTCTGGAGTAGGGCTGGCTAGGGCTCCAATGCATAGAAAATGTGATCATCGTTGTGGCAAATAGCCGTCACTAAAGATAATAAACGCAACAATTGCATCAGTTAGTGGCATTTAGATGTCACGAAATAATCTTTTCATTTGCGAAATCTTCACGAGCATCAATCACGAGTACTTCACAATTACTACAATTCATTCAGTCCAACTGACCTGACTAATCAGTGCCATCATTGGTTTTGTTCAACAGTCCCAACAACTCTTGCTAACATCTAAAACAACTGTGGACTATGACGAACAACCCATTGATGCTACAACAACCATTTATATTCCTTACAAATGAAGCAACCTTGTAGACATGCATAGAATTATGCAGACAAGGCATGAAAGAAAAAACAAATGAGCAGCGTCAAAAAATGCTCCAGAAATAAAATTAATGATCCTGTTTCACATTTTTTCGCGACTTGGCGCACGTATTCTAACCCCTTTATATTATATTATATATATTATATTATTCGTGTTCTTCTCTTGAATTGGCACGAACATACAGAATAGGTAGAAAGTATCAGCTAGTAAGATGGCAGCGAGGCTGACTGCCCAGCATGCAATCTTCTGTCCGGAAGGGGTCGTCTTTTATTCAGTCACCTAGTCACCGTGTTTATACCGTTTTGTTTTATGGATGTATGTAACATCAGGGAAATTAATTGTTGTGTCCGTATATTCAAATTACAACTGAATCAATCACACTGCTTCTTTTTCTTCTGTCTTTCTTCTTAATCATCACAATACACATGCAAGATCAATGCTCTCTTGAAAGCTTTTGAAAACTGGTTCAGTACTAATCATTTGAAACTTAATGTAAATAACGCAAAGTGTGTCTTATTTAAGCCCACGGTACGAAATAACGCTTAGTTGGAGATTGTATCATGTGCCAACTGATACAATCTATCAATGAGCTTTAAGGACTATGACCATTTTATTAGACTAAAATTCTTGACAGTGCCCCATGCCTTTACATTTTAGTGTTGCTAACCAGCTTAGTTAAAAATTTGCACAAAATTGAGACTAATGAGCAGAGACAAACTAGAGCTAGCACACGTAGGAAAGATTTGCCCAACACTATTCAACCGAAATTAAAAGTTGTCTAACATAGCCCCAGGTATCAGTCTGTAGTTTTATAGGCTCTGTCGCAAAATGACCACTTAACAAGTTGCCTATAGAATTCAAAACCATATAAAGTGTTAACATAATTAAAATCAATCGCGAAAAACAAATCGCAATCATATAGACCTATTAGCCTGCTGCCCATACTTTCGAAAATCATGGAGATTCTTATCCTGCGTAGATTGAAAAAGCCGAACTGATGATCAGGATCATCAGTTTGGCTTTCGCCGAAAGCACAGTACCATAGAACAAGTACACAGATTGGTGGAACATATAAACAAAGCTCTTGAGTTAAAACAGTACAGTGCTGCAGCCTTTTTGGATATATCTCAGGCATTTGATCGTGTGTGGCATAACGGGCTACTGTTCAAGATAAAACGAGACCTGCCCATAAACTTCTACAACCTTATAAAGTCATATCTAGGCACAGACAGACACTTTTTTGTAAAACAAGGAGAAGAGTTAACTTCCTTACATACTGTCCAAGCTGGGATCCCGCAAGGGAGTGTAATGGGTCCAACGCTGTACCTGATCTTCACAGCTGACCTCCCAACGACCGAAGGTGTAGTCACTGGATCATTTGCTGACGATACAGCAATTCTTTCAGTGGACACTTCACCAGAAGTCGCAGCGCAAAAGCTTCAAAATAGTCTCGATTATGTATCCAAATGGCTCAAAGACTGGCGAATCAAAGCCAACGAAACCAAATCCGTCCAGGTGACTTTCACTAACAGGAAAGGAACATGTCCACCTGTCACTCTAAACGGAATACCTCTACCGCAGGAGGATTACGCCAAGTATCTTGGAATATATCTGGATAGACGCCTAACTTGGAAGAAGCACATATTTACAAAGCGGTTAGCTATGGGCCAACAGTTCCGCACAATGTACTGGCTACTAAATAAAAAGTCTCAACTCTCACTCCAAAACAAATTATTGCTATATAAATGCATAATAAAGCCTATATGGACATACGGCTTGCAATTGTGGGGATCAGCGGCAAAATCAAATATTGAAATTATACAAAGGTTCCAGTCAACATTTTTAAGAATGATAACGACCGCACCTTGGTATGTCTCAAATAAGACGCTCCATCACGAGCTCTGTATCAAAACTGCCATAGAAGAAAGAAAGGAAAAAAGCGTGCAAAGAGCGAATCACAAACCATCCAAACATGCTAGCAGTAAACCTGATGAATACCCAAACAGTCGCTAGAAGACTGAAAAGAAGGATTCCTCAAGACCTGATTTAAGAGGTTGTAAGAACAAACGGAGCAGTCACTGGGCGGCTTCCGTACAAACCTGCTAATGATACCAAACATATTGCTGAATATATGCAGAATGATAGATCGCAATGAAAAGATAAAAAAAATAAAAATAATTAAAAACAAATTGAGGACCTTTTTATTGGGGCTATTACAGTATCAATGAGTTCCTAGATGACATAGGCATTGTAACTTATGATTGATTTTATTACTTTGACATTTATTATTTATGATCTGTTGTACTTGACTTCTTAATTGACCGTTATTGTTTTTATTGACCTTTCTAAATGAATTTAATTAATTTTATTTTAATTGCAATTTTTATAATTATCTAATGTTATTTTTTAATTTTTCAACACAATGTACCTATATTGTTATGATAAAAATTACTTATGACTTACTACCGTCCTTCTTATTCTACAGTTTTATGCAATGGCAAATTGACTAGCGTATCAATTTAATAAACAATAATTTCCCTGACTGTACGAGTATGTAGGTATGTTTTTAAATTATAAAAGCTTATACCAATCTTGTACTTAAACTATGTCTCACAAAACCGTTATACATGCTACTCTCGATTTCGTGCCGAGTCTTCGATCAAAAGCTATTGATGCACCGAACAGGGCGAACAGCTACAAATGCCTGCGTGTGTGACCCACTGCCGGCTGCGGGCCATTGCTCGACCTTCCGACAAGACCGGTTGTCTAGCGGCTGTAAACACGGTTGCCGAACGAGCCGATTACATAGAAATTGTATTTTTGGGAACCACTTGCAGTATTGATTTACACCATCGCAATGCGTAACCATAGATTATATGTTTCACCAACACATCTCCTCACAAATCCCATTAACATAGATTGTACTAAGGATGTTTTAATTGATGCCTGTATACTCCGAACCTGTTAAAATGGGGTCCTTATTCCAGAGACCACTGAAATTATGGTCTCTGGAATGGGGATCACATTTTTACCAACCTAATAATTATGGTTGATCGAGTTTTGGCAAAAGTTAGGCTACTCGATGTGTCAAATCAACGTCTGCATCCTGTACAGTGTACGTCTCTATTGAACGTTATCGATAGTCATCCATCACTATCTATACTTCAAAACTAATATTATAAAGATAAAAGATTTGATTTTTGGTAACTTTGTTACGCTTTCACGTTACAGCCGGCAGAACGGATTTGGATAAAATTTGGCACATGGGTAGACCTGGAGAATGACATAGGCATTCATTCTGGATCGCATACAAAGTCGCGGGCAACAGCTAGTATAAATGTTAAAGTAACACTGTCTGTATGTTACGTTTTTACGCCGCAACCACTGAACGGATTTCGGTAAAATTTGGCAAGAAGATTGATGGCATCCTACTGTTAGTCCCGGCTGCATGTTCCCGTGGGATAATTTCCGTCATCCAGGCGGGCAAAGCTGCGGGCAGAAGCTAGTCACAAAATAAATGTCAACATCCAAAGTCTAAACTTTTAACCGATATTATCTAACTGATTGATACACAAACATCCGCACACTACTTAACTATAGACCAGCGTAGCTAGTCACAACCATTCGATACGCTTCCGTGCTGAATCGAACATTAATCAATGTTATCAAAGGAGTCCTCTAAACGCTGTTCACAAATCCTAAATTCGAGTCAGTTCATTTAAATAGACGATCGGTATTTTTCCGACATAGTTATATGAAACTACAAGTAGAGCTTTTAAGGCACTCTACACGTCAATTTTTTGGTTGATACTTTAAAAGTGACGACGACGATGACGGCATTTCCTAGCTGCCTGATCCCTGACAAGAAATACTAATCAAAAACAGAAGTCATGAGCTCTTTTTAAATTCAAACATTATGTTTTTAAAACAAATCAATAATGATCTTAATTTCTTAATAAATTCGACCGGGCAGCATGTCGACTGGTTGTGAATAGCTATGCAGTAGCATCCCTGCTTCGAAACGAAAGGCCGGCGTTATGCAAGCCGCCGCGCGCCGCCGGCGTGTCAGCGCTGACACTGTCAGTGCGAACCATGGCTCCGGCGCGAGCGCTGACCGTCTTGCTGCTGATCAGCGGCGCATGCGCAGCCCCTGACATTATCTTCGACTTAAGCGGTACGGTACTAGTGTTGTGATTTGTGATGCGGATATTTTTTCTTGTTGTGTTTGTTGTAGGAGATGGTTGTCAAAAGAGTTGGTTGTCAAAAGAGTTGGTTTGGGGCTTTTGGAGGTTAAAAAGAAAAGGGACTCTGAGGGCCTACTCCGAAGTGCAAAGTGCGAATGTTCGGGTCGGACCGACACATGGCCGAACCGAATATTATTGAAAAATGCGAAAAAAGTTCTGATCGGCTCAGTTGGGTCGGGGCCATAGTCAATATTCGAAAGAGTGTAGGATCGGAACCGACCGAACCAAATAGTAACTTCGTAGCAGGAAACGGCCGAACATTTGGCCGATACTACTTCGGAGTAGACCCCCTGGTTCGTCGGTCCGGGGTGGTGGAAATAATTTGAAGATGACTTGGGTGATGTGAATGCACGAAAGAGGAAAATTACTTTCTCCCAAGCATCCCAAGTCAATGCTTGGATTGTTGCATTTCTTTAAGAATTAACGCCGCTCTACACATTTATTAGTTAAAAGTCATGTTTAGTCAACAGGCTCGTCACCCGCCAAGTGGGTGCACTATACACCTTTGATTCTGTGTTCTGATATTGTGTGCAATGTATTTTCTCTCTTCCTCTGTGAACATTCCTTCGAGGAACACAGGCGTGATGTTTAGTTTCGTTAAGTACTGAGTTGCAAGTAAAAAGGAGCGTGTCGTTTGCATTGGAAATTAGTTCTAATGTTGCGCTGAATATTAATCATCAGTTACGGTCAATTGGTTAGTTTTGAAATTGTGGCTTGTTGCATGGATTGTGGTTAAAACTTAAAACGTAGCCATTCAAAGCAAAAGCAGTGTGGTGGGTGTGTGTCAACTGTCAGGGTGGCATGATGTAGTTCCTGACTACTGACAGGAGAAAAGGCTATACATACATACATGGCCTTTTCTGAATCTGAAGGCTAATTCCCGTAATTAGAAACGTTCAAAATGTAGTCGCAGTGTCATCTTAGCGAATCAATCAATGTCAAAAACTTGTCAAAAACGTAGAGAAATTAGAGGTATTTTTGACTGATCTAAAGTAAAAACTTCTTTTATGGGGTACTGTGTAAGATGTTATAATAAAATACCACTCAATATTCTTCAATTAAATGAGAAGAAATTTAAAACATGCATTAAACGCACACTATGTAGACAAGCATATTATAAGTTGGATGAGTATATCGTAGATAAAAATGCTTGGCTTAATGCTGGTCCTGCTCCACAGGCACTTGGGCTCACTAGTTGATTACAATTTCAATATTTGGAAGAGATGCTTCCCCTTTTTTGTGTTTCTGACATTACGAACGTAATGTTTATTTTATTCAATCAAGATTTAATTCTTAATACTTAAATATTAAATACCTCTTCCTGATTATTCCTATAGTTTTGTATAAATTAGAAGCATTTTTTTAAAAATTTTGTAAATGTAAGAACCATGGATCCGTTTTTATATTTTGATGTTGACTTGAAAGAGCATGGCAGTTGAGAATATGTCATGCTCACTTAAATGTCTCACTGGTGGTGGCGCGTGTGTTGGATCATTCGGTTCCCTACAAAATGGTTGAGCTGGGTGGTGCTGATCCACGCGTCATGTTCGTGAACGGGCGCCGTCAGTTGAGACTGGTCATCTCTTAACTGCCAGGGCTTATTTTTAATTTTATATTTTAAATTGTTCTTTTTTCATTGTTCTCACATGTAGAAGCAATAAGAATAATGTACCCAGGATTTTGTAATAATATCTTGATTTAAAAGAGTGTCCTTGGAGTTTCTTGCCCGTTCTTCTCCAAAGAGATCTACGTTTTGGAATGGGCAACTAGCTTCACTTTCTGACTAACTGACCGACTATTTAAAATGTTGACAATTCAAAAGTGCCTGAAATGGTTTAATTGAAATAAATGATTTGAGTTTGAGTTTGAGTTTGAGTTTGATCAGACTGTAAACGTTCTTAAAATTACGAGAATTGCTTCTCTGGTCCCCAATTTGTGACTCTTTCGTCGTGGATACAAAGTTTCAGTAATGTTTTTGAGCTTTCTGTAACTTCACAAACTTCATACATAAGGAGTTTATTTATAAACTTCGCTTTAAGTTAAGAGACGTTTAAACATCAAAGTACGTATGGTTAAGCACACCCTAAATCATTACTAACTTTATGCAACATTTCTAAATATAATATGTAAGTATAAAAGTTTGTAAGTACATTGTTACTAACACTATGAGTCTTGTTGCTCGAATTAAATGATTAAATAAAGAAACGTTTATAAAATAATTATGAGCACTAACAATAAAAAACAAAGAGTTTTCATACCCTTTAAAATCAATATAAAATTACAAGCCGCGTGGGGCGATGGGACTCTCTTCGGCAATAATGACGAACTTACTTTAACACCTTTAGGGAATCATTTTCAAAAATCCTTCCTCAGTGCTCACTTTCGTTACAAAAGGGACTCTTGTGGAGATTGTGAGGCTTCTAAATTGTGAGGCTCCTAAAGCCAGCGAAGCGCGTTATCTGTCAGAGAATGAATTTAACTTTCTTAAGTAGATGAAGATTACCTAATTTACTTGAGTTTTTTGCGTAGTTATAGTATAAGTTTGTCTTATTTAATAAGTCAGCCAGTCAGTTAAACTGACCACAGGCAATCCTTATTTCTAGGTACATAAGTAATCATCTAGAAATAAGGAAATAAATCATTGCAGTTACGTTTAGTAAGTGCTATAGTTTGCGGTGCTGACGTGAATGAAGGTTTAGACCTGAATACCACAGGATTTGCAGAAACCAGTCGCGAGTAGCGAGAGCACGTACTTGTGCTAAATGGTGCGTTAGTCAATACTGAGGCTTGTTAGTTGTTACCGTGTTGGTTTCAAATCCTTTGATAATTGTTTCATGTGGCATTAATAGAATTCCAAGACAGATGTACTCATAAATAGGGGCACATTACATGAGCTAGCCAACCTCCGCAGACGTGATGGCTATCGATATCTAAACACGAAGTCGATTCAGAATTTTCCAAAAAATATAACAAACTGTCTAGCTCCTAAACTATAATTAATCGCTGAACATACATGGGGGTGTTTCAGGAAGCTCTTGGAGAGAGGCTTCAAATTTTTCCTTGGACGTCGTTTCACGCGGGCTGCTATTAATATTCCGTGTTATATCAATACTAATATTATAAAGAGATAAATTTTGTTTCTTTGTGTAGGGGTGATCTCATTTAAAAAAAAAAAACTTTGCTTCACACTAGGAATTACTCCTGTATCGTGGGTGCGTTTACAAACATTTAAACTCACATATACAAACAGCCAGACCCGGAACAACTTTTTGTAGGTCATACAAATATTTGTTCCGTGCGGGAATCGAATCCGCAACACGCAGCGCAGCAGTCAATCACTTAACCACTGCGCCAACCGTGCCGTCTCTGGAACTGCCGTCAGATTTGAAAAACTCTTTTTGCATTTGATAGCCCAATTCTTGCGGAAGGGTATCGGCTATTTAGCATTACGTTATGACCCTTAGGAGCCGAGCAAAAAGAAAGAACGAAAATAACGCTAAACGAAAACGGTGGGTCGGGGAACAAGAAATTTCACACGGACTAAGTCGCGGGCAAAGGCTAGTATATGATATAGCTAGAAAGGGGAGGGGGTGACTACCGAGATGGCGACTAATAGAAAAGTATGGAAGTGCGCCGACCTCACATAAATTGCGATAAGGGCAAGAGAATGATTGTTTTAGCAGTCGTAACAGGTGGAAATTTTTGAAAATGGTAAATGTAGTGATCAGCGAGATTCTTTAGCGTGTTGTGTGCTGTTCGAATCCACCTCGTTGTGATCAGCGAGATTCTTTAGCGTGTTGTGTTGTGTGCTGTTCGTTACGATTCATCGGAATTATGTTACTTTTGTCCGCCCAGATCTGACTCTCGCCTGAGTCGTTGGACTGTGGTCGCTTTAACCTTTTGGACCTAATTATCACATCCAAGCTCAAATTAAAATATTCAAAATATTGAAGCTCCTTGAATGAGCGCATTCATGTTAAGCTAAATATTATCTAGACTTAAATCTGCCTGTATTGTAAATTATACCCACAAAAACATTTCATGTTAAATGTTGCCAAGACGAGACCATGTAGCTCGCACTGTCAAAAAGTAATCAGATCTCATGTAGAGCCAAGCTTCTAACTCTACACGCCCTAACTCTACAAGGCCTAACTTCGCAAACTCTACACCTTAGTCAAAATATGTGGCTTGGCCATTTCGCTACCTTCACATGAGCGTAAGGTGAAAAACTCTCATACTGTTACACAATGGTTCTTGTAGTAACGAGACGGCCAAGCCATATATTTTGACTAAGGTGTAGAGTTTGCGAAGTTAGGCCTTGTAGTGTTAGGGCGTGTAGGGTTAGAAGCTTGGCTCTACATGAGATCTGATTTACTTTTTGACAGTGCGAGCTACATGGTCTCGTCTTGGCAACATTTAACATGAAATGTTTTGTGGGATTTCATTTCTTTTTGTAAGTTGCTTATGATTTACTAAAAATCCTGAAATACATATCTTATTATTTTTAACAAGGACCCCCTATATAATTTTTCAGACCTCTAGCATCAAAATTTACGGAAGTCTTATACAAACTTTCACCCCTAGTTTAAGGGGTTGGGGGGGTAAAAGTTTCAAATTTTAAGATTTTGTTGTTGTTTGTGTACTATTACTATATACTTAGCTTACATACCAAATTTCAGCTTTCTAGGACTTCAGGAAGAACCTTAAGAATATTGATGATCATCAGTGAATCAGTGACGAAATCGGGTGTATTTTAGATATCAATAAAATCTAAAGTATAAGAGCTATGCAACTGAAACTTTATAGGTTTAATAAGTCAACCACTGTAATCATATTTGACAACTCGGTTAGCGCAGTGGCTGAGCGATCGGACTGCTGCGCTGCGTGTCGCGGGTTCGATTCCCGCACAGAACAAATATTTGTAAGTCCTACATGTATTTGTTCTGAGTCTGGGTGTTTTTCTATCTATAATATGTATGTATTTACAAAAAAATATGTATATAAGTAGTTTATCAGCCATCTTGTTACCATAACACAAGCATTAGGTTGCTTAGCTTGGGACTAGATGGCGCTGTGTGAAATGTCCAGGGATATTATTATTATATATCCCGAAAATTTTGTTTATCTGGTATAATCCAAACCCAAGTTAAGAAGGTTCAAAAATACGACGAAGTGCTTCGAGAAAAGGTAGGTAGTGCCCTTGCGCTTCGCTTGGCTCGTCTTGGCGATACTCATTTGCTAATAGACGCTTCGCGATCGGACTCTCATATCAATTGTAAGGTGCGTGTGCTGTCAATTTGAGTGCAACAGACTTGACAAAATCCAACGAACATCGAACTTCTTCTTCTTCTTTTCGTAGTTTTGTTCATATTATTAGTATTCAATGTTTCCATGGCTACAAAAATGAGAAAAGTGCAGTTGAATTCAACTGCTTTTAAAATATTTAAATAATGAGCACACGCATAATATTATGTGGTCAAATCGTTGACAGTCTGCTAAGATGAAAAGATGATTTTAGTGGAAGACTTTTAGTCCACCCTCAAGTTTAAAAGTTTCGTAAATAAATAAACTTCCATTCTGTAGCAACCCCACTTGTATCCACTCACTTAAACCATCTTTATCAAAGTGATACTTAACAAAATAACAAGCGCATTTCTAAATCTTAGAAGATCTAGACAAACAGACGGAAGACATAATGTAGGTGAAGATGTTACTAGATGTACTAGTAGCTCAGTAGCTCTTGGGGCTCAGTAGAAAGCGGCGGCTGCCACTTAATACTTAGCTTTAAAGATATTTTCTAACGGTTTGCGGGAAAGCGTCGTTTGTACATTTTATCTAAGTGTAATAATGTGACTTTCTCAATGGCATTCGCGCCATTTGAATAGATTATCACATACTTAAACAAACAAAAAAAGTGTTTAAATGAGAGTAGGACTTTATTTGAAGAGAATTCTTGGATAAAAAATATAAATAATAAATAAATTAATTTATGTCAGGTATCACATAACCCATATTAGAACACGATTACAAAATCATAAATTCAAAACATCACACATCAATAAATACAAACGAATAAATACAATATAAATACAACATCAACACAATATGAATGCCCTGTAACATTTTCTGTTTTATCCTAGCTGAACATGTTTTATCCTAGCTGAACATGTTGTATCCTAGCTGAGCATGTTTGTGGCATTCTATTTTTATTTATTTAACACCATTACAATGGTGTTACCTAAATATGATTGCTAACCATGTTTTATGCTAATCGATAATTGATTTCCTCGCCAGTAGTCCCCGGAGAGCTAGGCAGTGGTATACCCATATTATTGTCAGTTATATTATTGTCAGTTATATTGAAGCCCCATTAAGCACCAATATGGGGCGAACCGTTTTCCATCAACCGGCACAAATACAAACTTCGGGCTACTACTAAGAAAGTATTATTTTTATTAAAATACTAGCTTCTGCCTGCGGCTTCGCCCGCGTGGATGTCGGAAATTATTCCACGGGAACGTGCCAACAGGATAAAATGTATGCAGTGCTTCCCCAGGATGCCATCTATCTCGCGGGCCCTTTGTGGCTAATTACAATAGAAAACCAATTGTGTCTCATTAGTGGTGATTAAGAGGGTACCTATATGATATCCTTACCTAAGTACCTACCTAATAAAAAAAAAAACTCAATAACAGAAAATAAAATACCTACCTACCCAAATAAACCTATTTCTGATGATAACTAAACTCAATAAATAAGCAAAATCCATAATAACTAATATCTATACGAATGACTAATCCTACCTAACAGTATTATAAAATAACCTACGGTCACTACGTACACTATCAAATATACTACCTATACTTTAAAATTAAAATCTAAACCTACGAATTATAAAAATAAACCTAAATAACTCTAAAAACTAAAAGGAATAAAAAGGTCGCACTGAAAAGCACGGTTTAGAATTGCAAGTAGCAGTTAAAATAAGAACGAACGCTCGCCACTCGACACGTCCGTTCAAATCAAAGTTCAAAAAATGTCCTTATATACGGTAGCGATCCGTGCAGCCGCGCGCCACGCGTGTGCTGCGAACGGTGCAAGCCAAATTCAACCTTCAGCACTACATTTAGAGCATAACCTTAGTGAACTCCACTGCGGGTGACGTAACCTACGACAAACTTATTATTTGCGGTTGGCGCAGTAATCGGGTCTAGGGATCGAACCGCAAAATTAAGTTTGTTTTTTATTGTATATACTTTTCCGGGATAAAAAGTACCCAGTGTGGTGCCCAGGATAATAATGAATAATTATACCAAGTTTTATCGTAATCGAACCGGTAGTTTTTGCGTGATGCCTGAACAAACAGACAGACAGACAGACAATTTTTTTTTTAATAACATTTTTGCTTTCGGTGTCGGTCTAGTAACACCCCATTATGCCATTTATTTTTTTGATATTTTCAATGTACAGAATTTTCACTTCTACAGATTTATTATAAGTATAGAAGATTGGCACAGTGAGTATTATCTTGCTCAGATACGGACGGATTGCGGATACTTTTTTTTTTATTTAATACTTTTATTTACTTATATAATTAAGTTAAAAATTAAAGGGGACCCCTTAATATTTAACTTTATTTTATTTTTTTCTATAGGTACAAGAAACGGGTTTTTTTATCAAATTAAAAAAAATTGTCCGGTGGTACGGTACCCTTCGTGGACGAGTCTGACTCTCACTTGGCCGGGTTTTTTTATATTCTGCACTCCGTAATTTTCTAAGAACTCCCTAAAACCATAACATAACAGAAGGACAACTCTACTACGTGAGCGACAGCTGACCGGAATGCTATGAGATTGTGAAGAACAAACAAAACAAACACGGTTTGTTTACATTCTGGTCGCGATCTCGTCACAGCCATGTCTCTAGCGCCAGCGGTCAACTTGGTTTCGTTAGCGAAAATAAACATATTTCATGTTGGTTCAATGTAAGCAGACGATAATTATGTACCTACAATCAAGTTATGTAGATTACATATCCCTGTAATTGACTGTGATATAAAGGCTCACACTGACCTCTAATATCCGGCGCACGCGCCGCACAAAGGAAGCGTTGTGCAAACTCACGCACCGCCAAGTTCGAGTTCACTTCATCAGCATTTCATTACATTCACGTTTGTTCACGTACCTCATGACGCTAACCATTAAGTAGGTATATATTTCATAATATTAACCAGTAAAAACTGTATTTTTACCACTATTCGTTCAAACCTTCTTGCTGTGAGATGTGTGCTAGAAATCCGCAAACCACGGTGGTCAGTGGGTCATTTTAGGAGGTTGGTCCTTCGAAAAAAAATCCGTGAATAATAAATTACTTTTCATCGACCCTGAAAGTACCACTATCCATTAATTATATAATATTTTAAAATTAATGTTATCGGAACCTGGTGAGGTTCTGTACCCTGTATACTGTAGGTACCACAGTATTACAATAATTGTAATACTGTGACTATACCCTGCCTCGGCAAGGTGTTGCCGAGGCAGGGTACGGGGGTCACCAGGGGTGCAGGAGTGCAGGTCAGTAAACTAACAAGACATTAATAATTATTTCACTGTTCTCAAAGTGACTCTGAAGTCGTTTAACACTTTTAATTGTCACCATCACCCACAGGACCACAGCCCGACACCACCCACTGCTGGGGCATAGGTATTGTTTTTACACATATACTATACATATTCACGTCTTTTTCCCATGGGGGTAGGCAGAAATGTCAGAACGCCATCGCCATCTGCTGCTACGATCATTACTGCTCCTTTTGCCTCATTTATTTTTTTTGTGTTGGAATGTTAGAAAATCATATTATACATCACGCCTGTAATCTGCGAAGGGTTAGGCAAAGGTGTACTCATAGTACTCATAGTACAGCCCACCGCCAGATAATATGAAAATCATGTTTGTGAAAAATGCGTAAAACTATATTAATTAAACTAGCTTCTGCCCGCGGCTTCGCCCGCGTGGATGTCGGAAATTATCCCACGGGAACGTGCTAACAGGATAAAAAGTATGTGCTTCCCCAGGATGCCATCTATATCTATGCCAAATCAGAAGTTCAGTGGTTTAGGCGTGAAAATGTAACATACAGTTTCAAGTTCAAATCCTCCCCTTAAAAACCGAATTACCCGTTTTTGTCCCGTCAGTGGTAAATTTTCGACAACTTTACATATTTATTATTAATTATTTTCTGTCAAAAGTATCAATACTGAGTTTCGAGTTACTCAGACCGCGCATTCAATTTCTTCGACATAAACTTAACACCCCTATATTTGAGGGGTAGTTTTGAAAAACTTATAATGATAAACTTTATTACTTACTTAGGCAAATTTCAAGTTTATTAACTAAATGAATAAAATTTTTCATATAAACTGTATCCCCGCTTTTCACCCCCACAGGGGTGGAATATAAAAAAAATCGTTTGGGATTTATTCATAACTTGACTCAAAGATTATTTATACTAATTTTCGAGTTAATCAAGCCATGCAGTAAAATCCTCCCCTGAAAAATTGACTACCCCATTTCAGCCCGTCAGGGGAAGATTTTCAAAAAACCCTGATACACATTATTCTTTACTTTCAATATTAGGTATAAATACTGACTTTCGAGTCAACCGGACTGCGCGCTAAAATTCTTCCATACAAACTTTGAAACGCCCCAATCCCTTATTAGGGGGTAGTTTAGAAGAAAAAAAAACTGACAACGTTCATAATTTATTTAGATAAGTATTCGTGCTAAGTTTCAAGTTTATTAACTCAAGGAATAAAATTTTTCATACAAACTTTCATCCCCTATTTTATCCCCTTGGGGGTAGAATTTATCAAAATCCGCTAAGAAAGTAGCGGATGCCTACGTCATAACATCTACCTGCATGCCAAATTTCAGCCCGATCCCTCCCGTGGTTTGGGCTGTCCGTTGATAGATCACTATGTCAGTCAGTCAGTCAGTCACCTTTGAGTTTTATATATTTAGAAGATACTTTTCCGGCGTAAAAAGTACCCAGTATGGTGCCCAGGATATTAAAGAATAATTATACCAAGTTTCATCGTAATCGAACCGGTAGTTTTTGCGTGATGCCTGAACAAACAGACAGACTGACAGACAGACAGACTAAAAAATTTTTAATCACATTTTTGGGTTCGGTGTCGGTCTAGTAACACCCCCTGCCATTTATTTTTTTGATATTTACAATGTACAGAATTTTCACTTCTACAGATTTATTATAAGTATAGAATAGATAAATACACTCCATTGGTTTTGTTAGTGTAACTGATAGAATCAGAAGATAGATATTATTTTGTCACTGTCAGACGTAATCACTAAGTTTTGTCAGCAGTACTAGTAGGTAATCATATCAAGTGTGTAACATCACATCACCCACTACTGGCATTTGGGCTACGTTTCCTAACGTTGCCGAAGTAGGGCTGCGTGTAACATCGGCGCTGGCTACCGTTACATTGTGTAAGGCGTCCCCGATTGCCGGCCTCCGCACCTTACTACACGTTGTTATTAAAACAACAGTGAAATGTAAATGTTAATTACGGCCCCTTGTGAAAGGGCTAACAACCCACATTTCGCACATGTTAGAAGGGGCGAGCAAAAAACCCAATAAGTTACCCAACCTGGGAATCGAATCCGACCCTATGCTCAACAGTGACGCTTGCGATCACTAGACCAACTAAACAGCCTTACCAAATTATATTAATACCATACTGCCGGGTTCAGGATTAAAAAGTATTGTTTTCCATAATTGTATGGAAAGCTGTTACCGCATATTTAGTAGCGGCTGCATGCTGCACAAAGGGCGATTACCATGACCATGTAATTGGAGCATCGCAGTCACTGCTTCCCGACTGGCCACTATTGCATTCTAATCGTCTAGCGTTCTATGCTGTCCTAGTATTTTGTTGTCAGTTTAGTATAGATCACCTGCAAGCCTTTGTAGCATGTAATTTTCAAACCTTCACTGAATTCAAACTGTTGCAGCTTTAACTTCTGAAATGTATGTTGTCCTAGTACTTTGTCTTTTTCGCATGCCTTTGTTGGATGCACTTTTTCAAACTTTCACTACACTTCAAAATTGGTACAGTCTTGGTCAATCTTCTGAAATGTATCAATCAAAATCAAATGTATGCCGTCCTAGTACATTTTTTGTTGGATGCCCATGCTTTTTGGTCCGGTTAGTAAAATAGAGATTGGAGAAACGATGAATGGATTGCGTGAAAGATGATATAGCTAGATTAAGGGAGTGACTTCTGAGATGACGGCTATTAAGAATGAATGTAAGAAGAAGTCATGCTGCGCCAACCTTAAATAAATTGGACGGAGGGCAGGAAGATGATGATTGTATTGACGATGGACCCTCTCTTGCAGATGAGCTGTACTACTCCATGCCGCAGCTGTTCTCGCTGGACGAGTGGCCGGGCTGCCGGGCGGCGCGCGCGCCCTACTGCGTCGGCAGCTTCGAGCTGGCGCCCGCGCAGCGCCCGCACCCGCTCTATGACGTCATGCAGGTGACATGAGCAGTACTGCGATAAACATCTATAGATCATTACGGCCCAGGACCTAAGCCTCGTTTACACATGCGTGCGCATGGATAGTCCCTCTTCTGCTCGTGTCAACTAGGCTTTACAAGATTTGACACTCTGCAACCGTTCCGTTGTGTTGATCCGAAATACAAACATTGTGTTGCAAGTTGGGATCCGTAACCCAAGGAAGAAACAGGATCATCTAGAAACGGTTTACAAAGACTGAAGCGAATCCCGTACGAGGTCTCTCGCCACTCTAACTATTGTATTCACCTATGTAGGCAAAAGTTAAAAGTAAGTAAGTAAGAAGGCGTCATGTAATTAGCGTTGAGCAATCGTAGCAACAAATATTATGTAGTAAGTATTAATATCCTCATATTTCCGAGCACGCGCGATGCTCGGCTTGGCCTACTGACGATCACTTTCAATTTCGTGAGACTACTTTATTATTCAAATTCTAATTTATGTACTCATATTACATATTATCCTCTTGCTGTCTAGCTCCTAACAATTGTGTAACAACTAAACACTTGATTTTTTTATAATTTTCTAAAAAGCATTAGGTAGGTATTATTTATTTAAGGCCTGATTTTTCAATAGTAAGATCATTTTTATTTGAGGAATAAATATTGCGGTTTGACAGCTTTTGTGTAAAAAGTATGTCAAACTGGCACATGTATACTTCAGAATCTTCAGATATCAGTTATCTGACTATCGATAAGTCAGCCCTAAGTGTATAAATTCTCTCAATGACATTTAGACTGAATTATTTAAAAAAAATATTATGTTATACACCTACCTAGTTCTTAATAGGTAGGTGGTACATACTGTGCTAAAATAACATCATAAATAATTTTATTGTTGGCACTATTACGTAAACTTGAGTTTAAATCTTCCTTACTACAATATCATAGTGATTCCTTGTAATCAACTCAATCAAACAGCGCGCTCGGAACAAGCTTGTTTTAATAAATTAACCTCTGACCTTTTTCAAAAGCTTTTCTAATAAAATTTTGTTTATTAAGTACATATGTTAGACGCTGTTGATGAGATAGACACATTGTCATTCCGTGACTATTTTGTGCACCCAATGTTGTCTCGTCCACAACGACTATGACTGATGACCTCAAGCACAAACGCTGACATTTTGACAACGGTGCTTCAATGGTGTTACATTGTAAACTTGTAAGCCGCATAATTAGTCTCAAAGAGGCGCCAGGCGCGTAATAATTTATGTCAAAATTAGTCAGACAATTCTGACACTAATTCATTACCTTCTCGGTGACACCAGGAGAGTGACTTGTAGCGGCTCGTGCGTCATTTTGTAAGCTCTTGTGAAACCGACAGACATCTAACACGTCAGCTATGATGAGTGAGCAAGTGTCCTGCCAACACTCCATTCACTATACAGCACTACATACATTGGCTGATGACACTTGAGCCTCAGTTTGTGTAATTACAAATATGGGCCAGTTACGACAAACAAACTCATTTTAATGTCTTCATTAAAAGAGTAGAGATTTTTACTATTTTGACATCTTGCAAGGTGTTGGCAAAAGGTCAAACATTACCTAGTTCATAGTGTGACAGCACCATGGATGTGACCTACTTACTTTTACGAGATAGCTGAATACTATCGAAAATAGATTTGTTGTTTTCTTTGGCCCCGAATCATAGAAGTATTTTCTTCTATGGAACCGACAACTTCTATCATAATCGCTTAGGAGCCGGTTGGGAGGGGCTCTTGAACGGATAAACAAGTAGTAAGTATTGACGTATCCTGAAAAGCTGATTCAATCAAACAACATACATCTTTCAATTAAAATCAGACGAAGTTTATTTTTCTTGGGTACCACCCAATACCTGAAGATTTTAAACGCCATGATCCAATGGTTTTACGTAGATTTTTTGTGTTATTTATGAATAATATCACCTATTAAGTGGTATTATTGAAACTATGAAGTGATTAGTTATATGAAGGGAGCGCTACGCAGTGAAAGGAGCCTAGAGGGGGAGGGAGTACCTAATCGCGGGAGGGGGAGGTCAATGAACCCCACTCACGTGCACCGCTGACCGGCTGGGTGGCTGCCCGGGAGTTCACCTTGAGCTGTCCGATTTAGAATGATGTACTGCGGTGTAGGTACAGTATTTTTATCTCAAAAAGCGACGCACGTTTTACTTTTGGTTACCAAGTATACAAACACGTGTGTAAGCGCAGGAGCTCTCGGTACCGTCCGGGAGAGTGGCGAAGTCGGAAGTGAACTCAAACTCAAATAATTTATTTCAATTAAACCATTTACAGGCACTTTTGAATTGTCAAAATTAAATAGTCGGTCAGTTAGTCAGAAAGTTGAAGCTAGTTGCCCATTCCAAAGCGTAGATCTCTATGGAGAAGAACGGGCAAGAAACTCGCGGGCAAGGAACACGCGGAGTATCAACTGAGCGCGACGAGTCTGGGGTCTACTCCGAAGTCGGAAGTGAACACGCGGAGTATCAATTGAGCGCGACAAGTCTGGGGTCTACTCCGAAGTAGTATCGGCCGAATGTTCTACGAAGTTAATTACTATTTGGTTCGGTCGGTTCCGATCCTACACTCCTACACTCTTTCGAATATTGACTATGGTCACGACCCAACTGAGCCGATCCGAACTTTTTTCGCATTTTTCAATAATATTCGGTTCGGCCAATGTGTCGGTCCGATCCGAGCATTCGCACTTTGTACTTCGGAGTAGGCCCCCTGGTTCGAGCCGCGGTTGAGCAACGTACCTCAACTAGTGGTTAGGTTAATTAAGTATCGGCTACAGATCAGTTCCCGTCACCAGACTGATGCTAATGGCAGATATTTATAGTATTTTAAACTGTTTTAGGTTACCTTCCTTTTAGACTATTAAAAAGGGTTTGCAATTAACATAAGTTGGTCAAAATATTTATATAGCATCCTGCTACAGAAGTAATTTGACCAATTTGTGCATGTAACGGTAACTGTAACTGCAGTTTATGAACCAGAGCAACAGTTCTTACAAGGATGACCTTCGATGGAAGTCCTTTAGAAGCCTCTAGCAAAAATAAGGTAAAATTTGTTGTAAATTTAAAGGTGAGGTTGTTTCGGAAAAACGAACGTATGTGAGTACTATGTTCATACTATAAAGCTACCATTTACTGGGTACGTCTTTCATCGACTGGCTGAAGTGTGCCTTGGCGGCTGAGAGTATGTCATGCTCACTCTAATGTCTCGCTGATGGTGGCGCATGTGTTGGATCATTTAGCTCCCTTCAAAATGGTTGAGCTGAATGGTGCTAATCTATGCGTCATGTTCGTGAACGGGCGCCGTCAGTAGGGACTGGTCAACTCTTTGCTGCCATGGCTTATCTTGATTTAATTTAATATTTGAATTGTTTTTTTTTATCTTTTCATTACGGACGCTTTTAACGTTCTGCATCGTTCTCACGTGCATAATTTTGAACATGAATGATGTAACCAACACTTTGTAACAATATTATTATGATTTAAAAGAGTGTCCATGGAGTTTCTTGCCCGTTCTTCACCATAGGTACCTACTACGCTTTGGAATGGACAACTAGCTTCATCTTTTTGACTGACCGACCTTGACAATTCAAAAGTGCCTGTAATTGGTTTATTTGAAATAAATAGTTTGAGTTTGAAAATTTCAGCCCCTGCAGCTAGGTTACGGCTCCAAAGGGGGCTGTGAGGCTGCCGTACACGCCTTGTCGACCTACCTTAATTCTGGAAAAGGAGAAGTTATCCTGAAGATTGACATAAAAATGCCTTCAATTCTGTTAATAGGGATACCTTGCTGGCAGAAACTAACAAAGAAATACCCAAAATTTATATTTCCTTTGGCAATATTACAGACACCCATCTAAATTACTGTATCGGGACAACCTTCTGGATTCTGCTGTTGGCTGTCAACAAGTGACCCTGTCGGGCCAGTGGTGTTTAGTTTAGACATTCACCCAATTATTCGACAGCTAAGCTAAATTCCAAATTTCATGTTTTGTATCTAGACGAAGGCATCTTGGGTGGCGTGTAGAAAGTATTTTAAACGACCTAAGTTTCCTAAAAAATAAACTTCATTCCATTGGCCTTGATCTCAACCTTTCGAAATGTGAACTATATTTAGCGGACAGTACTGACAGACAACTGACAATTCCCAAATTTAACGCAATAGCTCCAAATATTAAAGTTCTTGGAAAAAGCTCTCTTCGTCTCCTTGGGTCTCCAATCTTTGAAAATTCCTTTTCCGAATTTATGAGGAAAAAATACAAAATTTCAACGATGGCGACGTTTCGGAAAGATTGTTCCAAATTCCAAGGGGTCCGAGTGCGCATGGTCTTTTTAAGCAAATTTCGAAAACATTGGTTGACACTTCCCATGACCCAAGGGCTGGCTTTTACCTTGGCCAGAGGTTAAGCATTGCCATACAACGTGGCAATGCCGCCAGTGTCTTGGGTACATTACCAGTTGACAGCGATGTGGGTGAATTTTTCGACGAGGTGTGCTGCTCTCCCCCGAAAGGGGGACCTGAGCCATTTCCCTGACATTTCCATATAATTAGGAAAAACGAAAATTTTATCAGCCTAGGGTAATTTAGGAACAGTCACATGTGGATATTTTAGTTTTTTAATAGTTTTAGTTAATTTAGGATATTATTTTGTTATTTTAGAGTTATCCTGTAAATAAAGCAGCTACCCTGATTGAAAAAAAAAAGGTTACTATATAAATAAGTACCTTTGTGTTCCCTCCGCCTTCTTCTTCTCAGCGTGTCGATAGCAATCTAAATGGACTCGGCCCAGAATTCGGCCACTTGTTTGGCGCCATCACAAGCTTCAGTCTTTCTTGCGATCGTTCACCAGTGAGAGGTGTGTCGTCCGATACACTTTAAAAAACTGTTTAGGCTTTTCAGCCTTTGTGGCACAAGATCGTTGTCGTGCAAAGGGGGTCATGTGTCGGAGATCATTTTGGCTCTTTCGCTGGAGCATGCCACCGCTTTGCGAACCACTAGTGGCGCTCTTCCTGCTAGTGGATACAGCATTGACCCTCCGCTTGCTGAAGCGTGATGATCAATGCTCGTGCCTTCTTTGTATGAGATGACGTTAGCCCTGCAGTGGCACAGTAACCAACTCAGCCTATCGCAGTGCACTGCAGGACATACACTTCTCCCAGGCTGCGCCGCCACACCCTGTCCTCCACGTGGAAACTGATGGTCGGGCTGGTCCACAAATTCAAGGTCGCTCAGCGCGCTATGGAGCGAGCTGTGCTCGGCTCTTTGAAGGATAAAATCAGGGACAATAATGGGGTGGCATTATTATTTCCTTTATTTATACATATACTTTGCTACTTTGCGTTATCCACTTCTGCAACGTCTACTCTAGCCCACCGTACATCGCCGTACTTCGCGGGAAACAACTTATGATTTTATGTAATCCCACCTGTAGGTATTATGTAATCCCACCTGTAGGTATTTGACTTTCCTTTAGTCTGTGCTAAATAAATGATTTTTCTTTCTTTTTCTTTTCTTTCTTTCCTTCTTTCTTCAAATAATAATAGTTTCGTTTTCTTGTTCAGCGCTACTCAGCGAACACAGTGGACAACTATAACCACACGCGGCTGCACCGCGGCCTGTGCCTGCCGCGCAGCTGCGCGCAGCATGCGCCCGCGCAGCCGCAAGACCTGCGCGACGATCAGCTGCGGGACTGGTGTGTACTGACCAACTAATTGTTCGCAATTAACTGCCAACATATTCACGCTTTGTTATGCATTGCGAAAAGATAATCATTTCTAAATTAGGTATCTATTAAACTAATCTACTTACAAAACAAACTATACCTAATACCTAGGTACACATTAAATAAAAATAATAAAATAACATAAAACTCAACGTGACAACAAACTAAATGGTAATTTCTACGTTTCATATTAGAATTACCCAGTAATTTGATTGAGGATGGCAATTATCACACAGAAAATAAAGATACGTATGTAATTCACAAACATAACTGCTATAAAGTTAACAATTCGAGTTAAAAAACTTACAAAAAAAACACTACGAAGTGAAAAATAACTTTCATTTCGGAAATCGGTGGCAAATACCGAAAATACAAAACTGTCGTACCTAACCATATTCGTATGCCATACAGACGAACATAAAACCTCCTCCTATTTAGAGGTCGGTTATAAATGTTTCATTGGCTGTGTTCGCGCGTTGACGTCTTTCCTATGGTAATGTGATTGATCCAATCAACGAAAAAAAAAAAAAAGAATGAATGAAATGTAGGAAAAAAAATGAAATAAAATAAAATGGAAATGTAGAATGAATTGTAGGTACCTATGTCATCTTCAGCGCCAGTTCCATCTGTGTAATTCTCATAAACTGTTTTATTTTCATTAATTCATACAACAAATAACAGGCAATGACGAAACGTTATTGGATTTGTAGGAATAATCTAAATTAAATAAGTATATTCTAAGATTTTTTTGTTACAAAATATTAGTTTACACAATATTTATTTCAGATTGGCTGGATGTATCTATCACATAGTTAATTTATATGTTATGGTTTCATTAATCCATTTTAATTCTTTTACCTATTGTGGTATAGTAATTTTATTTTAGGTGCATCGTCTTCACATATTAAAAAAACGTTTTAAAAGAGTAACGGTGGAGTTTCTTGCCCATTCTTCTCCATACGAAAACTACCTTTTTTAAGGGGCGACTAGAATCAATTCTATTTTAATGTCATTTTTGACGTTCAAAAGTGCCTTATATGTGCCTATTTGAAATAAATGAAATGACTTTGACACTCCCTAGTGTTTTACCTCGGAAGAACAAGTGTTGCAACAAGTTCCCCAGAACACAGACATGACTCCTGCCCATCCCCAGGTTCACGACCTGCGTGAACGCGTATACCTCGTCCGCCTACAACCTGACCGCCACACTGCACCGCCTGGAGTACTGCGCCCGCGCCGACCCCTCCCCAACACTCACCGGCAGCGAGCGCGCCTTCGCCGGGGTGCTGGCCGCACTGCTGGCGCTGGCAGTCGTGAGCACTGCGCTGGATCTCATGCTGCCGGATCATGCTAGGAAAGGTATGTGGTTTCATACACAAAGTGAGCTCTACCATACATCGGGAGATCAATCTGAATGGTCTGTTTAATTTCAACAATTTTCCTTTGGGTAGGTAATAGTAATTGTCTGTCCGTAGGCGATCCGCCAGACAAACAGTCACACATTTTGTTCAGATCAGGATGGAGATAAAGGGTGTAAGATAACTTATACATAGTATAAGTATACAGTTTGCGTACAATTAGCCAACCAGGTACGTACTATGAAATAGAATCATTTCAAAAGGCACTAAACACAATTTAACTTGTCTCTCTCAAGACCCGTCACAGTCGGCTTACCGAAACAAGCGTTGCTCTCCAAACAGGCGCGACGCGACTCTAGTAGAACAACTTTCATGAAGTTGAAGTTTCATCAAAGAAAATGTTGTTGTTCGCGTCGCGCCTATCTGCGGAAGCCTTTAGAGTTTTACAACATTACCTATATCCGTGGTTTACACCTATTATGTACCTATTTCTAGAATCTAAAGTCATACTACTCAGTAAAGGAGTTTATAGATGACAAATCAATTGCAAAATAAAATTATCTATATATATCTCGTATACACCAAACATTATGAAATATAATATAGAAAATCTAATATATATATATGAACATATGAATACATAAATAATAACATAATTTTATAATAATGAAAACACTTTTAAGAATTACAAAATAATTACCTGCATATTCTTACGCAATACATAAAATAACTTATATACTATACCAATATACACAAAACAGATATATATATATATATACATAATTATAACCCAATTAAGCAATAAGTAATATTTAATTGTTTGAATTGCCACTTAGCTTTCTTCCTCTCTCCTAAATTTTTGCTGTGCCCGACAGTGTCCATATTGATCTTTTACCTTATATATACCATCTAAACACATATGGAATGCAATAAAGATTTGAGTTTGAGTATTTGCATGACACAGGAAAATGTTGTTAGAACATCTAAACTCAGAATGCATAGTCTTCAATAAACCAGGCTATAGTGCTGCTGAACAACGCTCATTGCGTCTTCTCTGTGCCAGACAAGACCATTCTGCTGTTTATGTAGATAACCGAATAGGTGTCAGCACAGAGCAGTGCTGGGTAGAGCGCAGGCGTCAAACTATGGTCACTCAATATTATAATAACTACATATATCATGAAACACTACATTTAATTCACTCTTTGCTACTTATAAATCATTGTATTTTTTTCCAAATAAATCAAAGCGTGAACATAATAGCATACGGCATACATAACGTAATGTTCACGGGGCACCGGCGCCGGTCGGTCAGCTGGTGCCCGGCAGTACGATGATACTGCCGCACAGAAGACACACTACAATCAAAACCTATATGAATCGTTTTTCTTTTTTTTTACTGTTGATCGCCTCGTTGTTCAGGTGGTCGCAAGGGCTGCTGAACACGATTCCGGGTTCGATTTCCAGATTGGACTAAATGTTATTAAGTTTATCTACCAGTAATTTCTCAATAACCGGTGTCTGGATTTTTGTTGGGCGTTTGTGAATGTATACAGCCTCTGTCGTCCTCGTCACCATCGGAGAACACATTCGGGATGTCACGAACACATTCGGGATGTCACGTCACCATCGGAGAACACATTCGGGATGTCACGAACACATTCGGGATGTCACGTCACCATCGGAGAACACATTCGGGTTGTCACGTCACCATCGGAGAACACATTCGGGTTGTCACGTTACCATCGGAGAACCCATTCGGGATGTCACGTCACCATCGGAGAACACATTCGGGATGTCACGTCACCATCGGAGAACACATTCGGGTTGTCACGTCACCATCGGAGAACACATTCAGGATGTCACGTCACCATCGGAGAATACATTCGGGATGTCACGTCACCATCGGAGAACACATTCGGGTTGTCACGTTACCATCGGAGAACACATTCGTGATGTCACGTCACCATCGGAGAAAACATTCGTGATGTCACGTCACCATCGGAGAACACATTCATGATTTCGCGTTATGTACCGTAAATTAAAGACACCTTCATCTTTCATTTACTGAGTTTTTAAAATATATTTAATAAACTATGTATCCCATAGGTTGTTCTTATAGAACTTCTGTAAGTATCTGCCTGCGTGGTGTCGACTGTCGGCGACTCGGGCGCACGTCGACGTGTTTGCCGCAATCGTCCATTTATTCGGCCACTAATCGCGTTGCCACTACAAAAAATGCAAAGATTGAGCCACGACTGGCTAAGGGGTTCTTTACGTTTCCGAGATACTTTCCAAATGAATGGCTGCTTCTTCTCTCCTCTCGACGAGGAACTAAGTATTATATTTGTACCGCGGTAGTGGCGAGCGTGTCGACAGGTTGCAACCAGAGCTGATGAACTCAAGTGAAAAAAAATCTGATTTAGATGGCGTTGAGGCGGCGCGGCCGGGCGGAATGCGGAATCGCGCTATACTTAGTTAAGTTACGCAATGCAGAACACTTAAACAATCTTTACATTATCAATAAAAAATTTCGAATAATATCCTTGAGGAGTACTTAAGCCTTACTTCTTAAAAATTATTCCGTTAACAATTTCGCTTCTCATCAGTCAGTAGGTACATCGCTCAACTGTTTATGACCATGTCATAATTTGCACTTCAACGGTATTCGGAACTGCGGATCTCCATATTTTTTGCCTGTCTAACTGGAGCGCGACTCACTTTCGTTCAGCGCGGGGGGAGGGGCGCAGCACGGGGGGAGCGTGCCGGATCCATGACAATGAGCCAATCTGTTTGTAGACCAGTGGTGCACGCGTCACAGCACGTTACAGCACGTTACAGCATCGCCTCCTGATGAATGGGTTGGCCGGCGATCAGTTATGACTGATTTGCTATAAATACGTGTTGAAATGTTGACCGTTTGGCACATATTATTTTACTAGCTTCTGCCCGCGGCTTCGCCCGCGTGGATGTCGGAAATTATCCCACGAGAACATTAATAATAATACTTAAGTTTATTTATTTTCTCTCACAATGGTTTGTAGTACTTAATAGTTTGAACAACATAAATTCACATTGTGAGAGCTGGTGTCTGAAGTAGGTTTTAGAAAAAAACCTGTACTCGTATTACAGGTCACCAGGCCCCACTTAGTGGCATCATATAAATCAACAGGTAGGTAACATGTATTTCTACTAAACACTTAAAACAAAAAATAAATAAATGAGGAGAAATAAAAAAAAATAAGACAACATAAGCAATCAAAGAGTGTATGGTGAGTGGTGGTGAATATTTTAGGTTAAATGGAGATGATGAATGTGTAGAAGAATGGTGGTTACTGTGAGGGTGAATGGTGGCGGGTCAGGGTGTGTATGTGAGTGGTGGTGGATGTGTAAGTTGAATGGAGATGAATGTGTAGAAGAATGGTGGTTTCTGTGAGGGTGAATGGTGGCGGGTGTGTATGTGAGTGGTGGTGGATGTGTAAGTTGAATGGAGATGAATGTGTAGAAGAATGGTGGTTTCTGTGAGGGTGAATGGTGGCGGGTGTGTATGAGAGTGGTGGTGGATGTGTAGGTAATTATGTGAATACAAGTGTTATTTGATTGAGTGGAGCAATTCCTCTGTGTCCTCATAGGAGAGAGTTTTCAAGAATTCAGTTACCTTTTGCTTACAGCTGGGCTTGTGCAGTGAATAAATATTTTGACCCTTGTTGATAACATTATACAGATAATCCCCTGTTACAGAAAAAATTGTGGGTCTGACGTAACCGGAAAAATTTTGTACTGCACACAGTACCCTTTCTTCGTTTATCTTTCAATAGATCCGGGTCATAGGCTAGCTGCGAGTGCTTTTTGAGGACTGTGTGCAGAACGAAAGTTTGCCTTATAGACAATACATCCCATTTTTTGTATTAGTCGACTGTAGGAAATCGGAAGGGAAGACCCGCAGCGACCTTAAGTATGCATTATTGTTTACTTTCGATCCCAGGTATAAATACTGAGTTTCGAGTAAATCGGACCACGCGCTAAAATTCTTCCATACAAACTTTGAAACCCCCCAATCCCCCAATAGTTGATGTTAGTCAGTCAGTCAGGACTGCATTTTTTTTTTATTTTTTTTTATTTTATGTATATTATATACTCGTTAAGATAACATAGTCCTGATATTTTTGTAGAGCGCCACTAACGTGGCAGTCGAGAAAAATAACACTTTATTCATATGTTCACAAGATTCTATGGCTTCTGGTGGAGTAAAAAGAGCCCTGAAACTTTATCTACAGATCTGGAAACTTCATAAAAACCACTTTATTCCCATACTCACAAGGTCCTAATCTCCTCAGGAGCAGAATGGGCCCTGGCGTGGTCGATCCCGTCGTGCTGGCGCGCACTGCACGCGCCCCCTCCTCGCTCCGCGCGCACCGACCTGGCCTCGTTCGACGGGTTGCGTGTGCTCACCATGCTGGTGGTTATCATCGAGCACGTCTGCTGGATCACAACACAGACCTACCTCACTGACACCAAAATCTACGAACAGGTTGGTTTCTACTACGACACATTTGACCTACGGCCCTCTTTGCTCCAATGACCCTTGGGGTAGAGTTGTACTCGACTGGAGACTGCGAATCGACAAACATTAGTGCCCGCAGGTTAGGTGGAGCGACGATCATCGCAGTGTGGCTGTTACCAGCTAGATTAGAGTAGCTGATTAAAGTGGTAAATGGAAGACGATTAGAGATGTGCAAGTCCAGCAGTGGGCTGCTATAGGCTGATGATGTTAACAACTCTTCGCCTCTCATACACACAGCCGAGCCGATTTGCATGGAATTCAATGGGCTCATTAGCCATGCCATGCATGCTTTAAGTGCGTTGGTCCTACAGACCAACAACAAGTGGTTATTAGTCTTTACAACTAAGAGTGGCGGATATCAATAAAGTCAGTACCTGTAATGATACCCGAAACACCATAGGTATGAGGTACCTACCTTATATTACGATGTAATTACAAATGAAGTTAGTGCTTGGTTTTATTATGTTGTATTCATGACACTTTAAATAAATAAATATAAATATAAACATACCAAAGCTCACTACGTTATCCCCGTTAGATCCGCGGCTCAGTGGACGTGGTGCTGATGACGAACAGCACGCTGGTGGTGCAGATCTTCTTCATCATGTCCTCGTTCCTGCTGGCGCACAAGCTGCTGCAGCAGCGCCGGCGCGGGGAGAACGTGCCGCCCTTCTCCACCTTTGTGGAGACCATGGTCAATAGGATCATCAGGTCAGTTATCGAAAAATTATTGTGTCGTCAAAAGAATCAAGAGCAACTATACCCCTGATCTTGACCTGGTTGGACCCGTGTGTTTTTCTACAGCATGTCGTGATGTCGCATGATGCCACACTGTGCGACTTCTTGGTTCTTTTTCGTCGTCTGCTTTAATAGCACATAACATTTTTGCGACACACAGAAGCAGTACAAAACATATGATGAGAAAGCTTTTGAGTACCTATAAAAGTAGCGGGCTGTTAGAGAAGGGAAAGAGCAGCTTGTTGATGTGTTGTATGGTAAGGTTGATATGGTAGAAAGGAGATGATTACTAAGATGGCAGCTACGAGTACTAGAGATGTATTGAAGAGCAGCTTGTGGGTGTGTTGTATGGTAAGGTTGATATGGTAGAAAGGAGATGATTACTAAGATGGCAGCTACGAGTACTAGAGATGTATTGAAGAGCAGCTTGTGGGTGTGTTGTATGGTAAGGTTGATATGGTAGAAAGGAGATGATTACTAAGATGGCAGCTACGAGTACTAGAGATGTATTGAAGAGCAGCTTCTGGGTATGTTGTATGGTAAGGTTGATATGGTAGAAAGGAGATGATTACTAAGATGGCAGCTACGAGTACTAGAGATGTATTGAAGAGCAGCTTGTGGGTATGTTGTATGGTAAGGTTGATATGGTAGAAAGGAGATGATTACTAAGATGGCAGCTACCGAGTACTAGAGATGTATTGAAGAGCAGCTTGTGGATGTGTTGTATGGTAAGGTTGATATGGTAGAAAGGAGATGATTACTAAGATGGCAGCTACGAGTACTAGAGATGTATTGAAGAGCAGCTTGTGGGTATGTTGTATGGTAAGGTTGATATGGTAGAAAGGAGATGATTACTAAGATGGCAGCTACCGAGTACTAGAGATGTATTGATGAGCAGCATGTGGATGTGTTGTATGGTAAGGTTGATATGGTAGAAAGGAGATGATTACTAAGATGGCAGCTACGAGTACTAGAGATGTATTGAAGAGCAGCTTGTGGGTATGTTGTATGGTAAGGTTGATATGGTAGAAAGGAGATGATTACTAAGATGGCAGCTACTAGAGATGTATTGAAGAGCAGCGTGTGGATGTGATGTATGGTAAGGTTGATATGGTAGAAAGGAGATGATTACTAAGATGGCAGCTACGAGTACTAGAGATGTATTGAAGAGCAGCTTGTGGGTGTGTTGTATGGTAAGGTTGATATGGTAGAAAGGAGATGATTACTAAGATGGCAGCTACGAGTACTAGAGATGTATTGAAGAGCAGCTTGTGGGTGTGTTGTATGGTAAGGTTGATATGGTAGAAAGGAGATGATTACTAAGATGGCAGCTACTAGAGATGTATTGAAGAGCAGCGTGTGGATGTGTTGTATGGTAAGGTTGATATGGTAGAAAGGAGATTGTAGCTGCAAGTCGCATTCATCCATACATCATGTGCGCGCGATGGCGGCTAGTGGAATAATAGCGGCTCAAGCGCAGCGCAAGCTTTTATATGTCAGCGAGAAATTCAAACCTTTGCGACTCACCCACATATGTTTTGATTTATTTTATAATGTTATGCATGTAGGTAGTCGAGGTAAATATTGTAAATATGTTTGTATATAAGAGGGGACGTTAGGCAATAAAGCTATTCGTATCTGAACCATCTTTCACTCCAGACACCATAGGGACTCTTACCTCAACAGTGGAGGCCCCGACGAGATAGAAAAGCTACAGAGATGATTACTAAGATGGCAGCTACTAGAGATGTATTGAAGAGCAGCGTGTGGATGTGTTGTATGGTAAGGTTGATATGGTAGAAGGAGATGATTACTAAGATGGCAGCTACTAGAGATGTATTGAAGAGCAGCGTGTGGATGTGTTGTATGGTAAGGTTGATATGGTAGAAGGAGATGATTACTAAGATGGCAGCTACTAAAGATGTATTGAAGACAAACACGCGGCAGGATGATGATGATACAGAATATGTGTTAATAATTTGTTAACTACAGGGTGAGCCCTTCATACTGGGTAGTGGTGTGGTTCGCGGCGTCGTGGTGGGAGCGCGTGGGGCGCGGGCCCATGTGGGCGCCGCTGGTGGGCAGCGAGGCAGCCGTGTGCCGGCGCAAGTGGTGGACGCATCTGCTGTACCTCAACAACATCCTGTACGCCGACGACAAGTGCCTCATACAGACCTGGTGAGTTAAACCTACGAGTACATTTGCTTACTGGGTCTATGTCCATTGTTCTTGCCTTCTTGAGACACACGACTCTTTATTCTTCTCTTTAGAATTGTGTGACGTCATTAGTTCCTCACTTTGCAATTACTTAGTGGGAGAGGAACAACTCAACGTGTTACATGAACATCAGTGTGCATTGCATAGGCAACAAGTATGAGAGTAGCCGCGGATCGAGTTACCTATGTCCAGCAGGAGACCTATAATTTATTTAACGTGCGAAAGATATGGTATAGCACTCTATACCATATCTTTCGCGCGTTAAATTCATCTTTTACAACTTGTAATAACCTCCCATGTTCCCGCAGGTACCTGGCAGCAGACATGCAGCTGTACGCAGTCTGCCTGGCGCTGACGCTGGCACTGTGGCGCTGGCGGCGCGCGGCGGTGGCGGTGCTCACCGGGCTGCTGGTCGGCTCGGTCGCCTTGCTGTTCGGGCTCGCCTACTCCTGGAATCTCGTGCCCACCTTCGTCATGCATCGGCCTGAGTGAGTCCATGAGGGTTCTGGAAGACGTACGGCTTAGGGCACTAATTAGATAAAGTATGATCGACCAATTGAGGTGGGTGACAAGTGCGTATAATAGGATAATAAATTTATGCTCTCGCGTCATCATGTATTATCTTCCCAAGAGTTCAGTAGCAATTTTGAGAATCGAAAGCCACTCACGAATGCTGTAGAGCCATAAAAAGTCTTGACAATGTCCTCCTCATTGCAGGTCGGTGCGGTTAGCGTACCACGAGGAGACCTCGTTCAACGTGCTGTACCAGTCGCCGCTGGGCAACGTGCCGGGCGCGCTGGCGGGGCTGCTGCTGGCGCACCTGCACCACATGCTGCTGGACATGGAGGTGCAGCTGCCGCGCTACAAGGTACGTACATAGTGCTCGAGGAGTTCTTGTACAAGGTGTGTAGTCCACTGCTGGACATGGGCCTGTCACAAAGTACACCACAACACCTGTTTCTCCACCTTCCACATTCAGACTGACCCGGCCGCCTTTTTAAAAGTGGTCGATCGAACTAGCTAGCTGGAATTCCACGTTACGCACGCTGATCTCTACTCGAGGACTTTTCGGGTCCATCAGCCCTTCGACAAACATGGCCGGCATTGTGACACTTCAGGCTGGCTAACGCCAGCTATGCCAGTAACAATTTTAACATAAACCATACCAGCCTACTTGAGCAAGACCAATGTAACTAAATAAGTTTTCGCATACACCCACCATCACTACGCTACGATACGCTACACATAGCCTTACATGGCGTCTTTACAAACACCAACCACCACTCGGTACGATCTTAAGTACGCTACACAAATGCTTGGCATGGCGTTATTACAAATCAGTGGAACGCTGCCAGCTGATGACATCATTATTTATGAATTAAGAACTTTTGTAATGGCACGTAACTGCGGCATAATAAAGTTTCTCCAGGAACCTACCATTTGACATAAAGATCTTTTCTCTACGATTCCGTCTCATCTTTGTGCAATGCTACCCTACCACTTATCTTTACTATGAACTAGCAACCGTAACGCACGCCATTCCTGAAGTTATTACTACTTACCTACCTACCCACTTAGGCAATCTGATACGATACGAACATTTATATTTAGTGGTCGAGCTAGGAAAACACTCTCTGTTATTAACGTTTGATAAAGTAACGTAAGATTTTACTAAATTCAGTGGTATGATCATATTTATTTATTTATAAACAAACTCATACCACGGTGTAGGCATCCAATACCTAGGACTAAACTAAGGGGTCACTTTCACCGCTGTGACTGGTTACGCGCGGTTGTGCAAGCCGACCATGGAGTAAAAGCTGTTATAACCTGGACTCGTACAAAATGCCTACTTATAATGAGATATACCTAGACATCGCTACTAGAGGTATCCACGAACAAAATGAGGAATATCGAATATCCCAAAAGCAGGAGGACAGTACCTAGGTATTATAGGTAGGTACTTACTAGGTACCCGATCGTAAAATAGCGCGCAGTTTTTGTTCTTGTATTTACCATGTCTTAAAGATTTTGGCGATGAAGGTAGGTTCCAAGTAGGTCAGATTCCAACTAAGTCAGATTCCAACTAAGTCAGATTTTGAGTTGGTAACGTATAACAGTACAGTCTGTATCATAATTTTTCGCTATGAAATTAAGGGCCTGTACTACCTCAGATTGCGAAAATTGTCTTAGCATTAATGGCTGCAACAATACTGCAGTATTCACTTTGTTATTAATATACTAGCTTCTGCCCGCGGCTTCGCCCGCGTGGATGTCGGAAATTATCCCACGGGAACGTGCTAACAGGATAAAATGTATGTGCTTCCCCAGGATGCCATCTATCTCTATGCCAAATCAGAAGTTCAGTGGTTTAGGCGTGAAAATGTAACATACAGTTTCAAGTTCAAATCCTCCCCTTAAAAATGAATTACCCCTTTTTGTCCCGTCAGTGGTAAATTTTTGACAACTTTATATACTTATTATTAATTATTTTCTGTCAAAAGTATCAATACTGAGTTTCGAGTTACTCGGACCGCGCATTCAATTTATTCCACACAAACTTAACAACCCTATATCCCCCTTTGAGGGGTAGTTTTGAAAAACTTATAATGATAAACTTTATTACTTACTTAGGCAAATATTCTTGCCATGTTTCAAGTTTATTAACTAAATGAATACGATTTTTCATATAAACTGTATCCCCCGCTTTTCACTCCCACAGGGGTGGAACTTTGAAAAATCGTTTGGGATTATTCATAACTTGATTCAAAGATTATTTATACCAATTTTCGAGTTAATCAAGCCACGCATTATAATCCTCCCTTGTAAAATTAACTACCCCTTTTTTTTGAGGATGGGAAATCATCAAATGACTCCTCCCGCTCTGGGTGGAGCTGAAGGGAGTGTCAGTCTCTTACTGACTAAAACCCACCCGTGTTCCTTTCTTAGCCCTTTATGTTCCAGGGCAGCAGTAACCCTTTCGGACGATCCCACTACCCCAACCCTTTAGGGGTAGATTTTCGAAAAACCCTGATAAATATTACTCTTTATCACTGAGTTTCGAGTTAATCGGACCGCGCATTCAAATTATTCCACACAAACTTCAACACCCCTATATCCCCCTTTGAGGGGTAGTTTTGAAAAACTTATAATGATAAACTTTATTAGATACTTACTTAGGTTAGGCGAGTATTCTTGAAAAGTTTCAAGTTTATTAACCTAATGAAGAAGATTTTTCATATAAACTGTTCCCCGCTTTTCACCCCCAGAGGGGAATTAAAAAAAAATCGTTTGGGATGTATTCATAACTTGACTCAAAGATTATTTATACTAATTTTCGAGTTAATCAAGCCATGCAGTAAAATCCTCCCCTGAAAAATTGACTACCCCATTTCAGCTCGTCAGGGGTAGATTTTCAAAAAACCCTGATACACATTATTCTTTACTTTCACTATTAGGTATAAATACTGAGTTTCGAGTAAATCGGACTGCGCGCTAAAATTCTTCCATACAAACTTTGAAACCCCCCAATCCCTTATTAGGGGGTAGTTATAAGAAACAAAAAACTGACAATCTTCATAATTCACTTCAGAATTTTCACTTCTACAGATTTATTATAAGTATATATATAGATAGAAGATAGGTTTGTGGTAATGGAAAAATATTTCAATTACCACAAAATGTAGGTGGATTTTTTTAAAGGAAGCAGGAAGGGTAGGCGCCTAAACTGCTGTATAATAATAATATATAGGTACCTACAGGGTGTAATTAACGGTATTAAGTGGTATTTTGTATTAGACTTTGATCAGGCAGGGGCCATAGTTCTTCCATAGTGCTCGGTTACCAGTCCACTTTAGCCACCCAAACCCATAATCCAATATCTTTGTTTCCATATCCTGCAATAGTCCCACACCAACCGGGGATTGTCCTTGGGTGCACTTGCATACCTAGTGCAAACAGGGATAATCGTCGGTTGGTGCTGTATTTCATTAAAAATGTCTAACGGGCCTCTGCGAGTTGGTTTCGGCCCCTTGTACGCCTTCCAAAGGCCCGGGACTCCAGGGGCACGAGAAATGCAAAGACATAGGTAGGTAATAATAATGTGTGTAAGTGTAGCAGAAACCATCACTAACTCAAACTCTGACCGAGTTGGGAAATGTCCTGCTGGAACAACGTACTGGAACCTGACGTACATTACCGCTTTCGTCTTAAATAATAATATACTCATACCAAACCAACAAGACCACGCACACTTTACATACATACAAGGTATTATTTATGTAACTCTTCTTTCTTATAACTATGATTTTACTATTTAATATCACGTTGTAGTTCGTCATGATTGCAGGATGTTAGCTGATTACATATTGACAAGTTAAAGTGTGTAATTGTACCTACTTGTGAACAATATACAATGCCACCACCCATCTTCAACAAGTACCTACTAAAACTCGGTGATTGACGAATGCGTTTAGATAATCGTAAAGATCTAAAGGTGGATCTAAATAAGAAATAAATGTAGGTAGGTACACCCACCTACATTTAGCGGGCATGATTAGGGTACCATGAGAATATGGCACGATGAAGAGTATGATAAAACATAATAGCTGAAATTTAGCCGCATCCGGTTAGACTGTAAGCTGACCGCAACATAGTTGGAGAAAGGCTAGGCAGTTTAAATACCATGTAATGGGTACTACTCAAATCTCAATCATTTATTGCATTCCACAAGTTTTTTTTTTATATGTAAAGTGTAATGAGATCATTGTGAACTCTGAGGGCTGATGGGCCAGCGATCACAGATTTGGTTGGCTGTGGCCTTTACAGCCAATCACGGCGGCCAACATTAGTTGGACCATCTATCAGTGTTGTCTTGTTGGCCTGAAGCCGACTGTTTATGATGTGTTGTGTTGCAGATATTCGGGTGGATCTCAGTGGCGTCGGTGCCGGTGGCGACGTGGTGGGTGGCCGCGTCGCCGCTGGCGCTGGGGCGCGGGCCGCCTGGCCGCCTGCCGGCTGCCGCGCTGGCTGCCATCGAGCGGCCGGTCTTCTCCTTCTTCGTTGCTATGGCACTTCTCGGAGCCATGAATGGAGTGCCATGTAATTTACATTTTATGTCCATAATCGCCAATTACTAAGCCGTACTAACTAATATTATAAACGCGAAAGTAACTTCTTCTGTCTGTCTATTACCTCTTCACGCTCTAACGGATGATCAGATTTCGATAAAGTTTGCCAAACAGGTAGACCGTGACCTGGGCTAGCACGTAGGATATTTATCGGTACTTCGTACGATCGCATGGGATCGTTTCCATCATCCATGCGGGCGAAACCGCGGTCAAATGCTAGATACATAGTATACCTACTAGCTGACCCGGCAAACGTTGTTTTGCCATATAAATTATTTCTATTTGCCCGGCGCTACATCGTTCGCGTGGTGTCCTACCCCCTACCCTACTACACCCTACGTCTACCCTACTTCTACCCTACTCCTAACCTAACCTAACCTACTCCTACACTACTCCTAACCTACTCCTACACTACTTCTATAAGTAAAACGATGATTGATTGATAGAACCTAGCGGACCCGGCAGACGTCATCTCACCCGAAAAATCAGCGCCACCTACTGGGTCCAATTATGTATACAAACCTTGTCCTGACAATAACGAACACAAACAAAAAGAATTATCCAATTTGGTGCAGTCGATCTTGAGTTATGAAATTACAACGAAAAGTGGCATTGATTTTTATATATATACCTATAGATATACTATGCTAGATAGGTTAGGGTAACTATAGGTAAATCACACGTCATCGTGAAATTCAATTAAATAGCACAATTGTATCCATAGGTAATCATCGAGAGGTAGGTAACCGCGCACCGTTCTCGACTGGTCGTCGACTTCCTATGTGATTGTATTGTACAAGCTTCCTGCTTGAGTTTGCGCAAGAGTGGACGGACGGGCGGGCGTCTTTCAGTTATGTGGCGTAGACGATTACGTAACCCACACATTTATCTAGTTTCTATGCTGTTTATACCGAATAAAATAGACGTTCTATTCAATAATAATATTGACGTAGAAACATCCTGTTCTTGTCTGTGCTCAGACACTTGTAAACTTTCTATTAAAATAAGTAGATATAGGGACATACATACTCTATTCGGTGATATAAAATGGATAATAATAATGCTGGTGGCGCTGATGCCAAAAGCGGCTATTGCCCTAAAATCTCTATGTAGACATACAAACGGCGAACTAAGTAGGCATCGGTACGGTTCTGACGGTACAGACCGTACAGATGATGACAACGGTACGGTTCTGACGGTACAGACCGTACAGATGATGACAACGGTACGGTTCTAACGGTACAGACCGTACAGATGATGACAACGGTACGGTTCTAACGGTACAGACCGTACAGATGATGACAACGGTACGGTTCTGACGGTACAGACCGTACAGATGATGACAACGGTACGGTTCTAACGGTACAGACCGTACAGATGATGACAACGGTAGTTACCTATGGATTCAGGATGTTACCTGACTTTATTCATTGCCACCTTAACGAGGTCTCTACCTACCCTAAACCCGTGAGTTTGTTAGTAGCTTAGACGATAAAATATTAGTACTATGAACTATGAATAAAAACTATTTGAACTGTTTGTTTCCAGCGGCGGTGCGTCGATGTCTGTCGTGGCGCGGCTGGGCCTCCTGGGCGCGGCTGTCGTTCGGCGCGCTGCTGCTGCACATGCCCATCAACAAGTCGCTGGTCGCCGCCAGGCTCATGCCGTCCATGCTCGACCGGCAGTCCGCGGTAATATACCACGCTACCAGCCTATAGTCTGTTCCAAAACTATCTCATGAAAATGTAAACAAATGGATTAGAAAATGTACCTGTGAAAGTGAGGATGCCATTCTCTTTCATCAGATACTTATGGAAGAGGCCAAAGTCCTTTTTAAGGTTCATCATCAGCATTATAGCAGTTCATTGCTGGACTTGCTAGGCCTATGCAATTGCACGCCATTCGACTCGATCCTCGGCTATATACTCTTCATACAATAGGTAACTAGTAATTCGCAGGGTCGAGTGTTGTGACATGGGTGGTGTGGGCGGACCTGCGATCGCTATTTTCTGAATACTCCATCTTGATAATCATTATTTTGAATTCCTCCAGATCCTGGAGTGGTTCGGCGTGGCCGCGGTGTCGTACATGACTGCACTGCCCCTCGCGCTGCTGGTGGAGCTGCCGGCGCAGCGCCTGCACCGCGCGCTGTCGCGGCCGCGGCGCAGCGAGCCGCGCGCCCCGGCGACGCCGCCGTCCAGCGACGACAAGCCCACCGAGAAGGCAGATTTGTGAACATCCCGCACACAGAGCAGTACGACACGAGTGCTTACTAAAACTCCATTGAAATGAGAAGTCATCCCCTCTGTCATACTCTGCCATTGCTCGGCAGACTACGGACACGTGTGTGTACATAACTTAGCACTCCATTTGTTATTACTCTGTGATTGTGAATGTCAATCTTCGCGGATCTTGGGCGGCTTATTAAATTATTCTAGGCTGGACCTAGTAGACGGGTATTGGTTCAAAAATTGTGGGTTCCTCCCAGAACTGTAGCAGCGAATTGTAACTATGTAACAATATTTTTTCAAACTAGGTACCCAAATCAAAGTGTAAATAATTTACTCCCTACCGAACATAATTCGACACAAAACGAATAACTGAGGGGCAATTCTCGTAATTTTAAGAACGTTCACAGTCTGAACTCAATCTCAATCTGTCAAAAAAACCTCTAATTTCCCTACATTTTGACCAATTTTTGACGTTTCTTAGTCGCCGAGATGAGACTGCGACTAGTTTTGCTCACACTGAAAACAATTTTAATTAAGTATGTAGAATAATTAATATATGAACATAGATAGGTACTTATGTTAAAGTTAACTAAATTAACATAAACTCAAGCGTTGTCAATGTGGACCAGCTTTTATAATAACTATTTATATCTCTCTACTATAAAGCGCACTACACACCAAAGCCGCCGACCCGCCGACACAGCCCGCAGACACAACCGCGCGGCTTATGTTGAAAGAAGCATGTCGGCAACCTTCGCGCGCGCGTGTTGCCCGCCGACACGTCGGCGGCTTGCCGACGGCTAGCGTACGCAAGCGTTCAGTTGCCCGGCGACATTTGAGCTGTAGTGACTCAGTGAATCACTAACTACCAAATAAGATTCTGATGTCGAGCCGCCGACATGCCGCCGGCAAAGTTTTACGACTTGCCATGACTGAAGCCGCCAACCTAGCCCGCCGGCAAAATGTTGCCAACATATGCCGCCGGGCTTTGGTGTGTAGTGCGCTTAACATTAGACAACGCCGAGCAGCAACCAAATAAATAAACGAACGAAATCTGTAATATTTAGTGTGAACTAAGTATTGACAGAGTTTTCGTGACATCGGAACATCACACAACTTGGTAACGCCAAGCTATTATTGAACGCGAGTTAGACTTATTGTAATATATGTAGTTTGCCATACGGTCCATGGCGCCTACAGGGTGACTGGTATACAGTGCTAGATGAACTAATTACCATAGATTAAGGTAGCCTTGTTAACAGCTGCTTTATTTAAGTACTTTTGACTTGTAGCCAATATTTTAGGGACGTTATTAGCCGAATGTGGGCTTCCTGATGCTAATAGTCATATTTGCAGCTGGCTGTTCCATAAGGTTAGTATAGTAGATCGTAGCGTAAGGGCTCGCGGTGAAAGACTTAACTAGCTGTGTGTAACAAATACAAGTAGGATTTCGTCTGTACTGAGCCTTAAGTGCACAAAAAAACATTTTGAACCTTATGCTATTAGAATAAGAGTCTGAAACATCGTGAAAAACAATAAAAGAAAACATAGGTACTGGAGTTTCTTCTATGCCTGGCATTACAAAGTTTGATCTCAATTTGCTATAACACTGATGCTATAAGATGGAGCTGATTCACCTTTTGTGCTCTTGAGGTGTCAAGTTCAGTTCAATAAATCTGTACATAATTATATAGGTGTTTGTTATTTCATTACTTCCCATAAACAATCTAGACAGACAATTTTTTACTAATAAATCACTACAAATCATAGGAAATATTTAAAGCTATTTTCGAGGTGAGCGTCAAAATGAAGGGACCAAATCTCCAATCTCTGTCATACATATTATATAAAAAAATAAAACCATTATTCTACTATTTCCTACCTTTGCTATAATTTTAGCTACCTCATCATATACATAATATTTTAACAAAATGCTTGGTCCCTCCATCATGATATCAAGATGGAGGGACCAGACTGATAGACTACTCCTTGGAATGTTCTACCTTCTTAGTTTTATAATACCTTAATTCTACCTTAATAATATTGATTTTGGCTGCCCGAAACATACATCGTTTTAAAAATATCGATTATATACGTTGATCCCTCCAAATTGACGATTCAATTGTTTAGTGCAACAGGTATGTAAATGGGCGGTTTATTTTCGATCTTCGAAGGATAAATATTTAATACCTACTTACTACCTTCTAATCCTGCAAAGGCAAACGGCAGATTTGGTACAGCATACTTTTTTTGTTGTACAGTTATAGAATTTGTAGCACTGAATAAGGCAACTAAGCCATTTATTTTCATGTAGGTGTACTATTTTTAGAACTTCGGATTAATAAATAATATCAATAAAAAGATTTTAATAAATAAACGTAATACAATCGTAAACTAAACGCAGTTACGTACGTACCTATTTAGAAGTTGCCATATGTAAAATAAAGCCTATTCTAGACGGATGTAATCCAGCGTACAAACCAGGTGACCTTGGTGGGAACTTGGTTTCCATCCGCGTTACGATTTTCGGCTACACGGATGTAATCCACGCGCCAACACGCAATCGCGAGCCGTCTTCTGGCGTGAAAACACGTATGCACTCGTATCGTGCGTGGACCGTAATAGCCGTGTTGTAGAAATGGCTCTAAATTTGTCTAAATTTCAAAAAGTGGGCTTTGCCTTATCAGTTTTGTGTGCAATAGACGACGAAAAACAACAAAAAAAGAGAAAATGGATGAAGCGTTGGTTAAAAGAGAGAATGATTCTCAGCCATTCATACTTATTGGAGTTATCATAACTGGTCTTCGGACAACATTTTTTACACGCATACGTGCGCAACCGCCGACTGCAACAGTCATTATATTGTAGTCTGTGCCCGCGCCACTGTAGGAAGGTACTGAGGAGTCCAGGTAACAAACCGCTAAATCGTATGAAATATGTAGGTTCAAAGATTTAATGTGAGTCCCTGGGACTCATGAAGTGAATTAAGGGTAACTGCTACCTGCAATTCTAAACCGTGCTTTTCAGTGCGACCTTTTTATTCCTTTTAGTTTTTAGAGTTATTTAGGTTTATTTTTTTAAGTCGAAGGTATAGATTTTAATTTTAAAGTATAGGTAGTGTATATTTGATAGTGTACCTACGTAGTGACCGTAGGTTATTTTATAATACTGTTAGGTAGGATTAGTTATTCGTATAGATATTAGTTTTCAGGGATTTAGCTTATTTATTGAGTTTAGATTAGTTATCATCAGCAATAGGTTTATTTAGGTAGGTAGGTATTTAATTTTCTGTTATTGAGTTTTTTTTTTAAAGGAGAATGCCCAGGCACGGTACTCTTGAGAACTGTCTCGTGTCTCAAAAGGTTGAACAGCTTCTATCAGAAATAAAAATATATTTTTTAAATAAGACTTAATTAATATTTATAATGGGATAGTGTTTTGAACAATAATTAGTACTTTTAAGTTTCCGACTATAAGGTACGCCATTTTTACTATAGCCTGTCAATACTTATAGGGGTGTCCATTTTTTCTATTTAGTGTAATGAGCCTAACTACCCGCCTACAAAAATATATAATAATATCGATTCTGTATTGATTGTTCGATTTATTATTGCGTATCAAGTTAAATAGGTAACTGTTTATTTAATTTAAAAAAAACCGGCCAAGTGCGAGTCGGACTCGCCCATGAAGGGTTCCGTTACGTTACGATTTATGACGTATTAAAAAAAAACTACTCACTAGATCTCGTTCAAACCAATTTTCGGTGGAAGTTTATATGGTAATGTACATCATATATTTTTTTAGTTTTATCATTCTCTTATTTTAGAAGTTACAGGGGGGGGGGACACACATTTTACCACTTTGGAAGTGTCTCTCGCGCAAACTATTCAGTTTAGAAAAAAATGATATTAGAAACCTCAATATCATTTTTGAAGACCTATCCATAGATATCCCACACGTATGGGTTTGATGAAAAAAAAAATTTTGAGTTTCAGTTCTAAGTATGGGGACCCCCAAAATTTATTGTTTTTTTTTTCTATTTTTGTGTGAAAATCTTAATGCGGTTCACAGAATACATCTACTTACCAAGTTTCAACAGTATAGCTCTTATAGTTTCGGAAAAAAGCGGCTGTGACATACGGACGGACAGACAGACAGACATGACGAATCCATAAGGGTTCCGTTGCCATTTGGCTACGGAACCCTAAAAAGCTGTATACAATATTTTTTAAATATCGATAATTAGCTCGCAAGGTAAAATAAATAAATCAGTTTCTATATCCCCACAGAATTAGACATTAGGTAGTAGGTACATTTATCTATCTTTTCATTGAAAATGAGACGAGACAATAGTGTGCGGTGAGGTAGATATTTGGTTGGTATGGTTATTAGCTTTGGTTTTATTTATTGTTGATATTGAAATCGGAATAGTTTCAAACGTCTAATCATACTAATACACCCATGTTGATTGAAAACAATAAAGATTTTAATCTGTAAAACGCTTTATGATTTTTATTTTTTTAATGTTGCTAATCGATATGTTTGTTTTTCTTCCTATAATAAGCCATAAAGAAGCTTAAATACAAAATAAGTACTCAACGCAACAACAGAGTTCTAAATCACATGTAGGTACCTAACTTGCTGGTATTTGTAAGTGCCGGTAGTTGTCAGCCGCGGCAAAGGCGTGTCCGTTACCCCAGCCAGATGTTGTCGAAAATGGTCATTTGAATCTTATAGATAATTAGTTTTGCGGCTTTTGTAATTGCTGCAAACATTTTTAAATTTGTTGCGCTTATAGTTTTTAATTATTTCACAAAAACATATCCTGCTGGGGTAACGTTACCCCAGCCAGACCTTTTTCTTTCTAATGGGAGTATTTAAATAAATACTAGCTATAAAATTAGTTGTCTATACGAAGTAAATGTTGTGCCTTATTTTGTATTTGTTCTTTCTTCGGTTGCGAAGTTATTCGAGATTTTGCTGGGGTAACGTTTTTGGTTTTGCTAGATCTTTGAAACGGTTAAGCGGATTCTTATCATATTTTGTACATGACTTCTTAGGAATTAGTTTAAATTTGTTCTGCAATAAAAATACCAAAATAATGCATAGCTTAAAGGTTATTTCATTAAATATAAAAACACTTCAATTGGTCCCAGCACTCTCAATAAGAGGTTTAAAGACTTACTTTAAAGGTTATTTTGAAGCTTGTAATTGCCTTCAAATGTATGTGAAGTTTCATTAGTATCCTGTAAGTATTTAACAAGCTATGATGATATTCAGTTCTTCACGAGCACGGTCATGAAGCGCGCGGTGTTATTTGGCCACTGATAAGCATGTTTATGGATATATGAATTGAATGTTATGTCAATTATTAGTTGTTTAGTTCAGTTGTATATCAGTAAAATTTCAGCGTAATACATTGGATAATTAATGAGATAATACGATTAAAGTCATTAGGAAGTGAATGACCGTGGTAACCCGACCAAGCTTAGGTGGTTACGAAAAAGCGAAAACGTAGATCTAAGATTCAAATGACCATTTTCGACAACATCTGGCTGGGGTAACGGACACGGCAAAGGCGCCTACTTGTATTCGTGAAATACCACTGGGTGATTTGTGGAAATCGATTAAAAGTCGAATGTATTAGAATCATTTACCAGCACGGGTACAACCTTGATTGACATTTATTGCCCGTCTGTCATACACATTGTCAAGTTAACCAGTATGTTTTTTCAGCTGGTTTTGGTACGTTTTGCGTCGAGTTTGAGCCTTTTAGTTCCTCCGTTACTCCTGCTAACCCATTGAAAATAAACATACTTCCAACCCGCAGCACCGTGTGTGTTGTATATTACTGAAGATTAAAATAAAGGTTTAAGGAATAATCATTCTTTCATTTATTGTACCTAGTGTAGCTGTTTTCCATTTCTTCCTACGTACAAAGACCATTTCATGAGACCTACTACAATCTATGATTTGAGTAGGATCTAGATATAACACTTAGCGATTGACTATCAAGTAATGATTACTTCCATACATTGCAGTATTTTGAATGAAACGCGGGAATAAGATTTTGAAGCACGAAGATGCTCCAAATCTAAATCAAGACTTGGTGAGGTGGTCACAGGTGGCCACCAGTAGGTAACTACCTACCTGTTATACTGGCTACCTGAAATAGCTAAACCGCTACATATTTTACACAAATGTACTTCAAAGGCACAAAACTCACTCGTAAACCCATTCAGATCCCTTTAAATAGCTTTTTCAATAAATTTTGTGGTCGAGCATAACCTCAAAATAATATTTTAATTTTTCAAAATATCTCGGTAATGCCATTGTAGTTTGTGTTGAACTTTTTGAGGATGTATTTAGACATATCATCGAGTATTTTAAAGATGATTTGATGAAGACACAACAATGTTAAATTGAGTACATTTGTCCATAGTGCCGTGGGCATTCTCTTTAGGTAGGTACTTAGGTAAAGATATCATATAGGTACTATCGTGGACACTTCCGCCTGATCACCACTAAGTTCATTTTTGCTTGCACTCAAAGCATAGAAGCGCTCTCTAGCCCCGCCCCGTTGACCTTGAATAGACGAATGAAAGATAAGACCGGCCGACTGCACTGACGACGCGGTGACGCACGCGCCGTTCGAGATTTATTGTTATTTTCAAACTACTGCTATTACCTATTTATTATATTATGGATAGATCTGGGAAAATTCGTTGAGGTAATAATACATTTTGTCTTTATTATTATAATTAGAAATTTGATTTGATAAATCCTATTGTCGGTTAGACATTAATTAAAAGTAAATTTCAATTTTGAATGTTTATCAGTTTTATTTATTTACTAGCTTCGCCCGCGTGGATGTCGGAAATTTACCCACGGGAACGTGCTATCAGGATAAAATGTATGTGCTTCCCCAGCCATCTATGTCGCGGGCCCTTTGTGGCTAATTACAATAGAAAACCAATTGTGTCTCATTAGTGGTGATTAAGAGGGTACCTATATGATATCTTTACCTAAGTAACTAACTAATTAAAAAAACAAACTCAATAACAGAAAATTAAATACCTACCTACCTAAATAAACCTATTTCTGATGATAACTAATCTAAACTCAATAAATAAGCAAAATCCCTAAAAACTAATATCTATACGAATGACTAAACCTACCTAACAGTATTATAAAATAACCTACGGTCACTACGTACACTATCAAATATACTACCTATACTTTAAAATTAAAATCTATACCTACGACTTATATAAAAATAAACCTAAATAACTCTAAAAACTAAAAGGAATAAAAATGAACTCCACTGCGGGTGACCCAACCTACGACAAACTTAGTATTTGCGGTTGGTACTGTACAGACAGTGGTAATCGGGTATAGAGATCGAACCGCAAAATTAAGTTTGTTTTTTATTGTATACAGGCTGTTAGTGTAAACACCGTTGTCACTAAAACCATAGGTAGTTGACTTAATTATAAAAATGTTTATCTGAATTTAAAATTAAATAAACGTTATTTTATTTCAAAAATGTAAGAAAGTTTCTGTCCGACACCGTCCGTAAATTCATGCGCTTGCCGGCTTGCGGGCACTTGCGGCACGCCCTGCATAGATAAGGGAAGTACTGACGACGCGCTGTTTCCCGCGCTCCGTCTACTTTGCCCTTGCGTGCACTTGTATAGGGTGAAATAATTTTGAAGAAAAATTGAGACTTTACTTAAAAAAAAAAAAAGATATTTTTTTTCATTGAATTTACGTTCTATTAGTGAAACCAAACCACTGGTTTCAAGGATAACGGTGTTTACACTAACAGCCTGTATACTTTTCCGGGATAAAAAGTACCCAGTGTGGTGCCCAGGATATTAAAGAATAATTGTACCAAGTTTCATCGTAATCGAACCGGTAGTTTTTGCGTGATGCCTGAACAAACAGACAGACAGACAGACAGACCGACAGACAGACAGACAGACAAAAAATTTTTTAATCACATTTTTGGGTTCGGTGTCGGTCAAGTAACACCCCCTGCCATTTATTTTTTGGATATTTTCAATGTACAGAATTTTCACTTCTACAGATTTATTATAAGTATAGATTAATTGAATAAAATAAACTATAATAAGATATTCAAAAAATATTGGATATAGTAAATAGGTAAAACACACAATTAAAGAACAAGTAATAAAATCAACTTAGGGGGGGATGCACTAGGGTAGCCCGCAATATTCAAATTTTCTTAGGCTTTTGCAATTTTCAGTTTATTAACAGGTAATTGTATGGTAATAAAAAAAATTGACGCGGAAGCATTAACATAAATATTCAAGACATGCCCTTCAGAACATATAATTGAACGCGTTAGAACGCGGGTTTTTTAAATTTAGAACTACGGGTGTGGCCTAGCCTTCATTTCATAAGCCGTTGGCGTTTAAGTCGCCAAAAACTTAACGAGAAAAACAATGTACTGAAGCCCTTCATATAAGGCATATCTTGACTTTTTATTTCTATGCGCGGGAGTTACAAATATGCATTACTTAACATATAAAATTATAATAATTTATGTCATCAAAATGACTTTTCTAGATAACATAATCCGTAAACGTTATACTTACTAAATAGGCACATTTACGGATTATGCTAATTTGAAGAGCTATGCTGATGATTTATAATTGACTTAACACATATTTGTTGCTTCCGTGTTTAAGTTTTGACTGCCATACGACTAGAAACTGGGCTGAAAATTGCAAAAATCATATTTGAATTTTACGGGCTACTCTGGCATTTTCACCTTAAAATAGTTTATCAGTTTAAACAAATAAAAACCTTTCTTCCTTGTGACCTCTTATTACAAGCAACAGTTTTCTTTACAAAATTACGATCTACTATCGGTGGTAGATTTATATACAAAACTTTTGAAATGGCATACTTAACAAGTGGCTTCATTTAAAAAAAACTGACTTGTGTCAAAAAACCCGACTGCAACAAACGACTAAATAGTTCTAAATAAATCACTTTTCAGGTTTCGTCCATACTGAACCCTAGTCCCAACTTTCTCGGTCCGTATATATCTACCTCCATGTATAGCTAGAAGGCGCAAAAGTACTGATGGTAAGAGAAGTGCTTGTATGGTTTGTATTTATTTATATTCAGTCATCACAGTCTGTACTTATATAAAATAATTTAAACTCTCGTCTGGCATGTTGCTGAAACATACTGATACCTAAAATGACTTGTTATCAGTTGCACTGGGGCATCATTGTAATGTCAAAGAAAGAGATGTTTCTTATCTTAGAGATCTTCTTATCTTATAAATGAAATGAGAGAGAGACCTCTATGTAATTACCAAAACCCGCTATAATAAAAGCATCAAAGGATGCCACCGACTTTTGCCCACTGCGGTTATTGAATTTTATGACTCTTTTGTTCGGGTTAGGCTTATTGTAAAATTTCTCGAAATGAATTATTTAATAATTAGTCACTACCTGCTTATTTGCACGGAATCTTAAGTAGGTTATTATTAAAGAACAAAATACTTTTTATAGAGATAGGTACACAATAATGTTTTTTTATTTAAAACCAACAAAGAAATTTATTTTTATTTATTTATTCATATAACAATTCGCATTATGTTTGAATTATGCACATTAATTAATTTATAACAGCTAAAAATATAAATTATGAATTTCAAATAGTAAGTTTCACTGCAAATAATTATAATCAATAACATTGAAACAAATAGTGCGTGTGTGAGCGAGAAAGTATTCAGAGTTCGCGCGTCACAACAAAGCACTAATACATACATACCACTCTCATAAAGATATAAGTAATTGCTTTACCAAGTTTAAAAACTGAATATTTTTTCTGCTTATTCTCGTTTAATTATTATACAAGGTGTTGTGTTGCAACCTCGTCAAATTCAAGCAGGTAACTATGCTACTGATTCTCGACATGAATCTGATGAATCAATAATAAAATAAGTAGGCATTTGTTTGTGGGACACGCATATTAAAACGCGGCCTGTCTGACACCGCACTGTAACTGCCCTTTTTTACACACACATATACTCAATACTCAATACATTTATTTGCATTCCACAATGTGAACTTAGGTGGTAGGTACATTACAAAATATACATAATTTTAGATCATTGTGGACCCTGTCGGGCACAGCAAGATAGAATAGAGGAAGAGGGCTATTATTATATTATTATTTGAAAAAGTATAATATTAATGTTTTTACTACTACTCACTTCAACTTTGTTATTTTTGGTATTAATTTTATTTATCATTAAAATATTCATTAATATTATAATAGCATTTGTGGACTAGGTATTGTTTTAGTTTATTTATAAATATATTAAATTTTTGTTCATTTTTAATTGCTTTTGGTAATTGATTATATATTTTAACTGACATTACTAAAGTGCTTGCTGAGTGTATTTTTAGTTTAGAGCCACCAGGTAGGTTTAGCCTATTTTTGTGTCGTAGTGTATATTTAGTTTGTATGTTTTCTCGTGTAGTGAATAATTGTTGGTTATTTCTAACAAATTTGCATATTTCTAGGATATATATACAGGGAAGTGTTAAAAGTTTGTGTTCTTGGAAATGTGGTTTGCAGCTGTCTGTGTCTTCTATGTTAACTAAGATTCTGATTAGACGTTTTTGTAGTGTGAAAAGTGTAGGTGCATGTGTACTGTTTCCCCATAATATTACGCCATAGTTTAACCATGCGTATGCATAGGCAAAATACGTAACCAGGGCTGTCTGAAGGTTTGTAGTTTTTTTTATTTCGCGGAGGGCATAGGCAAATTTAGATAATTTTGATCGAATTTTTTTAATGTGTGATTTCCAATTTAAAAACGCGGCCGCTTTTAGGATACAATAACGCGATTCTGTTCTTTGAAAGTGGTGTATTTTGAAATACTGTCAAACTTAAATAACTAAAAAAAAGTATGTATTCATTATTTACCAGGGATCGTAATTTTATTTGATTATTTATGTCTTTCCTAGCAGCCTCTTGAAATTTGACGATGATGCAAAACAACAGCTTGTATTTATCAAATACTTTTATTGATGTAAAACAAACTAGAAAGTATTCAATTACTTACACAAGATAACATTTGCATGATAAACTTTGCACTTTGCATCGTCAATAGTTTTATTTATAAATTAAGGTATTTTAAAACAACACAATTTACCTTGACAATAATTAAAATAATTTACTACTTACGCTCATATGCAGCTGCTCAGCGATTTGACTAATATTAAATCCTTGTTCATGCAAAATTATTACATATTTGATTATTTCTTTGCATATAATAATAATAATATCCCTGGACATTTCACACAGCGCCATCTAGTCCCAAGCTAAGCAACCTAATGCTTGTGTTATGGTAACAAGATGGCTGATAAACTACTTATATACATTTTTTTTTTTTTGTAAATACATACATATTATAGATAGAAAAACACCCAGACTCGGAACAAATACATGTAGGTCATACAAATATTTGTTCCGTGCGGGAATCGAACCCGCGACACGCAGCGCAGCAGTCAATCGCTTAACCACTGCGCCAACCGTGAGAGAGATTCCTAAAAGACATTATGCACAAAAATTATCCACAACAGGTCGGAGTCCAATATACTCGCATAGGTTAACGTTTAGGCAATCAAGGGTCAGGTAAACAGCTCAATGGTCAATATTCAAAAGGTTCGGTAAGCGCGCCCAGGTCAAATAGTTCGTCCGTAAAATTCAAAAAAGGAGTACCTACACGTGATACGTCACTAAGCTGCGCAGTGCAGGTTGCAACTAATTGCGTTATCGCTTTCCTAATAGGCCAAACCTTTTAGGGGGCGTGGTTTGGCGCCGCCGCAGTATTTAGGCAAAAAAAAATTTAAGTGAGCAGGCGGAAAAGGCCGTGATAGTACCCTCTTAATCACCACTAATGAGACACAATTGGTTTTCTATTGTAATTAGCCACAAAGGGCCCGCGAGATAGATGGCATTCTGGGGAAGCACATACATTTTATCCTGTTAGCACGTTCCCGTGGGATAATTTCCGACATCCACGCGGGCGAAGCCGCGGGCAGAAGCTAGTTTTAGAATAAATGACTGAAAATTTAAAAATAGAATGATTTTATTTTCAAGCGACATTTTAAATAGGTATATTTTGCAATGGTAATTAAACTTTATATTTAGGTAAGCATTAAGGTTTATAATAAACTGAAGTTAAACTTTTTTCTAAGACATGTAGATGTTTACGTGTGTGCAAACGTGGCCACTTGAGCGACTGATTTTTGTTCCTGATCCTTAATCTAGTACTATTATTGATCGAAGTACCTATATTATAATTAAGTGACGTCAACTCATCACGTGACATTAAGTGACATCAATACATCGACTATGTTTTAGAACTACCTTCAATATTTTTCTTTGTGTTTACCTACTTTGAGTATTACGAGAATTATAATAAACCAATAAATAGTAATTATTAAAACTAAAGATACATTTTATATGAGCTAGATATTTTTGTGCTATCGAAAATAAACCGCCCATTTAGGGTCGATTTATACTAGCGCAGAGTCGAAGCGCATCGAAGCGTCTATCCAAAACTGAACATAACAAAAACCTTAACTCCACAGCGTAACGCACACATTACTTCGGAGATTTTAAAAAGACGTGCGCATTCGTCGGAATTCGCGCGTCTGCGCGCGAACAACGCTGATTGGTGCGCGCGCATTCTCGTGTATCCACGCGCCCACTAGCGAACCAAGTTGGTTCGCTCGTTGGACGCGTTGGTTCGGGTTAGGGGTCATTCGGCCCACTATGGAACTCGGACCGCGGACCAGTTACCCCTTTTAAAAATTGATAATGGTTAACTGGGCCCACATCTGTTTTATTAAGCTCATTGTTGCGACCTTTTTATATATTTTATGGTTTTTTACTCTTTATACATGTTGTCAAAATAAAAGTCAGTTGTGTCAGTGATTCGTAATTTTATTGAATTATAAAAACTACAGTCCACATTTTGCCTACACTCATCTTAAACATTACAAAAAGCATTTTTGTCGATACTCATGTTTGTAAGAGAAACTACACTTCGGGAAAAATGATGCGTTAGTGTGACAAATGTTTTCCAACTCGTAGATAAATTAGAAATGGATAGAGGTGAGTTTTGAAAATCATTCAAAACTCACCTGTATCGATTTCTAATCAGCTCAATTATACCACAATACTATTTTTTTTTTATCTAAACTACTTAGACATTGCTTGCGATTCAAATTTTACGTGTTTTATCTACGAGTTGGAAAACATTTGTCACACTAACGCATATTTTTTCCCGAAGTAGGTACTCTTACAAACATGAGTATCGACAAAAATGCTTTTTCTAATGTTTAAGATGAGTGTAGGCAAAATGTGGACTGTAGTTTTTATAATTCAATAAAATTACGAATCACTGACACAACTGACTTTTATTTTGACAACATGTATAAAGAGTAAAAAAGCATAAAATTTATAAAAAGGTCGCAACAATGAGCTTAATAAAACAGATGTGGGCCCAGTTAAGCATTATCAATTTTTAAAAGGGGTAACAGGTCCGCGGTCCGAGTTCCATAGTGGGCCGAATGACCCCTAACCCGTTGGTTCAACCAACGCGTCATCAGTCGGAAATTGGCCTGCGTCGGTGTCACAATGGACTCGGACGAAAAATTAATTTACCTGGTGCAAAAATATGAATGCCTATTTAATCCAAAAGCTAAAAATTATAGTGACAAACATTCCAAAAATAATGCTTGGGAAAAAGTTAGCGGGAAATGAAATTATCTGGTAAGTAAAGCAAGTATTTATTACTACGCAATATTTTCGCTGTCGTGCGATGTTGCCGTTGTGGTGCGGCGCGGGGTGGCGCCAAAAAAAACTTTTTGACAATTATCTCTTGCTTAACATCGTGTTATCATTTCATTTTGCCATGGTACTGCCCCATGTTCAGAAATGAAATAAGTTTTGAAGTTCTCTCTGATATTCATCGCGTCCACGTTTTGATTACCGGTTATGTCCATGTCTTGGCTGTCAAATGAATAATTTTGTAAAATGTTGTTATTAGACAGGGCAACGTCTTCAGACCCAAAATCTTCCAAAGTGTAATTATGCAGGCACGTGCATGCAAGAATCAGCGTATCTAAAAACTTTGGTTGCATTCTTATACGTTTTTGAAAAACTTCAAATTTCTGTTGTAATATTCCGAATGAACTTTCCACTAGACGCCTTGCTCGACTTAAACGATAATTAAAGATTTTCTTCTCGCTATCGTTTAATACCTGACTTCCAGGATAAGGTCTCATAATGTGTTCACACAGAGGGAATGCTTCGTCCCCAACAAGAACATGAGGAACTGGTATTGTCGTACCTGGCAAGCATTTATTAGGCGGTATACCAAGCATATTATTTTGTAATAGTTGTCCAAATTTGGAACTGCTTAATATGCCGCTATCGTTGTTACGCCCAAATGCACCAACGTCTACTACAATGAATTTATATTTAGCGTCAGTAATAGCTAACAAGACAGTGCTGAAAAACTTTTTATAATTGTAGTAGAGACTTCCGCTGTTGCAGGGTGCCCTTATATTGACATGTTTGCCGTCAATCGCTCCTATACAATTAGGGTAATTCCATAATCTTCTAAAATCTTCCTCTCTTTTAACCCATGACTCTGTCGTTGGTTTTGGCATAACAATGGGTCGTAAATATTTCCAAATTGCGGCACAAATTTCGTGTACAATCTTCCAAACTGTAGCATAGCCCATTCGAAAAGTATGAGCCAGTGCTTTGAAACTGAAAGCAGTAGTTTTTTTTTTTTTTTTTCTCTTTATTTTAAGGGCTTTATCGCTGGGCGATAACGTCGCCCTGTAACATCAGCACAATCGATTAACCTAAAAACACATAACACTTATTTTAAAACAAAGAAAGCTAGTTTGTACAGTATCCTAGCTTGTTCCGATAAAGGATATGCCAGGATAGCATTACACTCTCCAACATCATACTTATTTATAGAGCCAAGTAAACTAAATCTCAAAGCCCCATTCCGCACACACTCCATCAAAACATGTTGCACATCTTCGACTACTCCACATTCTTCACAGTTGAGTGATGTTACCTTTTTCATCAGAAAACCGAACTTCTTTGATGGGATGTGACCGGAACGAAGTCTTAGTGCCATAACTAAATCCTTTCTGCTAAGCATATTTTGATCGGTCCAATTATACACTGGAAGCTGTGGTTGTATGGTCTTGTACCAAATTCCCTTTTCTGTTGACCTCTGGTTAAAGTATTCACTCCACATGTCTATACCCTGCTGTTTAATTAATCTTATATAATCCGTATATAAAGGAGGAATATTTACAGAAATACCATCTGACACGGCTTGGTTGGCCAAAAGATCTACTCTTTCGTTATCCTGAATCTGTACGTGAGACGGGATCCACTGTAAGACTACCGTTATTGACTTTTGAGCAAGTTTGAATATAGACTCCAAAATCGTGTAGGCTATCGGTACTCCTTGCACGGACGAAGTGCACCGAGCCAAGTGTTGCAGCGAACTCTTCGAGTCTGTTAGAATCAAAAATCAAAATCAAATCAAAAGTCATTTATTCAAATTAGGCTGAGAGTCAGCACTTTTCGAACGTCAAAATTACAAAAGACAGTCCCCCAAAAACGCCCGCCCTTCACCACTTCCTAGTGCTATCGCTGGGAAGAAGAAGTGGCGGAACAAACTTCCCAGCAGCACAGCTGTCTGTTCAGTTAGAATATAGTGCATGTATACAATACTAGGAACCTATGTTCAGTCATTAACATTACAAGAAACTTAAATTATTTGCCATAAAATATGTCAGCTAGCCACGCCAATATACCAACAAATATAATAAAAACTATACGTACTCAAGCTGAAAAATAATTAATTCAAATGGAAATAAAAACTTACTACCTAAATAAAAGCCTCCAGGCATAAAGGGCGTGACAGCTTACATATTTATGCATAGCTGGGTTCTGGTCACATAGCTGTCACTTGAGTCACAGATGAAAAACTAGGACCATTGAAGTAAAATAAATAAATAAGTTAATACTAATTGTGGAATAGAGTAATGGACTGTATGAAATTTACGTTATTGTGATAGGTAAGAGAGGAAGTTCTGTATGAACGGAGTGCTTCCCGTTCGCCCAGTCAAGGAACAATCAACTAAGAAAATTCGAGTACGACTCACCTTTTCTCAGCTGCGGCCACTTCTTGATGCTTTCTTTATTGGAAAGATGATCACGGAGTCCGGCACGTTGCACAAGACACGGTATTGTACAAATTGTCCTTGTTTTATAATTTTCACTCACGGAGCTAAAAGTTTCGATGCTGTTCGAACGAGGCGCGCACGGGTTTCCTGCCTTGCCTATACGTTCTGCGCAGATGGCGCGCAGATCGCGTTGTTGCAGTGACATGCAGCACGGTGCAGCCAATAGCGTGCCGGTATGGCGAGCGCACAAGAACATTCAAAGCTGAATTGTCCAATCATGGGCTATATACAGAACATACCCCCTACCGAAACCATAGTGATGGTTTCTAGAAAACTAAAATTACCCTATAAAGGAGAGACCTAAGATAAACACTAAGCTAAGTACCTATATCTAACAAAAACGTTTTGTTTGAATCTAATTGGTATAGGGTAATAAACAGAGTTTGTTGGTTGGTCTTTGTAAGACACTTTTTTCGGTGCGCAACGTCACACACCGGACTATTCCGTCGGGACCTGGATGTAATTTCTCAATCTTACCGAGAGGCCAATTACAGGAGGGAACATTATCAGTTTTTATTATAACTAAATCTCCAACCTTTGGGTTCGAGGAGGATGTAAACCACTTAGCTCTCTGCTGAAGCGTATTTAAATACTCATGACTCCAACGTTTCCAGAAAAGTTGGGAACACTTCTGTATATACTGCCAACGTGACAGTCTGTTAACATTTACCTCTTGAACGTCATACTCGGGTATAGATGTCAAGCTTCGACCAATGAGAAAGTGTCCGGCGGTTAAAACATTAAATTCGTTGGGATTATCACTAGCCGGTAGTGGGCACAAGGGCCGCGAATTTAAAATGGCTTCTGCCTTACAAAATATCGTGGAAAGTTCTTCAAACGTTAAGGACTTTTCCCCTACACTACGTACTAAATGATATTTTGCTGACTTTATTCCAGCTTCCCAGAGACCACCCATATGTGGAGCACTGGGTACATTAAATTTCCAATCGACCTGCCTTTTAGCGCAGCCATCCGAAATGTTATTTTGACTCTCACGCAAGAACCTTTGAATTTCAGACAGATGTTTACTTGCGCCAATAAAGTTAGTGCCGCAGTCAGAATATAGTACAGCGCATAGGCCTCGACGAGCTACGAATCTGTCCAAGCACGCAAGGAAACAGTCGGCGGAGAGAGAAGATAACACTTCAAGATGGACTGCTTTTGTTGAAAAGCAGACGAACAATGCAAGATAAGCTTTTGTCACTTTAGCATTACGAAGTAAGCTTTCTTTAATTAAGAATGGACCTCCGAGATCAACTCCGACGGTTGAAAATACCTTATTAGGTATCAACCGAGTTGGTGGCAAAGGTGCCATTTCGGGTTGTAGTAAAGACGGTTTACATTTAAAACACGTTTTACATTTACATAAAACGGATCTAATGACGCTACGAGCAGACAATATCCAAAAATTCTCATTAATTATACTTTGTAAGGTTCGCGGGCCTACATGTAAATAGAGTTTATGTAAATAATTGATCAATAGTTTAGTAAATAAACTATGTTTTGGAAGAAGTCGCGGATGTTTAGCATTATAAGGAAGTTCGGAATGTCCGATGCGACCCCCTACCCTGAGGAAGCCATCGGAATCAAGAAATGGAGATAACTTACGTAATGATGGTACGTTTTTTTTATCTTTTATCATTTTAATTTCAGCTTCAAAATAAGCATTTTGAACCAATTTTATCAATTTATCGCGAGCTTCGTTTAACTCGAAGGTTGATACTACTCCAGACTTGTGAGAGTTCATATCACCCTTTCTGTGTCTAAATCTTAAGATCCAAGCAAACGATCTTTGCAATTTGGAAAATGAAGAAAACTGTTGAAAGATTCTTTCACAAAATTCTGTTTTAGATTCATTAAATTTATCATTATTACTTTCAGTCAATAAACTAACCGACGCTTTTAATTCCGGTAGTTTATTATTACTCTCATTAACAAACACCGTCATGGGCCAATCGACATAATCTTTATACATCCAATCAGCGCCCTCTAACCAACTTTGATTACAACTGACAAGTTGTGCCGGAGACGCTCCGCGAGAACAAATGTCAGCTACATTATTTTCGCTACACACGTGCCGCCAAAATTGAAGGGGTAAAACTTCTATAATTTGAGTAACACGATGACTGACAAAGGTTTTCAGTTTATATGGTTCCGTTTGCAGCCATGACAGTACGACTGTCGAGTCTGAGGCTGCTGTTATTTTATTAATTTTGACGCGAGTAAATGTGTCAACTACGAACTTCATTAATTTGCTCAACAAGACAGCACCCATCAACTCCAACCGAGGAATCGTTACAGGTTTTATTGGTGCAACTTTAGATTTCGAGATCACTAAACGAACCTTTACATTACCCTGTTGGTCGCGACTGATCACATACACGCATGCTGCGTAGCCACACAACGACGCGTCACAGAATCCAACTAAGTCACATTCCGTTTCACTCGGTAATAGCATGTGACGTTCAATACGTAACTCTTGTAACAAGGGGAGTTCAGAAATAAAAGTTTGCCACGATTTTTTAATGTTATCTGGCAACTTTTCATCCCACCCGATACCTAGCTTCCACAGCTCTTGCATGATCTGCTTCGCTACAAAAGTGCATGGTGCGATAAAACCCACGGGATCGTAAATCGACGCTAGTAATTTTAGCACTGATCGTTTTGTTAACTCTTTGTCTGTTAAATTAACCGAAAAAATAAAATTATCAGATTTTGGAATCCATTTAAGACCTAAAACCTTAATGGTACAGTCGTTTTCATCTTTAACGAATGTTACTGAATTTTCCCTCTTTTCAAATGGAACGCGTTGTAGTAACTTCTCACTGTTACTCATCCACTTTTTTAAAGTGAAGTTGGCACTTTCAAACATACCAATTAATTGATCTTGTACTAAGCAAGCTTGCTCAAAAGTATTACAAGAATATAGAACATCATCCATGTAAACACCCTCACGGAGGACCTGAGCAGCGAAAGAAAAACGTTTTCCTTCATCGTTAGCTAATTGAAGTAGCGTCCGAATTGCTAAAAATGGTGAACTACTGAGTCCGTATGTTACAGTTTTTAATTCGTATAATTTTATTGGATCGTTAGGCGATTCCCGATATAAAATGTGTTGATATAGGCGATCTTCTTTTCTTAAGGCAATAGCACGATACATTTTACAAACGTCACTAACTAGACAGTATTCAAATAGTCTGAATTTCAAAATTATTGCCGCAATATCCGGATACAACTTAGGGCCGACTAATAGAATATCATTTAGAGACACGTTATTGCTACTTTTCGCAGACGCGTCGAACACTACACGTAACGGAGTGGAGGTACTACTAGGTCGCAAAATACTATGATGTGGAATTATATATTTGCTAGGTTGATCACCCTGATAAAGCTCCATATGACCGAGGTCTTCATATTCTCGCATAAATTCCTTGTACTTATCATTTAGATCAGGAGTTCGCGCGAGTTTACGCTCCGTATACAATAACCGACGCTCAGCCACAGCACGCGTTTGACCTAGCGGCGAGCGTTCGGGCGCAAACGGCAGCGGAACCACGTATTGCCCGTTTGATTCTCGAGTATGTTCATTAGAGAATATTTCCTCAGCTAACTGATCCAATGGATTTATTGAAGGTGTGCACGGCACTTCCTCAATTTCCCAAAAATCGCGTAACGATTTATCAATCGATTGTTCTTCGTCATATGAAACTGATAAATTAAGATTTTGCGAACTATTAGTATTATTATTATGTGGATATAATTTTCCACTAATAACATAACCAAAAACTGTTTTAATAACACTCGGAATACTATCCTTAATTACTTGCGGTTTATCTGTAATGATATCTGGCACTATGTCGTTACCTAACAAAATATCTATTCGCGAACGCTTAAAAAACAATGGATCTGCTAACCTATAAGTGCCATATTCATTAATTACATTATCTGTGAAAGATACATTAGGCATATCAGCGGACACCTTTGAAATAACTACTAAATTAACGCTAAATGTCGGACTATTCGCATGTCTTGGTTTTAGTGTACAAGTAATCATGCCTTGATTTTTAACGATGCCCCCACCTATACCGTGAATAGTAAAAGGACATTTTTTACGTTGTAATCCTAATTTCTGAGCACAATCAGTAGTTATGAAAGAACTTTGAGCTCCAGAATCGATGACTGCACGGCAGTCTTGATATTGACCAACACAGTCAATAACATGCGCACGGGTGGTACCTAACACTACTCCGTATCCGCAGCTATCACTAAATAATGCTTGCTGAATGGAACAGTTCGTGTCACTTACGAAGTGAGACGAAACGAGCGCTTGCTGCGCGTGCGAAAGAGACGGCTGCACGGTCTGTGTATCCGCCACGGCCAATATTCGCGCGCTTTCCGTCGCATTATCTTTATGTAATAAGTAATGATGCGGTGATGAACATACCCCGCAGGTCATGGTACTTTTACAAGCATTAGACTGATGGTCGGATTTAAGACAATTATGACACAGATTAAGTGAATGAACACGGTTCATTCTTTCATCGACCGACAATTTACGAAATTGATCGCATCGATAAATCATATGATTTTGTTTACAAATCACACAAGAAAAGTTCGAATTATTATTATTACGGTTGTTATTATTATTGTTCGAAGTACGTGCCGTATTGAGAACTGACTTAGACGAAGATCTAGTTTGGCTTTTATTTTGTGTATTACTAGATTTCGACGTGTTATTTGAAGAGCTGTTTATAAAAGTGTGTTCTAGAACTTTAATTTGTTTGTTTACAAAATCCATTAGTTCCGCAAATGTAGGTATCGACTTTTGATCACGGCTTTCTTCGAATAATTTACGCGTATGCGGGTCAAGTCTTTGTAATGCCAAATGACACAATAAGAAATCATCTAAGTTATTTATGTTTAATGCTTGAATCGCTTTAAGTGAATGATCAAAGGTTTCTATAAATGAAGTCAAGTTCGACGTAGAATCTTTAGTTAACGGTGAAAAGTTCAACATTTTATCGAAATACCTACATGCTAGCGTTCTGTGGTCGTGATATTTGTCAACTAAATTTTGCCAAACTAATTTGTAATTAGCGGCCGTGATAGGTAGATTTTTAACAATATTTAAAGCAGAACCTTTAACGCATGAAAGTAAATAATGGTATTTATCGATATCTGAGAAATTCCTATTGTGAACTAATGATGAGAACGTGTCATAAAAAGTTATCCAATTTTCAACTTCACCGTCAAATTGAAATAATGTTAACTTCGGTAACGCTGGTTGTACTACAAAATCATTTTTGTCCAACGCAGGAAGGAATTCGGTTTCTGGTTTTGAATGCTTCATAGCGATTAACTGACATGCATTATACATTTCGTCAAATGTTTCGAGTTCACTAATCGACATTTTAGCAGTCGGTTTAATTTGTATTTCTATTTCGTACAAATCAAAAATGGTGGATTCAAACTTATTACGAACACTTTCCATTTCCGACAATAATACCGTAAACAATTGCAATTTATCTGGATCTGTTCCCAACTTTTTTGAATAGTCATAAAGCTTTTGTATTTTCGTAAATAAATATTCTTTTCTAACTAATAAGATTTTTTGCTTCGTTTGTAAAACTTCCGCCATCTTGGACGCGTAGTTTTACCAAGAATAAATGAAAAATTCGGGCTGGAATAACTAGAATCCGGGCTCGAATGGACCAGAATGTGGAATAGAGTAATGGACTGTATGAAATTTACGTTATTGTGATAGGTAAGAGAGGAAGTTCTGTATGAACGGAGTGCTTCCCGTTCGCCCAGTCAAGGAACAATCAACTAAGAAAATTCGAGTACGACTCACCTTTTCTCAGCTGCGGCCACTTCTTGATGCTTTCTTTATTGGAAAGATGATCACGGAGTCCGGCACGTTGCACAAGACACGGTATTGTACAAATTGTCCTTGTTTTATAATTTTCACTCACGGAGCTAAAAGTTTCGATGCTGTTCGAACGAGGCGCGCACGGGTTTCCTGCCTTGCCTATACGTTCTGCGCAGATGGCGCGCAGATCGCGTTGTTGCAGTGACATGCAGCACGGTGCAGCCAATAGCGTGCCGGTATGGCGAGCGCACAAGAACATTCAAAGCTGAATTGTCCAATCATGGGCTATATACAGAACACTAATAACAATAACCTGTCAGTAAGCTGATTCTGGAGAAAGAACATGAACATTGTCTTGAGTTAATTAGGGCGACCAACTATTCTTATCGTGTAAGTAGTCGTTGATGGAATAGTAAGCCTTTGAGCAAAGGTTAGATTTTACTTGAGCTTTAAACGCATTGAAAGGCAAGTCTAGCAAAGAAGAGGGTATCTTGTTATAAAAGGTTATACCAAGCCCAACAAATGAGTTATGAACCTTATGAAGCCGGTGAAAGGGGGCACGTAGTTTGTCCTTATTTCTAGTGTTAACACTGTGAATTTCACTGTTTTTAGTGTACAAGTGCAAATTTTGCCTAATATATAAAATGTTGGCGAAGATGAATTGTGATGCAACCGTGAGAATACCAATATCTTTAAAAAAATCTCTTAGAGAAACTCTGGCACCTAGCTGGTAAATTGCTCGAACAGCTCGTTTTTGAAGGACAAATATATTTTGTATATCAGCGGCTTTGCCCCACAGCAGAATACCGTAGGACATAACACTGTGAAAATAACTAAAATAGACTAAACGAGCTGTATCAACGTCAGTGTATTGTCTTACTTTCCTGACGGCGTAGGCAGCCGAACTGAGCCTTCCTGCTAGACTTGATATATGAGGTCCCCACTGAAGTTTGGCATCTACTGTTAGTCCTAGAAAAATTGCCGAGCCTACTGTTTCAAACACCTCTTTATTTAAGACGATGTTGGGTCCTAGATTTCTGACATTCGGTAAGGCAAACTTTACACATTTCGTTTTCTTGGCATTGAGAACTAGGTTATTTGACGTAAACCAATCTGTAACTATTGAGAGTGCACTGTTTACGTCGTCAAAATCTTGTCTATTCCTGTCTACTTTAAAAATAAGAGAGGTATCATCTGCAAACAGTACAACGTCACAGATGCCCTTCAAATGGAATGGTAAATCATTGATATATACTAAGAACAAAAATGGACCCAGTATTGAGCCTTGCGGAACACCTAACTGAACTGGTAGCCCGGAAGATTTCGCGCCATTAACATCTACACATTGGACCCTATTATGTAAATAAGAAATTATTACGTTGAGAGCCACGTTTCGGACACCGTAATGACGTAACTTACGCAAAAGCGTATCATGGTGCACGCAATCAAAGGCTTTGGAGAGATCACAGAAAACTCCAATAGCATTTTGTGATTTCTCCCATGCGTCAAATATGTGTCTCAGCAGAGCAACACCCGCGTCTGTAGTTGAACGACCCTTTGTAAAGCCATATTGCTCATTATGGAGGAGGCTGTTTAAATTAAAATGTCTTAGCAACTGCTTGAGTATTAACTTTTCAAATATTTTGCTAAACGCAGGTAAAATAGAAATAGGCCTGAAATTGCCAACGTCATTCTTATTACCTGATTTAAATAATGGTATGACTTTGCTACTCTTCATGAGGTCAGGAAAAGTTCCTAAATCAATACATTTATTAAAAGTAACAGCTAGATAGGGGGCTACGATGTCTATTATATTACTTAAAAGTTTAATGGAGATGCCCCAATAATCACCGGTGTTTTTAGACTTAAGTGTATTAAAAATATTAACTACATCACGCGGGGTTACATGTTCGAAACTAAATAAAGGACTACATTTAGGTACACTACTATGCAAAAGGTCTTCAGCTTTAGACGGGGACGAATTTAAGGAGCGAGTCGTAGTTATCGGTATGTTGGCAAAAAACTCATTAAATGCCTCAGCTACATCAGCTGCATTATTAACTAATTTGTTGTCGACCATAATCTCAAGTTGTTTTTCTTGTTTAACAGATTTACCCGTTTCATTGTTAATAATTTTCCAAGTGGTTTTTACTTTATTATTAGAATTTTTAATTGTATCGCCTAAAAATTTTGATTTAGCAAAAGCACCTTTTGGAAGGGGCGACTAGAATCAATTTTATTTTAATTTTAATTTTGACGTTCAAAAGTGCCTTTAATGTGCCTATTTGAAATAAATGATTTGACTTTGACTTTGACTTTGACTTTGCACTAATCTTTTTGAATAATTTTGAATAATTTTTGACATATTCTAGGAAAGGAGTATCAAACCTGTATTTTTTCAAACCATATAACTCGTATAGTCTCGCTCTACTTTTATAAATTCCCGGAGTAGCCCATTGATTAAAGCCAACAGAGGAACCATTAACGTTAATAGTTTTGGTCTTAAAAGTGGATTGGTACTCTTTTTGCACAACATCAAAAAGGGCACCATAAATTTCATTGGGATTCTCGTATTCTACTATAGATGGTGTAATTCTATGAGCTATATTATTTTTAAACATTTTGCAACGACTGGCTGTATAAGGCCTGCATTCAAGTTTATGCGGTTTTTTATGTACTGGCATGGGGAAGCTAGCTAATAAACCACAGTGGTCGGACGTTAAATCAGTTAACACTAATTTATGTTTGGCACCACAATCACTAAATACATTATCAAGACAAGTTGACGAAGATGCTGTGATCCTAGTAGGTTCAAAAAACAAGTTAATTAAATTATAAGACCTAAAAAGATTGAGAAGTCTAATACTTAATGGAGTAACATCTAAAATATTAATATTGAAGTCTCCACATAATATAATGCTTTTGTTACTTGATTTCAACCTATTGAGAGAATCTTCCATTACCGATTCGAAACTAACAAAATCCCCAGAGGGGGGTCGATAAACGCAAATTATAACATATCGCTCAAGTTCAACACAAGACAACTCTATAGTGCGCTCGATTGAAAGATTAACTAAATCTAAACGTTGTTTACATTTTAACTTGTTTGAAACAAGAACTAAAGAGCCACCGCGAATAGCACTTTTTCTTACAAATGCACTCTGTACGGTAAAGTTTTCATCATTAATAAACACTACTTCATGTTCTTTCAACCAGTGTTCAGTCAAACATAACACCTGAACATCATAGAACTCCATAAATAAACTTAATTCTAGCTCTTTGCCGGACAGACCCTGCATATTTTGATGTACAACATTCAACATATGCGGCTGACCCGTTGTCTCACCTAATAGTTTAAACTACAAGGCGTATCAAAAGTAGTGTTAGTATCAGTACTAACAGTAATCAATGGTACACTACAAGTACCAGTGTCACTGAGTATATTGTATGCTAAAAGATTAGCAATTTGTCTCCTACAACTAGGTGGCAAATACATAGTATAATTTGTCAGTTTGTAATCAGTAATGAATTGATTACAATCAAAATATAAAATAGCATCACTGTGACGACAAGTCCTATTATAAATGAACATATTTAAATTATAAATATGCTTATTTTGCTCATCAGTTAAATGATAGGAATAAGCTATCCCCATTTCCCCCCCCATCCCCATTAAACTATCCCCATATAATAATATAACAGTTGAACTGGGGTTTATTTTTGAGAATGACAAACTTATCATGACTAATTGAGTTAATATAAGAAAGAGCCTCTGCTATTGCAATTAACTCGACATGCATAATGGAGATATCAGAGTCTATAGCAATTTTGACATTTGTATTAAATTGTGGATCCCAAACCGCCGCGCCACTACCAGCACTACTCTTAGAACTATCTGTGTAGATCTTATGAAAATCAACATACTCCTCTACTATAAAATTTGTGCAGATTTGTCTCAGACCGTTGTAGTCATAATGTCGTTTAGGCTTATTTATAGATGGAATATTATATTTAATAGTCTTATGAACATTGATGTTGCTGACCCATGTCCCCAGAGAAAACATTTCAATTAACCTAACTGAGTGGACTGCAGAAGATTTATGTTCATTGTAAATTGAGACCAATAGAGGTTGCTTTCTACCTCTCCAATATTGAGAATTATTAATGTTTAAAGTTAAAGACTCAATCAGATTAATCGCAATGCTGTCCCGAAAAGACATACATTTTAGACAGTATTTGCCACCTAGAAATTTCCTGCGAATATGTAATGGAGATAGATTTAATTCACTCTCCATCACGTGGGTGCTTCGAATAAAGCCACCTATAACACGAAGAGCTTTGTTTTGCGCTTTGTCCAATTTAGATAAATGGCACTTGTAACTACAATCATACAAGAAGCTACCGTAGTCTAACCTACTGCGGATTAAAGAGATATATAGTCGACGCAGGTGTTTAGGGTGAACACCCCAACCAGGACCTGCTAACTAAAACCTTTTGAACCAATTCATTAATATGTTTCCCCCATCTGAGCGACTGATCCAACCACATTCCCAGGTACTTAATGTTATTCACTACAGAAAGATTACAATTATTTACTTCTAACTTAACAGGTTGTCTGCACATACCTCTCTTAAAAATACAGACCTTAGTTTTAGTAGGAGATATTTCTAAGCCCAGATTAATAACTATGGAATTAAACTTATTTAAAGCAAGCTGTAACTCTGAGACAACTGAATTGACATTAGGACCTGATTTAAATATAACAAAATCGTCAGCATATTGAGATATATCAACGTTCGTAATAGCTTTACAAATATTGTGAGTTGCAACATTAAATAAAAGAGGGGAAAGTGGGTCTCCCTGTGCCAACCCTCGTCCCGTAGACCTCAAATATTCCTTATTATTAATTGAAATTTTAAGTATTCTCTCATTCAAGAATCTCCACAAATATGAACAGATCTTACGGCCTACTAAAAGTTTATCGAGAATGTTCAATAAACTAACGATATCGACATTACTGTAGGCGTTATTGATGTCAATAAAACAGCCAACTGTGACAAGATTCGAACTAAAACCAAGTTGAATCTTTGTCGTCAATGTAAAAAGACTATCTAAACATGACTTAGACTTACGGAAACCTACAGTATTATCGGAGAATATGCGTCTACGTTCGAGATACCATTCCAACCGTTTGTTCAAAATTGAGTGAAAAATTTTGCAAAGGCATGACATCAGAGAAATAGGTCGAAGAGAAGACGATAGACCCGAAATTCGTCCTGGTTTAGGAATAGGAATTATTTGAATATTGCGCCACTGTCTTGGAACACAACTAGAATCGTAAAATTTACTGTACAGAGAAAGTAATAATAGTTTACCGATGGCTGGAAGATTCTTGACCATAGAAAACGAAATTTCGTCACCACCAGGTGCCGTATCTTTTGATTTTATGGAATTTTCTAATTCATGAATAGAGATAGCAGCTTCTAATTTATTATTGCAGGACTGAAAGCAGGGTTCAGGGGGAGAAACGTAATCAGGCGTTAGGTCATTGAGAAGCCTTTCTGCTAAACTTGAATCGACGTGTTGATATTTAGATTTACGGCCTTTTACCCATCTCATTTTGTTCCACATATCACTGGCAGAAGTTGTTGCATCAATACTTGAACAAAAACTTCTAAAGTTAGCACATTTTGCCTTACGCTTTTTTTCCTGCAATAGTGCGTAATTTTGAGGCGAAGGATTACGTCTAAACTTTGCTAACGCTAAACGTCGTGACGCCACCGATCTAGATAGGTCAGGGCTCCAGTACGGTTTTGGTTTAAATTTAGAGTTGATATGTTGCGGAATAACAATTTGAGGGATATGGGCATCTGCTGCTTTTTGTAAAGTGTTTTCAAAGAAGTCATAACACAATTGTGGATCTATTGGGGCGGTTGAATCACGGAGGATGCTTTCTACGGACGAAGCATATTTCTCCCAGTTAGATTTTTTAAAATTTCTTTTACGAATGTTTTGCTTAATAACATTGAAATTTGTGGATAATTTAATAATTAGGTGGTCACTCCCTAACGATTCATTTGTAACTTTCCAAATAAAATTTAAAGCCAACTCCACAGAAATAAAAGAAATATCGGGAGAGGATTGTTGTAATACATTATTCACTAATTTTATACGAGTCGGACTACCGTCATTAACCGATATAAAGTCATGATCTATCATAGAATCGAATATCTGAGATCCACGCTGGTCGGTTTTATATAACCAGTTGGAATGGTGACCGTTAAAGTCACCTAAAATTAAAGTTTTGCTATTTGCTATCGAAAATATATTATCCCAATCCCTTGGTAAAGTACGAACAGTTGAAGGACAGTAAACAGCAACGATATTCTCAATATACTGACAATTTAACAATTGAATGCACAAGAATTCAATGCCTGGATTATAATTATCTACAGAACTTGAGTTACAGGCAATGTGTATCTTTCGACTTTGGCTCTCATACCGTATATGTTTACATAGCAAGGTACATATGCCCCTTTGAAACAAAAGACTCGCTTGCAATCCATCCATTAGTATTAACTCCTTTATCGTCAGTATCTTTACATCTACGGTTGAGACGTATTGCTGACAGTATTTCCGCATCACACGAGACATTGCCGACAAATTCCTCAATTGAAAGATCCAATTCTATATCTCTGACAATCCCGTATGATACAGCGACTTCCCATGATTTTTGTGAACGCCAACCCATTTCTTTAAGAACTTTGCAGTTCATCATTTTTTCGACATGAGATTCACTGTCAAACGTGATTATTAATTTGTACGGATTAATATATTTTACGCGTGATATACCGACAATCTCATTAGTTTTAAATAATCTAGCTAACGCAAATTGTTTCGGAAACTTGTCGTCATTGTATACGCATATCTCAACTGTTCCTTCTTCATAGTTACTGCTTATCTCCTGGACTGGAGTTCGTCTCCTTGCGATTCTCTTCCCCAGTCCGTTTACCGTAGTCCAACTTCCGGATGAATCATCCTCCCTGTATCTTTTTCTCCCTAAATTATCGTTATCATCACCTTCTATAATTCCCTTCTCTAGTTGTGCAGGCACCTCCATATCCACTGTTATATCCTCTGAGTCTTACCTTTGTGTATCACTACATTCTTCTATCAATACGTCATTACTCACGCAGTTATTCATCGTTTATTAGCTCTAACGGCCGACCGGCCGAGCGCAGCGGCTCGGTAACGATCGAAAAAGTTCTTATCGCAAAACCGGTAATTAGCGTACTCGTACACACGACTAATTTGCCCGAGGCGCAAATCGAAACTGATAGCAGTAGTTAGAAATCTGTAACAAATTAATGAAACTGTTTTTTTTTCTAGTGGCCGAATGTCAGAAACAATGGAAGAAACTTCGTGAATCGTGACTGATACAAAAAGGCTCTTAGATTGAGACAATATAAAAGCGGTTCTGCGCGAAAAACTGAAAAATCAATTAAATTTAAGGAGTTAGAATTTTTAAAGCCACACCTTCAGAACAGATCACAGACATCAAACCTTGATTTTTCTGATAATAGTTTAGACGTGGACACTGAAGACATCTCAATTATAGAGTCACAAACATCTAACGTCGGGGAAAGTTCACGCTCTGATTCGGCATTATCAAATCATACTACCGGAAATAAAACACTACCCCTATCGCAGAAATTATTCAGACAATATGTCGAGGCCAAAGGAAAGGAAGAAGATCCATTAGATGCGTTTTATCTATCTATGAGTAAATCAGTAAAAAAGATGCCTATACGAATTCAAGCTGAATTAAAACGGGCAATACTTGGCCTGATTACTGACGCAGAAGTAAAACTTGCCTCCGAGGAAAGTAGCGATACTACATCATCTATGACTAATTGCTATGGAACACAACAACAGCAAATTTATTCCTCACCATCAACTTCAACTTACATCCCATCCACTACTTATTGTCCACCAGCTACTTCAACCACACCACCCAACCATACAAATTACGGCACTATATCCAACACAACATCATCTGCTCCACCATCGCCTTACATACCACAACCTATTTCGAGAACACAGCAACAGCGGCAATCGAAGTTTGACGATTTCGAAGAATTTACTTATAATGACTGATAATAATGACCTTAATAACTGTGATTTCACATGGTGAATAATTATTTCAAATTTTTAAATAAAGAGTCTTGAAATACAAGCTTGTTTAATTATGCTATTCTATCTAAGGCATGAAAATATTGATATTTATGTTGAACAGCCAAGAAGTGTTTAACACCTTGCGTGTAAGTTAATAAAGTGCTACAATCGTAAGAAAGCATAAAACTCACCTTAATTAAGCAGACTGATATTCGCTCTTCAACGGAAATGGGTATCGTTAAATTCGTTTCTTGTTTCTCAATGTGTGGTCTCAAAATATTGACTAAGTTTGTAAATTGATCGTAGTCCATTTTATAATAGTCGTAAAAAAAACTCGGGTATCGATATAAATCAACGCAAAAAGTAGTAAATTCACCACAAATACGTCTTTTCTTCCACAAGTTGTGAACACTATAATTCCGCTTTCTTTTTCTTCTTTCTTCGTTTTCTTCAACTTCAGATATAAGTAATATCATAGCAAAATCAATGTCAACCATTTTACACACGTTTCAGCTACGAGAGTCAACTGGCAAGTGATTCAATAGCTCTGCTGTTGATGCCCATTACTACACGTGAGAGTGCGCGCGTATTCTGGCGAATACGCGCGCATTCGTGCGGCTTCGCTTTAGTTGTAAAAAATTTGACGCTTCGATGCGCTTCGACTCTGCGCTAGTATAAATCGATCCTTACCCGTTGCACTAAACAATTGAATCGTCAATTTGGAGGGACCAACTTATATAATCGATATCTTTAAAACGATATATGTTTCGGGCAGCCAATGGCCCTGATTCCCTTGTTCACAAACTAAACTAAATTTAAGTTCTGTGCATCTTTTTCTTTCTATTTCATTAAGAAAAGGACAGAAGATAAAATATTAGTTTAGTCCTGTCAAACTAAGACACTCCATAGACAGATTAGACGTGATTAAAAACATGGCTACCAAAAATACGTCAATTTACGTCAGGCGCTGACTAATTTGACAGGACTAAACTAACATTTATCTTCTGTCCTTTTCTTAATGAAATAGAAAGAAAAAGATGCACTGAACTTAAATTTAGTTTAGTTTGTGAACAAGGGAATCGGCGCCAGTGTCAATAATATTAAGGTAGAATTAAGGTATAATAACACTAAGTAGGTAGAACATTCCAAGGAGTAGTCTGTCAGTTTGGTCCCTCCATCTTGATATCATGATGGAGGGACCAAGCATTTTGTTAAAATATTATGTACACAGATATAGATAGACATAGATAACGCAAAAGCAACTACTTCGCGTGCCCAGCATAAGATGCAGAATCATAAGCCGCCACTTTCGCGCTCAGTCGCATCGGTGTGGCCGCTCTAGTCGGACGTCAGTTAAAAAACTTAAAATGGTTAATTGCGCTGTTATAAATTGTAAAAACAGTTCAAATCTGGTGAGAAAAAATAAAGTAAACGTTTCCTTCCATCGGTAAGTCATTTTGTGATTAATATTATGCGTAATTAATTTTAAAATCAATTATTTTGAATCTAATACGCACAGTAATACCTGGTAATACTAAATTTGAGAAAAACATAGGTCGTCAAAAGTAAGATGCATATTCGTATTACATTGCCGCTTTTAGTTGGAGCAGTTGATGCGATGTTTTGTTTTAACAGGTGATGGATATCGATACAAGTGATACTATCGTATATCGCTTCGGTTTCGTAGTACAGGCACTTTTATCATTTTTCTGTCCATTTTAGCGATTAGTGCTGTTCATGCTATGCAACACCAATCGATTCTCGAGAATCGATTTTGGAAACAGAGGAATGATTTTGTATTTTATAGGTACTTAATTTAAAGACAATTTTAATAAATAGGTTAATCGCAATGTTTCGTGATTATTTTATTTTTCCACATGAACCCATTTTAAAAGAAAAAATGGATTGAGGCGACGGGAATAAAGAATGGTTCCCAACAAAGCATAGCACTATATGTTCAATACATTTTTTGAGGAAGCAAGCTTTGTTGAAGGGAAAAAGCAACGAATATTGACAAAAGAAGCATATCCGACTATTGATCTACTGAAGATCATAAGTATCATAACTGATGAAGTTAGTTAATTGATAAGTCTATGTTACTTTCGAGGTTTTTATTATAAGTGTGTTACAGAATATAGATCCAAAATTTACGCCAGAAAAAGCTTGATCATTTTCATTAACATTCACGTGGAGGGCTTTTTCTGCTTCTGCCTACGTCTGTAATAAGCTCTCGAATTCTCACGCCATTTTTCTCTTTGTTTTTGCTGTTCATCTATGCTTTTGTCCTTTATACCTACAACACATTTGTTTTTCTTTTTCTTCAAGTAAGTAATTTTCTTTATCTTTTTGTTTTCGTAGCTCATGTAATTTTGGATCTATTTTAATTTTATTATAACGTATTTTACTTGCTTTTCGTTTTGCTTCTAAAATCTCCTCTCTGGATTTTTTCTTTGTTTCTGACATTTTGACAGTCTACAACAATTACAAGAAAATTAGAGAAATACCAACAATTTTACAAAAATATAAATCCCTAACTGCCTACTAAGAAGATTAGGTATTTTATTTTCCTCTGCTTATCTCATTACTCTGTATATCTCATTCCTCTGTCTATCTCATTACTCTGTCTCAAAATCGATTAATAAATCGATTTAAACAATTCTAATAATTCTTTACTGTACACAATTACTGAATAACTATTTATTGAGTTATTGTGTACAGTAAAGAATACTATTATTCGTACAGTAATTGAGAAATGGTATATACAAAGGCGAACTTTATTCAAAATTGAGTTTTCACCCAGCAAATCTTTGAGTGGGAGAAAGATATGAAAAAGGGTAGAATCCCGTTGCTTTTTGTAAACACTAGAATTAAATTGAATATAAGGTGTTTCAATCGAATATTATTTTACGTGTTTATACTGATAAACTTACTTGAAATTATGGCAAATGTATCCAAAAACTAGCACGTTGACGGAACGCGAGCGCTCGAGCACGCATCCTCTCCCTACGAACACTTTCAACGTGTACTACGTTGAAAGTGTTGTACTGCTGGGCTGGGTGAGCGCTGGCGCTAGGCAGGGTGTGGGGCGAGACGGGTGCCGCACGCGGCTAAACTTTAAATCGATTTGATTTTCCCATCACTAAATAGTGCTTGTGACGTCATAGTAGGTAGTCAAAAAATGGCACGCTTGGTTTTCATACAGATCGTGATACTTGCGTTATCTATGTCTATCTATATCTGTGGTTATGAACATGATTAAAAGAAGGAAATCATTTTAAAGACTTTATTTTGTTTCTTACACACCAATCTGATCACAAAGACTTCACACATTTACAACATAACTTGATACATTTATCAAGATGAGGTCCGCAAACCACTGCACTTTTCGAAGTTGAATTATTTATACTACCATATCAATACACTACTGCCAATATAGGTGGCTGGCATTGGAGCCTGTACATAACTATGTTTACATAGTCACTTGGATAAGGTGGCACTTTCAGGCAGGGCCAAACTAAATAAAATAAAAATGCATTTGAGGCAAAATAAAAGTGTTAGTAGTCAAGGGTTAAAAGTTATTGAAGATATGGTGGCCCTGCCCAAAAGGGCAACCAGATAAACCATACACATATGTATGGGACTTACAACTAAAATAGAATTTAAAGTAACCTACTTAGGATAACTTAAACATAATGAGATGATAAAGATGACGAGAGAAAGATGATGAAAAGATGTTGAAAATGTGACAAGGTTTAACGTCGTGATGGTCCAGAGCCGCCCTGCCAACCTCCGCGATGCCCTCCGCCTCGACCTCCCGCCCGGCCTCGACCAGCAGCTGGAAGATTGCAAATTATTCAATTTAAATACATAACAATGCCTATATGCTATAAACTTAGGCACTGAAGTTAGGTGAAATTGAATGAATGAATCCTAAACTAAACCTATAAGAACTGTTAATTTCCATTCTACATTTTTTAAAGCTAGAATTGCTTAAAAAAGCTAGCTATTTACTATATTGGATAGTTCATCCATAATATTATAACCTCTATAAAAATCAGCACTCTCGAAGGTTTCCGATAAACTGCTTATGGTTAATTTTTGATGTACATCAGAACTGCAGGTGTACTTTTCAGATCTGCCTAAATTTATTGCAGTTATTTGGTACCTTCTGTGTACCTTTACATACCTCTCTTGAAAATCTGTGTACCTACACCCGTACAATGATATTTAAATAATTAGGTACACCCGCCATCCTGATGTCAGAACCGCAGGTGTACTGCTAACCAATGTGTAGCTAAGTGCACTCTATAAGTAGATTTGGTACCTCTTGTGTACCTGCAGAAACAAGTATTAAATAAACAAATTTCTTGGTTGGTAATTGGTTAATTACAAGGTTGCTGCGAAAACTTAATGACGTTGTTATTATTATATAAAATAACAATCTTCAGTATTAATAACTTAAGTTAAATATTTAAAAAAAACCTATTAGAAAAACAAAACAGTTTGCTTATTTTAGAATTGTGAAGGATTTATAGAACTAAGATGTTTGTCAGTGTTTTCAGAATCAAAATGAAACAAGAGACAGTTTTAAAGGATTTTTTAATTAATTTTAATGGTAACGAAATAACTAATGATATGCATTCCATTAATCTAGTTATGTTCAATTTTAACACCAATGACCTCTATAAATATTTGTACGCCTTCGGGTATAACATAGCGCTCTTCTAAATTTTTGTAACAACTATTTATTGTACCTGTGTTAACAAATGAATAAATGACTTCTTATGACTTAATAACAACATCATCACTTTTCGCAGCACCCTTACAGTGATTTGTTTATTTAATCCTTGTTTCTGCAGGTACACAAGAGGTACCAAATCTACTTATAGAGTGCACTTAGCTACACACATTGGTTAGCAGTACACCTGCGGTTCTGACATCAGGATGGCGGGTGTACCTAATTTTTTAAATATCATTGTACGGGTGTAGGTACACAGATTTTCAAGAGAGGTATGTAAAAGTACACAGAAGGTACCAAATAACTGCAATAAATTTAGGCAGATCTGAAAAGTACAACCGCGGTTCTGATGTACATAATTTTTGGACTAATCTGATTAAGTTAAAGAGATTCTCTGAAAAAAAAACGTATTGAATTTATGATAGTCTTGCCTGATAATTCGTCAGATTCATAAATTTAAATAAGTAAAAGTTTTAAGCAAAATTTAAATGTCCATAAAATCGCCTTCCAAGCGATCATTCGTAATAAGTGGTGTTAAAATAAGATTAGTATTGGATAAGAACATTTTACATAGCGGCAATTTAGTATATTGGATAAAACCAGAGGCCATTAACTTGTCACTCAACTGAAAAATGTTTGCAAAACAAAGTTTTTCTATACAACACACAAACGTTAGGGCAAAAACAAACTGTTCCGAGTCCGTAATACTGACCTTGTGCTCGTAATATCGCGCTTTTGCCGCGCCCGGCAGTCGGCTTATTCCCTTGTCGTTTGAACATAGGAGCATTTTTCAACATGTCTGGTAATATCAGGAACCTGATTTTGGAGCCCCTGATGTACACATTCTCTAGCTGGGCGACTCGTCCGTCCCTGTATGTTACGGTAACGAGTGTCATCTGGCAATTCATGTTATCCTCAGCCTCAATCAGCTTTCCGCGATAAACTTCACCGGTATTCGTTTCACAAGTCACTACATGACCCTCCGCCTCGTGAAGTACTTTAATAGGAACGCCAATCGACATCTTTATAGTTTCAGTAGCACTAACTCTTGAAATCAATAACGATTTACAAGGTTTAGTTTAGATGAAAATGGATTAAATTCCACAATTTTATTTTCGCGAATGATAGATACCCAAGACCCAAGCAAAACAACAATAGACAAGTTTTTTTTATCGATCGTCTTCGTCTGCTTAGTGTTGCCACTAATAATTAGTAGCAACCATCTCGTAGCAACAGCAACACTGCAATTATTGCAGTGAGTGCATAGACTACTATGGTGTACCAGTTGTCAGTTTTTAAGAGTGCAAGCTATTCTATTGATTGAGTGGTTTTAAGATTGAAAACCACTGGTGGACCATTAATCCATGGACAGATGGAAAGATCGATATAATTTATACGAGCCGCCTCGTTTATATAGTATACCCCTCTTTGAAGGTAATGGATTTAAAAATGTATGACGTTTAAAACTTTATACCATCATGTATCAATTAATGTCTTAATCATTTTCACTGTGTAAAGCCGCGTCCCCACAAGGGCCTAAGCCTCGATGGGGATGCGTTGCAAACAATAGCAAAAGCTTCACGAGGCCGGGCCTCGCGAGGCTTTCAGGCCGCGCGGCCCATAGTGGGGACGTGCCTTTAGGTGCTCCGTGAAAAATTTCAATCTGTGCCGTTAACGCATGTAAGAAAAAAAAAAAAAAAACCTTCCTCCTTTTTATAAGGTGGAATATATAGCACGTCGCGTTTTTTTATTTGCTAAATGGCATAAATAGCTTCGGGGAAGGGGGCTGAAATTCCTCGGACTTAGAAGTCCATTCCTGATAATAACCAATATATTTCCAGGAAAGATCTTTCATTAGATACCAAACAGTTAATTTCTGACGACAGTCACTTCAAACTAAAAGGCAACAATCTAAGTTCAGTAAACTATTTTTTTTATGAAATACCATTTTACCAATACCAGATGTGAGATTAATGGAAAAGAATCGATTAAATAAAAATCGATTTTTCTTTATTCAAAATTAATCAATTTATCAAAAAATCGATTTTAATAAAAATAAATAATCTATTTCTGCGAAAAAAACGATTTTTTGTATTATTTAAAAGTACACGCTTTTCATATTCTAATAATAAACTTAAGAGATTCATAATAACCATTTATCAGAGTAAAATCAAACACAATTATATTAATAAAAAAAACTCCTACTACGTGAAACACTATTAAAAGAAAAAAATAACCTTGAAATTATGACCCTACGTAAGTATGTACGGATTCCAGCAGGTCAACCTACCCGAAACTGTCAGATTTTCCCAATCAACCTTGAACCTAACACTTTAGCAATAAAGTCGAAAATCTATTAAAGAAATCTGACAGATTGTAGTAGCTTGATGTGCTGGCGTCTGTACGAATGAAATTTTTTGATTAAATGTTGTCCCGTCGGGGGACCGCTTTAATTAGTAGCCTTACGTTCTGTTAAAGTTTAAAATAGTAGCGGTCCCCCGACGCGGCGACGGGACAATATTTAATCAAAAAATTTCATACGTACTTACGTAGGGTCATAATTTAAAGGTTATTTTTTTCTTTTTATCGGGTTTCACGTAGTTGGGGGTTTTTTTTAATTATAAATTTATTTTTTTAATTCATGCTTTTTGTTGGGACTCCTTATTATTTCTTTTCTTTTATTTTCTTGCGTTTTAAGATTCTGGTAATTTGGTAATTAATCAGGTTTTTTGTAATTCGCCATTTTGTGGTGGTGGCCATCTTGGATTTGGAATTTATCATAGTGTAAAGTATTCTACTAGTCAAGCCCTTTCATTTGATACCCATATTGAGGGAGTTGTGAAAAAATATGTAATCCGCCATTTTGTAGCGGTGGCCATCTTGGACCGATTTTCATCAAACATAGCTAAGAACACTCCCAACAAATTCAGCTTTCAAACAAAAAAAAAACAAAATTAAAATCGGTTCATCCGTTCGGGAGCTACGATGCCACAGACAGACATACACACACACACACAAACACACCCCCATACAGACACGTCAAACTAATAACACCCCGTCGTTTTTGCGTCGGGGGTGTAGCATTAGTGATACAAATTTTAGTATTATTAAACTGCAAATTTTTTCATCCATCGCATAGATACGAGCTGTTTTTGAAACTCGATTTACAGCTTGGCAAAAAAGAGTAGAAAATAATGGAGGCGCCACTGTGCTGCTCGTATGGCAACCCGCTGCAACCGAATAGCGCACCAACCTAATCTTGATACTTAGCTGATTTTTTAGTTCAATTGGACAAATGTATTCTCTCTTTATGTTACTTTTTCAAATCAGTAAGTATTGTTAAATTGAACAAGGACGTCTTCTCGATACGCAACTGATTACTTTTTACCTAAAAATAAGTATTTTGAGAAATACTCCTGAGTTCACAACATTTTTTGGAAATAAAAAATAAAAAGACATTGTATAATATTATTCTCTTTTATTCCAAAAAATCTTCCTCTGCGACGACGACCTTTTCTGTGTTTTCCGGATGTAGAAAATACCCCTTTGTTTCTATCTCCTTCCAGCACGACAGTGCTAACAGATTTACCTGAATTGAATAAATAGATTTTGTTATTTAGTTTATGGCACAATAATTTCTGTTAAATTTCTAATGCAAAAGCTACAACAAATACATTTTAAACAAACTCAAAGCTTAAGTTAAGTAGAAATTGAGTTTTCTTTTAGGTAGAGTTCAAGTCACCAAAGTATCAATTAATCTAGGCGCGCTATACCAGAGTAATGCAAACAAAATGTAAACATAACCTATGTGCTCGATGTTTATTGTTTAAAATTTCTACTGATTCCTTAAGCAAGCCAATTAAAACAGCTTTGAGTTCATCAATTAACACTTAATTTAACTAAAAACAACAATACAAACTCTTACATACCTGTCATATCAGCGGTTTTTTGGTAAACATTGTTAAGATCAGAAAGAATAGTTTGGGCCTCATTTTCTGCCAGACATCGCCTGTACACCTTATAAATAACCTCCCTGCCAGCACTTCGAATGGTTTTATTCATTGTTTTTCACTTTTTACGTTTATTAATCACTAATAATCACCGTTGGATGGTCGAAATAAAAATTCTACGAAGTCGTGAACTTTGTTTATTATGAAACGTCATTATTTTGGGAATGTTGCCAACAGCAAAAAAATTAGTTCCGTTTCTAGACTTTTTTGCCAAGCTGTAAACACATTATTTTTATAATCGATATGCTAAAAATCGATTAATATTACTATAAAAATCGATACTAAAAAATTGATTACAATAAAATAATAATCGATTTAAATAAAAATCGATTATTTTTTAACATCCCTATGTCCAGGTCTAATAAAAAAAACAATTGTCAAACAAGTCTAGAATCCAAAGTCCCGGCTTAAAATTATAAACGTTATTGTTGTTCGTGTGGCACAGATGTGGGCGACTTGAACCACATTCTTTTCTCCTGTCCTCTCTAAGACCGTTCTTCTGTTCTCAGTAACCAATTGTCTCTCCATAATATTCCTTTTCCTACTTCACTCCTTTCTTTAGTCTGTACAAAATTACCATTTATAATATTAAATTGTAACATATTTTTTCGTCAACTTATTGTATATCACCATTCATTATTTCTATAGTTAGTTATATTCATACCGATCCTATAACCTAAATTCCGTTTTAATTAAATAATATTAATAAATTCCAGTTTCCCTACCTTTGTTTCCTACAATAAAAATCCTAATAACATGACCATATTATATTGTAGTCTGTGAACATGACATTGGCTGAATGCACAAACCGTGCGAAGCCAGAAAAAAAAAAGTCCCGGCTTAGGGTATTAGTGTCATTGAGATAGGAAAAACATGGAGATGCCGCGCTATTCTGTACATACATTTGCTTATACAAATATGAGTGAAAAATGATTCAGAATTTGAAATATCGTTATGTCTCATTCTTTCTAGTGAGAAATCTTATTTGATAAAAGAGACAACTATATTTTAAGTTGTTGCTAATTATGGCAACATTTTGTCTTGACGTAGTGACAGTTGTAGGTAAGTGCCGTAGCAGCCATCTTAAGCTACGAGTTTCATGGTAGTTTGGCTGTCAAATGGTTGTTTGTTTTTTGTATTATTGAGATTTGCGAGAAAATTACGAGGATTTTGTCTTTTAAAACTGTATGTAAATGTTGGAAAACAGAAGTTCAACATGCCTGTGTGTTGTATTGTGAAGTGTGGTGCAAGAAAGAATGAAAATCAACCTCAATTGTCTTTGCACAGGTTAGTAGCCGGTTTTTATGCATTAATACATACATTAATACACAATCGATGATACAATTGTAACGCGATCATGAATTTATGGCTAAAGTATTGATATTTGGGTTCATTTCCATATAACAGGCCTTTTTATTATATTTGTTAATTCATTCGTTTGTTTACAAACAGATGTCATAATGGAATAGTGTTGTACCGTTGCCGACTTACCGTAATAGTTTCCGAAACTAGTTCCTCCGCTGAAACGATATCCGTATATTCTGTGATGTTAACATAAATAATCTTGCGTCTTATTCGGTCCGAGTGACCTAGCTAGGTCCGGCCTGTGGTTCACACTTCACAGCACCAAAATCCATCGTGATCCAAACGTGATAACTAGTAAAACTCGTACAAAATATCGTTACTCGTTATAGTAACAACGAGATAACAGTTGTTCCTTGATTGACACAACCCTAGCAATGGCAGCCATTTTATGCGACAATATGAGTTGTAGGTATGCACCCTTTTTTCGTAGGTATTTCCAGTCCATACTTTCTAGGTCAATGATTAGTGTTCTGTGCCGTGCCTCTTTAGGCGTAGATCCTAGACAGAGGATAGACAAGCTGTTAAAATAATAATAATTGCGAAAGTGAGACGACACTTATGTCAAGATGTGTATGTGTGAGCAGGACATAGCATACATTTTCTATCTCTATTTGCGTATCGGTTTTTGTTGTTTGCCATCACTAGTCGTTGATGGCAAACAAATTGTTGTGTTAAAATATTTTCGTTGATAAAAAAACTGTGAAACGCATACTTTGTGTAATTTCTGACTTTATTGATATTCCAAAAGGTAATATTTAGTGTGTAATGATGGTGAGTGGCTGTGTAATCGGCTGTAAAAGTCGTAGTGAACGAAATCAACCAAACATAACCTTTCATCGGTAAGTAGCATTTTTACATATTACAGCAAGTAAATTAACAAAATATTGTACTTTAAGACTATTTTGTGTCAATAATAAGCAAAATATTGTGATAATTTCATCTAAAAAGACGATTAAATCCTAACTTGTTTTCGTATTAACCGACCAAAGTGTGAAGCATTTTATGATAGGCGGTTATCTATGTTACTTCGTGTCTTTTGTCAATAGTCGGATAATACCTTAACGGGGATACCAGCACTTATTTATTTTTATCACTGAGCGTATTTCATTTTTAATTTTTGTTTTTGAAAGAACCATTTTTAAGAAATAAGTGGACTGAGTGTACGGGCCGAGTTAACTGGCATCCAAGTCGTCACTCCCGAATCTGCTCACGTCATTTTGAAGCTAGTTGCATTCGTGCCTGTTTTTATTTTATGCTTATCACCAGATCAAGTAGAATATACTTTCCTTGATAAATCCTTTACTGTCCAGGCCGCTCGTTTGTAGAATGCATTGCCAGTTGAAATAAAATGCGCGCAGTCGCTATAGGTGTTCATTACTTGTCGTTGTGATCTTGTTGTCCTAACTGCAATCATCTACAGTCTTCTTTTATTTTTCGTTGCTTGTATATACATATAGTATGTATGTATTTATGTATCTATAATTTTGGATATGTATATATTTGTGTATCTATTTTAGTTTATTGTATACATTATGTTTGCACCAACGACAGTCCCATTTTATGTCAAGGATAATCACTGTACATTCTAAGGATGCCTGGAAGAGATCGCAGTAATGCGATAAGGCCGCCCATTGTATATTTTGTAGTGTGCCATGTATTTTTTATGCTATGTATTTTTGTGGTGTGCAATAAAGTATATATAAATAAATAAATATAAGATTGGGGTAAAAGTCTAAGTATGGCAATATTAATTGCACGTACCTGCAGTAATGTACATACTTATGTCGAACTATCGCTATTTCATACCCCATACGCTGAGGCGTTTGTCTATATATCCCATAGAGTAAAATTAATAGATAGGTATATATATTAGGTATATAACAACAAAGTAGTCAAATAAAAGCCCTCTTCCTCTCTCCTACTTTTGCTGTGCCCGACAGGGTCCACAATGATCGTATTCTGTAAAATCTACCACCTAAGTTCACATGTAGAAGCAATAAATATATTGAGTATTGAGTATATATCCTCTGTCTACGGCGTAGATAGAGATAGTCAAAGAGTAAAGTAATATAGATGGATATAGTTCATTCTCTATCTACGTCTTTAGGGTCATAGACTAATATAAATAAAATGATTTAGGGTATTTTATATTCTGTGGTTCTGGTTCTGTCATTCTGTGCCCAAAGTTGTGTGTTGTGCTTAGTTGTGTTATTGGTGGCATTTTCTTTTTAAATAATTAGAAACAGCAAAAATAGATTAAAAGTGTAAATTTTACGAGATGGCTGCAGAAGTGATGAAGGTCGAGTTAGAGATGGAGACTTGTTGCGTCTGCGGCGGCGGCGGCGAGCTGCTGTCGCCAGAGGAACACGACGCGGGCGCTCCGCCCATGCAAGTGCCGCTGCGCACTATGCTAGTGCACCTCAACTCCAGCAAGGTACAATACGGCGGCATACCTACCTTATTTGTTGGTTCATCAAAACAATTTCATAACCTATATATATTTTATGTTAGGCGGGAACCATCAAAGTAGGTCGCTGGCTAGGTTTTCAACTGTTTTATCTAACAGACTACTACTTCCTAACGCGCTTACCTACGTATTATAAGCGCTAAGCTATCATGCCATATACCAGAAGGCCAATTCTCGTAATTTAAAATGTTCAAAATCTAGTCGCGGTCTCATCTCAGCGACAAACAAATGTCTAAAACTTGTCAAAATGTAGGGAAATTAGAAGTATTTTTTGACAGATTGAGACTGAGATGAACGTTCTTAAAATTACGAGAATTGCCCCTCAGGTTTAATATATGAAATACAATCAGTTATAAACAAATGTGAGAGTGTGTGTCCATAGCATTGACATAGAAAAGTATGGACTGGAAATACCTACACAAAAAGGGTGCATACCTACAACTCATCTTGTCTCATAAAATGGCTGCCATTGCTAGGGTTGTGTCAATCAAGGAACAACTGTTAACTCGTTGTTACTATAACGAGTAACGATACTATATACGAGTTTTCCTAGTTATCACGTTTGGATCACGATGGATTTTGGTGCTGTGAAGTGTGAACCACAGGCCGGACCTAGCTAGGTCACTCGGACCGAATAAGACGCAAGATTATTTATGTTAACATCGCAGAATATACGGATATTGTTTCAGTGGAGGAACTAGTTTCGGAAACTATTACGGTAAGTCGGCAACGGTACAACACTATTCCATTATGACATCTGTTTGTAAACAAACGAATGAATTAACAAATATAATAAAAAGGCCTGTTATATGGAAATGAAACCAAATATCAATACTTTAGCCATAAATTCATGATCGCGTTACAATTGTATCATTGATTGTGTATTATTGTATGTATTATTGCATGAAAACCGGCTACTAACCTGTGCAAAGACAATTGAGGTTGATTTTCTTTCTTTCTTGCACCACACCTTCACTATACAACACGCAGGCATGTTGAACTTCTGTTTTCCAACATTTGCATGCAGTTTTAAAAGGTAAAATCCTCGTCATTTTCTCGCAAATCTCAATAATACAAAAAACAAACAACCATTTGACAGCAAAACTACCACGAAACTCGTCGCATAAGATGGCTGCTACGGCACTTACCTAAAGCTGTCACTACGTCAAGCAAAATATTGCCATAATTAGCAACAACTTAAAATATAGTTGTCTCTTTTATCAAATAAGATTATCTCACTAGAAAGAATGAGACATAACGATATTTCAAATTCTGAATCATATTTCACTCATATTTGTATAAGCAAATGTATGTATAGAATAACGCGGCATCTCCATGTTTTTCCTATCTCAATGGTCTATAGTATAGAAATCACCCATTAGAAGAAGGTTGTAAGTTAAACCCAAGTGTCAAACTATTTCTTTGTGAGTTTGATACTTCACTTTTGACTGCTACTGTACACTACTACTGCTGCTGCTGCTGCTACTACTACTGCTGTGTACTCTGTGTGTGTGATATTGTTCATGCAGCAGTATTTGGTTGTTAGGTGGTTCCTGAAGGGCGTCTGTGCGGTAGTTGCATCCGTCGCACGCTGGAGTCCTATGAGTTCAGCACGGCGCTGTCCTCCCGGGGGGCCCCGCCGCTTAGCGAGAAAATCAGAGCGCTGCGGAGGAGGTGAGCAGACTGTTGTTTTTTTTTTTACAAAATATGTTGGTTAACAAGGCAGTTATTATTAAACTGTGTTACGTCTCTTAACTTTTTGTTCAAAACAGACACAGTGCATTTTCATACACATTGTTTCTTCTGATTCGTTCAACCAATAAAAACAAAACAAAATAACCTACTTTTCTCAAAAAGCGTGAAGTGCACTTATACATGACGAGATGCGCCGAATATTCGTTTGATATTAGGTATTCGGTGGAAATGCCGAATGTATTCGGTTTCATTGATCATTGTAAATCACCCTTAAGGGCAAAATAAATTAAAGGAATCCCATATTCCAACAATGATATTTATTAGAAATCATTTATAAGTTATTCAAACAAAGATATAATCATGTATCTTAAAAGAACAGTAATTTTTAATTGCAATAATCCCATTAGCGAATTACAATTATATTGTAATAGGAAAGGTTTACTTTTGCATAATGAATAAACTATGTTGTTTTCTCAACTATGGCACTAGTAAATTTAAAAATAGATAAATCTAGAATATTTGTAATTAAAATTTAATATTTATGATCAAGCAGCGGTAGAATTTATGCAAGAAGACCAAACTTTCAGCTCTATCTGGCAAAAGCTAAACTATGGAACGGGGAACCAAATTATCCGGCAGTATAGTATATTCGTATATTCGGTTCGGTAAGAACTTAACCTATTATTCGGTATTCCGTTATTCGGTAAAACCACTATTCGGCGCATCTCTAAAAAAAAAAAAAAAAAAAAAAAAAAAAAAAAAAAAAAAAAAAAAAAAAAAAGTTTATTTCTAGCAGCACAATAACAACCTTACGAACGTAATTATAGTATATATTTATATATGAATAGAATACAATGAAAAATTATAATAACTGATCTCATGGCGAACGTATAATTATGGTTGTTAGAGAGTAATTCACACTGACCTCCGTACTAGTAAAAACTGTATCACGGTAGGTCAGTCTTCCTCGTTCTCCAACAGTCACACACTCAATCAATCAGTGAACCTAGTATTTTAAGATTTTAGCAGGTAGTTCAATATTAATTATTACATTGCTCTCATTACTACAAATCGTAAGGTGGGTAAAATTAGAAAACATTAAGTATATGCAAAATATTTAGACAAAAATTTGAAGATGTGGTGTTGATGTTGGTATGGTGTATTGTGTTGATGTAATTGGAGTATGCGACTGAATGTGTGAGAATACGAATAGTGTGTATGTATTTATGATAGACTTACCAATAGTTTTTCTGTGTTAACATAATCAATTTGAAGTAGAAATTCATTTAAAATCTTTTTGCAATTGAAGCCTGGCAAATCTCGCAACCTCAAACGCCTAGACAGCTGATTGTATAAATGAGGCCCGATATGGTCAAAAAATCTGCCAGCAAATACCGTTTTGGTTCTAGGAACCGCATACACTAAATCCTTTCTACGTCTGGTTTTCGAAGGAGGTAACTTAGAGTGTTGCTGTAGGATCGTAGTTTTTATAAACAATTGTCTAATCGTAAGTAATGACAGTTCTTTATATAGTGTATGTGTGGGGTACATAAATCTCCTGAAATTCATTACCTTGAGCACAGCTCGCTGCGCTCTTTCTAGGGATAAAATTATTGTGGTTTTTATATAATTTAGGTGCGCCTCCCCAAGCAGTGATACAGTAAGTTATTATTGACTGGCAAAGGGAAAAATAAATAGTTCGTAGTAGTTTCGGTTGGCAAACATTCCGCAGATTTTTAAATAAGTGGATCAATCTCCTAACTCGAGTAGTCACGGATGCTATTTGTTCCTTCCAAGAGAGATTTTGGTCAACAACAAGACCCAGATATTTGATGGAAGATACCTGTGAAAGACAGTAGCAGGAGCAAGAGAGAGGATTTATGCATGAATGAATTTTGATGGATGAGGAATTAATCTGTGGTTGAGTACTATTACGAATGCTGAAGGCAATGTACTTAGTTTTCTGAGCATTTAGGGTAAGAAGGTTGCGGTCAAGCCATGCTGTAACTAAACCAAAACCCTCATCTGCCAATTTAAAAGCCTCGCTCCATGTGCTGCCTCTAAACAGAAGAACCGTATCATCGGCAAATGTAATTATTTTACCGCGTGTGAGATGAAGGTCACACAAGTCATTTATGTAAATGAGGAATAAGGTCGGTCCCAAAATGCTGCCCTGAGGTACCCCAAATAGGACTTTTTCTGGATGACTTGTGTAATCCTTCATTCTCACACATTGCGTCCTGTTAGACATGTAATCGGTAATCAAATCCAGCGCAACACCACGAACACCGATGTACTCCAACTTTCTTAGGAGTATGGGAACAGAAACTGTGTCAAACGCTTTTGCTAGGTCCAGGAACACCCCTATGGTCTTGTCACCCATATCCAAACCATCGACAACATATGATAGAAGCTGGTGAACAGCATGCGAAGTTGATTTATTACTCCTGAATCCGAACTGGTTTGCAGACAGAAGCCCGTTGGATTCTAAGAAGCTTTTCAAGCGCTTATTTATAATACGCTCAACGATCTTGGACAGGGTAGGCAACAAGGAGATTGGCCTATAGTTTGAGACACAGCCTCCGTCCCCAGATTTATGTATAGGAATAATTACAGATTGTTTGAGGACGTTAGGAAAGATGCCTTTAGTCAGGCACAGATTACATATCAGAGTTATTGGTAATGCAAATGTCTCAACGCCCAGTTTAAGTAAGATTGAGGGAATCTCATCCCAGCCACTGGAATTAGATGATTTTAAATTAATTATTGTACTTTTTACTTCAGTTTCGTCCGTCGGCAGCAAGACGAAAGATTTAAGAGACGAAGAGTTTGGGTTATATATTCTAGCTAAATCATCTTCGTTTCTTTGAGTTCTTACTTGGATGCTATGAGCAAAATGACTTCCTACATTAGAAAAATACTTATTTATATAATTAATAGAATCTTGCGGGTTATTTTTACTTTTTAAAAGGTCATCAAAGTCTTTTGTGAGACTTTTGTATCGACAGATTTCCTTGATTATTGACCATTGTTTTTTTAAATTATTTTTGTGAATGTTTATTTGCGATCTTAGGTATTTATTCTTTAGATTTTTTAATAAATTTGTACAAGTGTTGCGATATCTTTTGTAGGTTATATTCAGAATCTCATTGTGAGGGTCTTTTCTAAGTTTTTGGTGCAAATGATCTCTATTCCTCATACAGCGACAGAGTCCAGGCGTTATCCAGGGTTTAATGTTACGTTTTCTGCGAGACAGTTTACAGATGTAGGTATGTTTAATGATGGAATCTCTTACTGTGCATAGGAAATTATTGGTGACTTCATTAGGGTCATCAGAATGTAATACAACAGTCCAGTCGATTTGTTTTAGATCATCCATTATCGCGATGTAATTTACTTTTTTGTATGTTGCCTGTTTTTTCTCAGAGGTTACCGATTTCTTAGGAAGAGACATCATAACACTGCAGTGATCCGTGATAGTCGAGTTGCATACTAGGGTCAAAGTATCAACATTAGTTTTGACAAAGCAATGGTCTAGACAATTATTTTCTCGTGTCGGATAAAAATGTGATGCCAGAAGACCGTGCGAGGCAAGGAGGTCCATATATTTCGATGCTTTACTGTCAGTTCCATCCCTAATATTAATATTCAAGTCACCCATTAGTACGATGTTTTTAAATCTTTTATAAGTATGTAGTACATTATCTACAGCGTTAACGAAATTGTCAATATTTTTAAACGCGGGTGGTCTGTATAAAGATATAATTGCTAGATCACTATCAATAGTAGTGACCAAACAATTAACATCACAACCTTCTCCCGTAGGTTCCGACACAGAAACTTTCAAATTCTCAGCAACAAAAATAACAATACCATCGTTTTGGTTAATATGATTAGTAGTCGCAAAAACCCGGTAAGAAGCAATATCAGGTAGGGTTGTATTTTCTGACAGCCAACATTCGGTTAAAATAATAAAATCAAAAGAAATGTCAAGTCTAAACAGAAGTACACGAAGTTCATCAAAGTTATGATTAATACTCCTAATATTTTGAGTTAACACTTTATATGTATTAGTTTTATCAAACAAAATTTTGCAATTTTCCGGCATGTGTATGCATTGAGCATTCCCGACATTGATATGTTCATCAATGTCTGAGGCGATGTTTATTAAGTCAACCATATTTTTTAGCAATACCAAGTAAAACCATTTGCCTTAGGGGAACGCCAAAACGCAACAAACTCGTACTTATGCAAAATAATGAACAAAACCAGTCTATCAGAAATCGGTGTGTGATGTGTTGTGATTGTGTGGCGTGAAATTGTAATTTTGAGTAACATGGACACATTAAGAAATAAGAGTAAATTTTAAGAACTATGGCTTCTAAGAGTTTAACAAAAATGAAAAGTAAAAAAGGGGCATGCAATAAACAAATAAACCAATGCAAAGTGGATACTTTAACCAATTGTCATATTCTTGAATTGGCACTTGAAATGTTAGTCTTCTCAATATCAGCAACAATACCATCAATAAGTTCCGCGGAGTTTATAAGTATCGATGGAGATCCCTCATTCCTCTTAATGAAAATTCTTCCATTGGAGACCCAGCAGAACTTAAACTCGTGCTTTTTCTGCAGTGCCCGGGCTAAGTAATGTAGTTTACGTGCTTTAGGAGTCAGGGATTCTGAAACATATATTGGGAGTTTCTCACCCGAGATCTGCAGTTGATTTGTGTTCAATTTGTCCTCCTTGTGCTTCTGATTATATAATTTAATGGCATTAAGCATATCTACACGTGATTTAACTGTCTGATACTCAACCACAATAACGTTGTTTTGACTAGATTTCTTTTTGTACACTTGTCGAACATTACCAGGGGAGATGGGTAAATCCACTGCCATGTGCAGGTGAGACACAATTTCGCTTAAGTTATCAGTGTTACATAAGGGCACGTTTTTAATTTCAATAGTAGTTTCTAGCTGTTTTCTTAGCAAATCTTCAATTTGACCTTCTAGAACACTTATTTTAACATAAGCCTCATCATTGGCTATCATAATACTTTCGTATTTATGTTTCAAATCTTTGCACATAGTCACAGACTCTTCTAGAGCTTTCTGCAGGATTGTATTAGACTGAATTATCTCTTTGTTTTGGTCTTTGATTTCACTAATCATTTCATTCAAACTGAGAAATTTTGAGTCTTGGTCATCTTTCATAGATGAGAACATATTCCTTAATTCACAACGCAATTCAGAAATTTCATCATCAGACTGACGTTGTTTTCTTTTTCTTGAAGACACGAAGTCAGCGTCTTCTGTAACGCATGTAGATAATTCGGGTTGCGACGCGTAGGTAGTTTCTTTGGGCGATCGTAACATGTTGATTTCTCTATAAACCTTGCGTATACTGTGCAAAGCGCTCCTTGTCTAAATCACGACACTGGGCGCGTGATCGAGCTAGTTAACGAAGCGACAGTTGGTTTTCAACCGTAGGTACTTTAAGCTATGGTTTATTTTAACTTACTCAAAACTATTTTTATTTTGAATAATATTTTTAGAGCGGCTTGAACGGTAAGCACGTCTATTCACTGCGAATGCGAACGAGGAAGTTGAAATCTCTACTTATAATAAATTCAAAAACCGGCCAAGTGCGAGTCGGACTCGCCCATGAAGGGTTCCGTTACGTTACGATTTATGACGTATTAAAAAAAAACTACTCACTAGATCTCGTTCAAACCAATTTTCGGTGGAAGTTTATATGGTAATGTACATCATATATTTTTTTTAGTTTTATCATTCTCTTATTTTAGAAGTTACAGGGGGGGGGGGGGACACACATTTTACCACTTTGGAAGTGTCTCTCGCGCAAACTATTCAGTTTAGAAAAAAATGATATTAGAAACCTCAATATCATTTTTGAAGACCTATCCATAGATACCCCACATGTATGGGTTTGATGAAAAAAAAAAAAAATTTGAGTTTCTGTTCTAAGTATGGGGACCCCCAAAATTTATTGTTTTTTTTCTATTTTTGTGTGCAAATCTTAATGCGGTTCACAGAATACATCTACTTACCAAGTTTCAACAGTATAGCTCTTATAGTTTCGGAAAAAAGCGGCTGTGACATACGGACGGACAGACAGACAGACAGACAGACATGACGAATCCATAAGGGTTCCGTTGCCATTTGGCTACGGAACCCTAAAAATAGTTCCACGCTTTTTGAATTTAATTTGATTATTTTATAATTTTTTGTGCATGATAAAAGCGTGTTTTATGAACTATATATTTTTATTTCTGCGTGTAGTCTTTATTAAGTTATTAAGAATAAAGTCAACCAAGGTCATGACGATTACAGGCTGCTAACAAACTCGAAGGGTTTACAAGTAGCCCCTTTTTTTAGGGTTCCGTAGTCAACTAGGAACCCTTATAGTTTCGCCATGTCTGTCTGTCCGTCCGTCTGTCCGTCCTCGCTTAATCTCTGTGACCGTTAGCACGAGAAAGCTGAAATTTGGTACCAATATGTATATCAATCACGCCGACAAAGTGGTAAAATAAAAATTGGAAAAAAATGTTTTATTAGGGTAGCCCCCCTATATTTACATATAGGGGGGCTACTTTGAAGTGATTAAGAGGGAAGTGATTTTTTTTTAAATTTCAACCCTAACGTGTGATAATTATATTGTTGGAAAGGTATTTAAAAATGAATAGGGGTTTACTAAAATAATTTTTTGATAATGTCAATAATTTCGGAAATAATCGCTCCAAAAGTAAAAAACAATGTGTCCCTCTAACTTTTGAACCATAAGTTTAGAAAATATGAAAACAATCTGAAAAGTAGAACTTTATAAGTACTTTCTAGGAAAATCATTTTGAACTTGATGGAAACAACAGTTTTTGTACAAAAAAGACAAAAAGTTGTACAAAGTGTTCGCGCACGTACCCACTACCGGGAGCAGTTGCAGGAGCGCGGAGCGGTGCTGGAGCGCGAACATAATGGATACCCACCTTTAAACTCATAAGTGGGAACACTTATTGTGACGGACGGGAAACTACGGAACCCTACACTGAGCGTGGCCTGACACGCTCTTGGCCGGTTTTTACAAGTGGTCTCGTCTTGGCAACATTTAACATGAAATGTTTTTGTGGGATTTCATTTCTTTTTGTAAGTTGCTTATTATCTATATCTATCTATCTATCTATATACTTATAATAAATCTGTAGAAGTGAAAATTCTGTACATTGAAAATATCCAAAAAATAAATGGCAGGGGGTGTTACTTGACCGACACCGAACCCAAAAATGTGATTAAAAAAATTTTTGTCTGTCTGTCTGTCTGTCTGTCTGTTTGTTCAGGCATCACGCAAAAACTACCGGTTCGATTACGATGAAACTTGGTATAATTATTCTTTAATATCCTGGGCACCACACTGGGTACTTTTTATCCCGGAAAAGTATATACAATAAAAAACAAACTTAATTTTGCGGTTCGATCCCTATACCCGATTACCACTGTCTGTACTGTACCAACCGCAAATACTAAGTTTGTCGTAGGTTGGGTCACCCGCAGTGGAGTTCATTTTTATTCCTTTTAGTTTTTAGAGTTATTTAGGTTTATATTTATATGAGTCGTAGGTAAAGATTTTAATTTTAAAGTATAGGTAGTATATTTGATAGTGTACGTAGTGACCGTAGGTTATTTTATAATAATGTTAGGTAGGTTTAGTCATTCGTATAGATATTAGTTTTTAGGGATTTTGCTTATTTATTGAGTTTAGATTAGTTATCATCAGAAATAGGTTTATTTAGGTAGGTAGGTATTTAATTTTCTGTTATTGAGTTTTTTTTTAAATTAGTTAGGTACTTAGGTAAAGATATCATATAGGTACCCTCTTAATCACCACTAATGAGACACAATTGGTTTTCTATTGTAATTAGCCACAAAGGGCCCGCGACATAGATGGCATTCTGGGGAAGCACATACATTTTATCCTGTTAGCACGTTCCCGTGGGTAAATTTCCGACAACCACGCGGGCGAAGCCGCGGGCAGAAGCTAGTGATTTACTAAAAATTCTGATTACATATCCTATTATTTATAATAAGGACACCCCCTATATAAATTTTCAGACCTCTAGCATCAAAATTTACAGAAGTCTCATACAAACTTTCACCCCCTAGTTTAAGGGGTTGGGGGGGTAAACGTTTTAAGATTTTTTTGTTGATTGTGTACTATTACTAGCTTGCATACCAACTTTCAGCTTTCTAGGACTTCAGGAAGAACCTTAAGAATATTGATGAACATCAGTGAGTCAGTGACGAAATCGGGGTATTTTAGATATCAATAAAATCTATTGTTATATTAATTATATATAAAAAATATATATTATTAGTATTATTTATTATTATTATATATTTAAATTATGGCCGCACTATTGAATTAGGAAATTCCTGTAATGATAGTGATGTTGAGTTAATAAATAAATAAATAAATATATATATATATAATATTTATAATTTGAATTTAATTTGAAAATTTGAATAAAATCTAAAGTATAAGAGCTATGCAATTGAAACTTTATAGGTTTAATAAGTCAACCACTGACATCATATCCCGAAAATTTGGTTTATCTGGTAAAATCCAAACCCAAGTTAAGAAGGTTCAAAAATACGACGAAGTGCTTCGAGAAAAGGTAGGTAGTGCCCTTGCGCTTTGCTTGGCTCGTCTTGGCGGGGGCACTCCCGCCGTGCCCCCAGATAAAAGCGTCATAAAAAAACAGAAATATTGATCTCTGTTTATAACTATTTTTGAGCCGACCTTCAATTTTAGAACATTTTTCAAGCGTAGTTTCGTGAATTTAACTTGAATAAATTTGATTGATTTGAAAAGGTAAGTTTTATATTGTCTGAACTGTAGTTTGTGTTCTTTATCGTAAGACTGCACGAGCTTACGCAGAAGATCGACGTGTTCATCGTGGTGGGGGGCGCGGGTGCGGGCGGCGCCTACTCCGAGGAGGACATCATCATGGTGGAGCGCGACACGCTGGCGGCTGCAGCCGCGGCAGACGACGACGACCTGGAGCGAGCTCGTAACGCGCGCGGCGACTCCGTGTACCAGTGCTCCGTGTGCCCGCTGTCCTTCCAGGTGCGGAGATAGTGGCGGTCCAGCATTGATTGGATCTCGATATGGATAGAGATGCTGTTTGTTGGACGTCAAAAACTTGTCAAAATGTTTATTTAGTTCTCAAAATTATATCCATGTGGGTCTGTTGTAGCTTCAGTATTGTGAGGTTTTTTTTTTTTTTTTAAATCTTTTCATTGCGATCTATCATTCTTCAGATATTCAGCAATATGTTTGTTATAATTAGCAGGTTTGTACGGAAGCCGCCCAGTGACTGCTCCGTTTGTTCTTACAACCTCTTAAATCAGGTCTTGAGGAATCCTTCTTTTCAGTCTTCTAGCGACTGTTTGGGTATTCATTATGTTTACTGCTAGCTTGTTTGGATGGTTTGTGATTCGCTCTTTGTACGCTTTTGTCCTTTCTGAGATTTCTTCTATGACAGTTTTGATACCAAACATACCAAGGTGCGTTCGTTATCATTCTTAAAATTTTTGATTGGAACCTTTATATAATTTCAATATTTGATTTTGCCGCTGATCCCCATAATTGCAAGCCGTATGTCCATATAGGCTTTATTATGCATTTATATAGCAACAATTTGTTTTGGAGTGATAGTGTTGACTTTTTATTTACTAGCCAGAACATTGTGCGCAACTGTTGGCCCATAGCTAACCGTTTTGTAAAAATGTGCTTCTTCCAAGTTAGGCGTCTATCCAGATATATTCCAAGATACTTGGCGTAATCCTCCTGCGATAGAGGTATTCCGTTTAGAGAGACAGGTGGACATGTTCCTTTCCTGTTAATGAAAGTCACCTGGACGGATTTGGTTTCGTTGGCTTTGATACGCCAGTCTTTTAGCCATTTGGATACATAATTGAGACTATTTTGAAGCTTTTGTGTTGCAACTTCTGGTGAAGTGTCCACTGAAAGAATTGCTGTATCATCAGCAAACGTTCCAGTGACTACACCTTCGGTCGTTGGGAGGTCAGCTGTGAAGATCAGGTACAGCGTTGGACCCATTACACTGCCCTGCGGGACCCCAGCTTGGATAGTATGTAAGGAAGTTAACTCTTCTCCTTGTTTTACAAAAAAGTGTCTGTCGCTTAGATATGAGTTTATAAGGTTGTAGAAGTTTATGGGCAGGTCTCGTTTTATCTTGAACAGAAGCCCGTCATGCCGCACACGATCAAATGCCTGAGATATATCCAAAAAGGCTGCAGCACTGTACTGTTTTAACTCAAGAGCTTTGTTTATATGTTCCACCAATCTGTGTACTTGTTCTATGGTACTGTGTTTGCGGCGAAAGCCAAACTGATGATCAGGTAACAGATCACTCGAGGAGATAATCGGAGACAATCTACGCAGGATAAGAATCTCCATGATTTTCGAGGGTATGGGCAGCAGGCTAATAGGTCTATATGATTGCGCCTCAACTGGATTCTTGCCCGGTTTGACAGCCATTATGCCACTTTCCATTGGAGTGGGACCATACCTCTTCGCAGGATAGCGTTGTACAGGGAAGTGAGAAATTGAATGCCTTCCTTTGGCAGCTCTCTTAGGATTTTGCCTGTTATGAGATCATATCCAGGAGCTTTACTTGGGTCAAGCGCCTTAATCGCTGTTTTTACTTCTTCCTTCGTGAACTTAGTAATGGGAGGATCCAGTTGGTGGGTTTGGTCCAATAATTGGGCGACTTCATGGATTTTGGAAGAACCCATGTCTGGATTTGGTATGAAGACCTGTTTAAGATGCTCAGCGAAAGTTTCAGCTTTTTCCGCGTCACTAGAAGCCCATTCTGAGTTACCTTTACGGATAGGGGGTTGGTTAGAAACCGGTCGTTTAAGTTTTTTAGTGACTCTCCATAAAGAGTAATTTGTATCTGCTGTGGCGTCTAGGTTTTTTAAAGATGTTTGGATATTGTGGTTTTCGTTATTTCGTAGCTGTGTTTTTAATTTTGTCTGTAAATAGTTCAGATGTTTTTTATCAGAAGGATAACCTGATTTTTGCCACTTTTTCCGAACACTACGTTTTTCAGCTGGTAGTTCTCGAACAGATTTAGGACAATCTCGTTTACTGTACGATTCTGTGGCAGCTGGAGTAGCAAGCCAAGCCGATTGTTGTACGCAGCTATTAAATTGTTCAACTGCTTCTGTTATGTCGTTGTCCGTCTTTAGAGGATTTTTTGTGTCCAAGCTCTACCAGCAACTGTCTGCAGATCTCCCAATTCGTTTTATTAGTATGTAACCTGCATGGCTTAGGTGTTACTGTGATTTTCCTTTTTAATAGTATTTCTACTGGGGAGTGATCGGAAGATAGTTCGGTGCTCGTTTTGCTTGTTAGAAAATTATTTGCAATTCCCTTCGTTATGCAAAAGTCAAGCAAGTCTGGTATTTTATTCCTATCTGTAGGCCAATAGGTGGGCTCTCCAGGGGAAACAACATTAAGTTTTAATTTCTCTATGGCCATAAGTTGTGAGAGGTGATAATGTGATATTTAGTATGTTGTCGTTTGTAGCGCGTTGCAGAGTACCGCGCGCACTCGGCGACGCACGCGGCCGACGCGCTGCACTCGTGCTGGACGTGCGGCGCGCAGTTCTGTACGCGCGGCGCACTGCGCGCGCACGCGGGCGCGGCGTGCGGCGCGGCGCTGTGCTGCGCGCTGTGCGGCCGCGCGCACGCCGCCGCCGCCGACCTGCGCCGCCACGAGGCCGCCTGCCCGCCGCGTTGCCCCGCCTGCGGTCTGTATACACGTGTCTCACCTAGCGGTCTGTGCGACCTCATGTTCATCGTGTCCCCCCGCAGGCTTGCTGCTGGCGGACCGCGCGGCGCTGGCGTCGCACTGCGCGGCGTCGCACTGCGCGGCGTCGCACTGCGCGGCGTCGCACACATACCTCATGTTCATCGTGTCCCCCCGCAGGCTTGCTGCTGGCGGACCGCGCGGCGCTGGCGTCGCACTGCGCGGCGTCGCACTGCGCGGCGTCGCACTGCGCGGCGTCGCACACATACCTCATGTTCATCGTGTCCCCCCGCAGGCTTGCTGCTGGCGGACCGCGCGGCGCTGGCGTCGCACTGCGCGGCGTCGCACTGCGCGGCGTCGCACACATACCTCATGTTCATCGTGTCCCCCCGCAGGCTTGCTGCTGGCGGACCGCGCGGCGCTGGCGTCGCACTGCGCGGCGTCGCACTGCGCGGCGTCGCACTGCGCGGCGTCGCACTGCGCGGCGTCGCACACATACCTCATGTTCATCGTGTCCCCCCGCAGGCTTGCTGCTGGCGGACCGCGCGGCGCTGGCGTCGCACTGCGCGGCGTCGCACTGCGCGGCGTCGCACACATACCTCATGTTCATCGTGTCCCCCCGCAGGCTTGCTGCTGGCGGACCGCGCGGCGCTGGCGTCGCACTGCGCGGCGTCGCACTGCGCGGCGTCGCACACATACCTCATGTTCATCGTGTCCCCCCGCAGGCTTGCTGCTGGCGGACCGCGCGGCGCTGGCGTCGCACTGCGCGGCGTCGCACTGCGCGGCGTCGCACTGCGCGGCGTCGCACACATACCTCATGTTCATCGTGTCCCCCCGCAGGCTTGCTGCTGGCGGACCGCGCGGCGCTGGCGTCGCACTGCGCGGCGTCGCACTGCGCGGCGTCGCACACATACCTCATGTTCATCGTGTCCCCCCGCAGGCTTGCTGCTGGCGGACCGCGCGGCGCTGGCGTCGCACTGCGCGGCGTCGCACTGCGCGGCGTCGCACTGCGCGGCGTCGCACACATACCTCATGTTCATCGTGTCCCCCCGCAGGCTTGCTGCTGGCGGACCGCGCGGCGCTGGCGTCGCACTGCGCGGCGTCGCACTGCGCGGCGTCGCACTGCGCGGCGTCGCACACATACCTCATGTTCATCGTGTCCCCCCGCAGGCTTGCTGCTGGCGGACCGCGCGGCGCTGGCGTCGCACTGCGCGGCGTCGCACTGCGCGGCGTCGCACTGCGCGGCGTCGCACACATACCTCATGTTCATCGTGTCCCCCCGCAGGCTTGCTGCTGGCGGACCGCGCGGCGCTGGCGTCGCACTGCGCGGCGTCGCACTGCGCGGCGTCGCACTGCGCGGCGTCGCACACATACCTCATGTTCATCGTGTCCCCCCGCAGGCTTGCTGCTGGCGGACCGCGCGGCGCTGTCGTCGCACTGTGCGGCGACACACGGCCGCGCGTCGCGGGCGCCGCACGTGTGTCCGCAGTGCTTCCGCACATGCGACACGCCCGAGCTCCTGTCGGCTCACCTGCTGCGACACAGGCAGGCCAAGCAGTTCGTCTGCGGGTATGACGGCTGTATACTGCGGTTTGGGACCAGGTATGTTGTGTCACACTTGCTTTCATTGGCTGAAAACATGAAATGACTGGAAGCTTTTGTTTTGTAATAGCCGCTCTTTTTGTTATGAATAAGCCTTGAAGCCTCATCTATTTAAGCCTTAACATACATCTCAGAGGCGTCCAGTTTTTCGAATGAAATGTAAACTAATAATAAAACACAGTTTTATCAAACAGCTATTTATTTCAACAAAACAAAAATATTTTCTTATAATCAAATTAACTACTTACAAGTCAACTGAAATATACAGCATTATTTTAAATTAAATAATAGGGGTTAAAGTATGAAACTGCCGTTTTATTGTAATAGGTACTTCGAATTGACACAGAACCTTCATGGTTTGAGATTTTTGAGTGAAACTTTTTTCACATGGTACCTATGAAGGTCTCCTTTTAAAAAATGTGCAACATTAGATTATCGACTTTCAGTTGTATTTTTTATTCAGCTTAGACAAGAAAGACGGATACTTCGAAAATTCGAAGAAGAATTTATTTTTAAATACGAGTTCCGACGCGGAACTAACGCGGCAAAAACAGCTCGTAATATCAATGTTGCGTTTGGAGAGGGGACGAAACTTTGATTTGAAGAACGAACCACGTGGAAGACCGCCCACACAGGTGAATAACAATGAATTGAAAGAGATGGTGGAAGCCGATCCGAGCCAAACTACTCAGGAATTAGCGGCATGGTTTAACGTTACCGTCCTTACCAACAATATTGACTCATTTGCGTCAAATCAATAAAAAAAAAGAGAAATGGGTGCCTCATGATTTGACTGATCTGCAGAAAGAAACGCGTGTTGAAACTTGTGTTGCCTTGTTGAATCGATACAGAAATGAAGGAATATTGGATCGAATTGTGACAGGTGATGAAAAGTGGATTCTTTACAAAACAGAAGCAATAAACTTAATACTCAGCACCTAAAACTGGATGGACCACCAAATCCTATTTATATTTCGGAAAATATAAGGCAAGGAAACTATTCTTTATGGTACGCGACTTTGCAGCAGAGAACAACTTTAACTTCTGTTGGACATCTCGAGGTCGAATTTATTTGCGAAAGAAACAAGGTTAGCTTTATTCCCGTATTGATGCAGAACAAGATTTAGTGAAGCTGAAATCAAAACAATGACTAGTTAATAACTTATTTTTAATTTTTATTAGATATTAATTAAAGTGCATGAAATACGGTTTTTATGCCATAGTTTACGATAATCAACAAATTAGTGTAAGAATGAACACATTATTATTCAATAGCATGTATTATATACGTCCAAAACGAACATAAACATCCACTCTACACACACAAACACATACCCAAAACGCCCACATAAAACGAACATAAACATCCACTCTACACACACAAACACATACCCAAAATGCCCACATAAAACGAACATAAACATCCACTCTACACACACAAACACATACCCAAAACGCCCACATAAAACGAACATAAACATCCACTCTACACACACAAACACATACCCAAAACGCCCACATAAAACGAACATAAACATCCACTCTACACACACAAACACATACCCAAAACGCCCACATAAAAACCCACCATCGGACATAAAAACACATTTTACACAGCTAATCTCTTACTATTGTGACAATTATTGTGTTGTGTCATACATTTATTGTTTGAATGTTTGTACTCGGAGGTACATTTATTCCTGACCCATTTTAATTCAGTGATTCTGCTAATCCATAATTTAATCAATATGTATTATGTTAGCATATTTTGTTCACATACAAAGACAATAACATATCTTTTTATCAATGGCCACTTTAAACTTTAATTTAAATACGGTAGCGAATAACATTGATAATATTAATATTGCCACATGTTGTGACATGTTGTGACAAAATGTGATTGTACATTTAGTCAAAAATAGTCAAAACTCATAGCCCAAAGTAAAAAATTTGTCACTCTCAAGGGTCTTCAGTTATTGTCGAAAATATGGATCGCTCAATTCAGACATTTTGCAAAAACGGCTATGAGCTAAATCTCAACAAAAACTTACTCTACTGACTAAATTTATATCTCAAAAATTTGTAAAGAATTAGTCACAACATTTCTTAAGCCCATCAAGACATTTAAAGCTTCTTCCAGTTATCTTTGGACAGTATTATTGGATCACTCAGTACAGACACCATTTTGTCTGAGAGATCGTAATAAGGTTTCGGATGACTTTTTCTATAGATCTATTGTTTATCCTAAATTGTACATGTTCCGAATATATTTGTACAATAAATATCTTAACACAAATACCTTTTGTTAAAAAATTATGAGTAACTCAATGTTTTTAAATTTGCTGAACTGAGTGATCCATAAGTGTGGAGTGCGGTGTGAGGCAGGGGGGGTTGACGTCTCCACGGCTCTTCAACCTTTATGTTAATGATCTCAGTAAGAGCTCAGTAGTATGCGTGTCGGCTGCAAGGTTGGTGGTGTTAGTATTAACAGCATCAGCTACGCGGACGACATGGTGTTGCTGGGCCCCACTGAGGGCTCTATCAGAGAAATGCTGAAGGTCTGCGAGAAATATGCTGCCTTACATGGCCTTGTGTACAATGTCCGTAAATGTGAATACATGGTCTTTAAGGCCGCCGGTAAGTGCCCTAATCATGAACCTAGCTTTTTTCTGAATGGTATAAGCATAAATAAAGTCTACCAATTTAAGTACTTAGGGCACATAATTACCGACGACCTTAAAGATGATTTAGACATTGAAAGGGAACGTAGGGCACTGGCGGTCCGGGGTAACATGTTGGCCCGTCGATTCTCGCGTTGTGCGGACCAAGTCAAAATCAGCTTGTTCAAGGCGTTTTGTCAAGGTCTGTACGCGGGGGGTCTGTGGGTCAGCTGTAACAAAAGGTCGTTAGATGTCATACGCGTCCAGTACAATAATGTTTTTAGGATGTTATTGAAACTGCCCCGTTTCTGTAGCGCATCGGAGATGTTTGCTCAGAACAGAACTGACGGCTTCCATGCAGTAATTCGTAAAAAAGTCGCATCACTGATGCGTAGAACGCGGGGCAGTGATAATAGCATCCTAAAAACAGTTGTGGAGAGTCCTTACTCCCCTATTCTGAGGCACTATGTGGGGATAATGGTCGGGTAGGACATTCCTCACCTTGTCATTCCTCGCACATTCTGCCTCAGACACCTACTTTGTTGTTTGTTTCTTGGTTTGCTTTTTACTAACACTAGTTATAAGATATTTTACTAACAAAATGGACTTTATTGTTGTCTGATTTTGATATATAAATAAATAAGAATACTTAAAGGTGACTTACCTGTTTCGTATTGATTTACACAAACTACGATTAAATTTTGTACAACTTTATGACTAAAGTTTTACATACAAATAATTTACATATACAGCTTAACTTACGAGATATTACATTTTTAATTTTATTCTTAGGGAAAAGTGCAGTAGGGTGACCATATAATATGAGATCATCGGAAATATAACTGATACAGTAAGTACCTACCTATAGTACCTATACAATATGTAACAAAAACCCTGTTGTTCCAAGTAAGGATGTTTTCAGAATCGATACCCGATGGTAATTACGTAAGTCAATTAAAAAAACCACTGATTGCTCACCTCTGCAAAGAGAAATAGGTAGCAACTTGCTTTTTAACAAAGGTGCCGCTGTCGCGAAGCTGTCCCTTTGTCGCCGCCTGCCGCGCCGCACACTACCATACTGCACTAAGGTCATGAACTCGGTACGTGACGTTCACATCACTCAGCTGTTTAACTGATAACACTTTGGGAACGTTAGTTTGACTTTTTCAAAAAGTTGGCTTATCAAGTTTGCACGATTGATTGTTTTTTATTTTGAAAGGACATGTCCAAAAATGGTTTTTTATTATTCAATAATTCTAACAAGGATAAATTAAATATATTTGGATAGACATCCCAAAAACTAGTGGTTCTAACTATATCATACATTTTTAAAGGCCCCCAATTTTGAGAAAAATATTTTTTTATTTTAGTGTGAATTTACTCCTAAAACGAACAAAACTTTCTAATTGTCTAGGGTAATAAAGTGAAAACACCCCAAAAAATAATAATCTTGTCAAAACTGACACATGGTACTGTCATTACTGTCAATCAATGTTAGATTTGCGAGTTTATCAATGTGAACGAAACGAATCTAATCAGATTATTTATTTACCTCTGTAATAATATATACTAATAATAAAGCGGAAAAGTTTGTTTGTTTGTCAGATTATATTTTTAGTGTGACGTATCAGACGGATGAGGCCTGCCTGACAGTCAACACTGTCATCTGTCGTATTTAGACATTGTCAAAGTGTGTGGGAGTTTTAATTTGGGCTGCCATAACGAATAAATTATATGACTAACATTAAATAGTTTATAATTTTTCTCTGAAATGGGGGGGTCTAAAAATATAATTTCAGCGGTTCCAAGTTCCATATTTTTATAGCTTTTATTTGGATGTAGTTTGATTCTTGTTAGATTTTTTTCGGAATAAAAAAACAACGTCCATACAAAAAGCGGACATCTCCTTTAATTACAAAATACAAAACAAATGAATAATAATTGATGTCAAGATACCATAGTATAAGTATATTGTAGGTAGTCAAAATAAATTAAATGATGTCCAGAATATTCATTATTTATTTATTTAAACTTTTCGCACAAAAAGGTACAAAGGCGGACTTAATGCCTTAGGCATTCTCTACCAGTCAACCAAGGGTGGTGTAGAGATTAGATGGCAGGTGCTTTGGTTGAGAGGGACAATAAATTATTATGCAGTCAAAACGAATCATTCAAAGGTCAATTGATTTAAAATTCACATTATTCAATTGTAATTCTTAACTATGTATATTAGAAGTCGGAACAGAAAAGTCCTTTTCATTTAAAAAATCTACAAAATTGTAATACACTTTACTAACCAAAAAAAATCTCAGCTTATTTTTGAAAAGTGATAGGGCAGTTCTCTCCAATTTTTAGGTAATTTATTAAATATGATAGGAGCCATACAGAAAACACTTTTGCGCATGAGGGTTCCGATTCGATCCGATTCTACTTTAATTAAAAATAACTAGAATAAAATCTTTATTTAAACGATTATCATGTTTTTAGAGCAATAATAGCCGTTTGTGTATGACATGTCAAACAAAATATAGCACCTAGTTTTCAGGTTATTAGGATTTTTTTGAAAATTCTCGAAACGGGTTTTGTTTACAAAAATAACTTTTGTAGGAGTTAATATGATAAATGTAGTCTGTAAAAAACAAAGTTTTACTTTGATGCAGCATGGTATGGGATTCCATACATCCATGAGCATTGTTCTTTGTCTGCTCAACAACGTAAATAACGCAATGAATGTTGTTGAACTGTCAAAATGAAACCCATTCTAGCAATGGGTTTCGAGTGTGATATTGTGTTACGCAATTACCCCGCTGTTCAGATGTTTTTATATTGTGTTATTAAATAAACTGATGGTTTTTTCGTTGCTAACTGTACTTGAACTGTGCTATTATAAATACTATGGCGATCTAGAAACGACAATATTGAAGTACATGACTGTACCAAGCACCTCGTGCTATGAAACACTGAGTAAGTGAGCTCGCGCCCGCAGGAGCAACCTGATGGCGCACATCCGCAAGTGCCACACGGGCGACGCGCCCGACGCGCCGCCGCCCGACGAGCCCGCGCCCGCGCCCGCCAGCTCCACGTGCGACGAGTGCGGCCGCACGTTAGTATATAATACACACACGCTTGTTTATTCTACCTATTCTATTTTAAATAACGGAACTGGGAGCACCATGAAACTAGGGGTAATAAATTTTCATAGTTCATTCCTGACTGGTTGAAAAAGTATCACACGCCCCAAAACCGAGTTTGTAGATGTACTATTGCATGTGTGTGTGTGATGTGTTTACTAGAGCAAAGTAAAATTTTTAACTTTTCAATGAATACCCACTGGTTTCGCTTCTATACGAAATATAATTTTCTTTCCCTTTTCCTGTGTACCTATTTCTTATTTTTTTTTGCTGATAGAATGCAAGAGCGAGCTTGGATAGATTAGATTTTCTGAGTGATTTTGCTAAAAGAATGAAAGATCTTGAGCTTTGGACCGCGCCTGTAGATCGAACATAATTTGTTTCAGTTTTTTTTTTCATTAGTTTTTTACTCATTACGGGTATCTTTTTCAAAAAGAACTTGAGAGTTTGTTTGAAATGCGGATTGTAAAATTATAATTTTTTTGTGATAAATAGTATACATTAAACAGACTTCTAGATAAACGTTGTCTATGGAATTGCTGTATCTAGTCTCAGCTTTTTCTCTGTGGGGCATTGTTGATCGCATATTTTGTGGTTGCTCGGTATTTCAAATCGCAAGCATGTTGCACACTGACGGTTCAGCATGTTTAGTGCACTCATTAAACACACCTATCTACACCTATAAGCAGCCTCCCGACAACTCTTTGCAGCATGTCCATACTCATTCACCCCCTTTCTAACCATATTTATCCATCATTTACGCAGTCCATCCATCGTTCCTTTGGTCTTCCCCTATTGCAGCATGTCCATACTGTTGACATTTAACACCAGCCGGTCGATTCTGTAAAAATGTCACCGTGAAAACTCAAGTGAAGTGAGCTTGATGTGAGTTGTCAGTAGTGTCAATCCCTAGCATTATTTGGAATGACAGCTCACTCCACGCTCACTTCACCTAAGTTTTCACGGTGAGATGGTTACAGAATCGCACTGCTGGTCACAAGTGCGAAGTCCGTCACTGGGCAGGATAATTATCTTATTAATGAACACTCGATTTTGGTTTATAAGCGCCTTTCTTATGCTAGCAGTTACTTCAAGAATAAAGTTGCACGTAGGTCACTCCTTTTCACTAGACTTATGAATTAAATTTACAGAAGCCAAAAATAGTCACGGGACAAACTAGGCAACTTGTCGGCTACATTCTGCTCGTAGACTTCTGATTGAGGCCGGGACTACTTAGCTGGGATGGTTTCCTAAGTTTTCCAATGTCGTCTTTGGTCTCCGTGCTGATAATAACGCCCCGTTTTTGTGTTTTGGAATCTTTTTACATGGAATTTCTTTTGTTCAGGGTATATCATTTTCTGGACAAGAGATTTAGACTAAGATCGAATAGATTTTGTCACTAGATTTTAATTTATCCGTTGTATTAATTGCAAAAATCCGAGGTTATTGGGGCGCAAGTAATTATTTTGAGTGGTTTTAGCCATGTCAGCAAACGAAACCTTTTCTGTCGTCATTGGTTTTGCGTAGTCATCACGAGTTCTTGAATTGTTTTCTGGACATTATCAAGGCAACCCATGAGAGGTCACGTTACTACCTAAACATTAGAAGAAAAAAAATGTTTCTTTGGCTTTAAGGTTCAAGTTCTGGTAGTAAACTGCCATTTGCGAGACGCCATGTCCTACGCGTTGTGCGATAGGGAGTTGATCATCCGCTTTTGCTAGGATTTCGGCTTTCTTTCTTGACACATGGCACATACTTCATTCAGGCATTTTTCAATTGCGAGGAATCAGTTACTAACGTTTCTGCCTCAATTTGTTGTTCAGCCGCATGGTCAGGTGTTTGAGATTTGCTGGCAGGGGGCTGGGAAGCAGCCCCCTGCCAGCAAATCTCAAACACCTGACCATTGAAACGCCATTGAAACGGTGAAAAATACGTTATCACCGATATCTCGCTGAAAAAGCATCGCAGAGGTCTGAAGTTTTTTGTAAAACCTAGATATGAATTTTTCAAAATAGGTAAAAATGCACAAAAAAGTCCTAGGTTTACATTTCAGGAGCTGTGGTACGGTATCGCGTAGAAATAAGTCGTGATTATCTTTCGATGAAAGTAAGTGATAGCGAGATCTTTTTTTTTGTTGTAAATAACACCTATGAATATGTAGAATTACCGACAGTAGGGATTTTTTTTTTCATAATAATATAATTTTTCGTGCGTCTTGAATATTTCAATAGGGTGACCATGGCTTAATTTTTACAGAAAACTTTGAATTTATTATATTAGAATAACTCAAGGATTCTAAATTAAATTAAAATCTTTACTATATATTATAAATATCTATATATATAAAAGAAAGTCGTGTTAGTTACACTATGTATAACTCAAGAACGGCTGAACCGATTTGGCTGAAAATTGGTGGGGATGTAGCTTAGAACCAGGAGACGGACATAGGATGCTTTTTATTTATTTTTATTTTTCTAAAGCAATTATATTTTATAATCGCACAGTGAGTATTATCTTGCTTATCTGTTAGCCTGGTACTTTGATTCCCAGATATACATATAAAAGAAAGTTGTGTTAGTTACACTATTTATAACTCAACAACGGCTGAACCGATTTGGCTGAAAATTGGAGTAACAAAAAAAAAAAAAAACAAGACGGACAGGTTATTTTTTATTTAGTACTTTTATTAACTTAAAGCGAGTACGGTAGGAGTAGTGTAGGAGTAGGATAGGAGTAGGGTAGGAGTAGTGTAGGAGTAGGGCAGGGGGTAGGACACCACGCGAGCGAAATAGCGCTGGGCAGCTAGAAATAATTTATATGGCAAAACAACGTTTGCCGGGTCAGCTAGTAATACTATATCTCCACCACACAGGGAATCCTAGTGTGGAGGCTAGTGTTATTCAAATAATGTAGGTAATATTTTTTTCTGAACAATAAAGTTTTTATTATTATTATTTCGTATATATATTTAGTTTTCTTATTTTATTACATTTTTAAATATTATACAATTATACATATTAATATTATACATATTAAAAAACATTTAAAAATATAAAAAAATAGTGATCCACCGGTGTCGGGAGCAGGGTCCAAGCTACCGGTGGTTAGGGCTCCAGAGACAGAAACCTCCTCACAATGCGAGCCGTATCGAGGAGTACTGCCTTCTGAATCAGGCCCTTGATCCAACCGCCTAACGAGAGCCTCGATAGATGTTGATCGAGGCTTTCGGCTATCAGGCAATGGCCTGATAGCCGAAAGCCTCGATCAACATCTAAAAATCCGATTGTGCCGATTGTCGTATCGGCCAATGGGCCGATACGACAATCGGCACAATGATAGCCGAGCTAACATTCCACATGTCAACAACCTCGTATGCTAAGTCGAGATATTTAATTTGTTTCTCTTTCTCAGCTTTCACGAGGTTCCCGTCATGTGGAATGGTAACATCGACAATCATTGTGCGGCGCGCTAATCGATCTATCACCACTATATCAGGCTTATTTGCGACAATAGTCCTGTCAGTAATGATAGACCGATCCCAGTACAACGTGACATTGTCATTTTCAAGAACTGGGTCGGGCACATACTTGTAATACGGTACCTCAGAATCCACAAGTTTATATTTCAAAGCAAGTTGCTGGTGAATAATCCTGGCTACTTGGTTATGCCTGTGCAAGTACTCACCGTTAGCCAAACGAGAACAACCAGAGATAATATGTCTGATGGACTCACCCGGACGGTGGCATGCCCGATATACGTCCACCGTCCCATCCTTCATAATATGTCTCCGGTAGTTATTCGTCAAGATAATTTCGTCCATAATTGCACAGACGAAACCTTCAGTTTCCCCGAAGAGGTCACCGAAACGTAGCCAGGATACAGACGCTAAGAAATCTACACCGGGCTCATGGAGAGCCCGATAGAAGCGCCCGTGAAGCTCCTTGCTTTGCCATACCTTCTTGCGGTCATCGGTAGTAAGTACTACGGGTTTGCGCCAGTTCTCTTTCGCCATGGAGAGCGGGGTGAGCCCCTTGTCCACTGCGACCACATCACGGTGCATACCCAATTCGGCTTTTAAAAGATATTCCCTGAGACTGCACACCTCGCGGTTGTGGAGGGTCTTCGCATTTAAAAAGCCTCGACCCCCACACTTCCACGGGATATACAGTCTCATCACCGATGATCGTGGGTGATGCATCCGGTTTGCGGTCAGTAGTGTACGGACCCTTCTATCCAGGGCGTCGAGTTCAGTCTGAGTCCATTTGAGTATGCCAAAAGAGTACATCAAAACCGGCATGACCCAACCATTGAAGGCGCGTACCTTATTTCCGCCCGAAAGAAGACTAATTAATACCTTCTTCAGGCGACAAAAGAAGCGCTCCTTCAACGATTGCTTTATGTCAGCATCGTTGATGCCTAACGCTTCCGACATACCCAAATACTTATAGCTTTCGGATGAGGAGAGGGATCTAAGGTGTATGGAATCGGAAAGTGGAATTCCCTCGGATTCCATAATCTTCCCCCCCTTTACATGCATGACTGCACATTTGTCTACACCAAATTCCATCCTGATGGCACTACTGAAAGTTTCAGTTACCTTCAGTAGCTCCATCAGATGCAATTTGTTGGGGGCAAAAAGTTTCAAATCATCCATGTAGAGGAGGTGAGATATGACCTGACCACCTCTCTTCAACCGGTAGCTTAGACCTGAAACCTCCAGCAGTGTGCTTAGAGGATTCAGAGCTAAGCAGAACCAAAGAGGACTCAAACTGTCGCCCTGAAATATTCCCCGCTTAATCCATACAGGCTGATCATTCTCCTAGATCTGTCGACATCCTGGATAGCGAAGGACCGTCTTCCATTGCCCCATACACGACTCAAGGGAGGTGCGTAGAGTTGCATCTATCTTGTACAACTCCAGCACCCTCATGAGCCATGTATGTGGCACCGAGTCGTAGGCCTTCTTATAATCTATCCAACATGTCGACATATCCTTGCGGGAACGACGAACCTGTTGGCTAATGGCCATGTCTATGAGGAGTAGCTCCTTAGTACCGCGGGACCCATTCCTACATCCGTTTTGAGAGGCAGACATAATCGAGTTACTGTCAATGTGCGTGTTAATTTTCGCTCTCAAAATGGATGTAAGAAGTTTATAAACCGTCGACAAACACGTGATCGGTCTATAATTCTTGGATTCCGCGGGACTACCTGACTTATGGAGCAGGTGGGTAACGCCTGTTGTTAGAAACTGCGGTAGCTACCCAGATTCTAAGGATGACTGGAACTGAGATGCCAGGCAAGTGTGTGAACTAGTTAGCCATTTCAACCAAAAGTTGTGCAGTCCGTCCGTTCCAGGTGATTTCCAATTCGGTAACGGACGGGCCGCTCTGGCAACGTCTGATGGCGTAATTAGGACTGCTTCCATTTCTGGTATAGTCCCACACACTCGCTCGACATCCTGCATCCAGCCAGCCTCAGTGTGACAGATGGGCACCGACCAGATGCTGCGCCAGAATGCACTCGTGGCGGCATCATCCGGGCGGCACACATCTGTCGCATTTTGTTCTGGTCGCTCCCACGCTCTATACACCCACCTTTCATCGCTCTGGAACATGCGATTCTACGTGTATCGATCAACCCGCCGCTTATACCGCCGAATACGGCTCGCCCATGCACAAACTTTCTGTTTCAGGAAGTCGATGCGCTCTGTGACATGGGACATGTATTCTCGAGGACTGATTCCAGTCCCCGAGAATGCCTGCCTTACAAAGCGCATCACTCGTGGTCGTGTATTGCCCTCCCTGAAGCAGTATAGTTTGCCGATGAGTACCCTGGCCCCATCGATACGACGCTCGATCCTGCGCTGCCAAGCTGGTACGGCTGGTTTTGATCGAGTAGCTCCGTCACAAGCAGCCTATCAAGTGCGATATCGTCCAACCTGTGATTACGTTGGATGACCCGCACCTGATCCGACAGTCGTTGGGCCGAGACGTTGACGGTTGGTTCCAGTTCCTGGAACAGAGACAGCATCCTATCACGGTACGCAGTGAGGTTAGTTCCCCCCTCTGTAGACCTGTAATATGCGCGCATGACGTTCTTGTTCATAGACTGAGTCCATCTCATGCGCTGCACACAACCACCGGTAGCGGGGACCCGGCTCGGGGCCGGATGGCCCCTAAGTCCCAAGCTCCTCGGTGGCCGGCCTCTCCCCTGCCGACGTACAGGGGTAGGCGACGTCGGCGGGGAAAAATATTCGTCGCTCGAGCTCGACGCAACTGCTACGGCCGGTGTCACAGCACTCACAGTGGGGCTGGGTACCGGCGGCGGCGAGGCGGAGCTGAGCGAAGAGTCCGGAGGTGGTGGGCGTGCACGACGAGCTGCTGCTCTTGTCAACATTTTCTCATATTTTTTGTCATTTTCACTTTTTCACCGGAGGCGACATGACAGATGTCACCTCCGGTTCGGCAGTTTTTGATGCAATTTTATGTTTATATTGTTCATTAGATTAATTGAATTGATATTTTATATGGTATGGTATGGTTATGGTATACTTTCACAGATATATTAATATGAAAACTGCTTCTAAAAAATTATATATTATTTAAAATTTAAGAGATGACAAATAGATGACTTGTTGACTTTGGTGTTGCCAGCTTATTATTATTATTATTAAACGTGAAAGTTTGTTTGGATGGATGATTGTTACTCTTTCACGCAAAAACTACTGAATGAATTTGGATGAAATTTGGCACACAGATGATTTATAACCAGGATTATAATATAGGATTCTTTTTTTTTGACAAATTCAAATCTGGGTTTTACAAAAAACTTCAGACGTCTGCGATGCTTTTTCAGCGAGATATCGGCGATAATGTGTTTTTCACCGTTTCAATGGCGCGGCCATGGGGTTTTAAGTCTTGCAGCTCCTAAAATATAAACCCAGGAATTTTTTCTATATTTTTACAAATTCAATCTGTTGTTTACCGAAATTTCAGGTCTCTGCAATGCTTAGTTTTAAAGATCTCCGTGGCCGCGCGGTTCGCCGCGTTTCAATGGCGCGGCCACGTTCAAACCCTTATAACTTTTTAACCATAGCTTTGACAAATTTATGGTTTTGGGAATCAATTTTATGAGAATAAATATCTTTAAATTTTTACAAATTGTTACAAAATATTGGCATGGTTTTAAAAAAAAAAAACGTCGTGGCCGCGCCATTGAAACGGACACGTAGAGCATTCCAAAAGTGTAAAAGGACTATCAGCTAGTTAACAGTGTGCTATGTCGGCAGGTTCGGCTCGGTGGCGGCGCAGAAGCGCCACGCGCGCGTGCACCGGCCGCCGCGCCGCGCGCCCGCGGTGAGTGCGCGGGGGGTGCGGGGGGCGCGCGCGGGGTGCGGGGGGCGCGCGCGGGGGGCGCGGCGAGCTGACGATAAGTCGGAACCGACGCTGCCTTATTGTTTTTTCAATACATTTCGCCTTTCGTGTTTACCAAAAACAAACAGTCAATGCCTCTCAGGCGCCAACAGATCCTTGTTGCACTTCTATGTTTGTTTCACTACTAAACTGACATCACAGTAATATATTGCGAAGGAATAAAATAATGTTTAACCAAATTCCTGTTGTCTGGCCAATTTCAATAAAATTCAGTTTTATTTTTGTATCTTTTTGTACAGTCCACAAAAGAGATAAGTAACCAGGGTCGCCAGATATATATTATAAATGAACTATTTGTTTTCTAATAACTAAATTAAATTTTATTAGAAAACATCCATCCGGTTCTTATTAAACTTCAACTATATCCGACGACCCTGATTACTTATCTCCTTTGGTGACTGCACATGGCACCTCTCCGAATAATAATTACCTACTTAACACCCTAAGCTGTTCACAGCCCCTCTCACTGAGAACGAATATTGTAATTGAAAGATATAACATCAGTCTGTCGATTATATTCCTTTCCGAGTTCATCCGAACAATAAAATTCAGTTAAGGGGGATGTGTCAGGGCAGCCGCAATCGTATTTGTTATTAGTTAAGGGGGATGTGCCAGGGCAGCCGCAATCGTATTTGGTCAATATACAACCTGACACTGACTTGCAAATTGCAACAAATAAAAAAATCATTTGAAAATTCAAATTATCTTCTTTTTTGTAATTAGCAACTCCATGTCAGATCGTATGTTGATCAAATATAGTGATTATTGACATCCGTCTTAATTAAAGCGGTATGAGTGATTGTCTCATTGGGTATTACAGGAGGAAGGCAACGAGTCGCAGGAGGGAGAGGACATGGAGGGTGAGGTGGAGTACCTGGAGGTGGAGGAGCTGGACGATTACCGCGACCACGAGCAGTACGACCACAAGCCCGACATCCACCACATGGAGTGAGGACAGCTCACTCATACTCACACTGACACGTCATATAATGTCTGCAGGCTCCAAAAGTATCTGATGAAACTGTAAACAAACTCTGACCAGGTTACATTCTTATACACCAGCCACTAAAGAGATTTAGGGCCGGTTTTTTGATCCGTAGTTAAACTCAACCAATTGATAAAAATAGTAAATAATGGTTAAATTTTTGCAAAATGCAAAAATTTACAAACAGTTCTTGTTTGAATAACATTATTAAATTGCAATAGAAAATTATTGGAAAATTGTGTGTGTGTGTGTTACTATTCGTACGTTTTCTTACATTTCTGGTAAACAAAAGATGTGCAATATTGTTGCAGCAATATGTTCTTGTGTAACTGGCAACATTTCACCATTTCTCCTTTTGTAAACCATAGATAGAGAGACACTCGTCCAACACAGATGCACTGAACACAACACTCACTTTCACACACCCACACACATGCCATTAATGTTTATTCATACATGTTACTATTTTTGATTGACTAGCTAAAGCCGTGTCTCCTGCGCATATTTTTTTCTAAACATTACACAAATAACCTTGCACATAAACATTTGTTTTCACACACAAGCTGTCTCCAGCGTATTAAAATACACTCGAGAGCAATGAATCCGGGTCACTTAAAGAATGTTAAAAATCTCGGAAACTAAAAATGATAGGTTAATGCAATAAATTTTATTTAATAGACAATGTAATACTCCTTAAATGAAGGTATTAAAACTTCTTAGTTATTGTAAAGTTATATCATAAAAAAATCAAATTTGAAAAAGGGCCACTTTCGAAGATGGAACTACGAAATTACAGCATTTGGTTTTGCTTTTGTTTGTAATCTGTCATTTATGTGGGTACATAAACCATGTTGATAGTGCTCTATATTCATTATTCAAGCTGAAATTATGTCGCTTACGCCTGAAGAATGCACCAGAATACTTACAATGCTGGAAACCGGCCGGAGTCAGCGCGATACAGCCAGGACTGTCGGTGTGTCGCTGTCAACAGTACAAAGAGTTCTCCGACGTTACGAAGAAACTGGTTCTAACCTACGCAGACCAGGAACGGGCAGAACCAGGTGTACCACAGCACGAGAAGACCGATACTTGGTGAACACCATGCTTCGAAATCGCTTTCTCATAGGAACTGAACTCACAAATCAGTTTCGACGCCTCGGAGGAAGTAACCCAGGTATTAAACCTTCATTTAAGGAGTATTACATTGTCTATTAAATACAATTTATTGCATTAACCTAGCATTTTTAGTTTCCGAGATTTTTAGGATTCTTCAAGTGACCCGGATTCATTGCTCTCGAGTGTATTTTTAGAATAGTGTCAACTATTCACAAGACAATATAACCTCAAAACCTGTGCCAGTTGAAATTAAGTTTTCAAAATGTCAAATGCTAGACGTGTGCAGTGCGCGTGGCGGTTGAAAATGAAACAAACCATTCCACTTCTCACTCTTCACCCTCGCGGGGAATGTTTTCGATGCAGCTCGGAAAACAAAAACATCGTCGCACGAATGTGCATGGCCACGCCTCCTTGTTTTGACGCTTTTGTGTAATGTTTTGAAAAAACTCGCAGGAGACACGGCTTAAGGTATAGCGTACCATATTCTAACTGGGATTGTTCTGCTGTCCGTCAAATACTATAATTGTAGTTAGTAGTTAGCTAATAGCTATACACAAGCCCCAATTGTATGTATCTATTCGCTACATAATACGTGTCGGTTTCAATGGCGCGGCCACGTTTTTTTTTTTTTAAAAAACCATGCCAATATTTTGTAAAAGTTGATTCCTAAAACCGCGTTGTATTTTTACTAGTTTTGACAAATTCAAATCTAGGTTTTACAAAAAACTTCAGACCTCTGCGATGCTTTTTCAGCGAGATATCGGTGATAACGTATTTTTCACCGTTTCAATGGCGCGGCCATGGGGTTTTAGTCTCATAGCTCCTGAAATATAAACCTAGGAATTTTTCCTTTAGTTTTACAAATTCAATCTGTTATTTACCTAAATTTCAGGTCTCTGCAATGCTTAGTTTTAAAGATCTCCGTGGCCGCGCGGTTCGCCGCGTTTCGATGGCGCGGCCACGTTCAAACCCTTATAACTTTTTAACCATAGCTGTGACAAATTTATGGTTTTGGGAATCAACTTTTACAAATTGTTACAAAATATTGGCATGGTTTTTTTTTTTTAAATAACGTCGTGGCCGCGACATTGAAACGGACACCATAATACGAGCCTCTATGTAAGCCAATGTTAAAGACTTCAAATAGGTTAGGTAAGTATTGATAAAAAACGTGCCTGCTTAGTGTTTTAAATATGAATGTATGTGAGTATCCAATTTGGGGATGATAACTTGACAGGCGATTGAATAAGATTAGATGAGAACACATTTACTGTATCAAATGTAAGTACATTATACTTCTTCCTTTCTTTTATTTTATTCTTTTATTATATCCTATTGAATTATTCTACTATTAAAATATATCTACGTTTATTTGCATTACTATTTTATTCTTAAATAGTTTTATTCCACAAGAAAATGCTCATCTAGATCCACCCGAACAGGTCATCAGATCCATTCGAACTGGTTATCAGATCCACCAGAACAGTTAATAAAAAGCTTGTAGAAAGGGTTCAACAATAATACTTTATTATAACAAAATTACAATACTAAATAATCGTGGAAAAATACTTCAATCTCAACTAAGAATATCACAATACATTAGGTAAGGGTCGCAGGTAATATCTATTAATTACTTCTGCATCTTAAATAAACATTAATTATCGTTTTAGTAGTAGTTATCTACTAACACATCCCGCAGAGTTCGAGTAGTCTATGTGTGCGGCCAGTCGAGGATCGAAAACAAAATGCTTAGCTTGCATAATGCTGGAGAAACCCCCAAAATCTAATACATAGAGAAACCAGTGTTCAATTCGAGATCTGACCCATTTGTTGCGTGCACTGATGTGTTAGTTGAATGTCGTAGCATACGTTGTTGAGAGCAGAGTCGCGACTACTCGGAGTGCTAACTTTCAGACATCTGTCGTGGCAGTCGCCGCTGAAAGAAAGCAGTACCGTAAAAACCGCCGCCGTCCATGTAAACTCAGGCTAAGAACTCACGGAGCGATTTTCGCCCGCAACCGCCGCGGTCGTGGATCTGCGGTTTTATTTCAAAACTCACGAGGCCGGTTATTCGCGCGGTTACGCGGCCGCCGCGGTTGCGATCATCGCCCGCAAACGTGGCGGGCGATGATCGCAAGATTGCAAGACGGCGACATCCTCCCGCCGCGCCGCCCGCCGGCCCCCGCGGTCGCCCGCCAACCGATCGCAAAGCGCGCGGGCGCCACCCGCCGAGGCTGCGGGTAACCGCGGCCCGCGCGATTCTACTAGTTGCCCGCCGGTACAGCGGGAGCCGCATACAACCGCGTACACCGCGGGCGTAAAACGCGTCGTGAAATGTGCTTTAATTTTTTATATAAATATTTGCATTCTACAGAAGCTGCGGGCCCGCAACCGTAGCGGACGCGGGCGAAAATCGCTCCGTGAGTTCTTAGCCTCAATAGTGAAAACGATTTAGCACCGCGTCAAATACTGTCATTTTGACGGCCGCCATTTTGCAGTCGTTATGTGACCGCACAGCTTTCTAAGAGAACCGTCGTAGCTTTACCGAGTTCTGTTGGTTCTTCCCGCACTCCGGGGGACCGAGTCAACTAATTTACAAACGTTTCAGTGGTCTCTACATTGTGTGCTTGTGACAGATTTTCTATACAAATCTTTCAAAAACTTACAAATACTTACAACGGTGAGACCATTGCAACGTTCGTATACTAGTCGACTTAGCGATCAGTTCGCTCGCACTAGTGGGTGGCGCCGCGCGGCCGCGAGCGACAGATGAGCGCCACGCGCTGTGCTCGGCGCCCAGCACCGCGTGCGTGAAGTTCGCTCGCACTAGTGGGTGGCGCCGCGCGGCCGCGAGCGACAGATGAGCGCCACGCGCTGTGCTCGGCGCCCAGCACCGCGTGCGTGAAGTTCGCTCGCACTAGTGGGTGGCGCCGCGCGGCCGCGAGCGACAGATGAGCGCCACGCGCTGTGCTCGGCGCCCAGCACCGCGTGCGTGAAGTTCGCTCGCACTAGTGGGTGGCGCCGCGCGGCCGCGAGCGACAGATGAGCGCCACGCGCTGTGCTCGGCGCCCAGCACCGCGTGCGTGAAGTTCGCTCGCACTAGTGGGTGGCGCCGCGCGGCCGCGAGCGACAGATGAGCGCCACGCGGCGCTGGCGCGGCAGGCTCGCGCCGCGCCACGCGCTTTGCTCGGCGCCCAGCACCGCGTGCGTGAAGTTCGCTCGCACTAGTGGGTGGCGCCGCGCGGCCGCGAGCGACAGATGAGCGCCACGCGCTGTGCTCGGCGCCCAGCACCGCGTGCGTGAAGTTCGCTCGCACTAGTGGGTGGCGCCGCGCGGCCGCGAGCGACAGATGAGCGCCACGCGGCGCTGGCGCGGCAGGCTCGCGCCGCGCCACGCGCTTTGCTCGGCGCCCAGCACCGCGTGCGTGAAGTTCGCTCGCACTAGTGGGTGGCGCCGCGCGGCCGCGAGCGACAGATGAGCGCCACGCGGCGCTGGCGCGGCAGGCTCGCGCCGCGCCACGCGCTTTGCTCGGCGCCCAGCACCGCGTGCGTGAAGTCGTAGCGCGCCACGCCTCTGCAACGTGGATATTCACTTCAGTGTTCTACTCATACTGAGACTCCCGACGACTGCCGACGTAGATTGTCGTAATGATTTAAGTAAATAAGTCACGTGACTACACGCGCCAGTAAGAACGACTCCACGACTCCATGTGTGTGTATACTTATGTTTTGAACAAATAAATGATCTATCTATCTATCACGAATTAACACAATCGGCGCGAGCAAATTTTATCTTGCAACTTTGGATTCTCGCCACTTTGGTCAGAGCTTTTATCAGGACAAAAATTACAAAATCTAAATACTACTTAGTATTATTTGTGAGATGTCGGTGTACGTTACCCCAGCAGGAAAGTAGATCTTAGAGTGATATGAGTGCGAGTGGAACGAATAATTACTGTATAATCTCCTGTGGATGTGCATCACATAAAAAATTAGTGCACTTTGTAGTTTTGGAAAAAAACGGAAAAAACGATTCCTGCTGAAGTAACGTTGTTCCAGCAGGAAAATTCTAAACGAATGATTGGAAAGAGAAATATTGTGCATGGCCAGAGAGCTTATATTTGTGTACAAAACTGCACCGAAAGTAAAATTTGTGCGCCTTTAGGTTTTCGAGATATTGCATTTCCTGCTGGAGTAAGGTTTGCAGAATCGTATACCGCTAAAACCATAGCATGTGCGCCTGTAGAATAAACATCACGAGTAGCTCTTTATTTGTGCGTATTTGTAACAAATTAAATTTAAGAAAATATTTATAATTTTCAACTAATCGCAGTTTTTTGAAAACACGAAAAAAATATTGTAGCGCCTAAATGGGAAAACGTATAAGCTCGCTGAAAACTGTATTCGGTCCTTCTTGACGCTTATAATAACCATAAAAAGTTTCAAAAGTGTACATGCATTGCATTAGATATTGAATAATATTGCTAAAAGTCAAAACGACGGTGTCATAGCGTTGACGGCAGAATACAAGAAACCGGCTCAACCCCAGATGTGTAGGTGTAAACCAAAAATTAGTGTATTTAGTCAAAAATATATAGTGAAAAAATTCAGATTGGAATGTGTCGCATTAAGTAAATATAAATGTCCGTAAGGATTGAGGAGCCACATCAGATTTTTTAAATTTGATCTCACCATTATTTAGCAGCAATGTAGCTGATTTTGCAGCACGAATTCTAGATTTAGCAGCAAAATATATCGCTAGTTATATTAATGCAAAAGTGGCTCCTCAATCTAAACGTCTGAATTGAGGAGCCACCTGGAACTCGTTAAGTAATAGATGAATATTTTTGAAAATTTGGTATCATTTAGCAGCAATTGTGCATATTACCTTCTAAAAATTTTGCTTCTGTAGCGCTAAAATGAAAGAAAGTACAACACTTTTATTAAGGCTCCTCAATCTAAACTCAAGAGGTGAATTTCTATTGGATGTGAGCGATCAATTAATATATTCGACATAATGATCATTTAGCAGGTGTTGTGTTTGTTTTTGCAGTATATGAATAAAATAGTAAAACTGTTTAAATTTTCTAGAAGAACGCATTTTCTTTGGCTCCTCAATCCTGACGTTCTAATTATATATGTTTGACTGTAGCCACCTGAGATCTCAACGGAATCTAAAGCCAGAGATACTAACATTTAGCAGAAATGTCTGCTAAATATATCTGCACAGTTCAGCAATGTACATACTTTGGATTCTGAAAAAAACAATACTTAACTATTTTCTTGTAAATTCAGTGTGAAGGGTGACCATATTTTACTCGTATTAATGAAACCAGGATAGTAATTTATTAAATTTATATTTTCATAACAGGTTATATCTATCGTACCTACGATTTGGTTATTTAGCAATCACTTTCGCTATAAGTTATAGAATGAATGAATATTGGCTGATCAGTGCTTCTCCTGACGGTGATATACACAAAATGACACATTCTATAACTTATAGCGAAATTGATTGCTAAATAACCAAATCGTAGGTACGATAGATATAACCTGTTATGAAAATATAAATTTAATAAATTACTATCCTGGTTTCATTAATACGAGTAAAATATGGTCACCCTTCACACTGAATTTACAAGAAAATAGTTAAGTATTGTTTTTTCAGAATCCAAAGTATGTACATTGCTGAACTGTGCAGATATATTTAGCAGACATTTCCGCTAAATGTTAGTATCTCTGGCTTTAGATTCCGTTGAGATCTCAGGTGGCTACAGTCAAACATATATAATTAGAACGTCAGGATTGAGGAGCCAAAGAAAATGCGTTCTTCTAGAAAATTTAAACAGTTTTACTATTTCATTCCTATACTGCAAAAACAAACACAACACCTGCTAAATAATCATTATGTCGAATATATTAATTGATCGCTCACATCCAATAGAAATTCACCTCTTGAGTTTAGATTGAGGAGCCATACTAAAAGTGTTGTACTTTCTTTCATTTTAGCGCTACAGAAGCTAAATTTTTAGAAGGTAATATGCACAATTGCTGCTAAATGATACCAAATTTTCAAAAATATTCATCTATTACTTAACGAGTTCCAGGTGGCTCCTCAATTCAGATGTTTAGATTGAGGAGCCACTTTTGCATTAATATAACTAGTGATATATTTTGCTGCTAAATCTAGAATTCGTGCTGCAAAATCAGCTACATTGCTGCTAAATAATGGTGAGATCAGATTTAAAAATCTGATGTGGCTCCTCAATCCTTACGGACATAAATATAAACAAAAGACCTAACATGTAAACAACGGCTGGTTATCCGACCAAATTCGAATGACTACAAAAAAGCGACGGATTCATACATATCGATGGCCTTCTTTTTTGGACGTATTAAACCTAAGCTGTTGTCCGTACAGTCGCGTTCAAACGTTTCTTGGCAATTACATGACTTAGTTTCGGGCTAATCTATACTTATAATAAATCTGTAGAAGTGAAAATTCTGTACATTGAAATATCAAAAAAATAAATGGCAGGGGGTGTTACTAGACCGACACCGAACCCAAAAATGTAATTAAAAAATTTTTTGTCTGTCTGTTTGTTCAGGCATCACGCAAAATCTACCGGTTCGATTACGATGAAACTTGGTATAATTATTCTTTAATATCCTGGGCACCACACTGGGTACTTTTTCATCCCGGAAAGTATATACAATAAAAAAAAAACTTAATTTTGCGGTTCGATCCCTAGACCCATTACTGTGTCAACCGCAAATAATAAGTTTGTCGTAGGTTACGTCACCCGCAGTGGAGTTCATTTTTATTCCTTTTAGTTTTTAGAGTTATTTAGGTTTATTTTCATATAAGTCGTAGGTATAGATTTTAATTTTAAAGTATAGGTAGCATATTTGATAGTGTACGTAGTGACCGTAGGTTATTTTATAATACTGTTAGGTAGGATTAGTCATTCGTATAGATATTAGTTTTTAGGGATTTTGCTTATTTATTGAGTTTAGATTAGTTATCATCAGAAATAGGTTTATTTAGGTAGGTATTTAATTTTCTTTTATTGTTTTTTTTTTTAATTAGGTAGGTACTTAGTTAAAGATATCATATAGGTACCCTCTTAATCACCATTAATGAGACACAATTGGTTTTCTATTGTTATTAGCCACAAATGGCCCGCGAGATAGATGGCATTCTGGGGAAGCACATACATTTTATCCTGTTAGCACGTTCCCGTGGGATAATTTCCGACATCCACGCGGGCGAAGCCGCGGGCAGAAGCTAGTTGAAAATATATTAGTTGCATTTTGTGACCATATCAAATGAAAATAGTTACACAATCCACCACCGCAACAACCACATCTTTGTTATTAAATGTCCGAATGTGCTTGTCGGAGAAGGTATGACTGTCTCTCGTTAGCATCAGGCATATTTTAATTACTGTAGGCGTACTATGGGTAGTATTGGTTATTGAACAATAGAAAAACGGTTTGCAGTTCAAATCGGATTACAATTCACGAAAAAATCAGTCACTAGCGAAACACACTGTAGGTACACATTTAACGATACGGAACGCGACAGTTTCTAAACACATGTTGTTCGTACGATGTCCAATGTTTCGATGATCCCGAGAGCTCTGCTCACACCGTTCTTATAGCTGTAGCTCTCCGTCCATCCCCACGAACTCAGGCTAGACTCTGCCTAGCGCCACGAGATGGCGCTAGCGTTCCGAATAGTCAAACGAATGACTCCGACATGCTTAATATTACGCCACTATCAACCAACTTAAAAAAAAAATAAGAAAACAAACAGTAACAGTGCAACCGTGTGACTCAACGCGACAGTGTCCTTGGCGTCCTAACTGCAACTGTTTACCAATACCAAGTAATAACCTAAACGCACTTCCTAGTCAAAAAAACACTTTGCATTGTTGATGATGATAGCGCGATATTTATGTATCTGTCTCTGTCCCACTAATGCCGTACGCGTACTAGCTGTCTCACTTTCTCCAAGCTAGACAAAGCGACTCCTTGCGTCGCGACGTCGTTAGTGGATGGCGCGGGGCCAGAGGTAAGCAGCGTTGGGGATGCGAAAAAAGGAATCTTCTATTAATGATGAAAAACTTTTGGAACGAAGTTCCTTATCGCGCGTTGCGAAAGGAGGCTAGACGGAAAAAATTAAGACCAAAAGTTGGAACGACACTTTTTGCTATAGTTGTAAGCCGTGCGGCGTGCGCGTGTTTTTCTGTCTCTCTCTCTCTCTCTCTCTCTCTTTGAACTTCGTTCCATCCGGGTGTCCCTTGACACCTCTCAAGTTTTTTATCTAACCTACGGCCTATATCAATGTATGAATTTATGTCTTTTTTTACTGTGGTGTTAATTGGCTTTTTATTTATTTACTGTATCTGTAGGCTCTTTTTTGTAGTACTTCGGTATTCATCACATCTACACTATACACAACTATATTTTTTTTTTAAACAACCGCCAGTCTTTTGAGTTTTTATAGTACTTTTTTATAATAATATTAAAAATGCCAATGTCTGGATGGATATCTGTGTGTATGGCTGTGGTAATGGATGGATGTCTGTCCTTCGTTTACACACAAAATATTGAATGTATTTTAATGAAATTTCAATTTGAATTTGAAATGATAAAGATAGCTCATACTTTGGAAAAGCACTTACTTAGGCTACTTTTTATAATGCACATAGTCATGTGCAAAGTCACCGAAACAGCTAGTAGAATATAATCCAATACCAATTTTATTTTATTATAACTACTTTTCTACTTCAGTGCACTCAGGCACAAAACGTTTCAACCGGTTAGTGAGTAAAGTAAAGAAGGTCATCGATATGATGTACGAGTCCGTCGCTTTTTTGTAGTCTTTCGAATTTGGTCGGATAACCAGCCGTTGTTTAAATGTTAGGTATTTTGTTTATATTTACTTAATGCGACACATTCCAATCTGAATTTTTTCACTATATATTTTTGACTAAATACACTAATTTTTAACCCCCGACGCAAAAACGACGGGGTGTTATAAGTTTGACGTATCTCTCTCTCTGTGTGTGTGTATGTGTCTGTGGCATCGTAGCTCCCGAACGGATGAACCGATTTTGATTTTGTTTTTTTTGTTTGAAAGGAGAATTTGTCGGGAGTGTTCTTAGCTATGTTTGATGAAAATCGGCCCAAGATGGCCGCCGCCACAAAATGGCGGATTACATATTTTTTCACAACTCCCTCAATATGGGTATCAAATGAAAGGGCTTGACTAGTAGAATACTATACACTATGATAAATTTCAAATCCAAGATGGCCGCCACCACAAAATGGCGAATTACATTTTTCTTTTCACAACTCCCTCAATTTGGGTATCAAATGAAAGGGCTTGACTAGTAGAATACTATACACTATGACAAATTTCAAATCCAAGATGGCCACCACCACGAAATGGCGAATAACAAAAAACCTGATTAAATACTAAATTACCTGTATCTTAAAACGCAAGAAAATAAAAGATGAAATAATAAGGAGTCCCTACAAAAAGCATTAAATACAAAATTAAATTAAAAATTTAAAAAACCCCCGACAACGTGAAACCCTATAAAAAGAAAAAAATAACCTTGAAATTATGACCCTACGTAAGTACGTATGAAATTTGTTGATTAAATATTTTCCTGTCGGGGGACCGCTACTATTTTAAACTTTAACAGAACGTTAGGCTAATAATTAGAGCGGTCCCCCGACGGGAGAGCATTTAATCAAAAAATTTCATACGTACAGACGCCAGCACATCAAGCTACTACAATCTGTCAGATTTCTTTAACACGTTGTATGCTTTACGACCTACCGGTGGGCCTACCGTAGTATACCATTCGGGCCAAGTCAAAATCAGGAAATCGGTAATTTTCATCAACTTGAGATTTTCATTCCAAAGTTTATAAAATGCGGTAATTTGTACGGAAAATAAAAATTAGCGACTTTTACCATCTAGTTTTTAAGATATTGTAAAAGGCTCACGGGTGGGTCCCGTGGCCTTGTATAAAGGATTATGTTTTTTTCCGTTAGCGGGGGCCGCGGGGTCACGATACGGCTCACGTCGCGCGAGCCGGGGTGATTTACTCCGGCCGATCAAGATCGCGCGCTGCGTGGACAAGTGAGGATCTGCAATGAAATTCTGTAGCCATCTCACCGTGAAAACTTAGGTGAAGTGAGCGTGGAGTGAGCTGTCATTCCAATGAATGTTAGGGATTGACACTATTGACAGCTCACTCTAAGCCCACTTCACCTAACTTTTCACGGTGAGATTTTTACAGAATCGATCGGCAGCTCACTCTAAGCTCACTTCACCTAACTTTTCACGTGTGAGATTTTTACAGAATCGATCGGCTTTTACGCTTTTTCCGCCAAAATTGAATGATTATGAAGATTTTGAGACGCAAGAGGAGTTAAACCAGTTAGATAGATTATTCAAATTCATAAATTATTTTGATTAAGTACCTATATTATAGAAGTTTGTCAAGTATTGAATAAATAATGTCACCGATTTTTACTTGGTAATGTAGAAAATGTTATGTTGTTTTGTATTTGTAATAAATATTTTATTTTATTTTATTTAATAGTTTTATTACAGCTATTAAATCGAAATAATATTTTCTACCGTATCTTTAGGAATAACCTTAGCATCATTGCAATAACCTTGATAAAAACTACAAGATTTTGTTGGATTTGAAAACCACGCCGTCCGGTTCGGATACAGGGCCACGCGGCTCACTTCCATACGCGTTTTGTTTGATAGCTGCAATCTGTGGCTCGTAGGAAGCGTTTATGTTGGACCTCTCACGCGGGTCACGGGTGACCCCCATGGCTCGAATGGTTCAGTAAGATAAGGCTCACCGGTGAGCCCTGTGGCCTGAATGGAAATACTCGACTTTTCATTTGGCGATTTTCGACTTTATTGCTATAACATTAGGTTCAATGTTGATTGGGAAAATCTGACAGTTTCGGGTAGGTTGACCTGCTGGCGTCCGTACTTACGTAAGGTCATAATTTCAAGGTTATTTTTTTCTTTTTACAGGGTTTCACGTTGTCGGGGGTTTTTTAAATTTTTAATTTAATTTTTTTTTATGGTTATTATTAGCGCCAAGAAGGACCGAATACAGTTTTCTGCGAGCTTACGTTTTCCCATTTAGGCGCTACAATATTTTTTCGGGTTTTCAAAAAATCGCGATTAGTTGAAAATTATAAATATTTTCTTAAATTTAATTCTGTCACAAATACGCACAAATAAAGAGGTACACGTGTATGTTTATTCTACAGGCGCACATGCTATGGTTTTAGCGGTACACGATTCTGCAAAACGTTACTCCAGCAGGAAATCTCGAAAACCTAAAGGCGCACAAAATTTATTTTCGGTGCACTTTAGTACACAAATATGTATAAGCTCTCTGGCCATGCACAATATTTCTCTCTCCAATCATTTGTTTAGAATTTTCCTGCTGGAACAACGTTACTCCAGCAGGAATTGTTATTTCCGTTTTTTTTCCAAAACGACAAGCACACTAATTTTTTATGTGATCAAACGACAAAGCACATCCACAGGAGATTATACACTAATTATTCGTTCCACTCATATCACTCTAGGAGCTACTTTCCTGCTGGGGTAACGTATACGAGATGTTGTGAATGGTACCTCATGATGTAGAGCGCGCGGCGCGCCAGTAGCGCCTGCACGCGCATGTGCGCGTGCGCCACGTGCGCCAGCTCCATGACCGCGCTCGACACCAGGCACAGCCCCGCGATCACGTCGCCGCAGAACTGCGCCGAGCGACACTTTTTAACATTCATTGCCACCTCTTTTCTCATGAGTTCCATAAGTTATTAGTGTTAGTGGCACTGCATGATGTCATTTTTAGATAACATAAAAAAATATATACGTGTCCTAGAAATCAATGTCAAGCCGAAAACGGGCAATAGGCCGTGACAGTTTTTAGAAAAATATTTTTAAAAACTTGAGAGGTGTCTAGGGACACCCGGATGGAACGAAGTTCCTTTGGATTAATTAGTGAAGGAATTGTATTTTTTTTTTAAGTTATAATAATATTAAATATAACTAAAACCAACGAAATATAGAAACGAAAATAACTGTACTACACTATTTTGGCAAGTAACTTTAATCTTTCAAGTCCTGTGACTACAGACTACAAATATTAACTTTTCGTCAGTTTTTTTCTGTGACGTAATCATGAATAACCCGTCTGTAAACTACAGTTAAAAGTTAAAACATAACTACCTCAGTTTTATATAAAATGTTAGATTTTTGCCCAACATTGAATTCAAAATTATTACATCATGCAACTTTAACCGCGTGTAGTGTAAAAAAAATGTACTACACTATTTTGGCAAGTAACTTTGAAAGATGGCGCGTTTAGTCTAGATTACAAAATGGTATGCCACTTACTAATTGCTAGATACTTCTTAATTGAAGAAAAAAAGTTATGTTAATTAAAACAATACCAAAAGTTTCAAACGCAGCATGTCAGGTGGCAGTTGAGGAAGAATTCACAAGTTTTTACAAGTTTGTATGGATGTTTGTTACTCTTTCAGGTAAACCTATTGAACGGATTTGGATGAAATTTGGCACACAGGTTATTGATTATTATACTTGGTTTATAACCAAGATTAACATAGGATACTTTTTATCCCGATATTCCCACGGGATCGAAACTTATGCGGGTGAAACCGCGGGGCACAACTAGTATTAAATAAATATATTTTCTTTCAAAAACATGCGAGGCGTGTCAGCGGCAGCTAAAGCTGAAAGTATTAATAACACGTATCTGCTGAGCGGCGAAATGACTCGTCGGTCGTAGCACTCGTAGCGCCTGCCAAGTGACGGTGACGTGACTTACGCGCACGGCGTCGACGTGCGGCTTGATGTGGCCGGCGGCGGCGAGGTCCAGCACGTGCACGTGCGGCAGCAGCGCGTCGCCCGGCAGCGCGCCGGCGCGTTGCGCGAGCGCGCGCACGCGGCTCAGCACCACCGAGTTCTGCTCCGACCACTGGCTGCGCTCTGTCTCGCGGAACCCCTGGATAGCCTGCAAAAGTGATAGGATATTCAGGAACATGCAGACACAAAGGAGATTAAACGTAGATAAATGTTGCTTAAAGTTAAGTAATTTTTAATGTCTGTTTAACCATACATTTATGAAGTTTAAATCAACTCTTAACTTTAAGCAATGTTTATTACCATCCCGTATATTGGCGTAATATTATTTAAGGTGGAAACCCCGAAATTCAAAATATCTTAAGTTTTTTGCATTTTGCAAGTCAGTGTCAGGTTGTATGTTGATTAAAATATGATTCGCGTCCAAAACGTAACAAATATGGCTTATCTCGAGTTATAATAATTAAAATCGCCAATACCCTGAGTTAATTTAATCCCATTAAATGACGTTTTCTTGAAATAGTCATTCAATGGGATTATATGAACTTAATAATTTGAATGATTATAATTCTGCAAATACATACATGTTACAGTCGCAAATGATATTTTGTTCATACAGCCTGGCACTAAAAGCAAATTATTTTACGGCACGGTATTTTTCTGCTGCACAACGATCAGTGTCTGACTTATTTTTAATGGGCGACTTAGGTTCCTCTTTAGATATTCTTACTTTAAAATTTGTTTTCTATTTCTCACATTCCTCTTCTTCAGAATCCATAATTTCTTCAATGCTAGTGTCTGAATTATAATTGATATATTGACTATTGGTCATGGTACATGGTCCCATGAATTTACGCTTCTTTCAAATATGCAAAATCGATTGACTAAGTAGGTACATTCGGGAAAAACATCATTTTCTTTATTGTTATCTTGTTGGTAATGTTCATGTTTATTAGTGAATAATGCCTCACTACATTCAGGAAAAAATCGTCTGCTTGCTGATTATCTACAACGTTTATCACAAACAAATGCCTAATACAAGTAAATTTACAAAAATGTTGGTGACCCCCGTAACATTTTACTAAAATAAATAAGTCCTACTTTCTGAGGCCATATTTCCTTTGAATACCAACGAATATGAATCGAAGCACACAAAGAACTTTTTCTCTTATCAGATCAACGCAAGATAATGGCGAAATACGCATCAAACATCACAGGGGGGCCTGCACCAATGACGCTCTGGCGCGTCATCGTCCAATGTTCGGGGCCTGGCTAAAGTATGCATGAAAATGATGGTGGCAATGAGTCGGTTAAAGGGGTTAGCATCACCACTGTGGAAGCTACATATTTCCAACTCTTTTTCTATTGTAATAAGATTGCACAACACTAACATTATCCCAGTGATCAAACTCGTATCTCATGCGCCGTAGCACTGGCTCCAGCTCCATCAGCAGGGCGTTCTCCTCGCGCTCTGTGATGAAGTCCGGGTACAGCTGCATGTCCCGCACCACGGCGCTGCGCAGCTTGGGGTTGTCATTCTCCTTCCACGACGGACTGATTTCAACCAGACTTGGGTCGCCTGTGTGAGACCATTTATTTGATTGCATTAGATTAAAGAGTGATACAAGTACCTGCTGATTGCTGGGTTTCTCAGGGTGGATAATGTATATTTTTAGGTTCAACATTTTAGGTAAATTTTAATGATAATATTTTATCTTATCTTCTATTTCAATTGTAAAATAATGTAGTTCGTGCGAGAAAATGAGTTTTTTTATTCAAATGGACCCACGGAGCGCTATCCTAGTGTCTGGCTCCACGAAGCTGCTAATTCTGCGAGGAAGGCCGATGCATAACTTCTTATATTTACAGGTTCTCAGAAAACTAAATGTTAGCAAACGCATTTTTTTGCGTAATTCTCGAAAAAATTGTGTTTTGACACTTTTGACATAAAGACAGCACTCAGCACTCACACCATTGACCTAGAAAAGTATGGACTGGAAATACCTACGAAAAAAGGGTGCATACCTACAACTCATATTGTCGAATAAAATGGCTGCCATTGCTAGGGTTGTGTCAATCAAGGAACAACTGTTATCTCGTTGTTACTATAACGAGTAACGATACTTTATACGAGTTTTACTAGTTATCACGTTTGGATCACGATGGATTTTGGTGCTGTGAAGTGTGAACCACAGGCCGGACCTAGCTAGGTCACTCGGACCGAATAAGACGCAAGATTATTTATGTTAACATCACAGAATATACGGATATCGTTTCAGCGGAGGAACTAGTTTCGGAAACTATTACGGTAAGTCTGCAACGGTACAACACTATTCCATTATGACATCTGTTTGTAAACAAACGAATGAATTAACAAATATAATAAAAAGGCCTGTTATATGGAAATGAACCCAAATATCAATACTTTAGCCATAAATTCATGATCGCGTTACAATTGTATCATCGATTGTGTATTATTGTATGTATTAATGCATAAAAACCGGCTACTAACCTGTGCAAAGACAATTGAGGTTGATTTTCATTCTTTCTTGCACCACACTTCACAATACAACACACAGGCATGTTGAACTTCTGTTTTCCAACATTTACATACAGTTTTAAAAGACAAAATCCTCGTAAATTTCTCGCAAATCTCAATAATACAAAAAACAAACAACCATTTGACAGCCAAACTACCATGAAACTCGTAGCTTAAGATGGCTGCTACGGCACTTACCTACAACTGTCACTACGTCAAGACAAAATGTTGCCATAATTAGCAACAACTTAAAATATAGTTGTCTCTTTTATCAAATAAGATTATCTCATTAGAAAGAATGAGACATAACGATATTTCAAATTCTGAATCATTTTTCACTCATATTTGTATAAGCAAATGTATGTACAGAATAGCGCGGCATCTCCATGTTTTTCCTATCTCAATGACTCACACTCACTCACTTTCACATTGACAGATAGTATAAGTAGATACCATTGAGATAGGAAAAAATATGGAGATGCCGCGTTATTCTATACATACATTTGCTTATACAAATATGAGTGAAATATGATTCAGAATTTGAAATATCGTTATGTCTCATTCTTTCTAGTGAGATAATCTCATTTGATAAAAGAGACAACTATATTTTAAGTTGTTGCTAATTATGGCAACATTTTGTCTTGACGTAGTGACAGTTGTAGGTAAGTGCCGTAGCAGCCATCTTGAGTTACGAGTTTCGTGGTAGTTTTGCTGTCAAATGTCTGTTTGTTTTTTGTATTATTGAGATTTGCGAGAAAATTACGAGGATTTTACCTTTTAAAACTGCATGTAAATGTTGGAAAACAGAAGTTCAACATGCCTGTGTGTTGTATTGTGAAGTGTGGTGCAAGAAAGAATGAAAATCAACCTCAATTGTAGTTGCACAGGTTAGTAGCCGGTTTTCATGCATTAATACATACAATAATACACAATCGATGATACAATTGTAACGCGATCATGAATTTATGGCTAAAGTATTGATATTTGGGTTAATTTCTATATAACAGGCCTTTTTATTATATTTGTTAATTCATTCGTTTGTTTACAAACAGACGTCATAATGGAATAGTGTTGTACCGTTGCCGACTTACCGTAATAGTTTCCGAAACTAGTTCCTCCGCTGAAACGATATCCGTATATTCTGCGATGTTAACATAAATAATCTTGCGTCTTATTCGGTCCGAGTGACCTAGCTAGGTCCGGCCTGTGGTTCACACTTCACAGCACCAAAATCCATCGTGATCCAAACGTGATAACTAGTAAAACTCGTATATAGTATCGTTACTCGTTATAGTAACAACGAGATAACAGTTGTTCCTTGATTGACACAACCCTAGCAATGGCAGCCATTTTATGCGACAATATGAGTTGTAGGTATGCACCCTTTTTTTGTAGGTATTTCCAGTCCATACTTTTCTATGTCAATGGTAGATACAGACAGAACAGATTTTTTTTTTTTTATTCGGCCAATGGGCAGGCTATAGTCTTTCGACTATACCGCCTCGTCTTCGGTGTAGAATTTCTTACGTGGTAAGTTTAAAAACAATTATGAGCCTTATTCATAAAAATCTCGCTAATCACTCATTAGCTACTGTTTAGCTAACCATTTATTTAGCTCTTAATCAACGCTTAACTTTTCTTTATTCATAACCGCTGGTTAGCCCGTGATTAGTAGCGAAACGAAATAGAGGTAAAATTATGCTTTTGGCAGAGATTATAATCAAAATAGTCGACTAAAAATAGAATAAACTTGTCAAAACTACGATTTTTTTATCTGTCGTGACTTTGAGATAAAAGTCAAAAAGGAGAATGCCCAGGCACAGTACTCTTGAGAACTGTCTCGTGTTTCAAAAGGTTGAACAGCATCAACTATCTAAAATAAAGATATATTTTTTAAATAAGACTTAATTAATATTTATAATGGGATAGTGTTTTGAACAATAATTCGACTATAAGGTACGCCATTTTTTACCATAGCCTGTCAATAATAAGGGTGTCCATTTTTTCTATTTCGTGTAATGTGCGTCTCATTGAAAATGAGACGAGACAATAGTGTGCGGTGAGGTAGATATTTGGTTGGTACGGTTATTAGCTTTGGTTTTATTTATTGTTTATATTGAAAAAAAAAAACAAAAACTAAAAATTTAAATCTGTAAAACACTATGATTTTTATATTTATTAATGTTGCTAATCGATATGTTTGCTTTTCTTCCTATAATAAGCCATAAAGAAGCTTAAATAAGTAATCAACGCAACAACAGAGTTCTAAATCACATGTAACTTGCTGGTATTTGTGAGTGCCGGTAGTTGTCAACCGCGGCAAAGGCGCCTAGTTGTATTCGTGAAGTACCACTGGGTGATTTGTGGAAATCGATTAAAAGTCGAATGTATTAGAATCATTTACCAGCACGGGTACAACCTTGATTCACATTTATTGCCCGTCTGTCATACACATTGTCAAGTTAACCAGTATGTCATAGAGTATAGCAAAGAGTATAATAATAATGAGGAGTATAGTAACTAACAGTATGTTTTTTCTGCTGGTTTTGGTACTTTGTGCGTCGAGTTTGAGCCGTTTAGTTCCTCCGTTACTCCTGCTTACTAACCCAATGAAAATAAACATATCTACCTACTTCCAACCCGCATCACCGTATGTGTTGTATATTACTGAAGATTAAAATAAAGGTTTAAGGAATAATCATTCTTTCATTTTATTGTACAGACGCCAGCACATTAAGCTACTACAATCTGTCAAATATCTTTAATAGATTTTCAACTTTATCGCTGTAGCATTAAGGTTCAAGGTTGATTGGGAAAATTTGACAGTTTCGGGTAACCTGCCGGCGTCTGTACCTAGTGTACAGACCTAGCTGTTTTCCATTTCTTCCTATGTACACTGCCGTCCTTACGAAAAGTGCAATAACTAGGTTAAACCTGATTTCGAGAAAAACGCGGGTAAATATTTTATATTTGTTTTGTTTGTATCTCCATCACTATACATGGTATCGAATTGAAACTTTCACTACATGATATATAACAATGTAGAGAATATTATGTGGTACTTAATTTTTGAGCCCGCATTCCCGCTTTAAAAAACAAAAAAAAACTATAGTGTTAAGTATTATTACTATGTAGAAATAATGTTTACTAGTCATAATCGCAATAAGTAACCTATTTATTGCACTAATGGTTAGGAAACCAACATGATGCATTTTTGAGTAGCAATTGACGGCACGGTTGACGCAGTGGTTAAGCGATTGACTACTGCGCTGCGTGTCGCGGTTTCGATTCCCGCACGGAACAAATATTTGTATGACCTACATGTATTTGTTCCGAGTCTGGGTGTTTTTCTATCTATAATATATGTATGTATTTACAAAAAAAAAAAAAAGTATATTAGTAGTTTATCAGCCATCTGGTTACCATAACACAAGCATTAGGTTCCTTAGCTTGGGACTAGATGGCGCTGTGTGAAATGTCCAGGGATATTATTATTATCTCCTTTATTGCATTTAAATACATATAAATTACATTTTTAAATATTTTTGTAAAAAAACATTTGTTATTATTATTATTACTATAATTATTTATTTTTTTGAACTGTTCCCTAACCGAAATGTGCATTAAGTTTCTCATTTATTGCGGTTCATATGTCCGTAAGGATTGAGGAGCCACATCAGATTTTTTAAATCTGATCTCACCATTATTTAGCAGCAATGTAGCTGATTTTGCAGCACGAATTCTAGATTTAGCAGCAAAATATATCACTAGTTATATTAATGCAAAAGTGGCTCCTCAATCTAAACATCTGAATTGAGGAGCCACCTGGAACTCGTTAAGTAATAGATGAATATTTTTGAAAATTTGGTATCATTTAGCAGCAATTGTGCATATTACCTTCTAAAAATTTAGCTTCTGTAGCGCTAAAATGAAAGAAAGTACAACACTTTTAGTATGGCTCCTCAATCTAAACTCAAGAGGTGAATTTCTATTGGATGTGAGCGATCAATTAATATATTCGACATAATGATTATTTAGCAGGTGTTGTGTTTGTTTTTGCAGTATAGGAATGAAATAGTAAAACTGTTTAAATTTTCTAGAAGAACGCATTTTCTTTGGCTCCTCAATCCTGACGTTCTAATTATATATGTTTGACTGTAGCCACCTGAGATCTCAACGGAATCTAAAGCCAGAGATACTAACATTTAGCGGAAATGTCTGCTAAATATATCTGCACAGTTCAGCAATGTACATACTTTGGATTCTGAAAAAACAATACTTAACTATTTTCTTGTAAATTCAGTGTGAAGGGTGACCATATTTTACTCGTATTAATGAAACCAGGATAGTAATTTATTAAATTTATATTTTCATAACAGGTTATATCTATCGTACCTACGATTTGGTTATTTAGCAATCAATTTCGCTATAAGTTATAGAATGTGTCATTTTGTGTATATCACCGTCAGGAGAAGCACTGATCAGCCAATATTCATTCATTCTATAACTTATAGCGAAAGTGATTGCTAAATAACCAAATCGTAGGTACGATAGATATAACCTGTTATGAAAATATAAATTTAATAAATTACTATCCTGGTTTCATTAATACGAGTAAAATATGGTCACCCTTCACACTGAATTTACAAGAAAATAGTTAAGTATTGTTTTTTTCAGAATCCAAAGTATGTACATTGCTGAACTGTGCAGATATATTTAGCAGACATTTCTGCTAAATGTTAGTATCTCTGGCTTTAGATTCCGTTGAGATCTCAGGTGGCTACAGTCAAACATATATAATTAGAACGTCAGGATTGAGGAGCCAAAGAAAATGCGTTCTTCTAGAAAATTTAAACAGTTTTACTATTTTATTCATATACTGCAAAAACAAACACAACACCTGCTAAATGATCATTATGTCGAATATATTAATTGATCGCTCACATCCAATAGAAATTCACCTCTTGAGTTTAGATTGAGGAGCCTTAATAAAAGTGTTGTACTTTCTTTCATTTTAGCGCTACAGAAGCAAAATTTTTAGAAGGTAATATGCACAATTGCTGCTAAATGATACCAAATTTTCAAAAATATTCATCTATTACTTAACGAGTTCCAGGTGGTTCCTCAATTCAGACGTTTAGATTGAGGAGCCACTTTTGCATTAATATAACTAGCGATATATTTTGCTGCTAAATCTAGAATTCGTGCTGCAAAATCAGCTACATTGCTGCTAAATAATGGTGAGATCAAATTTAAAAAATCTGATGTGGCTCCTCAATCCTTACGGACATGTTTTCATTAGTATCATAGAATAATCGTAAACCAGAATTACGAAGACGAGAACGAAGTATTTAAAACAACAGAACGACATCCAACCAATTTACAGCACCCATTGACAATACCGACAATATCATCAAACCGCGTAAAGTAGGAACACCGCGAGTCAGAAAAATGACGTACCTATGTGTTTTACAACGCCGCGCGCCGTCTATGAGTAAATGGATAAAACGTCTGCACAAAGCATGAGTGCCAGCTCTGCACATGCTTTGTGCAGGCGTTTTATCCATGGTATGAATGAAAGTTGTATTCGTGAATGTTTTAGCGGCATTTTGCGTAATTTTCTATTATCTCCAAAACTATATGACCAATTGACATACTGTAACGGACCAATTCTTATTTCTATAATGTCCTTGTGATCATAAGATCATTTATTTTGATGGATTCATAATTCAAAATTATATTTTCACCCAAATGTAGCATCATCATCTGCCTAGCCTCTTCCCAGCTATGTTGGGGTCGGCTTCTCTAACCGGATGCAGCTGAATACCATTATTTTACATGGAGCGACTGCCTATCTGACCTCCACAACCCAGTTACTGGGTAATACGATACCCCTTGGTAAGACTGGGTACTGACTTTTTTCACCCAAATGTAGCATGTGAAAAAAATACTTTTATAAAGCTTAAAAGTGATATTAAAAGATTAAATATTAAGGGTAGAAATATTGTGTCGCGGCCTTTTTTGTAGAACTATTTAAGGCGGACCAGATTGCCATACATTGTTTTTAGTTAAATACAACCGTTGAGGCAGCGCATGCAAATAATTCTGTTTTAAGAGGTATTTCTTCCCGACTTGCTAGACAAAAGTTGTGATAGCTCAGCTAAAATGCATGATGTAAACATCATTTATAGCACTCACACATATATGTAGTTTTCTACCAGTGAAAAGATTTTTAGAATTGGATCATTAACTCCGGAGATTACCCCCTACATACCAACAAACAAACAGATAGGTACCTCTTTATAATATTAGTATAGAAGATAATTAGCGACGTCCAAACATACAGATCTTACTACACGTATTGTATTGAGCAGAGCCGGATTAACCCTGTATGGGCCTGTAGGCAATACAATTTTCGGGCCCCTTTTCTTTACCTACTCTGACTGACTAATTCATGTGATGTACTTTTTGCCTTCTACCCACATTCCTGAATCAAATCAATCAAAATCAAATCAAAAGTCATTTATTCAAATTAGGCTGAGAGTCAGCACTTTTCGAACGTCAAAATTACAAAAGACAGTCCCCCAAAAACGCCCGCCCTTCACCACTTCCTAGTGCTATCGCTGGGAAGAAGAAGTGGCGCAACAAACTTCCCAGCAGCACAGCTGTCTGTTCAGTTAGAATATAGTGCATGTATATAATACTAGGAACCTTGTTCAGTAATTAACATTACAAGAAACTTAAATTATTTGCCATAAAATATGTCAGCTAGCCACGCCAATATACCAACAAATATAATAAAAACTATACGTACTCAAGCTGAAAAATAATTAATTCAAATGGAAATAAAAACTTACTACCTAAATAAAAGCCTCCAGGCATAAAGGGCGTGACAGCTTACATATTTATGCATAGCTGGGTTCTGGTCACATAGCTGTCATTTGAGTCACAGATGAAAAACTAGGACCATCGAAGTAAAATAAATAAATAAGTTAATACTAATAACAATAACCTGTCAGTAAGCTGATTCTGGAGAAAGAACATGAACATTGTCTTGAGTTAATTAGGGCGACCAACTATTCTTATCGTGTAAGTAGTCGTTGATGGAATAGTAAGCCTTTGAGCAAAGGTTAGATTTTACTTGAGCTTTAAACGCATTGAAAGGCAAGTCTAGCAAAGAAGAGGGTATCTTGTTATAAAAGGTTATACCAAGCCCAACAAATGAGTTATGAACCTTATGAAGCCGGTGAAAGGGGGCACGTAGTTTGTCCTTATTTCTAGTGTTAACACTGTGAATATCACTGTTTTTAGTGTACAAGTGCAAATTTTGCCTAATATATAAAATGTTGGCGAAGATGAATTGTGATGCAACCGTGAGAATACCAATATCTTTAAAAAAATCTCTTAGAGAAACTCTGGCACCTAGCTGGTAAATTGCTCGAACAGCTCGTTTTTGAAGGACAAATATATTTTGTATATCAGCGGCTTTGCCCCACAGCAGAATACCGTAGGACATAACACTGTGAAAATAACTAAAATAGACTAAACGAGCTGTATCAACGTCAGTGTATTGTCTTACTTTCCTGACGGCGTAGGCAGCCGAACTGAGCCTTCCTGCTAGACTTGATATATGAGGTCCCCACTGAAGTTTGGCATCTACTGTTAGTCCTAGAAAAATTGCCGAGCCTACTGTTTCAAGCACCTCTTTATTTAAGACGATGTTGGGTCCTAGATTTCTGACATTCGGTAAGGCAAACTTTACACATTTCGTTTTCTTGGCATTGAGAACTAGGTTAAAATTTGACGTAAACCAATCTGTAACTATTGAGAGTGCACTGTTTACGTCGTCAAAATCTTGTCTATTCCTGTCTACTTTAAAAATAAGAGAGGTATCATCTGCAAACAGTACAACGTCACAGATGCCCTTCAAATGGAATGGTAAATCATTGATATATACTAAGAACAAAAATGGACCCAGTATTGAGCCTTGCGGAACACCTAACTGAACTGGTAGCCCGGAAGATTTCGCGCCATTAACATCTACACATTGGACCCTATTATGTAAATAAGAAATTATTACGTTGAGAGCCACGTTTCGGACACCGTAATGACGTAACTTACGCAAAAGCGTGTCATGGTGCACGCAATCAAAGGCTTTGGAGAGATCACAGAAAACTCCAATAGCATTTTGTGATTTCTCCCATGCGTCAAATATGTGTCTCAGCAGAGCAACACCCGCGTCTGTAGTTGAACGACCCTTTGTAAAGCCATATTGCTCATTATGGAGGAGGCTGTTTAAATTAAAATGTCTTAGCAACTGCTTGAGTATTAACTTTTCAAATATTTTGCTAAACGCAGGTAAAATAGAAATAGGCCTGAAATTGCCAACGTCATTCTTATTACCTGATTTAAATAATGGTATGACTTTGCTACTCTTCATGAGGTCAGGAAAAGTTCCTAAATCAATACATTTATTAAAAGTAACAGCTAGATAGGGGGCTACGATGTCTATTATATTACTTAAAAGTTTAATGGAGATGCCCCAATAATCACCGGTGTTTTTAGACTTAAGTGTATTAAAAATATTAACTACATCACGCGGGGTTACATGTTCGAAACTAAATAAAGGACTACATTTAGGTACACTACTATGCAAAAGGTCTTCAGCTTTAGACGGGGACGAATTTAAGGAGCGAGTCGTAGTTATCGGTATGTTGGCAAAAAACTCATTAAATGCCTCAGCTACATCAGCTGCATTATTAACTAATTTGTTGTCGACCATAATCTCAAGTTGTTTTTCTTGTTTAACAGATTTACCCGTTTCATTGTTAATAATTTTCCAAGTGGTTTTTACTTTATTATTAGAATTTTTAATTGTATCGCCTAAAAATTTTGATTTAGCAAAAGCACTAATCTTTTTGAATAATTTTTGACATACTCTAGGAAAGGAGTATCAAACCTGTATTTTTTCAAACCATATAACTCGTATAGTCTCGCTCTACTTTTATAAATTCCCGGAGTAGCCCATTGATTAAAGCCAACAGAGGAACCATTAACGTTAATAGTTTTGGTCTTAAAAGTGGATTGGTACTCTTTTTGCACAACATCAAAAAGGGCACCATAAATTTCATTGGGATTCTCGTATTCTACTATAGATGGTGTAATTCTATGAGCTATATTATTTTTAAACATTTTGCAACGACTGGCTGTATAAGGCCTGCATTCAAGTTTATGCGGTTTTTTATGTACTGGCATGGGGAAGCTAGCTAATAAACCACAGTGGTCGGACGTTAAATCAGTTAACACTAATTTATGTTTGGCATCACAATCACTAAATATAAGACAAGTTGACGAAGATGCTGTGATCCTAGTAGGTTCAAAAAACAAGTTAATTGAATTATAAGACCTAAAAAGATTGAGAAGTCTAATACTTAATGGAGTAACATCTAAAATATTAATATTGAAGTCTCCACATAATATAATGCTTTTGTTACTTGATTTCAACCTATTGAGAGAATCTTCCATTACCGATTCGAAACTAACAAAATCCCCAGAGGGGGGTCGATAAACGCAAATTATAACATATCGCTCAAGTTCAACACAAGACAACTCTATAGTGCGCTCGATTGAAAGATTAACTAAATCTAAACGTTGTTTACATTTTAACTTGTTTGAAACAAGAACTAAAGAGCCACCGCGAATAGCACTTTTTCTTACAAATGCACTCTGTACGGTAAAGTTTTCATCATTAATAAACACTACTTCATGTTCCTTCAACCAGTGTTCAGTCAAACATAACACCTGAACATCATAGAACTCCATAAATAAACTTAATTCTAGCTCTTTGCCGGACAGACCCTGCATATTTTGATGTACAACATTCAACATATGCGGCTGACCCGTTGTCTCACCTAATAGTTTAAACTACAAGGCGTATCAAAAGTAGTGTTAGTATCAGTACTAACAGTAATCAATGGTACACTACAAGTACCAGTGTCACTGAGTATATTGTATGCTAAAAGATTAGCAATTTGTCTCCTACAACTAGGTGGCAAATACATAGTATAATTTGTCAGTTTGTAATCAGTAATGAATTGATTACAATCAAAATATAAAATAGCATCACTGTGACGACAAGTCCTATTATAAATGAACATATTTAAATTATAAATATGCTTATTTTGCTCATCAGTTAAATGATAGGAATAAGGCAAGGCACAAAAAATAAATTTACAATTATTATATTATTAGAAAGAAAATTAAATTAAAAGAAAAAAAAAACAAAGATTATTTATATTAATTTTCGAGTTAATCAAGCCATGCATTATAATCCTCCCTTGTAAAATTAACTACCCCTTTTCAGCCCGTTAGGGGTAGATTTTCGAAAAACCCTGATACATGTTACTCTTTATTTTTGGTCTTAAGTATAAACACTGAGTTTCGAGTTAATCGGACCGCGCATTCAAATTATTCCACACAAACTTCAACACCCCTATAACCCCCTTTGAGGGGTAGTTTTGCAAAACTTATAATGATAAACTTTATTACTTACTTAGGCGAGTATTCTTGAAAATTTTCAAGTTTATTAACCTAATGAAGAAGATTTTTCATATAAACTGTATCCCGCTTTTCACCCCCACAAGGGTGGAATTTAAAAAAAATCGTTTGGTATGTAATCATAACTTGACTCAAAGATTATTTATACTATTTTTCGAGTTAATCAAGCCATGCAGTAAAATCCTCCCCTGAAAAATTGACTACCCCATTCCAGCCCTTCACCCTCTTACGGGTAGAATTTCAAAAAATCCTTTCTTAGTGGATGCCTACTCTTCACGAAGAACACACCCTCCAAATTTCATGTCTCTAGGACCAGCGGTTTAGGCTGTGCGTTGATCTATCAGTCAGTCAGTCAGTCAGTCAGGACTTTGAATTTTATATACATATATAGATTTCACTCTTCGTTTTCTAATAACACGAAATCGTCAACCGAACATTTTGTTATAGCTGCCTTTGTTCTATCAAATCTAGCTTTTTGTCGTTGACCGTTTAAAACTGAATTTATTACAAGAGCTTTATGCAACATAAACTCTGTCGTAGACATGTTAATCGAAAAGCCTAGGTTCAATATTTTACGTACTATCATAAAATTACTTTGCAAGTAAATGTCGGGTAGAAATGTAATAAAATCTCAAGTTGTTGCTCACTATTCGCAACGCTAGTACAGCACAGCGCGCATGCAGCAGCATGCAGCGCTAGTAGTAGCACAGAACAAATCATATATAGCAACATATGATTCGTTCTGTGCTGAATACACATGTTTGACCACTTGCCACTTAATTTGGCTGCACAATTCGCTTTTACTAACGAGCATTCAGAACCATAATCGTCAACAAAACAATACAGCTCACCTTTATTTTCTAACGTGTCTGAGGGTAGTTTATTTATTTATTTATTTAAACTTTTCGCACAAAAAGGTACAAAGGCGGACTTAATGCCTTAGGCATTCTCTACCAGTCAACCAAGGGTGGTGTAGAGATTAGATGGCAGGTGCTTTGGTTGAGAGGGACAATAATAATTAATAAAAAAACTCTTAAAACTAGGTACACAAATACATAAATAGGTTACATACACATACATATATATTACTATAATATATACTTATAATATATATATATATATACAAAATCAAGGGAGAGATGTGTTGAGATGACTCTACGCTATTTTTTTAAAAATTTGTTTTGAAAATAACTCTGCAATTTCCGCTTAAATGCATACCGACTGGTGGCCGTCCTGATATCAAGAGGAAGCGCATTCCATAGAAGAATGGACTGAATATGAAAAGAGGAATGAACAAAGTCAGATGTATGAGAAGGACAAAGTAAGAGAAGATTGTTAGAAGAACGCAGATTCTTAGCGTGTGAAGAACATAGATATTGGAAGTGAGATAAGAGATAAGAAGGAGGAGTGGGAGAGTTAAGAAGGGAGAAAAGTGTGGTCAAAGCGCGCAAACTTCTTCTTTGGCGAATGGACATCCATTTGAGCTCAGACCTATAGCTCGACACGTGGTCGTATTTCCTAAGGTTGAATATGAACCGGATCCCATTGTTGAGCAATCTGTCGAGCTTATCCAGCAAAACCGCATTCAAGTCAAAGTAGCACACGTCACCATAGTCGATTATAGGGAAAATCAAAGTCTGCACAAGCATGGTTTTCGTCTTAGCGGGCAAAAAGCTCCTCAAACGATACAGGGATCGCAAAGTACCGTTGACCCTTTGACTAACACTAGAGACCTGGCGTTGCCAACTAAGCGTTGAGTCAAGATGCAAACCGAGATCTTTCACGGTAGGTGTAATGGGTATGACGGTACCATTGAAGATAAGAGGTGGAAGAGAGCTAAGCGTCATCCTAGCCATCATGCGTGAGCTTATAAAATTAATGAAGATGGAGAATAATAATGGAGAAAGAATACCGCCTTGTGGAACACCGGCATCCAGGTCACGCCAACTCGATGACCTCTCATCAACGCGAACCGACTGCCGACGTCCTCGAAGATAAGAAGAGAACCATTCCAGGGCCTCCGACGAAACCATAAGGTGAGAGAGGATAGAGAGGAGAATATCGTGGCTGACGGCGTTAAAGGCATTGGAGAAATCAATTAATACCAAAACGGTAATTTTAGTATCCTCCATCGCCTCTCTAATGTCACCAGTCACTTTAAGGAGAGCGGAGGCTGTACTGTGCCCAGGCCTGAACCCAGACTGGAAGGAGCTAACGAGGTTGTTCCGATGAACAAACCCCGCAAACTGCTTGTGCACGCAGGCCTCGAGCACTTTAGACAGGAATGGGAGAATGGAAATGGGTCGAAAATGACTGGGTAGGGAGGGATTTGAAATTTTAGGGAGTGGGCGGACATAGGCCATACGCCACAGGGATGGGAATTGTCCGGAATCAAGAGAGAAGTTAATGATGTGGGAAATCGGAGGGAGAAGGCTATCAAGGATCCAAACGACCATACTACGACTGATGCCATCATAGCCCACAGCCTTGGATTTTATGGACAGGATGATCTTTTTAATTTCGTCCAAGGTCACCGGAGAGAAGTGAAATGGTTCTATGATGGGACTCACTAGGCCAGTAATGAAATCAACCGTCTGGGACAACATTTGGGAATCCAAATGACATGTGGTTGTAAAGTGACAGTTGATATCATCAAGGCCTATTGTGTTAGGAAAATCCACATGCCGTGGTCTGCCGATACCAAGAGTACCAAGGAACTTCCAGATATCAGCAGGTGAAGAAGAAGATATGTTCTCGAGAATATGGCGGCGTTTAGCGTTGCGTATCATCTGATTACACCGATTCCTAGCAGCTTTGAATAAGTTTCGGTTTTCTTCACTGCGATCCTTTTTAAATTTACGAAAGGCCCGATCCCTGCGCCTCATCGCCATACGTACCCCTGTCGTCATCCAAGGAGCAGGGGGACGCCGAAGTTTGATCTGTTTAACAGGAGCGTGTTTGTCGTAGAGAGCAAGGATCGCCTGATTGAAAATGCGAAGTTTTTCGTCTACAGCTGTCGCCGCTGCTAGGTGATCCCAATTAAGGTCTGACGCATCCTGACGAAGCCTTTCCATGTCCATGCGGGCAAAACACCGCATGTGCAGAATTTTTGGGATAGGTTTAGGTGGTTTTAGGACATATGAGAGGAAAATGAGGTCATGATGGGAAAAGCCAGGCGCGGGACACTGACCATGAGAGGAAACAAGGGAGGGTGCGGAGGTGAGGATTAAGTCGAGCCAAGTGTCATCGCCTGAGATATTAAAATGAGTAGGTTGCAGTGAAAGGATATGGAGACTAACGGACTCAATGATGTGAAGGAGTTTACGGGATCGGGGAGTGTGATGGACAAGGTCAGTGTTGAAATCGCCCATGATGACGCAATGTGCATACTCTGAACCTATGGATTCAAGCGCCAATTCGAGGTTGGAAAAATAGTCAACGGCGGGTGGACAATAGACAACACCAAGAAGGGTCTTGACGCCTTTGACATAGACCTCCAAAAAGAGGTACTCAGCGGAAGAATGGTATTGTGAGGGAGATGAGGAAATGATTTTAAAAGGAAAATCATTACGAAGATAGATAGCTACACCACCCCCTCCCTTTCCAATTCTATCATTGCGGATAAGAGTGAAGCCTGGGAGACAGTAGGTAGTGGAGAGAAGATGAGGTTTGAGCCAACTCTCAGAAACCAGAACGGCATGGACATTGGTGTCAGTAAAGGCGTCCAACAGATCACTGTAGTGACTAGGGACACTTTGCGCATTTATATGGCAAACATTTAACAAATGACCTTTCTGTTGACTGAAGCACCGACGCACAAAGTCACCAAGTGTGTCAGTTATGGAGCTGAAACTTGCATTAGCAGATGAGCTAGTGGAATCAATGGCAGAGTAAAAAGAATCATCATCAGATATCATAAAATAAAAATAATATAAATATAAAATATAACTACTAAATATTCAAATTAATTAAAGCTACGATTGCTTTTATTCTAGGTGCAAAACCACTATCTGTGCACCACCCGCCAGCCGCACCAGCAATAGTTGTACATGGATCCCTTGGAGTATGGCCAAAATCAGAACTAAAGTGTCTTTCTATTAAAATCTACAGTAATTATTCAAACTCCAAAAGATCCCAGTAGTACTGTACAGTAGTAGTATTGTAAAAAATAGAAATAAACATCAAATTAAAGAAGAAACAGCATCACAAAAAAAAAAAAAAAAAAAAAAAAAGTTGTACGACGTCCACTCGCCGTTCACGACTTCCAGCACGTTGTCCACCATCCGCTTGGCTTGGCTGCCACTACTCGTGCACCCGGCTGTGATATGTCCTGGATTCCCTCACTTGTAGCACACGAAAGGCTTCGCTCAGATTCTTAATATCGCTTCATGTCGTTCCTTGGTATGCTATTTGCGATAGTCACGTTGATGCTGCTCCTTTATGCGTCTTACTTTACTGATGGCCACAACAAGTTGAAAGGTGGTCAACTAGCAGTGAATTTTCGGCAAAACATAAATCAGCTGTTGTGCACTGTTATGTTATACGTTTGCACATGCCTTAGATTGTGTGTTCTAAACACGGGAACGGGTTACGGGATACGTCAAACTCAAACGCCGGTTAGAGACAGTCTTTTTCTTTTTTTTTTTTCAAACATGACGGTAGGTGCAACAGTCGCGTCACTCGGCAAAGGTATTTCTGCATACAGCCTATGCCCAAAACAACATGTACCCATGCTCGCGCATCCGTATCGGCATTGTCTGGGTCGAACTTGGACAGATCCACACGATTATTTAATAAGCGTTCGCATGTTTGCACTTTGTTTTTCAAATGTCAACGGTCACTTTCACTTTAGGCGCTCTCATTTTGTGCATAAACCAACACGAATCCCAGTTCTGATGTCGGAGATGGTATGTCTGTCTCTCGTTAGCATCAGGCATATTTTAATTATCTACTGTGGGAGTACTATGGGTAGTGTGGGAGTGATATGAAGATTCGAATGACGTTATTGCGACGCACGCTATTTCGAAAAACTTTACGAGTGGTACGCCAGTTCGAAAACACATTGGGTCGAAAACTGTTATATCGAATGACGTTATAGCGACGCACGCTATTTCGAAAAACTGTTTGAATGGTACGCTAGCACGAAAGTCTTGGTATCAAAATCCACTGTTGCGAATAGCTTATTCCAATCTGAATTTGTCTGGGAAACAAGAGCCATGAGAAGTATTATTTTAAGTCAACTTTTTAATATCCTTAAGTATAATAATAACAAAGAAATCAACACATCAAAATTATAGGTGGTACTCATTACCAAAAGTAATGAGTACCACCATAATACTTCTCATGGCTCTTGTTTCCCAAACCCAATACAAAGATAACGCTTTATCGGGGTCGCGAGTTCGATCCCCATTTAAAAAGGGCGGCTGGGACAGGTTGGATGTGAACGGCGCGGCAGCGCCGAATCGGATGTTGTGGTGCAACGTTGGGAGGGGCCCTTGTCCAGCATTAGACTGCGATAGGCTGAATGGATTGATTCAAGAATTAAGATCACATAGAAGAGCTTAATCCATAAATGAGCTTAATCCAATATGCTTACTGTTAACAGATAATGTGTGTTTGTAAGGACATAACCTTCTGCAATCCGTCATACTGTGGTCCGAGTAGGTAAACACTGCCATCAGCACGTCTGGTGTAGGTACTCACTCACCGGTTAACTATCGTGTTACCGGTGAGAAGCGTGGCGTTACCCCTCGTTACTCGTTACTGGTAGCTAATACTTGACACACATACCACACAAATATAACCTTCACGCTCGTTACCCAGAGACGGGGTAAGCAGTGCAGTCGCAGATAGCACATTTAGCTGATCACAGTTCTTAAGTCTTTTAATATGGGAAAGCCTAAAGAAAATAATATCTAATATTATCACATTTATCGGTGGTTTATAGACCGTAAAACAGATGGCGCTGCATGTCGCTCGCTCAAACTTTCGAGACTTTCAATTTTATGTGAACGTTGACGTATGTATTATGAGCTTATGATAAGAGATTGTTGTTGCTACTGACTTTGCTTTATGTTACTGCATTAGAAATAAGAGTCAATCTGGCTGCGGCTTGTGCTACGAAAAAACCAGTAGCTACGAGTAGCTACCTAACATAGGTACGGTAACTCTACCAATGCCGTGCGACACACTTGTTTCAAGAGTTGTAAGCAACTAGTTCTGGAACAAGTGCATCACGTAAGCCTTCTAAGCTGTAACTAGAAACTGTTAATAGTTGTTTAGTAGCACGCCAGTTATAATGTTTTTCAGAAGATTGTATTGCTGAGGACGAGCGGTTTCGCAACTATCTTAAAATACGCGAAATTATTACCTTCAACGATTTCCATGTCTTGTTAAAGACCATCGTCTGTGCTGACTATATGACATTCTGAATCGTACGTTCGTATTGTATGCGTGCCTGAGTCCGTCGTAACTCGGAGGACTATTTATTCAGTACTGTCATGACATCAGTGGACAACTATCCTCCTTGTAAGGATGACTTATGAATAAAAATGCAAATTGATTACCATTAGTGCGTATGCGCATACTGTTGTTTTTGTAATACTATACTTAGGATATTTATATTAATAATTAGGTAGTTAATGTCCGGCCATGCGTTGCAATGTCATTTGTTCTTTGTCAATTTTTTTTTTGTTGGGAGTTTTTTTTTCTCCGGTGCGCACAGAACAACTTACAAAAGTTTCATCACAATCCGCAGAGCCATTTTCGAGTTCTGCGAGACTAACGCACGGCAATTGATTTTTATACTTATAGAATTTTTATGTAAGATTAAATTAATATTAATTAGTATCTAATATCATTATGGTTCTTATTTAAAGCGACTCCATTAAAGCTGATACACTTGTTGCTTGTGTCTAACGTCTGTCGCCTGTCGTTTGTCACTTGTTGCATGCCATCTGTCGCCGTCGCCTGAGGTTTGTCGCTTCAAGTAGCTGTTTGTCGTTTGTCACTTGTTGCATGCCATCTGTCGCCGTCGCCTGAGGTTTGTCGCTTCAAGTAGCTGTTTGTCGTTTGTCACTTGTTGCATGCCATCTGTCGCCGTCGCCTGAGGTTTGTCGCTTCAAGTAGCTGTTTGTCGTTTGTCACTTGTTGCATGCCATCTGTCGCCGTCGCCTGAGGTTTGTCGCTTCAAGTAGCTGTTTGTCGTTTGTCACTTGTTGCATGCCATCTGTCGCCGTCGCCTGAGGTTTGTCGCTTGAAGTAGCTGTTTGTCGTTTGTCACTTGTTGCATGCCATCTGTCGCCGTCGCCTGAGGTTTGTCGCTTGAAGTAGCTGTTTGTCGTTTGTCACTTGTTGCATGCCATCTGTCGCCGTCGCCTGAGGTTTGTCGCTTGAAGTAGCTGTTTGTCGTTTGTCACTTGTTGCATGCCATCTGTCGCCGTCGCCTGAGGTTTGTCGCTTGAAGCAGCTGTTTGTCGTTTGTCACTTGTTGTATGCCATCTGTCGCCGTCGCCTGAGGTTTGTCGCTTGAAGTAGCTGTTTGTCGCGTGTCACTTGTTCCCGTCGTCTCTTCGTCGGTTGCACAGCAGCACGCGCCACAAGGTGCTGACTTGCGCCGCGACCTCCCTCATTTACCTTCATTACTATCTGAAGGTAAGGGTCTCATTATGGCTTCAGGGTTGAAAGTTCAGACCATGCTGTAGAATAGGTAGAAGAAGGCGCAATCTGAATTGAAATAAAGGAATCTGAAAAAAATAACAATATCCCACAACATTACTTTTCACGACCATGGCTTATCATAGGTATAAGTCCTTCACTAGTTCTGTTTCAAATTAATATGCGTGTATTATCGAATGCTGAGATATTGAGTACGTACTAGGCCGCATACGGGCGCTAATTTATAATGATACATAATTCATGTACGGTAATTAATCTACTTTAATAAATGAGTGTGATTATTATGTCCACGGCTGCGGCCCGCTAGTGCCGCCAGTGCCGCTGCACTCATTACAAGCGCAACTTTGGAAGCGTGCCATGACTAACAGAATCATCAAGCATTCAAAGTCAAAACATTTTGATTGTTTGTTTAGCCGATTAGCCTCGTATCAAGGCCGAGGCAGCCCTGCAGCTGCGGGCGGAGAAGGTCAGCCAACTTGAGGAAGTCACGAGCAGCCATCGCGCGACCTGCGACCCCTCGCCGTGGAGCCGCGATGAGCTGTGGGGCACACACACGTAACGTCACGGTAGTACCCGTTAGTTCACATAAACTTTACATTTACGAAATTTCTGCGAAAGTGGATCTTAATAAAGTTAAATTAACTAAAGATCGGACTACTACTAAAATACTATCCTTCATTAGGAAGTTAGCTGTCCCTACTATGTGCACTGGGCTTGTTTCTAGATCTCATTGATCTCAACGAGGAATAAAGAAAAGAAAGGAAAAATTTATTTGACACCGTGTCCCTCTGGACACGGTACGGTCTGGTTCGGTCATTCACCCTCATCCCGGTACCTGACCGATACTTGCGAGAAGTCTGAGTCATGCGCTCGTGCACAATCCTTCACAGTCGCGTGTATCAGTTCACAAGTGGTTATTACGTCGAACAAGAGAGTCGGTAGAACCCCAGTCGGTAATGATGAATGTACGAGCGATGACACACGCTTCTAAGAACAGTAGCTATTTACAATGTAGTCGAATCATTGCGATTAATACTCGCTTAGCAATCAGCTGATTGGAATACAATGCATACTTACGAAGTAGTTTGTTGCTTATCATGTTTACAATGTCAGCACTTAAATATCCTCTGGCACCAATAGGAAGCGAAGTAGCTATAATCCCCACTTGGCAGGCTGGTGCTAGTCGCGTATGTTGTTGTAGCTATAATCCCCACTTGGCAGGCTGCTGCTAGTCGCGTATGTTGTTGCAGTTGTAGTTGGTAAACTGGAAGGTTAGCCTTCGTTTTCATGATCCATAATTCTACTCTTGTCTCTTATGCATTTTCCCATCCCTCTTCTCCTCTCTTCCCTTCTCCTTCCTTCCCCTTTCCCTTCCCTCTTTATACAGCTTGTGAGGAAGTGGTCGCTCACGATGTCAGGACAATGAGTTAGTGACCTACAAACATTGAGGTCACGATGACGACAATCCTTTGAATGTAAATCTTCCGTTACTACAGGGTGGGCAAATAAGAGGTATACCTACACTTTATTTTAAAAAATTTGTTCTATGAAATATCAAAATTAAGTAATTTTATTTAAATATATTATTTAGGGCCGGCAATTCAGCATGGAAAATAATCTCAGACAAATGTCCACCTCTAGCAGCATGGCAGATGTGAACCCTTTTCACTGCGCGTTTCATGACATTTTCACACATTTCCTGCGTTATTTCAGTGACTGTGTCTCAGATATTTTGTTTTATTCTTGAACGTTAATTGGCCTGTTAGCATAGACACGTCCCTTTAGATAGCCCCACAAAAAAAAGTCAGGAGCTGTTAAATCTGGGGATCTTGGGGCCAATCAATGTCACCGTTTCTCGAAATTAATCGACCCGGCAACGTTCTTTTCAATGTCGTGTGATTGTGGCTCGTGACGTATAACATGTCACCCCGTCTTGTTGGAACTACATGCTTCCTAAGCCCAACTGATTCACTTGATGTAAGAAAACTGTAATCACTAAACGAGTTTATTGTTAGCCGCGAAGGTAAGTACCCAAGGTAGGTAAGTAGGTAGTATGTAGTAGTAATACATATGTACCTGGCTGGAACAAACATGTGAGTAGCGCCCACAGGGAGGCTCGACTTTGTTTTCAGATATGGCTATCACAGGGTAAACCTAAATCCGGACATATTTATAATAAAACGTGTAAGTCTAGAAAACTATTTAAATCAAAATTAAAATACTGTCAAAACAACGAGGATCAGATCAGAATGGACATTATTGCAAAACATCACACTGATAAGAAATTTAATAAATTTTGGAAGTCGACAAATAAACAGCCGGTCGATTCTGTAAAAATGTCACCGTGGAAACTCAAGTGAAGTGAGCTTGATGTGAGTTGTCACTAGTGTCAATCCCTAGCATTATTTGGAATGACAGCTCACTCCACGCTCACTTCACCTAAGTTTTCACGGTGAGATGGTTACAGAATCGCACTGCTGAACCCAGGGTCGAGCCTTCTGGTGAGTGTAGGTGACGCTCATGAGCCATGCGACATTGCTAGCCTCTTCCAGCGCCATTTCAAGGTGGAGTCGCCGCTTGGGCCAGCGGCGCAGGTGCCTGATGCTGAGTGCTTGATGGAGACGTTAGTATCAGCTTTACAGCCAAGGATATAGCTGTCACGGTGGTAGTTCCGATCGTAAAAAACAAAACGGGTGATGTGTCGGATGTATCTAACTATAGGCCTATCTCGCTCGCTACTATTATAGCCAAGGTGCTGGACAGGCTGCTTGACAGACAGCTGGAAAAGCACCTTCATATACACGACGCTCAGTTTGGTTTCACGCCTGGTTTGTCGACTGAGAGTGCTATCCTCTGTCTCAAGCAGACTGTACAGTACTACACGGCTAGAAATACTCCTGTGTACGCTTGTTACCTGGACCTCTCGAAAGCGTTTGACTTAGTAAATTATGACATGCTGTGGCACAAGTTGCGCAGTGAGGCACAGGTACCGAGTGAGATAGTGTCGATATTTAGGTATTGGTACAGTCACCAGCGGAACAGTGTGAAGTGGGCGGGAGTATATTCCGACGTGTACGGGTTGGATTGCGGTGTGAGGCAGGGGGGGTTAACCTAGCCCCGCTTGTTCAACCTGTATATGAACCAGCTGATCGGCGAGCTCAGCAATGCTAATGCGGGTTGCTTAATAGGCGGAGTGCCTATTAATAACATCAGCTACGCGGATGATATGGTGCCGCTGAGCCCGTCGGTTGGGGGGTTGCGAAAACTCCTGCGCATTTGTGAGACATATGCTGGGACTCATGGGCTCAGGTGCAACCCTAAGAAGAGTGAGTACATGGTTTTTAAGGCTGGTACCAAATGTTTCTCTTTTATACCTCCGATCACTCTTTGTGGTGCTAGTTTGAATAGGGTTAACCATTTCAAGTACCTGGGCCACTGGGTCACAGATAACTTGTCTGACAATGAGGACATCGAGCGGGAACGTAGGGCGCTGTCGGTTCGCTGCAACATGTTGGCACGTAGGTTTGCACGCTGTACTGAACAAGTAAAGGTGACCTTATTTAAAGCCTATTGTCAGTCTTTTTATACGTGCAGCCTATGGGCCAACTCTGTGCAGCGGGTATACAGTGCCTTGCGCGTACAGTACAACAATGCGTTTAGGGTGCTGCTGGGGCTGCCGAGGTTTTGCAGCGCTTCAACGATGTTCGCGCAGGCGCAAACCGATGACTTTTATGCTATCATTAGGAAGCGGAGCGCCTCGCTACTAACTCGCTTCCGACGCAGCACTAACAGCATCCTGAGCGTATTGTCCGAGCGGTGGGACTCAGTGGTGTTGGAGAGGTGGATGCACCTCCATGCCAGTTCGTCACCATTTGTTAAGTGATTATTATTTTATTTTATTGTTTTATCTTTATAATTGAATGTAATCGAATGAATTTTAACCTAATAGCTATAATTTTATTTTTTACTAGCTTCTGCCCGCGGCTTCGCCCGCGTGGATGTCGGGAACTATCCCACGGGAATGTGCTAACAGGATAAAATTTATGTGCTTCCCCAGAATGCCATCTATCTCGCGGGCCCTTTGTGGCTAAAACAATAGAAAACCAATTATGTCTCATTAGTGGTGATTAAGAGGGTACCTATATTATGATATCTTTACTTATGTACCTACCTAATTTAAAAAAAAAACTCAATAACAGAAAATTAATTACCTACCTACCTAAATAAACCTATTTTTGATGATAACTAATCTAAACTCAATAAATAAGCAAAATCCCTAAAAACTAATATCTATACGAATGACTAATCCTACTAACAGTATTATAAAATAACCTACGGTCACTACGTACACTATCAAATATACTACCTATACTTTAAAATTAAAATCTATACCTACGACTTATATAAAAATAAACCTAAATAACTCTAAAAACTAAAAGGAATAAAAATTAACTCCACTGCGGGTGACGTATCCTACGACAAACTTATTATTTGCGGTTGATACAGTATCGGGTCTAGGGATCGAACCGCAAAATTAAGTTTGTTTTTTATTGTATATAGTTTTCCGGGATAAAAAGTACCCAGTGTGGTGCCCAGGATATTAAATAATAATTATACCAAGTTTCATCGTAATCGAACCGGTAGTTTTTGCGTGATGCCTGAACAAACAGACAGACAGACAGACAAAAATTTTTTTAATCACATTTTCAATGTACAGAATTTTCACTTCTACAGATTTATTATAAGTATATAGAATAGATTTAAATTAACTTATTTATTTGTAATGCAATTATTGACTGTGTAATATTTTATGTATGTAATTTGTGTTGTATTTTTTGTGTTTGTTCTATATAATTTGTAGTGCTTCTTAATATGGGAATAACTTCCTGAAATAAATGATTATTTAATTTTTAATTTAATTTAAGTGATTTCTACCAAAAATTGGCCGCAATTTTGTTAGAGTTTCCACAATACATGATTGGGTTGAGTAGAATGTTTTAATAATTAAAACACTTTGTTCAGTCGTAAAACGCTCGATAGCAAATTTGCTGTATCTACACAAAGTAATTTTCATTTCATATTTGCCGTCAAAACAAAGTGGCGGCAAAAAAAATTGTACACCTCCATGTTGCCCATCCTGTACTATGGTATGGTATGACATGAGTTATGTCGTAGCACACAATGGTTGGCCACCGGAGTCGTTGACTGCTCTGAGGTGCGACACCGACGATGTGGGCATGTGATGTGGTATGGTGATACCATGCTGTGCAGTCAGTGCCCGGCCGATGACACCCACTCCTCACAGAAGAAGCCAGACTCGCACACATATGCAACGTTATCCATAACGAGCTTAGAGGTAGCGTAGCGGGGCTGACCCGCGAGTACCGGATCATTTCATGTAATATAGTTACATTTGCGTTAGCGTATGTGAGTTGCGTTCGAATATACAGGATGATGTATGTGATTTGTCTGTGTCGCGATAGCTCGCCGGACATGCGTTTGCGCCGCTTCCGCGACACATTCACTATTACGTGTCAGAGTAATGTCCCGCGCATCCGACGGCCGATAGCCTCATGAATACGATGCGGCCTCAGGCCTCAAGGGTCAAGTTCGACCGATGCTCATTAACATTCCTGCGTTTTTATTTTAACGTTCTAGTCGTTTCTCGCGGAATTTGTAAAACGGCTGAATAATTAACCAGTTTGGGCTAGATTGTGCCAACTATCTAGCGAAATGTACTGTATGTATAGATAGAAACACGTTATGTTTGAATATTCGGTAAATGATCGGTAGGTAATACGAGCGCTAAATGTGTGTCAGTTGCATTCGATAAGCTATCGACTTGAATACATAACGACAATCATCATAAAAATGGATGTAGAGCAGTTTACCATAATGTCGGTGCAGAGACGCTGAGAGCTGTGCGGTGTGCGGTGGGTGAGCAAAGTGCCTGCCAATTCTGGAGAAATTTAGCGTTTGATTCATTGATTCAAATTTTCTTAGCTGCTGTTGCGTTATATGTTATATGTGATCAATATGCGGTTCATATAAATACCTATTATGACCATCATTAAAATTTTAATTAGTGTAATTTAGTAAATGTATCATTATTATTATTCGCAAATCGCATATTGATCAACATAAAACTACAATAGCTAAAAAATTTGAATGATTACATAAACACCAAACTTACTGACCTATACGTAAATAGGTACACACAGTATACATTATACAATGGGTACACATACATTCGTGCCTATCTATGGCCACCTATAGAGACTTTTTTTTTTTTGAGGATGGGAAATCATCAAAAATCAATCATCGTAAACTGAAGTCCCTGCATCTTCAGTAGTTTTCCTTTTAGAATCATAGTCATTTATTTGTGAGTGATTGTTACAAGTCATCACAACGAACGCGATCATGTTACCGCGAGGAGGCCTGATGTTCAGTACTATGGGTTGATTGATTTTGTTAAAGTGAATTTTATCTTTAGTAAAACAAACGTGGCTCACCGTAGAAATAAGGTAATAATTAGCAAACTAAATAACATAACTTAACGCCACCTGTATTCACGGATGGGTGGCCGGGTTAGGCAGAGGTTTACCTATAGTAAACCTACGTTACTAGCAAACTAGATATCTTGTCTAAACAAAGACACCGTGTCTAGTCTGTCTACACTGCTGCAATGCTTAGGACTAGCTGACGGACTCCAAGGGACCTACTTGCTTCACACATACGCTTATAAACCCGTTTAGCATCGATTATGGCAAACACAAAACGTCATCAGAATAATAAACATGTCATTATGACGAAGATAGCTTGGCTTGCGAGCGCGACTGCTGTGATGGCTGTGTTGACCTCATCTAATGTTAGCATACTTATTCCTACACATTTATCAAACGTTTGTTTAGCGTTAGGTTGGCAAACAAGCCGCGGCCCACCTAACGAAAGTTTTAAGCAAGGGAAGGGATCAGTCGGTTCGTTGCCAACGTAACAGATCTGTTAAATGTCCACCGTACCAGGCCGATAGTATGGCTCATCGAGATTCTGCCTGTCCAGTTTTCGCTGAGCATTAGGTACGGTCACTCTGAAATAATAACACGAATTAATTGGTTACTAATAACTGTGCGAACGAATCAAGTTCGACGAAATTTGTAATTAAGTTCTTGCGATAGATTACCTCTATCTATCGTGTTATCTCTCCCTCTATCCTAGTTCCACATAATTATTGCTGTTGTGTTGTGAACTTGTGATGGCGTGACAAATGCGTTACAAGTGAGATCTTCCACAAATGAATCATCTGAAACTCGTTGACTTTCTAAGCTTCAATATTTGTAGCGCGTCGCGGCTTATACAGGCGCCTTACATAACATCTACGAGTACATCTACTTCCTCGCGGGGGAGCTTTCTAAGTTCTTCCAAAGATTATGACGCACATCGCGATCGGTGATGTTGCGCTTACTTCTTATCGTTAGCTGTGAATGTTTCCCTACTTAGCTCAAGTGGAGAACTCTGTATTTGTAGAGTCGCTTTCTATTTTTTTTTAAATATATATACCTACTTTAACATTAATGAATTTTATATATACCATGACATTTGCTTACTTTGTTAAAGTATTCTATCATTTTAATTATTGTGAATGTGAAGACTATGTGGGTCATTTTATTTTTTATTTTTCTCTCTGTTCTATTAGTTTGCATGGCTGTTTGAGTAATTAATGTGGCCTACCTACCCGAATACACTTTCTTTGGTATTGTTCGTCGAATCGCGCAGCTCCTTAAGTGTTGTGTTGAGCTGCACGATTTCTGACAAATGCGTGCACTGACTGGACAGGTCCTTTCAATCTGTTTGGTTCTTTCCTCAAAAAACCGTCTCAGACATCGATCTACATGGTCTTCATATGATCTGACCAAGATTATGTCTGGACTTTAAAAGAGACTGTGACGTCTGAGTTTGTTTCGGCCTTTCTTCTCAGACTAGTCAGATAGGAAACGCCGACCTCATCTAGTTTGAAAATATGATTGACGTGAAATAGTGTTTGTACAAAACTACTTACAAAACATTTTTGCAAAAAAAAAACAACCGAGTTCCAAAAACGACACTACAAAGTGAAAAATAACTTTAATTTCGGAAGTCGGTGTCGTTGGGTTCGCATTTTCGTTGTTTGCCACCGACTTCCGAAATTAACCCGTTGTTTTTTTTTGTTGGACCCTTTCCAACAAAAAAACCCTACCCCCTAACCCTTGGCCTTATTTTTGTTACTCTCAATCGTGTAAAAGTTTTTAGCTGTAAGTTTTCCAAAAACTGTAAAATAAAATAAAAGAAGTTTTCAAATCGGTTGGCAAGCGACGGGGTTAAGCACGAACAAAAAAAAAAAAAAAATACAATCATCTGAATTGAGAACCTCCTCCTTTTTTAGAAGTCGGTTAAAAATAAAATCATTTATCATTTAGAAAACTAGTTGCCACTGCCAGCACAGTTCAAGTAAACGTTAGTTATGAAACGACTGCAGATGGCTTGGGTGACCTAATATTAGTTCTGCGCGGTAATATGCAATGTTATACCTTACAGTAGTAACATTTCAGACTTGCCACATAGTTTACGTTACCTGTAAGTTAATCACTGACTTACCTTTGCGTTTCACCATCGACCATCACAAACAATCTAGTTGAAGAGACCTTCACTAACAATCACCGACACGGTCTGCAATCAGCCAGCTCATCAAATGCGTCTGCTTCGGTAGTGGGGCCACCGATGACGTCACTCGCTGGCTCGTGCTGCTCGTGTGGCTGGTGCTGTGTATGCGCGTCGTGCGCGTCGTGCGTGCGACCTTGTCTCGCCCCCCGCCCCCCGCGCGGCACTCGTCACGCCCCCGCACCGACCCGCCGCGACCTCGCCGTTGCGCGTCCATGAACATGGCTGGCTGACACAAGAGGCAGTACAGTACAGAAGGCTTTCTTCTTATCCCAAAGTACGTACGGCTGTCCGTCATCTTCCTCCTGCCCTTATCGTAATTTATTTGGGGTCGGTGAAGGATTGTCTTCTGCTGCCATCTCTATTAGCTGTCGTCTTAGTACAGAAAGGAGGTGATCCTTACTAGTCATCCTTTACATAACCCATCCATCGTTTATTTATTTGGTCTTCCCTTACTTTTCTAGCCATTCTCTGTACAATCGGACCACTATGTGACTCTTGGTAGGCCAGTATTTCATTATTATTGTTAAGGAGCGCGGATATGTGAGAGGGTCAGCAACGGTCTATCCATTCCTATTATTGTTAAGGAGCGCGGATATGCGAGAGGGCCAGCAACGGTCTATCCATTCCTATTATTGTTAAGGAGCGCGGATATGCGAGAGGGCCAGCAACGGTCTATCCATTCCTATTATTGTTAAGGAGCGCGGATATGCGAGAGGGCCAGCAACGGTCTATCCATTCCTATTATTGTTAAGGAGCGCGGATATGCGAGAGGGCCAGCAACGGTCTATCCATTCCTATTATTGTTAAGGAGCGCGGATATGCGAGAGGGCCAGCAACGGTCTATCCATTCCTATTATTGTTAAGGAGCGCGGATATGCGAGAGGGCCAGCAACGGTCTATCCATTCCTATTATTGTTAAGGAGCACGGATATGCGAGAGGGCCAGCAACGGTCTATCCATTCCTATTATTGTTAAGGAGCGCGGATATGCGAGAGGGCCAGCAACGGTCTATCCATTCCTATTATTGTTAAGGAGCGCGGATATGCGAGAGGGCCAGCAACGGTCTATCCATTCCTATTATTGTTAAGGAGCACGGATATGCGAGAGGGCCAGCAACGGTCTATCCATTCCTATTATTGTTAAGGAGCGCGGATATGCGAGAGGGCCAGCAACGGTCTATCCATTCCTATTATTCCTCATTGGTTGTCCACGACCACTTTCGTCCATCAGTATACTCAATACTTTATTTGCTCGATTCTGTCGATTCGCATAGATTCTGATTGAAACTCAATAATATGATACGGTCCCTTTGTGATTACTGTACCTTCTGCGCCTGTCTATTCTGTGCCATGTTACGATGTGCGGAGATGATCAACGGTGATATAATATAATATCACGACCCGACTGATGCCATCATGCTCCGGCTCTTTGTGTAACATGTTCCAGTGAGCTATCAGATACATCATCAACTAACCTTTTCCCAGGCTCGGCGGGTCAGCTTCCGGGCTCAGTCGATGTGGCTGAACTACGACGAAGATTTATAGTATTCCGATCGATCGATTTTATTTTCCGATTTTTTTGTCGTTTTTTTTAATTTCCGATTTATATTAATTTCAGATAGCATTTTGAACTATCCTGCAGTTTGAACATGGCGTATTTAAATTATTGGAGTCGCCATGCGTGAGGCGATATCGCTGACCATACTCTTTCTTACTCTTTGCCCTTCGTCGTGTTTGACGGTACCCAAAGGAGCACCTGGATATTTCTTTATCGGGAGGGAATAATAAAACCTTTGTCATTTCAAGTCTACCTATATCCTTATTGTTTCATGTTTACATTGAGGTAATTGAGGCAGCGGCGATGTAACGTAGTGTCACTCAATTGTACGCGAGCCCACCGCCCACCGGAGGCAGGAGAGATCGGACCGGATCACTCAGAGTACTACACGAAGATTAATGGTTCGGCTCGAGGAAAGTTCAGGCACGGTAAGATAATATTAGCGTGGTTCAGGGCCCAGCGTCGGCGGAGGACAGATGATGACGTTATTATTATTGTACTACAAACAAAGATTATCGAGCACCAGGGTTGCAGGCAGGACGACACAGTGTCCAATGGTTTTTCAATTGAGTTCATAAGCATTGCTTAACCTCCAACATGTGCGGGAGCCATTCAAATCGTGTTTTCTTTCCTTTTCTGATAAACATCAGCAGAGTCTGCCTGAAACTGTGCTCAAACTATAAATAAATCAGCCAGCGTCGATTTGGTTAATGATTTCCTCATATTAGAGCGAGTAATAAATGGTGAACAACGTGATCACGATGTGCGCTCATAAAGACGTGCTTGTAGGAAGCAAATACGAACGTGTGAAGTCACAGAACCAAAGGGGCCGTGGAACAGCTGAGCAAACGAGAGACGTCTCGAACACTCGCCAGCTGGTGATGTTGCTGTTGACCAGGGTATAGAATTATATTACGATGCCGAGTACGATACACCACCCTCGGACGGTGAATGAGTGACTGACACAGATAAGATGGTTCATCGTGAAGATGTTTTGGCAAACAGTCGGACACCAGTATCGCAACAAAAAATGAGTGCGTAGGTAATAATGCGTAAAATTACATTTGAATAGGTTTTTTGTAAGCAACCGTTATACAATAACAAGCATGATGTTGCTACATTTGAAAGCATTGTCGAGTCCCGCGCAGATCTTACTTATAACATGTGCCAATTGCACCAAGTAAACATCTCAAATAATATTTGAGTTAAAATACAATAGCGCCGATTCCCTTGTTCACAAACTAAACAAAATTTAAGTTCAGTGCATTTTTTTCTTTCTATTTCATTAAGAAAAGGACAGAAGATAAATTTTAGTTTAGTCCTGTCAAATTAATCAGCGCCTGACGTAAATCGACGCTTTTTTTAGTCGCCATGTTTTTAATCACGTCTAAACTTGCTATGGAGAATCTTAATTTAACAGGACTAAACTAATATTTATCTTCTGTCTTTTTCTTAACGAAATAGAAGATAAAGATGCATTGATGATGATGATGATTTAAATTTAGTTTAAATCAAAAGTCATTTATTCACATTAGGCTGATAATCAGCACTTTTCGAACGTCAAAATTACAAAAGACAGTCCCCCAAAAACGCCCGCCCTTCACCACTTCCTAGTGCTATCGCTGGGAAGAAGAAGTGGCGGAACAGACTCCCCAGCAGCACAGCTGTCTGTTCAGTTAGAACATACTTGATACTTGATTGTATACAATACTAGGTACCTATGTTTAAGTAATTAACATTACAAGACACAGAACATAAAATTAAATTATTTGCCTGTCAGCTAGCCACGCCAATATAGCAACAAATATAATATAACTATCTTCTGCCCGCGGCTTCGCCCGCGTGGATGTCGGAAATTATCCCACGGGAACGTGCTAACAGGATAAAATGTATGTGCTTCCCCAGGATGCCATCTATCTCTATGCCAAATCAGAAGTTCAGTGGTTTAGGCGTGAAAATGTAATATACAGTTTCAAGTTCAAATCCTCCCCTTAAAAACTGAATTACCCCTTTTTGTCCCGTCAGTGGTAAATTTTCGAAAACTACATACTTATTATTAAATTATTTTCTGTCAAAAGTATCAATACTGAGTTTCGAGTTACTCGGACCGCGCATTCAATTCTTCCACACAAACTTAACACCCCTATATCCCCCTTTGAGGGGTAGTTTTGAAAAACTTATAATGATAAACTTTATTATACTTAGGCGAGTAATCTTGAAAAGTTTCAAGTTTATTAACCTAATGAAGAAGATTTTTCATATAAACTGTATCCCCGCTTTTCACCCCTACAGGGGTGGAATTTTGAAAAATGTTTGGGATTATTCATAACTTGGTTCTAAGTCAAAGTCAAAGTCAAATCATTTATTTCAAATAGGCACATTAAAGGCACTTTTGTACGTCAAAATTAAAATTAAAATAAAATTGATTCTAGTCGCCCCTTCCAAAAGGTAGTTTTCGTATGGAGAAGAATGGGCAAGAAACTCCACCATTACTCTTTTTAAAAAAAATGTTTTACAATACTTTGCATACATTAATTATATAATTATATGTGAAGACGATGCACCTAAAAATAAAATTACTATACCACAATAGGTAAAAGAATTAAAATGAATTTATGAAACCATGACATATAAATTGACTAGGTGATAGATACATGGTGCTCACATATTTACAAACATTCCAAAAGTAGACTATTTTCATAAATAAATAAGGAGTAATAAGTCCGGGTGTGACTTTAAGTAATTACAGAATGTAAATTTAATGTCAAAGAGAATAAAAAAAAAAAGAATAAATTATACAATTACATTAGCAACCAGTTTGATTTTGTCTAGACTCTAGAGATTGTCCTATGGAGCAGGACCAGCATGTTTGCAAGCATTCTTATCTTGGATATAATCCTCTAATTTGTAATATCCTTGCTTACAAAGTGTAATTTTAATATAAGTTTTAAATTTTCTTTCATTTAATTGCAATATTTCACAAGGTATTTTGTTGTAACATTTAACACAGTACCCCATAAAAGATGTATGTACTTTAGACAATCTGAAAAAAGGTTGATCTAATTTATCTTTATTTCTAGTATTAAAATTATGTCTATCACTTATTTTATTAAAAAGATGTTGATTTTTTCTTACATACATAATATTTTCATAAATGAATTGGCAAGGTACCGTCATAATATTAACCCTTTTAAATAGTTCCCTAAGAGATTCGCGGCGACGTAGATTGTAAATGGCTCTGACAGCTCTCTTTTGCAAAATAAAAATGGATTCAATGTCAGCAGCCCGACCCCACAGTAAAATGCCATATGACATAATACTGTGGAAGTAACTAAAATAGACCAACCGCGCGGTTTCTTCATCTGTTAGCTGTCTTATCTTTCTAACAGCATATGCGGCCGAGCTTAGCCGCCCCGCAATAGATGTTATATGAGGTCCCCATTGTAATTTCTCGTCTAGCGTGATTCCCAGGAAAACTGTTTGATTAACAAATTCTAGTTTTTGGCCATTCAATATGATGTCACATTCGCTACTTCTAACATTAGGTAATTTAAATCTAATGCATTTGGTTTTTTTTTCATTAAGTACTAAATTATTTACCGTAAACCAATCTTGGACCTGAAGAATAGAGTTATTCACGTCGTCAAGATTTTGTGACCTTCGGTCTATTTTAAAGATCAATGATGTGTCATCTGCAAATAACACCATCTTCGGTTGATTTTGAAGTAATTGGGGTAAATCATTAATATAAACTAAAAAGAGGAATGGACCCAATATCGAACCTTGAGGAACGCCCATTGTCATTTCAGACCCCAATGAGTTTACGCTATTTACTTGGACTTTAACCTTTCTATCTTTCAGGTATGATCTTAACAAGTCAAGTGCTGTTTTCCTAATTCCATAGTGCTCGAGTTTCATCAGAAGTGTTTCATGGTTAACGCAATCGAACGCTTTAGAGAGGTCGCAAAAGATTCCAATAGCATCTTGTGCTTCTTCCCAGGCGTTAAAAATGTTCTTCATTAGGGTAACACCGGCGTCAGTGGTACAACGCCCTTTGGTGAAGCCGTACTGGTGTTCATGAAAGATGTAATTTTTATTAAAGTGACGTAACATTTGATTGAGCATCAACTTTTCAAACACCTTACTGAGAACTGGCAGAATTGACACAGGTCTATAATTGTTTGGTTCTTTACTATCACCGGATTTGAACAATGGTACTACTTTACTATGTTTCATTAGATCCGGAAAGACTCCTTGGTCAACACTGGTGTTAAATATGAAAGCTAAATAGGGCGCAATGGTTTCGATGAGAGATCTACATACTTTTACCGACATACCCCAGAGATCTTCTGTTGATTTAATTTTAAGATCTTTAAAAGCTCTTATAACAGCCTGGGGGTTTGTATGCTGAAACCTAAGCTCCAAAGGGCATGCCTTTACATTTCTTTTAAGTAAGGCAGCAGAAAGCGTGGGGGAAGAATTTAAAGCTTCAGTAGTCTTAAGGGGAATATTAGCAAAGAAGTTTTCAAATTCCTGAGCAATTTCTACATCTCAATTGATGGGGCCATGTGCAGTCTCTAAATTAAATTCACTATTTCGCTGTTTTTTCCTACCTGTTTCATTATTTATTATTTGCCAGGTAGTTTTTATTTTATCATCAGCTGATATAAGATTATTTATACCAATTTTCGAGTTAATCAAGCCACGCATTAAAATTCTCCCCTGAAAAATTGACTACCTACCCCATTTCAGCCCGTCAGGAGTACATTTTCAAAAAACCCTGATACACATTATTCTTTACTTTCAATATTAGGTATAAATACTGAGTTTCGAGTAAATCGGACTGCGCGCTAAAATTATTCCATACAAACTTTGAAACCCAATCCCTTATTAGAGGGTAGTTTAGAAGAAAAATAACTGACAATCTTAATAATTTATTTAGATAAGTATTCGTGCCAAGTTTCAAGTTTATTCACTCAAGGAATAAGATTTTTCATACAAACGAATTCCCCCTTTTTCACCCTCTTAGGGGTGGAATTTCGAAAAATCCTTTCTTAGTGGATGCCTACTCTTCCCAAAGAACACACCCTCCAAATTTCATGTCTCTAGGACCAGCGGTTTAGGCTGTGCGTTGATCTATCAGTCAGTCTGTCAGGACTTTGAATTTTATTTAAATAGATAAAAAGTATACGTACTCAAGCTAAAAAATAATTATTTAAAATTAAAATGTAATAAAAACTTACTAAGCCTCCATATGGCCATGGCATAAAGGGCGTGACAGCTTACCTATTTATTCATTGCTGGGTTCTGTTCACATAGCTGTCACTTGAACTCACAAATTATAAACTAGGACCATCGAAGTAAAATAAATAAATAAGTTAATAACAATAACCTGTTAGTAAGCTAATTCTGGAGAAAGAACATGAACATTGTCTTGAGTTAATTAGGGCGACCAACTATTCTTATCGTGTAAGTAGTCGTTGATGGAATAGTATGCCTTTGAACAAAGGTTGGATTTACTTGAGCTTTAAACGTATTAAAAGGCAAGTCTAGCAAAGAAGAGGGTATCTTGTTAAAAAAGGTTATACTAAGCCCAACAAATGAGTTATGAACCTTGTGTTTGTGAACAAGGGAATCGGCGCTACTATCTAATTATATTGCGTGCATGTTGACTGCGTGTTGCTGGTTTAAGTCGAGATTTCCACAAGATTTTTCCTCCACAGTCACTTTGACTAAGATCATGAGGTTTGAAGTCGCTTTGGTATGTGTTACCTTCGTCTAGAAGTCTTTGCAGAAGTGGAGCCTTCCACCTAACGACGACAATTAACTGCTTATATTGAAGAACAAATATACCAATCTATATTGTCCTACTGCAGGGCAAAGGCCTCTTCTCGTACGGGGAGGTGTACGAGCATGATGACCACTCTGACCGTCAAGGAGTCAAGGCGACTCCTTGAGCAAGCGTGTTGATCAATGCTTGATTAGTGCATGCAATAATTGGTGATTCATATTAATTATAAGTTGGCTAATCCAATGTATCGAGATCTTTTGCTAATACTAGTAAGTCAAAGCAGTAACTCTTCCGGCCTGTAGCTGGGCACAGCGGGTACGGACAATATAAATCAGTAGTGCTAGTGCCCTACAATTATTTATGGTAAGCTAAGATTGGTGAATTCCTTCAACTTAAATATAAACGATATAATTGTAAAAAGTGTGCATGTCGTTATGTTATGATTGAATATATGTTAAGCTACCTTTGAAAGAACTTTTATACCCAATGATATTATAAGTAGTAAGTGGTACTTATAATATCATTGTTTATACCCATATTTATATGCAAATAAATCTTTGACTTTGACTATTGGCATAGTTCTGTTCTGACATACTCATAGATATCTGTGTACGCTCTTCCTTAATCCAGTGTTAAACCCCTCTGCCCACCGACTTTGTTATCCGGCAGTTAAGGAAGGTATAAGGCCGCGACTCCACCAAAGCGGAGACGAGCTGAGAGGAGATGTTTTTTAAACAACCAATAGAATTGTGTTATTGACACATCTCCTCTCCGCTCAGCTTCAGTGGAGATCGCTGTGCGGAGATTTGTAATATTTGTATGGCGCGATGGAAGCGGAGATGTGAGCTTTGCGCGGACGACGCGTACGTACTGAGCACTCAACGCCTCGCACCCGAGCTGAAAAACATCTCTTCTCGCACAGCACACAGCACACCGCACACATGGAGATGTGTGCGGTGTGCTGTGTGCTGTGCTTTGGTGGAGTCCCGGCCTAAGTCATGAATTGTTTTCCTTGTCCACCCAAGGTCAACGTTTTGTTTAATTCATGACATCAACAAAACTTTCCTTGTTTGCGGGTTTTCCTTCGTGATTGAGGCCAAAAGTTTCCTACAGCAGGTCAGGTAATAAGGATACAGTCATACAGTAAGGTCGAACTTGGCTATATAATGATGTGTGAGTGAGTCTATTTCCGAACTTAGCACTTTGTTGTAGCACTCGTAGCGCGGCGTAGTCCGGCGTAGCGCGTAGCGTGTCGTACCTTGGCATAGCGTGCCGTGGTGTCGGCGTAGCTTGGCCATGACAGGAAAAAATTAAAAGAAAAAAACTTTTTAAAAACAGGCTTTTATTACTTGTTACCTAATAAAAAGAACTAAAAAGTTAAAGATAATTTAAACCTGATAAGAACAACCCAATTTTTTTATAAATAAAAGCGTGTCACATTTTGATGACGAAACACTGCTCTTGAAACTTGAGCATTACGGATGGGGTAAACAAACTAGCTCTTAGCTTAATAAAATCATATTTAAACATCGATATGGTGTTTCATATTTTCGGTAAGTATTAATATCCTATACACCATAGAATAGAATAAAATATGGTTTATTACATACACCATTTTTTAAATAGATTACTTGTGAAATATTGCAATTAAATGAAAGAAAATTTAAACTTATATTAAAATTACACTTTGTAAGCAAGGATATTACAAATTAGAGGATTATATCCAAGATAAGAATGCTTGGAAACATGCTGGTCCTGCTCCATAGGACAATCTCTAGAGTCTAGACAAAATCAAACTGGTTGCTAATGTAACTGTATAATTTATTCTTTTTTTTTTATTCTCTTTGACATTGATTTACATTCTGTAATTATTTTAAAATCACACCCGGACTTATTACTCCTTATTTATTTATGAAAATAGTCTACTTTTGGAATGTTTGTAAATATGTGAGCACCATGTATCTATCACATAGTCAATTTATATGTCATCGTTTCATTAATTCAGTTTAATTCTTTTACCTATTGTGGTATAGTAATTTTATTTTTAGGTGCATCGTCTTCACATATAATTATATAATTAATGTATGCAAAATATTGTAAAACATTTTAAAAGAGTAACGGTGGCTTCTTGCCCATTCTTCTCCATACGAAAACTACCTTTTGGAAGGGGCGACTAGAATCAATTTTATTTTAATTTTTATTTTGACGTTCAAAAGTGCCTTTAATGTGCCTATTTGAAATAAATGATTTGACTTTGACTTTGACATTAACGAAATTAAAAAGAAAAACATTTATTATTACAGTTTAAACAAAAAAGTATTGGACAGTTCGACTCCACTCATTCCTTGTCCTAGCGGCGATCCTGGATCGTAAAACTTTATTGCTTTTTTTTGGCACTTTGTAATTCGAACTTTAAGACATGCGTGTAAGGTTGATTTTGTTTTGATATAACTATGTTGATCAGTGGGTATCGATCGTAAAAATTTATTGCTTTTTGTACAAAGGTTTGTGATTTAATTTTTAAGCACTGCGTTTAAGGTTGAATTTACATTAATGTACTTATGTTTATTTCAACTAGCATTACCTAAACACAATTCGGTGACAGTTTTAAGAGAACTTTTACTTGGGGTTGTGTATCTAGTTCTTTATTAGTGATAGATTATTTAAAATTAAATGATAGATTTCATCATGTTCAAATAAACGGTGTGAATTCATTGGGCTTAAAAGTCAAAATGGGTGTACCGCAGGGCTCAGGGTCTACCCTTTATAGCAGAACTTTTTATGTCATAATATTGTTTTGCATAACAGCGGATAGCATAAACTTCATTTCGCAGAAAATCGTTTGGCATACAGTCATTTATCATACATTCAAAATTCATAATTTTGTAAGTCAGAATCATCTTTAGGCATAAATTTCATATCCATAATAATTAAAAAGTAGAACCATCAAATCGCAGAAAGTTCACAGTCAGAATCGTCTTTTGGCATACATTTCATACCGATAGTCATTAAAACACATATCTCAGAAATTTTAGAGTTAGAATCATCTTTTGGCATACATTTCATATCCATAATCATTACAGAAAATTCATTCATTCATTCACCATGCATGCAGCATGCAAATAAGCATACACCATGCATGCAGCAATCATGCAGCATGCAAGCAAGCATGCAAGCGAGCATGCAAACATGCAAACAAGCATACACCATGCATGCAGCAAGCATGCAGCATGCAAGCAAGCATGCAAACATGCAAACAAACATACACCATGCATGCAGCAAGCATGTAGCATGCAAGCAAGCATGCAGCATGCAAGCGAGCATGCAAACATGCAAGCAAGCATACAACATGCATGCAGCAAGCATGCAGCATACAAGCAAGCAAGCATGCAAGCAAGCATGCAACATGCAGCAGGCATGGTTTCTGTCACGGCTCCGGCGCTGCGGGGCTCCGGCGGTCCCACGCGAGCTTATCGTTGAAGATGGTTTCAAGGCTCACCACCGCAGCTTCGGCTTGCTGGCCGGCTTCGCCGGCCAGCCTCAGCTGCGGCGGCGGGCTTTAATACCACCTGCTCCTCAGCTCGCGTGCCGCCTCGCCCCTCCGCGCCTACGCGGGCTTAAATTACACTCTAGGGGTAGGGCAGACAAGACTACGTGGAGTCGGTTTTGCAGCGATTCGTTTCTGTCACTAACATTTGTAGCACAACATATTATTGACTTTTCACGACAATGTTTTAATTTAAGTTAAAAATGCTATTGTATAGAAAGAAATGTCAATATGCCTAATAAAATTATTCCAAACGAAATTCTGCCATTTTCATAAGTATGCGAAGTGAACGTTATGCTAAACGAAATTATGCCAAATAAAATTTTGCTATCTTAAAACTATGCCTTTGTAAATTCGGACATATAAACATTCGGCCAAACAATAATTATATTAAATCATGTTTATGCCTTAAAAATATTCGTTTAAAGAAGATTATGCCAAGTGTGTTATGCCAAATAAATTTCGGAGCATCAAGATTCTGCCAGATAAAGGGAACCCCAGGGCTCAATATTGGGGCCGTTCCTATTTTTAGTATAAATAAATGATTTACCTCGTTTACAATAAAATTGAAAATGTTTGACATTTGTTGTGAGTAAAATGGAGACATATTGAGTCAATGACAATGACGTTAATGTAATTATAACCTAAACGAGATATTTTATGTTTTTCCTTCATTGTACTAACTCCAACTACGTAATAATATGGGAAGTCGTAGAGAAAAATCACAAAATAACACTGAAAGCCACGAAACGAACACGCATACGCAACGCACGAGACGAGACTGATTGACAGTCAGTAGTCCCATGACATTGAGGGACAGTGTAGGTGTGTCAAAATAAAACGTTCGGAAGTACACTGACCAAGTAGATAATTAATCGAACTAGAATATTATTATCAAAATATTATCCATTATTAACACATTAGAAATAGGTGTAATAGATGAAATAATAATAAGTGATATCTTTTTATATTATATTGAATGTTTTTGTATTTACGGTTTTATACTCATTTCAGATCCATTCTGGTTTCAGAACGCATGTTTGCTGTCAGGACGCCGCCCGCCATCATAATGGCCATAACGATAAACAAATGGCAATAATTGAAAAACTTTAATTGGTTTATACACAAAGGGTTATTCTCAAATTCACAGATTAATATTTTTCCTAAATTCAGGGTATTTTTCCTCGTTTTTGATATATTGTACAAGTGCTAGCCCAAAATGAAACATCTCCTTTAACTTGCAAGATTTGAGAACAGACAAACATCGGGACAGGTGAAACTAAATAAAAGCTTATAAAAATCTGCAACCACACTGCGTGCTTGTAGTTTTTTTTATAGACTTGCTAAGCTAGAAGTGGTTCTCAAAAATGTTCATATTTAGAGCGCGACACAACAGACTGTCTGCATACTCTCCACCACGACAGAATGCGACACAACACAACACAGTAAGTTTGTGTCTGCCTAGTGCGCGTTTTTATACTTACCTGCTTGATCGCGTTTGTTACCCAAACTGTATACAGACAACGCGTAAGAGAATAAACCCAAAACGTCAACCACACTCAATTACAATATTAAATTATAAGACTAACATAAAATCTGTAACATAGTTTCATTACACCAAACCATGTCATTATAGGCATGTCATAGTTTGTGCGGAGGGTGATTGGTACTAACACTAGACAATAAGTTGTTTTAATATTATGTTACTAAGACTCTATGGATTCTTTGGTCCAAAATAAAACTCATTATTATTATTATTATAAGCAATGCGTCCCCTGCAAGCAGTGCGAAGGCACTGACTATAATTACATGCTTACACTCAGTTCTGCGCGTGTTGTAATTAGCTAAAGCCTATTTCACACGGGGGCAGAACAGTGAGGCAGGACAGTGGGCAGCACAGTACTGCTACTGTTTGAACGCACAGAACAGTACTGTCTTGACAGTAACCAAGACAGAACAGTTAACAGCCCGCGCCGGTCTATTTTTTCGGGGCAGTGTGCTTCCCCCACCACCTTTCTCGCTCGTCTGTCTTGTGGTTGGACTCGTGTGAACGCAAGGGCAGTGCAGTCTAAAGAGCAGGACAGTGGGCGCATGTGTTATTTATTTATTTCATTATTTACACACTCAATAAGCTCATCCAGAGCTATTTGTGCAGAATTTTTTAGTAAACGGCGCAAAACGGCGTCGTCGTCGACGCTCCATCGCTCACTTGGACTGTCCCGTCTATCCTATAATCCTATATTTAAACGATACTGTCCTTCCAAACTGTTCTGTCCTACTGTTCTGCCTCACTGTTCTGCCCCCGTGTGAAATAAATAGGCTTAAGCAAATGAACGCATTCGCGACGCCCCGCGCTCCCCTCGCCTCCCAGCTCCGTCGTGATCCATCGCTCATTGCTGTCCAAATGAACGTCGGCTCACCTTCGAGTCACCAACGATATTGTATTACACAGGAAGGTTTTGGAAGTTAGCAAATTAAACGGCACCTCTGACCCTCTTTAACTATTGGTAATTCATGTAAGTGAATAGAATCGCACTGCAGGTTCTATGTAACTATTTGTGACCAGGCGGCCAGCAGCTCCGTGTATCTGCACACGTAGAGAAGACCTGGTTTTATTATTGAAACGTGTCGTGAGTTCGTTACGTGACACAATCCTTTGGAATGTTTCTGGGGCGAATTTTAATTGTCCGCCTTTACTGCTTCGGGCTATATCGGTTATCTTGCTTTTCCTGTGAAGCACCTTATTACGGATGCCCGAGTGTCCCTGTGTGATCAAGTCAGCGATAGACAATATCGTAAACTGTAGGGTTATGATGAATGGAACCTACGAGAGTGTCGCTATGTCAACATATGTGTTACTCTCGCTCCAGTCACCCAGTGACAGTGATATTGCGCTTGCGCATCTCAACGTTTTTGTGCGATAATTACAAGCATTGTGTGTGTGTGAACGAATCTATGACTTTCTCACATTGTGTGGGGTCGCGTCACCGTCGGCTCTTACTGGCGACGTTACGTCCTCCGCCTCGTTATGTCACACGTATCGGCGTAATGAGGGGTTCTCTCGAGTCGCCGCTGTCATTACGACTAGTAACTACTGCTTCGTCACGGTTATAGTTCAGAGTTTGGCACAGTTGCAGTTGATTATAGACAGTGGGGCTGTGGGGCTGGTGGGGCTGCCGCAATCATAGTGAATGATTGGAAGTACTCACAGCAAGTTTCGTTACACGATGTTATTGTTTGTGGTTGTACTGCTAATGCGTCACTTTGTTTACTATACGATGCGAACTGTGGAAAGACAAACGGCTACTCCGGAGCAATTATAATAACCACTCAATCCATCAGTGTCGTCTGTTTCATTTATTAACTGAACGTGTTGCCATAGCAACGTATAATTTCTGTAATGGCCGACATGTCTTCGGAACTGGTTCGTCTTGTGCAATTAACTGCAGGCAAGGACCTCAAGAGGCCCCCCTTCCAGGAACATTGCCAATGTGTAACGAGCACGGAAAACCCACATCCACAGTGTGATGCCAGCAGTAGGGGATTGGGCTCTACATCCATTTACCGATAGTGTTTGTGCAAAGGCCTGCGAGTGGGGTACCCAGTCAGTCAGATAACACCCAGGTATTACGTAGGTAGTTGGTACTTGGTAGCTAACTGCGTTCATCAGCTTGTGAACCTTCTGACTTGATCTGTCTTGTGCATCGCGTGAATACCATACATAACTCGAATACAGGATAGGATAGGGTGACTTAGCGATGCCCAGGACACTGCTAAACATAAAATTTTGTTAAGCAATAAGTATTTTTTTGACAACTTCGTTATTTTATTTAATGCAGTACCACAGAACTCGTGTCCATTGTCATAAGAAACCAAATCCACAAGTCCGAACTGCCGGCTACAGTGTCCTATCGAGCTGTTTCTATGATTATAATGGTCGTCCAATAAGGGCACCTCAGACTAGCGATCGTATCAGTTATTCGCCGACGGCGTCTAACGAGCGAAATAGGTCGCTAACTGTACCGCAGCTCTCACGGCGAGCCACACGCACTCCGTATTCAGCTTTTAGTTTGACTCTATTCTCGGTATCGCTGACCCTTCAGTTTGTAGCTAGACATGCTTCGTTAACACGCGGCGATGGTAGGTCGCGGTGCCCTTACAGCACTTGCTGTGTCTTTTTTATCGGAAGAGGTGACCTTATAAAGCTGACTGAAAAACAGTGCGTAGTGAACAAGACACTCACTCACAACAAGGAGATGAAATCTTCGATGGGAGCAGACAGAGGTTTTGGAGTCTTTGTTATAAAATCGTCTCGTGTAAACTTTTACGTATGCATGAGCTGATTCGAGGGCTCGCAGGCAATGTGTAGCAACATGATACGACGGACACTGATACATATACTGTACATGCGCGTTACTGACTCAGCTACGTAATACTGAATTAAAAGTAAAAAATAATATATAAATCATAATGATTACGTTAGATTCGTGTATTAACTATGAAGTAATCATTTAAAGCATTGATCTCAATTCGCAATCGCTCGGACGAATGTTACTTTCATATTTTAGATCGTAACTAGACGATAATGTACGACTGAAAGCGATTGGGAGCTCCAGTGTTCACTTGAGTCATAATATGCGATATTTACTGCGAATTTCATTTGAGCAGCAGACAAAGCTTGGTGTGACGCCTTGTATTGGTAGAAGTGGGACACTCCCCCAATGCGAAGAGCCGCGGTTGGCTTCAAAAGGCTTGAGGACTATGCAAATGACTGCGGTGACCAAGTGTTCAACGAAAATAACCGACTACAAGATTCGATATCCTTATGGTGGGTACACACGTACGTACATGCTCGATAAACTGGTTCGATCTTGAGCAAGTACGAACGTATGTAAGTACCGTGCACGTCTCAAGACAAATGCTCGAAGCCAACCAAATTGTTCGATTCGAACAAATCAAATCAAATTGTTTATTCATCATAACAGCATTGTAGTACATGGTAATTTACAGGGTTGACAAATTAGTGTACCTACTAAAACTACTACTTGAATGGTGGTGACGTGCTTCACTCCCAGCTAGGTTATAAAATAACCTGAATAAGGGAGTACAGCACCCTAATTGCATAACACACAATCAATCGGAATCAGAATCATTTTGAAGCAAATTGCTAATCCATTGCTTCATGAGTTCGAAAAATTTGTCTGCTCAATAACGCAATGAATGTTGTTGAACTGTCAAAATGAAACCGATTCCGATTGATCGTGTGTTACGCAATTAGGGTGCAGTGCTAGTCCCCATTGGGTATTATAATGATTTATATCCATTCTTACCTCATGCGAAACTAATATCAACCTTAACGATAAATTAAACTCAATACTTGACGCTACAACTCATTGGATGATGGAAAATAAGCTAGAAATTAACTTTAACAAGACAAAAATAATGAGATTTTAACCACGACAAAAACAACCATACAAACTTCAGCTTTAAAAATCACAAGATAGAAATAGTCAATACATTCACCCTATTAGGACTAGACATAGACACACACAAATTGGAAGTCGCATATGCAAAAATTAAAAGCAAAATTATCAACATTCTCACGCCCTTCGGGAAATCAAAAACACTACAGACATGAATACTGCGTTGGTAACATATTACGCATATGCCTACGCATGGCATAGGTACGGTGTCATATTATGGGGTAATAGTACAGACACACCCACACTATTCACCCTAAAAAAAAAACTTATAAGAATTCTAGTTAATATTGAACAAACACACAGCTGTAAACCCCACTTCCAGGAACAAAACAATTTAACCCTACCTTGCGTCTACATCTTCGAACTCTGTAAATTTATACGTAGATACCCGGAATTCTACACAAAAAGAGAAGACATACAAACTAAATTTACTTTAAGACTTCAAAGTAGATTAAACTTGCCTATATCCCGATTAAAAATGCACTCCTCAAGTACCTATGTCATGTCTATAAAAATATATAATAAGTTACCAGAAGAAATAAGAAATATAAATAAATCCAATATTTTTATTAATAAACTAGCTTCTGCCCGCGGCTTCGCCCGCGTGGATGTCGGAAATTATCCCACGGGAACGTGCTAACAGGATAAAAAGTATGTGCTTCCCCAGGATGCCATCTATATCTATGCCAAATCAGAAGTTCAGTGGTTTAGGCGTGAAAATGTAACATACAGTTTCAAGTTCAAATCCTCCCTTTAAAAACCGAATTACCCGTTTTTGTCCAGACAGTGGTAAATTTTCGACAACTTTACATATTTATTATTAATTATTTTCTGTCAAAAGTATCAATACTGAGTTTCGAGTAACTCAGACCGCGCATTCAGTTTCTTCGACATAAACTTAACACCCCTATATCCCCCTTTGAGGGGTAGTTTTGAAAAACTTATAATGATAAACTTTATTACTTACTTTGGCAAATTTCAAGTTTATTAACTAAATGAATAAGATTTTTCACATAAACTGTATCCCCCGCTTTTCACCCCCACAGGGGTGGAATTTTGAAAAATCGTTTGGTATTGTTCATAGCTTGATTCAAATATTATTTTTATTAATAATACGGATTATAATCCTCGCTTGTAAAATTAACTACTTACCCATTTTCAACCCGTTAGGGGTTGATTTTCGAAAAACCCTGATACATGTTACTCTTTATTTTTGGTCTTAAGTATAAACACTGAGTTTCGAGTTAATCGGACCACGCATTCAAATTATTCCACACAAACTTCAACACCCTTATCTCCCTTTGAGGGGCGGACGGCCGTCGGCGGACGGTCGTTCCACGCGCGCCTCAAAGAGATGTCAGCAAAAGCGACGGGGCCCCATAGGGCCGAAGCCTGCCAGGGTAGCGGGAAGCGGTTTACCGCTGCCCGGGAACATAAAGGGCTAAGGAAGGAACACGGGTGGGTTTTAGTCAGTAAGAGTCTGACACTCCCTTCTGCTCCAACCAGACCGGGAGGAGTCATTTGATGATTTCCCATCCTCAAAAAAAAAAGGTAATTTTGAAAAACATATAATGAGAAACTTTATTACTTACTTAGGCGAGTATTCTTGAAAAGTTTCAAGTTTATTAACCTAATGAAGAAGATTTTTCATATAAACTGTATCCCCGCTTCTCACCCCCACAGGGGTGGAATTTAAAAAAAAATCGTTTGGGATGTATTCATAACTTGACTCAAAGATTATTTATACTAATTTTCGAGTTAATCAAGCCATGCAGTAAAATCCTCCCCTGAAAAATTGACTACCCCATTTCAGCCCGTCAGGGGTAGATTTTCAAAAAACTCTAATACACATTATTCTTTACTTTCAATATTTTAGGTATAAATACTGAGTTTCGAGTCAACCGGACTGCGCGCTAAAATTCTTCCATACAAACTTTGAAACCCCCCAATCCCTTATTAGGGGGTAGTTTAGAAGAAAAAAAAAACTGACAATCTTCATAATTTATTTAGATAAGTATTCGTGCTAAGTTTCAAGTTTATTAACTCAAGGAATAAGATTTTTCATACAAACTTTCATCCCCAATTTTATCCCCTTGGGAGTAGAATTTATCAAAATCCTTTCTTAGCGGATGCCTACGTCATAACATCTACCTGCATGCCAAATTTCAGCCCGATCCCTCCAGTGGTTTGGGCTGTGCGTTGATAGATCACTATGTCAGTCAGTCAGTCAGTCACCTTTGAGTTTTATATATTTAGAAGATACTTTTCCGGCATAAAAAGTACCCTGTGTGGTGCCCAGGATATTAAAGAATAATTATACCAAGTTTCATCGTAATCGAACTGGTAGTTTTTGCGTGATGCCTGAACAAACAGACAGACAAAAAAATTTTTAATCACATTTTTGGATTCGGTGTCGGTCTAGTAAAATATCAAAAAAATAAATGGCATGGGGGGGGGGGTGTTCCCCCCATGCCATTTATTTTTTTGATATTTTCAATGTACAGAATTTTCACTTCTACAGATTTGTTTTAAGTATAGATTAATATTATTTTTACTAAATAAACAAAAGCTATTATTTATAGTATAAACGAATACTTAAATGAAAGACTATAATTGCAATAAATACATTCTCAGATAATCATATACATGTGGATATTTATCAAGACCATTATATAATTAATAAACTAGCTTCTGCCCGCGACTTCGTCCGCGTAGATTTCGGATTTGTGACAGGATTGCGTATCTCAAAAGGAAATCAAAATAATCCATAAAGATACAAAATAAAAAAATAAAAAATAAATAGAAGTAAGAAGATGAATTTTTTAAACTTTGCGAAAATAATGAAACTTTATAACACTATACAGATCATGGATGTGACGTAAATAGTTATATTATTTTTCTATACATATAATTAAGAAGTAAATCGACCGAATCTGTAGGTGTACATTGAATATTTTTTGGAAATTCAAAGCTTATTATATTTTTATATGTTTATAATTATAATAGCGGTCGCCCGCGGCTCCGCCCGCGTGGATGAAATATAGTAAGGTTATTCCACTTTTTAAATCTGGGGACAGCAAAGACACCAATAATTATAGACCAGTATCCGTATTACCGGTATTCAGCAAAGTATTCGAAAAGGTAATGCTCAATCAAATGCTTAATCATTTTAACAACAACAAAACCTTACATGATCAGCAATATGGCTTCACCAAAGGACGTTGTACGACTGACGCCGGTGTCACTTTATTAAAACACATATTTACAGCATGGGAGGAAGCCCAAGATGCCATAGGCATCTTTTGTGACCTCTCCAAAGCATTTGATTGCGTTAATCACAAAACCTTACTCTTGAAACTTGAGCATTACGGACTAGGTAAACTTGCGCTCAGTTTAGTAAAATCTTATTTACATGATAGACAACAAAAAGTTCAAATAAATGGTGTCAATTCACTTGGTTTACAAGTAAAAATGGGTGTTCCACAAGGCTCGATATTAGGGCCTTTCCTCTTTTTATTTTCATAAATGACCTGCTCCATTTATTAAAAAACCAACCATAAATGGTGTTATTTGCTGACGATACTTCCTTAATTTTTAAGATAAATAGACGTGTATCAAATCTTGACGACGTAAATAACGCCCTACTGCAAGTGCAAAATTGGTTCACTGCTAATAATTTAGTATTAAATGGGAAAAAAACTAAATGTATAAGATTTACTCTACCGAATGTTAAAAGTAGTGATTGTGACATAGTATTGAATAAAAAGAAACTAGAATTCGTCGATAAAACTGTTTTATCAAGGATGCAATGGGGTCCTCATATAACATCTCTTGCAGGACGGCTAAGTTCAGCAGCATATGCTGTAAGAACAATCCGTCAATTTACCAACGTAGATACCGCGAGGCTAGTCTATTTCAGTTATTTTACTATGGCATGCAGACATCGAGTCTATTTTTATTCCGCTGACAAAAATGCTTGGCTAAACGCTGGTCCTGCTCCACAGGACGCATAAATAAATTGATTAGCATTTGAAATTACTTCACACACGCCTACCCTACGGACGGCACGGTTGGCGCAGTGGTTAAGCGATTGACTGCTGCGCTGCGTGTCGCGGGTTCGATTCCCGCACGGAACAAATATTTGTATGACCTACATATATTTGTTCGGAGTCTGGGTGTTTTTCTATCTATTCTATACTTATAATAAATCTGTAGAAGTGAAAATTCTGTACATTGGAAATATCAAAAAAATAAATGGCAGGGGGTGTTACTAGACCGAGACCGAACCCAAAAATGTGAATAAAAAAATTTTTGTCTGTCTGTCTGTCTGTCGGTCTGTCTGTCTGTCTGTCTGTTTGTTCAGGCATCACGCAAAAACTACCGGTTCGATTACGATGAAACTTGGTATAATTATTCTTTAATATCCTGGGCACCACACTGGGTACTTTTTATCCCGGAAAAGTATATACAATAAAAAACAAACTTAATTTTGCGGTTCAATCCCCAGACCCGACTACTGTACCAACCGCAAATAATAAGTTTGTCGTAGGTTACGTCACCGGCAGTATTATCTGTGCGACCTTTTTATTCCTTTTAGTTTTTAGAGTTATTTAGGTTTATTTTTACATAAGTCGTAGTAGGTATAGATTTTAATTTTAAAGTATAGGTAGTGTATTTGATAGTGTACGTAGTGACCGTAGGTTATATTATAATACTGTTAGGTAGGATTAGTCATTTGTATAGATATTAGTTTTTAGGGATTTTGCTTATTTGTTGAGTTTAGATTATTTATCATCAGAAATAGGTTTATTTAGGTAGGTAGGTATTTTATTTTCTGTTATTGAGTTTTTTTTTTAAATTAGGTAGGTACTTAGGTAAAGATATCATATACATAGGTACCCTCTTAATCACCACTAATGAGACACAATTTGTAATTAGCCACAAAGGGCCCGCGAGATAGATGGCATCCTGGTCTATAATATGTATGTATTTACAAAAAAAAAAATGTATATAAGTAGTTTATCAGCCATCTTGTTACTATAACACAAGCATTAGGTTGCTTAGCTTGGGACTAGATGGCGCTGTGTGAAATGTCCAGGGATATTATATTATTATTATTACCTACATACTGTTGGAGCTGCTGAAGATTTTAAAATACTATTTTTGCATTATATAAATTCAACAATCTCCTAATATTGTATAATTGCATAGAACGTATGTGAGTACTATGTACATACTATAAAGCTACCATTTACTGGGTACGTCTTTCATTGACTTGAATGTGCCTTGGCGGCTGAGAGTATGTCATCACTCTAATGTCTCGCTGATGGTGGTGCATGTGTTGGATCATTTAGCTCCCTTCAAAATGGTTGAGCTGAATGGTGCTAATCTATGCGTCATGTTCGTGAACGGGCGCCGTCAGTAGGGACTGGTCAACTCTTTGCTGCCATGGCTTATTTTGATTTAATTTAATATATGAATTGTTTTTTTTTTAATATTTTCATTACGGACGGTTTTAACGTTCTGCATCGTTCTCACGTGCATAATTTTGAACATGAATGATGTAACCAATACTTTGTAACAATATTATTATGATTTAAAAGAGTGTCAATGGAGTTTCTTGCCCGTTCTTCTCCATAGGTACCTACTACGCTTTGGAATGGGCAACTAGCTTCATCTTTTTGACTGACCGACCTTGACAATTCAAGAGTGCCTGTAATTGGTTTATTTGAAATATATAGTTTGAGTTTGATGTCGGTTACCGCTGCAAAAAGCCTACCCAGGAAAGACACGGTCAGGAAAATGATTCCCAGGTCAATTCACAGACACCGACACTAACATCGACGACGCAGTCATTATCCGCAGGCTGCATAGATTGTCTTTATGTGGATGTTAAAGTTGTTAATGATGAAAATATTTAAATGTAATTAATACTAAGTTTTCACTTCTGCCGGCAGTCCCGGAGTGCAACCCGTTGTTTTAGGATAGAACTAAAGCGATTATTGTAGAGCTTCTCTATAAACAACATTTAACGTTAAATTATTTTCAGGTACCAAAATATACTGATGGTCGGGAGCCCCGACCCACGACAGGGCAACGTAAAGTTGCCCATGCGTAAAACATTATTTTCATAAATCAATTCCTACTAATTTGAGTTCTAAACTCCCCTTCCGCACGTGCACCCCACCTTGGTGACGCCTACTTCGCAACGGGCCGTGCAGCAGAAATCGTAATATTTTAATTTCGCCATAACTTCAAAACTAACCACCAAACCAAATATTATCTACATAAACTGTACTTAGGGAGGAAATAATTTATTTTGATAAGGATTAATAACATGAGTAAAATAAATGCGTTTAAATGCAGCCCTAAAAAAATTCAAGATTTTTAAATAAAAAAATGGTTGTTGTGCCTCACTCGACATAGATAGGTGTGTCGCGGACTTTTTTGTAGATATTTATAAGATCTACAAATAATTTGTTCTATCTTTTATAGTTTAGGCAGCGATTTTTCTACGATTTAGATTTTTAATAAATATTTATAACTATAATGTTGCTGTGACCTGACAGGGTCTACAAGGGCTCTTAGCTATAAATAAGCCTTTTGTGAAACAAAATTACACTGTGTACAATTTAATTATTCATATTCATATATTAGGGGTTAAAGTATGAAATTGCCGATTTGTACTGAAAAATTGAATTTTGTTTTTTTTTTAAATGTAACATATTTATTTAATCAAAATAATTACCATTATTATCTATACATTGCTGCCATCTAATAGGAAGGTAATTTATGCCATTGCAATAGAACTCTCGTGATCTAGATTCGACAAACTGTGTGAAAGCATTTTGTACCTACTGCCTCCTGAGAAGAAAACTTTTTATCACGTAGAAAATTGTCCAAATCACGAAAAAAAAATGGTAGTCTGTTGGAGACTACCAGTTGGACGAATGGTTTCTAATTGCAGTTCCTGTAGAGTTAAAACGGTTTCTCGTGCTGTATGAGGTCTCGCGTTATCATGGAGCAATAATGGTGAAGATCGATTCATGAGTCGGGGCTGTTTCACTGCTAGTTTTGCTATCATTGTTCGGAGTTCAGCACAGTAGACGTCTGCCGTTATTGCTTGACCTGATCGGAGAAAGCTATAGTGAATAACACCATGCTGAGACCACCAAACAGTTACCATTACCTTTTTATTGGTAAGCTTTGCTTTAGGACACTGTTGCGGCGTTTGACCTGGGGTTAGCCATTGCATTTTTCGCTTACGGTTATCGTAAAGAATCCACTTTTCATCAAATGTCACAATTCGATCCAATATTCCTTCATTTCTGTATCGATTCAACAAGGCAACACAATTTTTAACACGCGTTTCTTTCTGCAGATCAGTCAAATCATGAGGCACCTATTTCTCATATTTTTTTATTTTATTGATTTGACGCAAATGAGTCAATATTGTTGGTTGGACGCAAATGAGTCAATAGGTAACGTTAAACCATGCCGCTAATTCCTGGGTAGTATGGCTCGGATCGTCTTCCACTATCTCTTTCAATTCATTGTTATTCGCCTGTGTGGGCGGCCTTCCACGTGGTTCGTTCTTCAAATCAAAGTTTCCATCACGAAAGCGTTTAAACCAAAATCGCACGGTGCGTTTATTAACAGTTCTCTCTCCAAACGTAACATTGATATTGCGAGCTGTTTCTGCCGCGTTAGTTCCGCGTCGGAACTCGTATTCAAAAATAACACGAATTTTCGAAGAGTCCATCTTTCTTGTCTAAGCTGAATAAAAAAAAACAACTGAAAGTCGATAATCGAATGTTGCACATTTTTTAAAAGATAGGTACCATGTGAAAAAAGTTTCACTCAAAAATCTCAAACCATGAAGTTTCTACGTCAATTCGAAGTACCTACCTATGACAATAAAATAGACAATTTCATACTTTAACCCCTATTACAAATAATAAATTTGTCGTAGGTTACGTCACCCACAGTGGAGTTCACTAAGGCGGCACACGGCTAAGATACTATAATGTTTTATCTTAAGATACGTTGGCCCTGATTCCCTTGTTCACAAACTAAACTAAATTTGAGTTCTGTGCATCTTTTTCTTCCTATTTCATTTAGAAAAGGACAGAAGATAAAATATTAGTTTAGTCCTGTCAAACTATGATACTCCATAGACCGATTAGACGTGATTAAAAACATGGCTACTAAAAATACGTCAATTTACGTCAGGCGCTGACTAGTTTGACAGGACTAATCTAATATTTATCTTCTGTCCTTTTCTAAATTAAAGAGAAGGAAAAAGATGCATTGAACTTAAATTTAGTTTAGTTTGTGAACAAGGGAATCGGCGCCAATGTCGCTCTACTTGCAATTCTAAACCGTGCTTTTCAGTGCGACCTTTTTATTCCTTTTAGTTTTTAGAGTTATTTAGGTTTATTTTTATAAGTCCTACGACTTATAAAAATAAACCTAAATAACTCTAAAACGTAGTGTACGTAGTGACCGTAGGTTATTTTATAATACTGTTAGGTAGGATTAGTCATTCGTATAGATATTAGTTTTTAGGGATTTTGCTTATTTATTGAGTTTAGATTAGTTATCATCAGAAATAGGTATATTTAGGTAGGTAGGTATTTTATTTTCTGTTTAGTACTATGTACTACAATTTTAGTACTATGTAATCGGGTCTAGGGATCGAACCGCAAAATTAAGTTTGTTTTTTATTGTATATACTTTTCCGGGATAAAAAGTACCCAGTGTGGTGCCCAGGATATTAAAGAATAATTATATCAAGTTTCATCGTAATCGAACCGGTAGTTTTTGCGTGATGCATGAACAAACAGACAGACAGACAAAAATTTTTTTCATCACATTTTTGGTTTCGGTGTATTTTTTTCATATTTTCAATGTACAGAATTTTCACTTCTACAGATTTATTATAAGTATAGATTTTCGTCGTTTCACACACACAAGATTCAAACTTCCATAATTCTTGCTCGATGTTCGAAGCAAACATGTTACCAAACGTAGTAAGTTCTTGTATATACAATATGTAACAAAAACCCTGTTGTTCCTTAAAGGAGCGTATATATATACAAATATTTGTAAGTCCTACATGTAGGTATTTGTTCTGAGTCTGGGTGTTTTTCTATCTATAATATGTATGTATTTACAAAAAAAAAAGTGTATAAGTAGTTTATCAGCCATCTTGTTACCATAACACAAGCATTAGGTTGCTTAGCTTGGAACTAGATGGCGCTGTGTGAAATGTCCAGGGATATTATTATTATTATTATATATACCTATAGGCTTACCATTAATGAAGATATTATTTAAAAAAAAACAAGTGGTGGCCGAACATTATCCATAATCACATAGTTTTTAAATTCGAGACATTGTTACAAAATGTTTTTAACATCTGAACTTACAAGTACTAATCGATCTAGCCTACGGTCGTTAAAAATAAGCCGCCGGCGGCGGCGCCTTTGATTCGCGGTAGCTAGACAGTTTGGCGCCAAAAACACAAAGCAGGCCGCCTGCGCCGCTGCATTTGATGACACGTGGTGCACCCTTTGTACGACCGCCACTTGCCGATTCCTCCCCTCACTGCCCCTCAGTCGCCTGCGCAACTTACTTCCGGACGGATGTATCCTTGAAATTATTGTGATTTTGTGAGTGAATTCTGTGTGTGCGTTTTCTTCAAAATATTTTAATTTATGTTGATGTGCCTCGGAAGATGCGACTGCAATTAAGTACGCAGATGCAAACTTGATAAGCCAACTTTTTGAAAAAGTCAAACTAACTTTCCCAAAGTGTTATTTATCAGTTAAACAGCTGAGTGATGTGAACGTCACGTAACGGGTTCATGACCTTAGTGCAGTATGGTGTAGTGTGCGGCGCGGCACGCGGCGACAAAGGGACAGGTGCGCGGCGGCGGCGCCTTTGTTAAAAAGCAAGTTGCTACCTATTTCTCTTTGCAGAGGTGAGCAATCAGTGTTACTTTTCAAATATTAATTTAAAAATATTTATTTTGCTTTTTTTTTCTTGAATATTTTTTTAATTGACTTGCGTAATTACCATCGGATATCGATTCTGAAAACATCCCTACTTGGAACAACAGGTTTTTGTTAGATACTGTATAGAGACATATTTATTCGTAAATATATAGTTACGAAACTCTTCAGGTTCCAACTCTTTTATCAAATTAACATGACTGTGACGTTCTCGTTTTTTGCAATATTGGCTTAACCTAACGTCGACGACGCCTTCTTCGCGTAGATGTTCCCCGACAGTAAATGTAGCAGGTGATTCCCACCAAACACAACAACGAATCGTCCATTGCTTGAAGAGTTTCAACGCACACTAAACATGTTTTTCGAGCAAGATTTTTACGTGTAGATGTAAGATCGAGCATGTTTGTAGATAGCCTTGCTCGGATGAAACGTGCTCATCGAGCATGTAGCTACGTAGAGACCCACAATTATGCCGTTATGCGTCCAAGTGCTTGGAGAGGTTTAGCAGTGGATGCCCTGTCCTGAGCACTCCCGACGCTACGGACGTCGCTACTAGCGTGAATGTCATGAATACTTATTAACATGGACTGGTTCAATGTTGTTGATATCGGTTCAATTAACTTTTACATTTCCTGTCGTTTCGACCTTTCGCAGCCTTGGTGGCCGATACTCGCGGCACCTTGAGTTCATTGAAATATTAAATTTTATTTAAGCTAAATCTACTTGAACAAGATCTAAACCCTTTACGTTGTTTTCAGTTGTAATTACTTTGCCATGTCATCATCATTAGGTTATTATCATCATAATACATGGTTGAGATCATCATTAGGTTATCATCATCATAATACATGGTTGAGATCATCATTCTGTTGCCCTTATCCCAATTTTTTGAGGTCGGCGCAACATGTCTTCTTCTTCCAATACTTCTCTATTAGTCGTCATGTCGGTAGTCAGCGCCCTTTCTAGCCATACGAGGGCTGATTGATAAGTTTCCGAAACGACAAAGAAAAACTTTAAAAATCTATTTAAAATAAATTTATTTCTCAACGTAGTTTCCTTCTACCTCGATGCATTTAGTCCATCGCTTCTCCAATGATACACCAGTTTGAAAAAATGTTTTCTCCAACCCCTCAAAATACTCGTCTACGGCAACAATGACTTCATCATTTGATGAAAATCTCTGGCCACTTAACCATTTCTTCAGGTTTGGGAATAAGTGGAAGTCGCACGGGGCCAGATCTGGGGAATAGGGTGGATGCGGTAGCAATTCGAACCGCAATTCATGGAGTTTGGCGACTGCAACCATTGACGTGCGTTGTCATGGTGGAACAAATTTTTTTTATTGGCCAAATGAGGTCGTTTCTTTCGGATTTCGTCACTTAATTTTTGCAGCAAGCTGGCATAGTGCTCTCCATTTATCGTTTTTCCTTTTTGCAGATAATCTACTAAAATAATCCCTCGAGTATCCCAAAAAACAGTCTCCATCACTTTTCCGGCCGAGAAAACCGTTTTTGCTTTCTTCGGCGCAGGTTTTCCGCTCTCAGTCCACTGCTTAGATTGTTTTTTTGTTTCAGGAGTATAATGATGTATCCAGGTTTCATCTACTGTAACATAACGCCGCAAAAACTCGTTAGGATCTCGCTTAAACAGCGCCAAACATTCCGATGAATCGTCCACACGACGTTGCTTTTGGTCGGCAGTGGGCAAACGCGGCACCCATCGCGCGCAAAGCTTTTTCATTTCCAAATGTTGGTGTAAAATATTAAAAACGCGTTCAGATGAAATGTTCACCATCTCTGCTATCTCTCGTAACTTTAAGCGCCGATCGTTCAGTATAATTTTTTGAATTTTTTTGATCATGTCCGGATTCGTGACTTCATTTGGACGGCCAGACCTGGGGAAGTCTTCGCAGCTCTGTCTTCCACGTTTAAAATCAGTTACCCAGGTGTGAATTGTACTCAATGCAGGAGCAGAATTACCTAAAACACTGTCTAGCTTGACTTTAATCTGGGTTGCTGTTTTCACTTTTAAAACGTAAAACTTTATCACCGCACGAATTTCGTTTCTTTCCATTGTTATGAAAATTCACGACAGAGAAAGTTCTAGGTCCTCTCATACAAATTCCATCTGTTCGGTTAAATTCAAATTTGGCGTTCTATTTTCGAAAAGATGCTAGAATATAATGTAATATTTTTTTCTTGCGTATCTTTTTTTTAAGTTCGTCGTTTCGGAAACTTATCAATCAGCCCTAGTAACATCTATCACACAGCCCATCCACCGTTCTCTGTTCATACATTCATACTCAAAACATTAAAACATAACTATTTCTTTGGTCGAGATTTGTTTATTTATTTATCTTCACACTGGAACGCCATACGGCAATTACACCAAAGGAGCAAAAAATCACTTTATGTGCTGCTTTCAATCCATCCTGTGCGCGCTGGACATCGAACGAGTGGCGATGGTTCGGGCACGCTCACGCGGCGTGTAAGTGTAGCATTTGTCCATAGCCCCATCACTTCTTCCATATTACGCACATTCATTGCGAATTTTTGAAACTCAATGATTTTTCAAAGTAAATACATTAAAATTGAAAAACACGGAAAATTTTGAGGAGTCACCCTGCCTGACAGATGACAGAAAAAAAAGGATGATCCCATATATTTCCCTGCGTCTATCGCCACCCTTTGTCCTCACTAGTAAGATGGCGTCCGCATGCGTCGCAGCCTGCGGGACCGGTAGGACTCGCGGGACCGGTCCGGCCGGTGTAATTACCGCAGGACTATTATGACGAGTCCTGCCATTTTGTACCCGCTCCACCGCGTTGCAGATAGGGGCCGAAGGTCCATTCGTAACGACATATCGCGTCAAAGGTAAGTAAAGTGGGTTAAGGAACCAGCTTACATGACAAAGTAGAACCAGCTTACATGACGAACTAGGACCAGCTTACGTGACAAACTAGGACCAGCTTACATGACAAACTAGGACCAGCTTACATGACAAACTAGGACCACCTTACATGACAAACTCGGACCAGCTTACATGACAAACTAGGACCAGCTTACATGACAAACTAGAACCAACTTACATGATAAGTTACCCTTTTATTTATAAACGGGGCTTAAAGTTACAAAACGGTTAAACATCAAAAATGTATGTTAAACTTTACTATGGCTAATCATTACTTAACTTTAAGCAACGTTTATAAATAAGGGGAATCTATATATATAAAATTCAAAGTCCTGACTGACTGACTGATAGATCAACGCACAGCCTAAACCGCTGGTCCTAGAGACATGAAAGGAGGGTGTGTTCTTTGTGAAGAGTAGGCATCCAGTAAGAAATAATTTTTCGAAATTCTACCCCTAAGAGGGTGAAAAGGGGGGAATTCGTTTGTATTAAAAATCTTATTCCTAAAGTTAATAAACTTGAAACTTGGCACGAATACTTATCTAAATAAATTATGAAGATTGTCAGTTTTGTTTTTCTTCTAAACTACTCCCTAATAAGGGATTAGGGGGTTTCAAAGTATGTATGGAAGAATTTTAGCGCGCAGTCCGATTTACTCGAAACTCAGTATTTATACCTAATATTGAAAGTAAAGAATAATGTGTGTCAGGGTTTTTTGAAAATCTTCCCCTGACGGGCTGAAATGGGGTAGTAAATTTTTCAGGGGAGGATTTTACTGCATGGCTTGATTAACTCGAAAATTAGTATAAATAATCTTTGAGTCAAGTTAGGAATACATCCCAAGTGATTTTTACTCGCCTAAGTAAGTAATAAAGTTTATCATCATAATTTTTTCAAAACTACCCCTCAAAGGGGGATATAGGAAAATTGTAATAAATGTTTCTCTAAATATATTCAGTTGATTGAGGATAGTATACATAAGAACATTAAGGATTTCTGGATATACATTTCCAACCGCAAAGACAAACCCGGTATACCGGCTAAAGTTCAATATAAAAACGATGTATCCAACGACCCTCAATCGATTTGCAACATGTTCTCTGATTTCTTTTCTTCCGTGTATGAACCTGCTTCATCTGCACTTTCTCAATGGGAGTTACCTTCTGAAACAGTGTCTAACGACATTGTTGTTTCTAACCTACACTTTAAGGAAGAATCGGTTTTAGCTGAACTAAAATCCCTTGATCCATCTAAGGGTCCAGGTCCTGATGGACTGACAGCGTTATTTCTTAAAAATACTGCTTCCTTTATCTGTAGACCCCTAACTATAATCTACAATAAATGTATCACAGAAGGTGTTATGCCAGCGGTGTGGAAGCAGGCTAAATTTGACGGCACGGTTGGCGCAGTGGTTAAGCGATTGACTGCTGCGCTGCGTGTCGCGGGTTCGATTCCCGCACGGAACAAATATTTGTATGACCTACATGTATTTGTTCCGAGTCTGGGTGTTTTTCTATCTATAATATGTATGTATTTACAAAAAAAAAAAAAATGTATATAAGTAGTTTATCAGCCATCTTGTTACCATAACACAAGCATTAGGTTGCTTAGCTTGGGACTAGATGGCGCTGTGTGAAATGTCCAGGGATATTATTAATATCACACCTGTACACAAGAGTGGATCTAAGCGTAGTGTTGAGCAGTATCGACCTATTTCTATTTTATCTACCTTGTCGAAGCTTTTTGAAAGACTGGTGCATAACGAAGTGTACCCTATCCTGCATAACACTATTATACAACAACAGCACGGTTTTGTGAAAAAGCGATCCACGACAACAAATTTATTGATATTTTCTAGTGACCTATTTGATAACATCGACAATCGTATATAAGTTGATGCAGTGTACACGGACTTTCAAAAAGCTTTCGACAAGGTGGATCATGAATTGTTGCTGAACCGAATAGCTTTCAATGGTATTCGTGGTAACTTGTTGCGATGGTTCATTTCTTACGTCACTAACCGTTGTCAACGGGTTGTTATTAATGGATTCCACTCTCATGCTACTCGGGTTACATCTGGTGTCCCCCAGGGCTCTATTCTAGGTCCTCTTTTATTCATCATTTTTATAAATAATATTAGTAACTGTTTCCATCATTCCAAGTTTCTGTTATATGCTGATGACCTCAAAGTTTACAGACCTATACATAGCATTGAGGATTGCTATCTTCTCCAAGAGGACTTGGATCGACTCACAGACTATTGCCACAATAGTAAGCTCCATCTGAGCATTCCCAAGTGCAACTACCTAAATTTCACCAAAAATAAAAACGTAATAAGATTTTCATACTCTTTGTGTAATGTTTTATTGAATCAAGTAAACTCGATTCGTGATCTTGGTATATTGCTTGACTCAAAACTCTGCTTGGATTTGCATATCGATCAAATAGTAAATAAAGCATATAAGATGTACGGATTTATAATGAGATCCACTCATGACTTTAAGCGGATCTCCTCGTACCTCTGTCTGTACAAAACCCTAGTTCGCTCTCAGCTCGAATATGCCGTATCTATCTGGAACCCATACTATGGTAAATACATTGACATGATAGAAAATATCCAACGTAGATTTCTCCGTGCAATGCACTATAGGTGTCATAAAACGTATTTATCGTATAACCAGTTGCTCAGTAAATACAAGCTTTTGACGCTCAGCTCTAGACGTAAACAATTAGAAGCAATGACATTGTATAATATTGTTAATGGCAATTTTGACTGTATAAATTTACACAATGTATTGTGCTATGCAGTCCCCAGGACTGTTCATAGACGGCAGGTGCGTGAAGGCAAACTCTTTGCAGTGGGTACCTGCCGTTCTAACATTGGTCTGCGTTCGCCAGTTCGGCGAATGGCAGCAACCTACAATGAAGCATTTGAACACATAGATATATTTACATGCTCTTTGAATAGGTTTCGTAGCCTTTTGTATGAGACGCTTGAACTCTTAGACTAATTGTTTGTTGTTTTAAAAATACTGTTTCTTTTTTTGTTTTTTCATGATTATTTCTTCTATTGTTTTTATAATATTAGCGTAACTGTCATGCATGAACAGTTCACCTCCTAGTGATTAAGGTTGTATTTATTAATGGTAATCTGTGAACAGCGCTGTGGGTTACATTATTACTTAAGTAACTTATATTTTTTCTGTTTATAATATTGCATAATGTAGCTGTTTGTTGTTCCTATTTAATAAAATAAAATAAAATGGGGTGTTGAAGTTTGTGTGGAATAATTTGAATGCGCGGTCCGATTAACTCGAAACTCAGTGTTTATACTTAAGACCAAAAATAAAGAGTTACATGTATCAGAGTTTTTCGAAAATCTACCCCTAACGGGTTGAAAAGGAGTAGTTAATTTTACAAGGGAGGATTATAATGCGTGGCTTGATTAACTCGAAAATTGGTACAAATAATCTTTGAATCAAGTTATGAATAATCTCAAACGATTTTTTAAAATTCCTCCCCTGTGGGGGTGAAAAGCGGGGGATACAGTTTATATGAAAAATCTTATTCATTTAGTTAATATACTTGAAACTTGGCAAGAATACTTACTTCCCTAAGTAAGTAATAAAGTTTATCATTATAAGTTAAAAACACTCTACAACTACCACTACCACCAAAATCTACAATGATACCAAAATACTTATAATTAACCAACTCTATACACTTAAAACATGCATCCTAATACATAAAATCATAACACAAGACACACATTCACAACTTATCTTTAAAAAGAAAACATACACATACAACGCAAGACGACGAGACAAATTAAGAAAACCTAGAACTAACTATGGTAGGAAAAATATACTATATGAGGGAGCAAAACTTTATAATGAAATATCTGATGATGTGTTTAACAGTAACAGATGGTATACACATAAAAAAGCTCTAGAAGAATATTAGAACGAACTACTAACACCGAATGTCACCTATTGAATATTTTAATTTTGTTATTTTGTACAACTGTATGTGATCACAGAGACTGTATCTACTTTTATTATATATTTTCTATACATTTTTGAATATGTAAGTTAACCGTAATGTTCTTTTTTTGAGAAATAAAATGTCTTTAAACCGAAATTTTTCAAAACTACCCCTCAAAGGGATATAGGGGTGTTAAGTTTGTATGGAAGAAATTGAATGCGCGGTCCGAGTAACTCGAAACTCAGTATTAATACTTTTGACAAAAAATAATTAATAATAAGTATGTAAAGTTGTCGAAAATTTACCACTGACGGGACAAAAAGGGGTAATTCAGTTTTTAAGGGGAGGATTTGAACTTGAAACTGTATGTTACATTTTCACGCCTAAACCACTGAACTTCTGATTTAGTATAGAGATATATGGCATCCTGGGGAAGCACGTACATTTTATCCTGTTAGCACGTTCCCGTGGGATAATTTCCGACATCCACGCGGGCGAAGCCTTGGGCAGAAGCTAGTAATGTATAAAGCACAGGCGAGTTTCTTAATCTAGTTAGTGGGTATCGTACTGTTCTCCTAGATAGGTTACGAAATAGCCTGTGTTTAGAAGAAACAGTTCGAAGAAGAAGGTAGGCATCGCTTAGATTTTTAGTAAACACGTCCGCACGTCAGAGGTATTGTAATAAAATCAGTATTAAGCTGGCCTCTTAGTAAACACGTCCGCACGTCAGAGGTATTGTAATAAAATCAGTATTAAGCTGGCCTTTTATTAAACACGTCCGCACGTCAGGGGTATTGTAATAAAATCAGTATTAAGCTGGCCTCTTAGTAAACACGTCCGCACGTCAGAGGTATTGTAATAAAATCAGTATTAAGCTGGCCTCTTAGTAAACACGTCCGCACGTCAGAGGTATTGTAATAAAATCAGTATTAAGCTGGCCTCTTAGTAAACACGTCCGCACGTCAGAAGTATTGTAATAAAATCAGTATTAAGCTGGCCTCTTAGTAAACACGTCCGCACGTCAGAGGTATTGTAATAAAATCAGTATTAAGCTGGCCTCTTAGTAAACACGTCCGCACGTCAGAGGTATTGTAATAAAATCAGTATTAAGCTGGCCTCTTAGTAAACACGTCCGCACGTCAGAGGTATTGTAATAAAATCAGTATTAAGCTGGCCTCTTAGTAAACACGTCCGCACGTCAGAGGTATTGTAATAAAATCAGTATTAAGCTGGCCTCTTAGTAAACACGTCCGCACGTCAGAGGTATTGTAATAAAATCAGTATTAAGCTTGCCTCTTAGTAAACACGTCCGCACGTCAGACGTATTGTAATAAAATCAGTATTAAGCCTCTTAGCATAATCTGCTTATAAGTTTCCCACTGCTGGTATACAGGCCTTCTCTCTGTGAGAAGGAGTTAGCCGTAACCCACCACGCGGGGCCAGTGCGGGCTGTGCGGGTTGGTAGATCATCTTCGAATGTTCGTTTCTAGGACATGCCAAGCTGGCCTCTTATTATATTACCTATTTAGTCCTTTAGATTAGTATTTTTCGTTTTTTAATCTAGATTAATATTACAAAATTGTACAACTCCTTTATGCATGCGGAGTTTACTTATAAGTGATTTTGCACTGTTGTATTTACATTTCTGCATGTTACTTTTTAGCATACAACCTGTGCAAATAATTGTTAGTGAACCAATAAAATAAATAAATTGAAACTCCGTACTGCGCTAGGCCCGCTCTGGGTCAGTGTTACCACTGACGTGGGGCGACTGTACACATATACCTATATGTTTGTTCGAATGAAGAGGTTCAAGGCTGTACGTTGGATGAAACTACTTATGTCCAACGTCACCCCAGCGTGCGTGTGAGTGACGTGCAGCGTGTTGTGGAGTGGCGTGTGGTGTCTATGTAGCTATGCACTACCACGACGCCATCGCACACTTATGTTGTTATTCAATCTTTATATTCATGCACTTCTGTATAAAGAGGTAATTACTCTCCGGTGCTGACAAGTATCGCTCACTTGATAACGTTCAAGTTGTTTGCATCTGATTATGTACCTACATACTTAAGTGGAATTTTAATGGAATTTTGTGATAGCGATTGAAAAAATATTGTTTCAGCTGTTTAAGGAGCATACAAAGTACGTGCTGGTTTTTTCAATGTATTAATATGTATACGTAAATGTTGTAAAATTTAATTAAATTCAGAATATATTCCCTAAATGGATCACAAACTATAAATTACAGTTACTGTCCATTATAACTTTATTTACGATATTTCAGGGATAAGGAAAATAATAATGAAACACCAAGATATTATTTGTCAAAGTTATACATAACGAAACTAGTGGGAATAAAATACGAAACAATGATTACGCATTAGAGACTTCACGTGGTACCATAAGCTCTAACTTAGAAGTAGCTCAGGAATTTGTAAATTTCTTTACTAATATACCATGTAAAACGACGGAAGTTTTAAATTCCTCACCCGTTGTCTCAATTGATCTATTAAGAGCTAACGTTCCAGGCTGCTCGGTTGAATTTCAATTTAAACATATAAACCCTATGATAGTTATAAAAGCTTTTCGGCAAATCAAAATCAAATTGACCGAAGATTTATGGGGAATGTCTAGATATCAAAGTTTGTACATCCATAATCGAGAATAAAGCGCCATACTTAGCTTTGATATTTAATTTGTGTGTAGATCAAGGAGTCTTCCCGGATTTAATGAAATACAGTAAGGTTATACCGCTTTTTAAATCTGGGGACAGCAAAAAAACCAACAATTATAGACCAGTATCCGTGTTGCCCGTATTCAGCAAGGTGTACGAAAAGGTAATGCTCAATCAAATGCTTAATCATTTTAACACCAACAAAATCTTACATGATCAGCAATCTGGTTTCACCAAAGGACGTTGTACGACTGACGCCGGTGTCACCGGTGTTATTAAAGCACATATTTACAGCGTGGGAGGAGGCCCAAGATGCCATAGGAATCTTTTGTGACCTCTCCAAGGGTTTTGACTGCGTTAATCACGAAACCTTACTTTTAAACTTGAGCATTACGGACTAGGTCAACTTGCGCTCAGATTAGTAAAATCTTATTTAAATGATAGATAACAAAAAGTTCATATAAATGGTGTCAATTCTCTTGCTTTAAAAGTAAAAAATGGGTGTTCCACAAGGCTCGATTTTAGGTCCTTTCCTCTTTTTAGTATATATTAATGATCTACCCCATTTATTAAAGAACCAACCACAAAGGGTGTTATTTGCTAACGATACTTCCTTAATTTTTAAGATAAATAGATGTGCATCTAATCTTGACGGCGTAAATAACGCCCTACTGCAGGTACAAAATTGGTTCACTGCTAATAATTTGGTATTAAATGGGAAAAAAACTAAATGCATAAGATTTGCCTTACCAAATGTTAAAAGTAGTGATTGTGACGTAGTATTGAATAAAGAGAAACTAGAATTCGTCGATAAAACTGTTTTCCTGGGGATCACGCTTGACTCAAGGCTGCAATGGGGTCCTCATATAACATCTCTTGCAGGACGGCTAAGTTCAGCAACTTATGCTGTAAGAAAAATCCGTCAATTTACTAATGTAGATACCGCGAGGCTAGTCTATTTCAGTTACTTTCATAGTATCATGTCTTACGGTATTTTACTATGGGGACGGGCTGCAGATATCGAGTCCATTTTTATTCTGCAAAAAAGAGCCATCAGAGCAATATATGGCCTCAGCAGGCGCGATTCTCTAAGGGAACTCTTTAAAGATATTAACATCATGACGGTACCTTGTCAATACATCAATGAAAACATCATGTACGTAAGAAAAAAAATAAATCTTTTCAATAAAAGAGGTGAAAGACACAACTGTAGGACTAGAAATAGGGACCAATTAGTTCAAACAGGTTTCAGACTGGCTAAAGTAGACTCATCCTTCATGGGGTACTGTTTAAAATGTTACAATAAAATTCCTCCCCACATACTCAAACTGAATGAAACGAAATTTAAATCTTGTATTAAACGCACACTATGTAGCCAAGCATATTATAGTTAGGGGATTACATCGCTGACAAAAATGCTTGGCTAATGCTGGTCCTGCTCCACAGACGCGCATAAACTAATTAACATTCGGAAACATTGTTGGAGCTGCTGAACATTGGAAAAAAACTATCTTTGCATTGTATAAACTCAATTGCTTAGTATTGTATAACTGCATAGCACACGTGTGAGCACTATACACTTTCTATAAAGCTACCATTTACTGGGTACGTCTTTCGTTGACTTGAATGTGCCTTGGCGGCTGTGAGTATGTCATGCTCACTCTAATGTCTCGCTGGTGGTGGCGTGTGTGTTAGATCATTAATTTCCCTCCAAAATGGTTGAGCTGAATGGTGCTGATCCATACGTCATGTTCGTGAACGGGCGCCGTCAGTAGGGACTGGTCATCTCTTAGCTGCCACGGCTTATTTTAATTTTTAATTTCTGAATTGTTTTTGTTTTCTATAACGGACGCTTTTAACGTGCACGTATTTCTACATCGTTCTCACATGGTTAATTTCAACACGAATGATGTAATCAAATATTTTGTAACAATTTTATGATTTAAAAGAGTGTCCATGGAGTTTCTTGCCCGTTCTTCTCCATAGGTACTCTACGCTTTGGAATGGGCAACTAGCTTCATCTTTCTGACTGACCGACCCTTTGACAATTCAAAAGTGCCTGTAACTGGTTTAGTTGAATTAAATGATTTGAGTTTGAGTTCAACATCAAATTCAATATTCTACACCATTATGTGACCATACCATCACATCTTCTATTCTCCACATAATATCAATATGAATGTCTTAAGCATGCACTGCGTCTAGCTACTACCAATATTGATGTTGATGTTGACAGAATTGTAAAAGATAAATTAATGAAAAAGCAATAAAATTAATAATACTATACTTACCTGTATTTTGTTTTTTTAAATATTTTGCGGCCCCCTAATGTATTTAGTATTTTTTATTGGCCGTAGATCCTATCTAGTCTGGACAGCCCTGTTCTAACAGGACAGACAGCTGTGCTGCTGGGGAGTTTGTTGCGCCACTTCTTTCCAGCGAAAGCACTAGGAACTTAGGAAGTGGTGAAGGGCGGGCGTTTTTAGGGACTGTCTTTTGTAATTTTGACGTTCGAAAACTGCTGATTCTCAGCCTAATTTAAATAAATGACTTTTGATTTTGATTTACAGTAGATCTACAATTCTATGCCAAAGTACATCTTGTGGGGGTTTCTCAAGTCGCAGGTCTATGCCAATAATCCGCAATCAACCGATGCCCTGAAAGTCAACAAAACGCAGGCCAACGCTCAGATTCAGCCGGATCTATTATAGATGCAGTAGAGTAATTGAAAACTGGACCTCTCGGATCCGTGCCACCGTTGGAAGCCGCGGTGGACATTTAAACCATGTTGTATTTCATTAATAATGGTATAAATGAGCCTTTCAAATAAAAAAATAATTTCTTAAATAATATCTCACATACAGCTTGTTTTATTTAATTTCAACATCGACCCGTCCTTGTTGAAAGATCCTGTATATGACGGAGGAGGAACCTCTGTAATGTTTTTAAAATGTGTGACGTCAGCATTGCTGACGTCACGATTGTTGACTTCCTGGTGATGACTTATGTTTTGGTCTTCGAAAGAAAACTTCACGAGTACCAGGTAAGCTTCGTATATTAAGCGGGCAGCGTAACGATGTCCTAGAGAGGTCCGTACTGTACGACGGCTCGAGCACGAATGATCGAGTGCCTTTTTTTTATAAATGGCATCTCGTAGTTGACCTTGAGAGGTCGTGACTACTTAACCGTACTATCCTGTGGTTGCCTTAAGAAGAAATCTTAAAGCCTCCAGCCAGGGCTTAAAACTAATTAAAACTAAGCGACTGCACGCTAAGGGCACCCCCTGTGGGGTACGAACCTCGGCTTAGGGCGTCGCTGGGAGAGGGCAGCAAAGGGACAGGCTAGAACGAAATTATGTTATTGGTGCTTTAATGAGCACGGCGTTTCCTAGGACTATCTCTGAGAAGAAAGGCCGAAACAAACTCAGAATACTTAGTCGGGGGATTTAAAGCTACAGGGTCAGCTACGGCTCGGGCTGGCACTTCAGCGGGCAAGGGTCGGGGGGGAGAATTTACTTGGGGGCACTGCGCGGGACCTCGGCGGCTAGGTCGGAATGTCTGTGTTTTGTGTGCCCTATTGCTCTCCTAGAGGAGGGCTATGGGGTCATCGGGGTCATCGCGAACGTGCCTTGGACGGCGAAGTTTAATAATTTTAGAGGGGGTATATTTAGCGGCCGCGACAACCAGAGGGTTGCGATGATTGGCGGCTGTGTCAAAGAAACGCTTGGAGAGGCGTTTTATAAACTGCTGGATAGTGGGGATTTTGAGATCAACATGGAGGATCTCGTTACGAACGAACCAAGGGGAGTTTGTGGCCTTGCGGAGGAAGTGGTTTTGAAGGGTTTGGACGTCAGCATTGCTGACGTCACGTAAGCTTCGTATATTAAACGGGCAGCGTAACGATGTCCTAGAGAGGTCCGTCCTGTACGACGGCTCGAGCACGAATGACCGAGTTCATGTTTTTTTTTTGTTATAAATGGCATCTCGTGGTTGACTACGTTAGTTAGTTAGTTAATAAACTCAAATTAATCAATTGATGATTTATGAACTAATTTTAGAATAATCAGATCAGGAAACTTAATGATTCTCGTTGTTATAATAGGTGAACTGTTGTGTTTGCGCCGATATATATTTGTCGGAGATGGTTGTCAAATTAAAATTGTGGGTAGTCAACAGAATTTGTTATGATTTGTGTTTATTATTAATTTCAGTGATTTTTACTATCAATTATAGTCTAATAAATCGAAACATAATTTATTGAGTACTTGGTGTACGTCCTAATTGATTTTTGGCAACTTATTTCGATAAATTGTACCCGTTGGTTTTATTCAAAACAACGGATGACGTGTTGCTTTGTTTTTAAAACGGTTTACTTTGTGAAATCACCATTGTTTGTTTATGACAATTATTCTTGTATTATTTGATTACTTTATAATACAAGTCTTATTAGATTTAGCGTATTTTAGTGTTTTGTATCAAGTAAACACTTGACGTGTGTCATTGGACAGAGTTGTCGATCATCCTATAAAAGAGCGTGCACTCGTTTTGCTCGTCAGTCGGTCTTCGGATTCGACTCAATACAGAGCACCTGCTCCCGACATAACTGTCGGTTTACCTGGTACAGCGTTGCTGTATATTTACATAGCTGTGTTGGCTTGCTAAATAGCGAGTAGATACACTTTGTGTTGGGTGGCTTGGCCGCTATACGAACTGTGACCCTAAAGGGTTTGTTCGATTAACTGTTTTTAATATTTACCTACCCATTATTGTGTCTTTTGTATACCTAGTGTATTTTATTGTGTACTGTAATTTTTATTACAGTTCCCTGTAACTGTTTATACCGTCCTGTTTATCCCAATAACATGGGAACTCCAAAGCCTGACGATATAATATACCGCTCGGCACTCCTGATCCTACATCAGAAGCGGGATTAGGTTTACCCCAGGAATCGCAGGGTGTTGGTGATCCATGGCGAGTAATGTTAGAGCTTCAGAACCGAAATATGGCTCAGTTAATTGAATCGCTTAAGACGCACTCTGCTCCGTCTACTGTAATTCGCTTGCCTGATTTTGACCCAGACCTACCCGATTCCAATGCTCAATCTTAAAGTACAACCGTCGATATTTGCCTATCAGAAAAGCCTCTTCAAGGTGGCGCTCTTATTATTGCCCTTACTAAAGCCTTAAAGGACAGTGGTAACGCATGGCTTACCCAAGTGTCGTATGCAGGCATAACCTGGACAGACTTTAAGAGTCTCTTCCTCTCTCGTTACGACGTTCCGGAAACTTTTGCCGCTACCTTCATTAACCTTCATAATAGTCATCCAAAAGGAGAATCTTTAGCCGCATATGCCAGTCGACAGGTCACTTCACTGACATCTAAATGGAATAGCCTGAGTGTTGAAATATTGCTGTTTATTTAAAGGTCCCTATAGAATGTTAGTAATATTGGATGGTCGTAGATATTTATTAAAATCTTTGAATAGTAATAGAATTTTGAAATATGCCCATGATCGTGTACCTACGAAAAATGCCTGAATGGTCAGTCACTGATAATGATGATGTCAATGTTGACAAAGATGATGATGTTTCATCTGCTACTGACATACTATAGCTGAATGGACAAGATATCTATGTTGATTCTTGTTTCGGATGTCTATGTTGACTCCTGGATTTGGACGCTGAACTTGACGCTTATGCGGGTTGTCTATGTTGACGCCTATGCGAGTTGTCTATTCGACTCCAAGTTACTTGTCAAATCCCATGGTGTGATTTTGGCTGGGAGACTATGTCTCTACTTTAATTGAGCTATGTATTGTCTGTAACAGTATGATCATTTTTTATTGCGATGCAACTGCTATTGATTGATTTTATTTAACTAATTCAGGATTTTTCGTTACAACATACCTTTTGTTAACGCTTTTGTTTGTCAGAAAGGCCGATCGATATTCACTAAGTGATTCAGGATCACACGAGGCCGTGTTGAACGTCAGTTCTGGCCGTGTCGGAGATGGTTGTCAAATTAAAATTGTGGGTAGTCAACAGAATTTGTTATGATTTGTGTTTATTATTAATTTCAGTGATTTTTACTATCAATTATTGTCTAATAAATCGAAACATAATTTATTGAGTACTTGGTGTACGTCCTAATTGATTTTTGGCAACTTATTTCGATAAATTGTACCCGTTGGTTTTGTTCAAAACAACGGATGACGTGTTGCTTTGTTTTTAAAACGGTTTACTTTGTGAAATCACCATTGTTTGTTTATGACAATTATTCTTGTATTATTTGATTACTTTATAATACAAGTCTTATTAGATTTAGCGTATTTTAGTGTTTTGTATCAAGTAAACACTTGACGTGTGTCATTGGACAGAGTTGTCGATCATCCTATAAAAGAGCGTGCACTCGTTTTGCTCGTCAGTCGGTCTTCGGATTCGACTCAATACAGAGCACCTGCTCCCGACATAACTGTCGGTTTACCTGGTACAGCGTTGCTGTATATTTACATAGCTGTGTTGGCTTGCTAAATAGCGAGTAGATACACTTTGTGTTGGGTGGCTTGGCCGCTATACGAACTGTGACCCTAAAGGGTTTGTTCGATTAACTGTTTTTAATATTTACCTACCCATTATTGTGTCTTTTGTATACCTAGTGTATTTTATTGTGTACTGTAATTTTTATTACAGTTCCCTGTAACTGTTTATACCGTCCTGTTTATCCCAATAACATGGGAACTCCAAAGCCTGACGATGTATATACCGCTCGCTCGGCACTCCTGATCCTACATATTTATAATAATTTTGCGTACTTGATAAGTTCTCAAAGTATGGGAAAGCACACAATATTTTTTTCTGACAATTAATCTTCAAGATTTCAGTGACACTGTCAGTGATGTCAGCTATTTTTACTTTAGTACTATTACCTACAAATACAGAAATAATGGCATTTGGATCATATTTATTGCAAGTTATTGATGACATTATCTCTTTGTAGGATTTCCCAGGCATACAATAATTAACAGCAGATTGACTCAGGTTGTTACTCAATAATTTACCTAACCCTCTCCCTAAACTATCTGAAAACATAACAGAACAACAACAAACTTTACTAGAAGACAGCATAAGTCTCTGTCTGTGCTACTTCAGATGAACCTTGTACAACATGTGGTGTATCTTGATCGGGGATACAGTCCCGAGCTCCTCCAGACTGAGACGGGTCCTCCGTTGCCTCAGTTTGGATAGCCTCAAGGTTGGATTCCCTTTGATAAGAACATTGAGTGGAACTCAGAGTCATCGGGTCCACTCTACCTGCCTCATCACTACGCATTTCCACCAATTCGTTTGCAGCAAGGATGTGTTCCTTTATTTGTTTTTGAGAGCTCACATACTTTATATAATGTAAATGTAGTGACTCTTTAAGTACCTCAACTTCAGACTGTAATCGCTAAGTGTCAATTAACGATACCGTGTGTCTGCAAAGCGATCTCAACAGTTTGATTGAGTATTATGACTGATTGATCACTGCATCGAATAAATGTGAATCAATTGAATGCTAAGAAGTAGAAGAGGTGATTCGATGGACTGCACATGATGTCGGATGGTCGAAGCAATCATCTAGATACCGGAGCTCGTAAAATTAATGGTAATTTTCAAAATGGGCCTCGTTCACGTGCTCGATGTTATCCTCGAGTTACTCCTGTCGAGAATAATGCATTTGTGTTCACGCCAAGTGAAGTATGAGAACAGTGTGCCTCGCTTCGTGGAACTATCAACTTGAACGCATGTGCGCATGTGCGACTGACGAGCGACCGCGGTGCGGTGATGTATGATTTAGAATATTATGTGGAGAATAGGAGATGTGATGTATGGTAGATAAACTGTTATTAATAAATTATAACTGCTGCTTCAGATTAGATGCGTGATACTATTATTTCTGCGTGTATGAGCTCCTTCATTTTAAACGTGAAACTTTTCCCTATGAAATGCGTATTACTTACTAACGTAAGTAATACGCATTTCATAGGGAAAAGTTTCACGTCCAAGTGTCACGTCCTTTTTACACCTTCGTTAACACGAAGGTGTAAAAAGGATCTATGGAGCTTAAGTCGTTGACATCGTGTATTCGGGTACACAATGTATACGAGTCAAACGATATCGAGCATTTTCAACAATCAGTCTAAGTTCAATATTTTTGTTTTAGTTTGCTCCGTCCGTCGCTCGGTGGCCGCGTCGCCATCGCCGCCGGCGCCGGCTCAGGCAGCTCACCACCCACGTCGCCTGTGCTGTTTCTATCACAACATGATGGATGGCTCGAAGTATCAGGTAATTGTACGCCGGTAATTAGACGCGATACTAAGTACGTGCACGCGCACGCACCCGCGACCCGCGCCCCCTTTCAAACGTTAGGCCACAGTAGCGTCGTAACAACTTGTCAAGGAGAGTTCTATACTCTCTTATTCGCCCCGCTAGCGAGCCGAAGTTGGGCTCCTATCAACAAAGTTGGTAGGAGCCCAACTTCGGCTCGCACTTCGTCAACAGCTGTTGCAGTTGCAAGAACAAGGTGCATTCAAAAGCTAATTATAGCATCACCGATTCTGATCGATGCCGGAGTCTGCTCCGGCCAGCCACGCGCGAGCGTGTCGAACTTTCGGCTGTCGGCGCTTCGTCAACTACGTGAGTTATCTCCAACCGGCTCGTGTTGTCGTAAACTTGCCTGTTATCATAATAGTGAACCACGCGGTCTCGCCTCACTTGTGCTAAGTAATTGAACACGTTCCGCACACAAGTCATTTGTTACACTTCGTTATTTTCTGGAAAATTTATTATTTGATAACTAACTCGGTTGAACAGAATCTTTTGAATAAATTATTTTATATTGAGCAGCATTCGAATGACAGTGGTTTACTTCAAAGCTACGCAACAACAACATGCCAACAACAAGTTATTATTATTGAGTGAAAGAATAAGGCGAGCTAATAAGACGCCGACCACAAATCAACTAGGGTAAGGGCTATAGGAGGATGGCTCGCTGATAGCATTCATTAGAATGATGCTTGTCACTCCGACTGCGTGACTGTTTGTTTTCCTAAACGTTGCAATGTCACCGCCCGACGGCCCGAGTGACACCAGTCCTCGTAAGCGCCCCTTCAGAACGAACAGAAGTAATGACGGAAGTGCTCGAAAACAGTTCGCCAGCTACCACCTGAACACATGCAATCACGGACGTGTGTAACTGTGTTTTATTATCATTTCTAGCGGAGCATCATCACTATGATCACACGGAGGCGGTTTAATAGCAGCATCTCACCAACTGTTATTAACATATATTATGAACTAGCTTCTGCCCGCGGCTTCGCCCGCGTGGATGTCGGAATGTCCCACGGGAACGTGCTAACAGGATAAAATGTAGGTATGTGCTTCCCCAGGATGCCATCTATCTCTATGCCAAATCAGAAGTTCAGTGGTTTAGGCGTGAAAATGTAACATACAGTTTCAAGTTCAAATCCTCCCCTTAAAAACTGAATTACCCCTTTTTGTCCCGTCAGTGGTAAATTTTCGACAACTTTACATACTTATTATTAATAGCTGTGCATTGCGGGTGACGTAACCTACGACAAACTTATTATTTGCGGTTGGAACAGTAATCAGGTCTAGGGATCAAACCGCAAAATTAAGTTTGTTTTTTATTGTATATACTTTTCCGGCATAAAAAGTATGGTGTGGTGCCCAGGATATTAACGAATAATTATACCAAGTTTCATCGTAATCGAACCGGTAGTTTTTGCGTGATGCCTGAACAAACAGACAGACAGACAAAAATTTTTTTAATCACATTTTTGGGTTCGTTGTCGGTCTAGTAACACCCCCTGCCATTTATTTTTTTGATATTTTCAATGTACAGAATTTTCACTTCTACGGATTTATTATAAGTACTAGCTTCTGCCCGCGGCTTCGCCCGCGTGGATGTCGGAAATTATCCCACGGGAACGTGCTAACAGGATAAAATGTATGTGCTTCCCCAGGATGCCATCTATCTCGCGGGCCCTTTGTGGCTAATTACAATAGAAAACCAATTGTGTCTCATTAGTGAGTGATTAAGAGGGTACCTATATGATATCTTTACCTAAGTACCTACCTAATTAAAAAAAAAATCAGTAACAGAAAATAAAATACCTACCTACCTAAATAAACCTATTTCTGATAACTAATCTGAACTCAATAAATAAACAAAATCTCTAAAAACTAATATCTATACGAATGACTAATCCTACCTAACAGTATTATAAAATAACCTACGGTCACGACGTACACTATCAAATATACTACCTATACTTTAAAATTAAAATCTATACCTACGACTTATAAAATTAAACCTGTGACGTAACCTACGACAAACTTATTATTTGCGGTTGGTACAGTAATCGGTCTAGGGATCGAACCGCAAAATTAAGTTTGTTTTTTATTGTATATACTTTTCCGGGATAAAAACTACCCAGTGTGGTGCCCAGGATATTCAAGAATAATTATACCAAGTTTCATCGTAATCGAACCGGTAGTTTTTGCGTGATGCCTGAACAAACAGACAGACAGACAGACAGACAGACAGACCGACAGACAGACAGACAAAAATTTTTTAAATCACATTTTTGGGTTCGGTGTCGGTCTAGTAACACCCCCTGCCATTTATTTTTTTGATATTTTCAATGTACAGAATTCTCACTTCTACAGATTTATTATAAGTATAGATATAGATGATTTGCTCCAAATATTCGACCATTGTACTTAATTCGCAAAGCAATTTAAATGCTATGAACTTTTTATTATAATCAACCGGACTTGTTACTGCGGAAAAGAAAACAATTATGTTGTTTTAGTGAAAAAATATTCATTTATTCATGCCGAGTTTAAATTCAATGGCAAATGTTTGTGCACTAATCAGAATGGAAAGAATTAATACGATTTCATTAATTAGTTCCGAATAGTTCACGCGTTGTGAGCACCTAATGTGTGTCGCGTCCTCAAACTGCGTCCACTCGGCGGCGGCTGTGCACACAGGCGCTGCGAGCTAAGTATGTAGGCGAGGTCCAGCGGAGGCTGCCCTGCTTGAATTAGTTCGGCGACACGTGCCGCATCATTACGTCAAGTGTGCCGCGCGCCGCATCACTAGGTAGTGTTCAATTTGCTAACAGCTTAAAATCAAAATCAAAAGTCATTTATTCAAATTAGGCTGAGAATCAGCACTTTTCGAACGTCAAAATTACAAAATACAATCCCCCAAAAACGCCCGCCCTTCACCACTTCCTAGTGCTATCGCTGCGGCGCAACAAACTCCCCAGCAGCACAGCTGTCTGTTCAGTTAGAAAATACTTGATACTTGATTGTATACAATACTAGGTGTTAAGTAATTAGGTAACATTTGTCGTGTAGCGACAAGGAAAAGCTAAGCTATAGGTTAAGGTTAGAATGAAATTAAAGAAAGGGAGGTAGAAAACAATTAAAGGTATATTTACAAGAAAAGGATGGAGATGGACTGAAGAGTGGTGTGTAGTATGTGGAGGTGGGGTGTATGAGTGAGGATGCGTGATAGATGGGTTGAGGAGGCTGAGGTGAAGATTCAGGTGGGTTGAGGAGGTAGTCGCGAGGCAGGTGCTGGCGACAGGGGCAGGTACAGCTGCCGATCCACGATCAGGAGCAGGAACAGGTGATGACAGGTGCTGGCGCGTGGCGACACGGAGGACACCCGTAGCAGGACCCACGCAGCAGGCCAGGACGCAGCACAGCAGCAGGAGAGAGAGGCACGGCGGAGACGCTGTCAGCCCGCCAGGTGAGGACAGGAGGGCCCACGCAGCAGGCCAGGATGCAGCACAGCAGCAGGAGAGAGAGAGGCACGGCGGAGACGCTCGGGTGAGGCGGCCCTCAGATGAGGCGCGGCCCAATAGATGTAGTAGCCCTCTTCACGGAGGACGGAGGACGGAGGCGTAGGCAGGGCCCGTCAGGTACCGCAGCAGAGAGGTACGCTGGGTATTCCCGGGATAGGTGGCCCTGGAGTATCAGGCTCCTTGTAGTGTTCGCTTTAGAGGCGAAGCCAGAACTGATCCTTGTATTGCGTGGATCAATAAAGTAAACTCGTAGAATAACGTCATGTAGAAAATATGAATTTGAGATAGGAACGTAGCCAGTAATTCTTTTACGTGAGTTTGCATATCTAATCCACTAAAAAGATACAGGCCGGTAAGAATTTGAAAGGTACGTTGCTATGGCGACGTATTAAACGTCGTTGTCAAAGGTGTCATAATAAAATATATTATAATAAAATACAATACAATCTATAGTTATTTTGTATTAGAAATATAGTGTTTATAGGAAAAATGATATCCATCAATGTGGGCGAAACTACCAACCCTTGGATGACACTAAATCGTCATAGTCTCATGTTAAAGTTGGAAGCTGTGTCTGTGTACCGATTGTGGATAGAACGTGTCGTAAGAAATAATCAGATCAGCGCCTAACGGTCACAGAATGCTTGTTCTGACTTGGAGGAATGATTGAAGGTAACTGTGAGTATGTACATTATGTTACACATTTTCATACCACTTGCTCAAAAAAGTGACATTCTATGCTACAAAAAGCGAACATAACAATAGTAATTTTTAATCTGTTAAAAACAGGGAAAGAAAATTGTACTGAATTTCTTTCATCCTCTAGGGGGAGAATGTGATTTAAATTTGGAATACTTACCGAAATTTATACTGAACTACATCTGTGTTTACACCATTGAGTTTGTATAGCACTATAAAGCAATATACATCTTTTTGAAAAACGAATACGCATTTATTATGCAGTTATGATTATTAAATAAAATTACGAAACCGACGAGGCCGTATGAGCTTGATGCCTTTGCTTTTCCGACAAAAAAATATTAGTCTAGGAATTTGCCGCGTTTTTGTTTTCTTCAAATACATAAACGTTAAGTTTGTTTTTTCGCAAATGGTACGAAAAGTAGAGCCCCTCGCTACACTCAAGACTCTTCTTAAATCCCTCGTTTCGCTCGTGATTTAAGTTTTTAACACCCTCGCTCGCTACGCTCGGGAGTAAACCTCAAGTCCTTCGTTACGCTCGCGATTTAAATCGTCACCCGCGACAGAAGACACTGCTTTATCCCCTTGGTTAATAATCTACTATATAAGACACAGAACATAAAACTATAAATTATTTGCCATATGTGAGCTAGCCACGCCAATATACCTACCAACAAATATAATAAAAACTATAGGTACCTACGTACTCAAGCTAAAAAATAATTAATTAAAATTAAAATGTAGGTAAATAAAAACTTACTACCTGACTAAAAGCCTCCAGGCATAGCCTAACTGTCACTTGAAGTCACAGATGATAAATTATTATTACCATCGAAGTAAAATAAATAAATAAGTTAATACTTACTAATAACAATAACCTGTCAGTAAGCTAATTCTGGAGATAGAACATGAACATTGTCTTGAGTTAATTAGGGCGACCAACTATTAATAAAATTGTTATCGTTTTAAACTGTAAGTAAGACCTAATCCCATTCAGTTCGGTGGTTGTGCAAGGAAGATGTGCACGGCGCGCAGGCGCGGGGCGCGGAGGCGCAGGAATGTGTTGCGACACGGACGAGGCGGCGCGCGGCGCGGCGGCGGCGAGGGGCGGGGGAGGGGGAGGGGGCGCGTCGTCGATGTGTCCACTGAGCTTCGTGCATCACGTGTGCTGCAGCTTTGTGTGCACGAGCAGGCTTCCTGGAGGTCGTTGTACCAATAGGTCACAGTTTGAGCATAACTCAGGTGAGTGAAAATGTTTAAACCTACGAGACGTGGCCTTGGCGGAAATATGCTTTTTGTCGTAACAAAAGCTAAGCAAAATGTCATCAATTCTAACCATAAGTCTCTTACATGGCCCCGACATTTGGTAGTTGTCTAAACCTCATTATAACTTGAGTACAAAGTCTGTAAGTAGGTAAGTACTTCGTGACATAACTAACTTACAAGCAGCGCGGCAACCATCGGAGGTAATCATCGGCGGCGCCCGACAACTTTATGACATTTTAACAGACTATTGAACAACTGACAACCGACGGCATTGCGCGGTGCGTGACACACGACGATGTACGCAACTGGCACACGCTGACACAGTGCCGACACAGCCGACACAGCGACACGCTGCCGCTGCCCAGGAGCACCAGTTTGTAAAACCTTCATATATGAAGGTTTAAAGGACGTAGTGGATAGTGTTAACACCTTAATAAAGTTAAAAATAGGAAAGCTAATGTTGTGTGCTTTTCCTTACTCTGATACTTTATCAGATAATGAAAATAATCACATTTATAAGTTGAATAATACTATTCACAAGCTGACATTGTTGTCATAGTGACAAATTGACGGCACGGTTGGCGCAATGGTTAAGCGATTGACTGCTGCGCTGCGTGTCGCGGGTTCGATTCCCGCACGGAACAAATATTTGTATGACCTACATGTATTTGTTCCGAGTCTGGGTGTTTTTCTATCTATAATATGTATGTATTTACAAAAAAAAAAAATGTAAGTATATAAGTAGTTTATCAGCCATCTTGTTACCATAACACAAGCATTAGGTTGCTTAGCTTGGGACTAGATGGCGCTGTGTGAAATGTCCAGGGATATTATTATTTACTAGCTTCTGCCCGCGGCTTCGCCCACGTGGATGTCGGAAATTATCCCACGGGAACGTGCTAACAGGATAAAATCTATGTACTTCCCCAGAATGCCATTTAACTCGCGGGCCCTTTGTGGCTAATTACAATAGAAAACCAATTGTGTCTCATTAGTGGTGATTAAGAGGGTACCTATATGATATCTTTACCTGCTACCTAATAAAAAATAAAAAAACTCAATAACAGAAAATTAAATACCTACCTACCTAAATAAACCTATTTCTGATGATAACTTATCTAAACTCAATAAATAAGCAAAATCCCTAAAAACTAATATCTATACGAATGACTAATCCTACCTAACAGTATTATAAAATAACCTACGGTCACTACGTACATTATCAAATATACTACCTATACTTTAAAATTAAAATCTATACCTACCTACCTAAATAAACCTATTTCTGATGATAACTAAACTCAATAAATAAGCAAAATCCATAATAACTAATATCTATACGAATGACTAATCCTACCTAACAGTATTATAAAATAACCTACGGTCACATCGTACACTATCAAATATACTACCTATACTTTAAAATTAAAATCTATACCTACGACTTATCTATATATATCTATACTTATAATAAGAATGTAAAAAAGTTGTGTCTGTACATTGAATATATTTAAAAAAGAATAATTGAGGGGGGTTAAGAAACAGTAATAGAACACGAATCTAATAAAAAAAGTCTGTCTGTTTGTCTGGTTGTACACGCTAATCTCCGGAACTACTGGACGGATTTGAATGATTTTTTTTTTATTATCTAGCTATTAATCCTGGGCAACATATAGGCTATAATTGATTTTGGAAACTGGAACACCTGATGCAGAACCGCAACAGACCAGCTAAACTATAAGAGTTACATAAATGGCGCCTTAGAAAAAAATGTTGTGTCTGATGAGCATTTTCTGCTGAGAGAATAAAATTGAAGATTCGGAACACCTGATGTGGAACTCTTAGAGCACAGCTAAACTATAATATATATAGGTTTGACATCTTAGCAAAAGTTATTCAGTCTGATGAGTATTTTCTGCTGGGAGAATAAAATTCGAAGATTGAAACATCTGATGTGGAACTCTAAGACCACAGCTAAACCATAACATATATAGGAATGACATCTTTGCAAAAGTTGTTCAGTCTGATGAGTATTTTCTACTGGGAGAATAAAATTCGAAGATTGAAACATCTGATGTGGAACTCGGAGAGCACAGCTAAACTATGGCATATACAGACATGACATTTTAACAAAATTTGTTTGGTCTGATGAGCATTTTCCGCCGAGATAATAAAAATCAAGGATCAGGAACATTTGATGTGGAAATCACTTTATACTAATATATTAACATAAGCTGGGAGTACCTCCACGCGGTGAAGGCAGTAACAGTTTGGGACTTCTTTCCGATGACGATGGTAAATCATTGATAACTTGGCTTCACTGGCTAAATCTCCCATTTATATATATATAATAGATATGCCTTCGGGCTTATGTTATTTGAGTGTTTAATTTCATTTTCCATTTATCTTCGAGACACGGTCTACCCGGTAACGCAGGGGAGCAGTCACTTAGATCTTAATTGCAAAGTTATTAAAGTACATTAATAACCATAACCATGCCACGAAAGAGGTCAAATCTTTCGCAATGTTCGAAAGGAGCTAAAAGATTGAAGATCATTAGATCCCAAGAATCGAATGAAGAACGCCAGGCAAGACTTGATGCTTTTCGACAACATCAGGCTGTATCTTGCCCCGCGGAAACTTCTTCGGATCGTGAAGCACGACTTAGCGCTGATCGTGAGCGTCATGCATCGTCTCGCGTTTCTGACACTTACACACAAAGAGAATCACGCCTGCGTTCTCAGAGTATTTACGCATCTACATCTAGGTCCTCTAGAGACCAGTGAGGATCGTGATGCGCGACTGACCGCTGATCGTGATCGTCATGCATTGTCTCGCAAGTCGGAAACGTTAACGGAAAGAGAATCACGCTTGAGTTCTCAGCGTATTCTCACGTCGACTTCTAGGTCTTTAGAGACCAGTGACGAACGTGAAGTGCGACTGGCTGCTGATCGTGATCGCCATGCATTGTCTCTCGAATCAGAAACGGTCACAGAAAAAGCATCACGCTTGAGTTCTCAGCGCATTCGCACGTTGACTTTTAGATCTCTGGAGACCAGTGAAGAACGTGATGCGCGACTTACGGCTGATCGTGATCGTCATTCATTGTCTCGCGAGTCGGAAACATTCACGGAAAGCGAATCAAGCTTGAGTTCCCAGCGTAACCGCACATCCACCTATAGGTATCTAGAAACCAGTGAAGAAATTGATGCGCGACTTACGGCTGATCGTGATCGTCATACATTGTCTCGCGAGTGAAGACAGACACTGAAAGTTGCTGGTGTTGATTTGAGAACCGGCTGTTTTTCTCATGGCCAACTTTATGTTGCTTTCTCAAGGGTTAGCAACGCTTCCGGGCTTTATATTCTGGCACCCGACGGAAAAACCAACAATATAGTTTATAAAGAAATTTTTTAGAATAGTAATGTTAACTACTTAATTGATATTAATTTCGCTTCATAATTTCGGAACGAAAATAATTCTACCTTTTTATTTTAATGGAGTTATAACCTACCCAGTCTACAACACTTAATCTAAGATATACCAAACTTAATCGAAATCCTTCATCGGTTTTGACTGATTTATTGGCTGACATACCAACGCACAGTTCAAACTCTTGCCGAAATTCCTATTGGAACGAGAAAGGGACTGGATCCGCGTACGAAGTCGCGGGCAGAAGCTAGTATAAAAATAAACCTAAATAACTCTAAAAACTAAAAGGAATAAAAATGAACTCCATTGCGGGTGACTTAACCTACGACAAACTTATTATTTGCGGTTGGTACAGTATCGGGTCTAGGGATCGAACCGCAAAATTAAGTTTGTTTTTTATTGTATATACTTTTCCGGGATAAAAAGTACCCAGTGTGGTGCCCAGGATATTAAAGAATAATTATACCAAGTTTCATCGAAATCGAACTGGTAGTTTTTGCGTGATACCTGAACAAACAGACAGACAGACAAAAAATTTTTTAATCACATTTTTGGGTTCAGTGTCGGTCTAGTAACACCCCCTGCCATTTATTTTTTTGATATTTTCAATGTACAGAAATTTCACTTCTACAGATTTATTAAGTACTAGCTTCTGCCAGCGGCTTCGCCCGCGTGGATGTCGGAAATTATCCCACGGGAACGTGCTAACTCTATCTCTATGCCAAATCAGAAGTTTAGTGGTTTAGGCGTGAAAATGTAAAATACAGTTTCAAGTTCAAATCCTCCCCTTAAAAACTGAATTACCCCTTTTTGTCCCGTCAGTAGTAAATTTTCGACCACTTTACATACTTATTATTAATTATTGTTAATAGCTGTGCCCGCGACTCCGTCAGCGTGTAACTCCTTGTGTGTTATTAAGTTAATGTATTGGGTAGTACCTACATGCCGTTCGCGATCAGCTGTGAGACGTAATTCCCTCTCAGTGAAGGTTTCGGACTCACGGGATAGTACAGACGCCAGCACATCAAGCTACTACAAACTGTCAAATTTCTTTAATAGATTTTCAACTTTATCTCTAAAGCATTAAGGTTTAAGGTTGATTGGGAAAATTTGACAGTTTCGGGTAGCTTGACCTGCTGGCGTCTGTACATGCAGTTCGCGATCAGCTGTGAGACGTAATTCCCTCTCAGTGGAGGTTTCAGACTCGCGAGATAATGTATGCCGTTCGCGGTCAGCTGTGAGCCGCAATTCTCGTTGTGAAGCAGTTTCAGCTTCTCGGGATAACACATGTTGTTCTCGGTCAATGGTAAGCCTTAGCTCTCGTTGAGAAGAGCTTTGAGATGCCCGTGATGTAGCTCGTCTCGCTCTGTCAGCTGCTAATTGCAACTCTCTCTCGGGAGAGCTTTCATTGGCTCGAGAAGTTGAGGCACTAACTCTCGTATCTTTAACCGATGTGCTCTTTCCTCTGCCGATTCTTGAGAACGCCTATTTCTCATTCTCTTAGCTTCTCTCGAATTTCGAGATAAAGATAATCGTTTTTTAGGTGGCATTGATGCAGGCAAATGAAAATAAAGCTAAAACGTAAATGAAAATATGTACTTAAAACTAATTTAAAAAAAGTGAACGTAAATTAGCCAAAACTTACCTATCGGTATCTAAAAATCTATGCGTAACTACTACTACATCACCTAAAAAAAAAATGTAAACTATTAATAATTTGTAATTTGAACGAATATTTAAACACTACTAAAATAACTAATACCTATTTTATAAAATAACAACAAAAGAAATCTAAAAATAAATTATCAAAGACTATAAGTCGCGCTGATAAGCACGGTTTGTTAATATCAATTAAGTATTGTCTGTCAATAAGGTCAAACGCTCTGAACGTCTATTCGCATCAACAGGCAAAAATTGTATGAAGCTCGCACTCGCGCTCGGACGCCCCGCCTTTTTATACCTTCGGCCGCGAGACGCGTCGAGAGTGATTCAGTATTCACGCGCGATGGCTTATTATTAGCGTATTTCATGTATAACTTTGGTGTTTCTATACCGATTTCTATGATTCTTTTTTATGGAATAGTTATTAATGTTAACTTTTTTAATTAGGGATGACTTAGAGTGTTATAAACGTAAGAATAGACAAATATACCTTATCAGAAAGCTTCGAACTGCTAAGCTATCGGGAGTTACACGTGTTATTGTGAGTCAACCATAAAAGATAGACATATGCTGTCGTGGGATATTTTTTATATAATTTTAAGGAGATCATTTCCGTCATACATGATTTCTGTGTAGCTTTAACCATTAACGTTGCACACGCGACGGAAGCTTAAAAAATGGAGTAACTTCTCCCGTTTTCCCAACATTTCCCTTCACTGCTCTGCTCCTATTGATTGTAGCGTGATGAAAAGTATACTATAACCAGCTCAGGAGTATGAAAAATAATTGTACCAAGTTTCGTTAAAATCCGTCGAGTAGTTTTTGTTTCTATAACGGTTATACAGACAGACAGACAGACAGACAAAAATTTTACTCATTGCATTTTTGGCATCAGTATCGATCCCTAATCACCCCCTGATAGTTATTTTGGAAATATATTTCATGTACAGAATTGACCTCTCTACAGATTTATTATAAGTATAGATAGATTTATTTAAATTATTGTATTTTGACACTAATAAGTTTAGAACATTATCTCTGTCTGGGGAATGTAGACATCTGATTGCTATATTGATAGCATATAATATTAACGAGGTTATTAGCTAATATAACAAATTCTAGTATTAGTGACAAATTTGTGTTGCATAGTTATACTAACAACATTGTGATTGATTATGAATCATCATATTGTACAAAGGAGGATCCACCTACAATGCCAACATCCTTGGAGGCCACTACCAGTCAGATAGGGTATTTCCCTCCTGCTGGAACTTATACGGACCATCTAGACTCTCCTGTAGTTGTGGAGGTATCTCCTGATAATAATTTAAACTAGTCAGTGAGACAACAGAAGTTACCCCTTAAAATAACCAATTATTATCTATACTTATAATAAATCTGTAGAAGTGAAAATTCTGTACATTGAAGATATCAAAAAAATAAATGGCGGGGGGTGTTACTAGACCGACACAGAACCCAAAAATGTGATTAAAATTTTTTTTGCCTGTCTGTCTGTCTGTCTGTTTGTTCAGGCATCACGCAAAAACTACCGGTTCGATTACGATGAAACTTGGTATAATTATTCATTATTATCCTGGGCACCACACTGGGTACTTTTTATCCCGGAAAAGTATATACAATAAAAAACAAACTTAATTTTGCGGTTCGATCCCTAGACCCGATTACTGCGCCAACCGCAAATAATAAGTTTGTCGTAGGTTACGTCACCCGCAGTGGAGTTCACTAAGGTTATGCTCTAAATGTAGTGCTGAAGGTTGAATTTGGCTTGCACCGTTCGCAGCACACGCGTGGCGCGCGGCCGGTACGGATCGCTACCGTATATAAGGACATTTTTTGAACTTTGATTTGAACGGACGTGTCGAGTGGCGAGCGTTCGTTCTTATTTTAACTGCTACTTGCAATTCTAAACCGTGCTTTTCAGTGCGACCTTTTTATTCCTTTTAGTTTTTAGAGTTATTTAGGTTTATTTTTATAAGTCGTAGGTATAGATTTTAATTTTAAAGTATAGGTAGTATATTTGATAGTGTACGTAGTGACCGTAGGTTATTTTATAATACTGTTAGGTAGGATTAGTCATTCGTATAGATATTAGTTATTATGGATTTTGCTTATTTATTGAGTTTAGTTATCATCAGAAATAGGTTTATTTAGGTAGGTAGGTATTTTATTTTCTGTTATTGAGTTTTTTTATTTATTAGGTAGGTACTTAGGTAAGGATATCATATAGGTACCCTCTTAATCACCACTAATGAGACACAATTGGTTTTCTATTGTAATTAGCCACAAAGGGCCCGCGAGATAGATGGCATCCTGGGGAAGCACTGCATACATTTTATCCTGTTGGCACGTTCCCGTGGGATAATTTCCGACATCCACGCGGGCGAAGCCGCGGGCAGAAGCTAGTTACAGAATAATAAAAAGGTATCTTCTGGAAATATAATTAATAATACTAAGAAACTAAAGGGTGTGCAACATATTTTAAAATTATTTAATCAAAATATTCAAGGTTGCGCTTCTAAATTACTGGAAATAGAATTGTTTTTGGAAAACACCAATTTTGATGTCATTTTTTTAACAGAGCATTGGTTGAAAGATTATCAAGTAAATAATGTCAATTAATTATTTAAAAAATTATCGTGTAGTAAACCATTTCAGCCGACAACATATGATACATGGCGGGTCATTAATATTACTTAAAAATTCTATTGAATCTAAAGAACGTAAAGACATCATCGGGTCTGTTGAACACATCATTGAAAGGTACATTTCTCCTTTCATTCGCTGAAATGCCTTCAGGGTCTTCTGCCCTTGAAGACTAAAATTTATTTGGCACAAACACTTATTCAGCCGATTATAGATTATGCCGACGCCTGCTACCTGGATGCTACTCTACTGAGGAGCTATTAAACAAGCTTGAGCGCTTGCAAAACCTGTGCATTCGCTTTGTTTTCGGTCTTCGAAAGTATGACCATGTTTCACACCTTCGCAAGGACCTCAAGTGGCTCCCAATCCGCCTTCGCAGGAACACTCGGATTTTATGTCTACTCTTCAACATCTTACACAACCCGTCTTATCCTTCCTACCTGCGTGAGCGTTTTTCTTACGCTCGCTCTAGCGCCGCACCGTGTAGCACACCTAAGATCCATCCTTAAATCTCATCCTCATAAAACGAGCTACTATTCTTATTCCTTCTCTGTCCATGCTGTAAGATTGTGGAACTCACTTCCGCCTAGCATTCGTGATTTAAAAAGTATTTCTCTCTTTAAACATCAAACTCAAACTCAAAGTATTTATTTCAATTAAACCAATTACAGGCACTTTTGAATTGTCAAGGGGTCGGTCAGTCAGAAAAATGAAGTTGCCCATTCCAAAGCGTAGGTACCTATGGAGAAGAACGGGCAAGAAACTCCATGGACACTCTTTTATATCAATATATATGGTTACAAAGTATTGGTTACATCATCTATGTTATAAATTATGCATGTGAGAACGATGCAGAACGTTAAAAGCGTCCGTAATGAAAAGCTTAAAAAAATAAAAATAAGTTAAATTAAAATAAGCCATGGCAGCAAAGAGATGACCAGTCCCTACTGACGGCGCCCGTTCACGAACATGACGCGTGGATCAGCACCATTCAGCTCAACCATTTTGAAGGGAACCAAATGATCCAACACACGCGCCACCATCAGCGAGACATTTGAGTGAGCATGACATACTCTCTGCTGCCAGGGCAAATTCAAGTCAGTGAAAGACGTACCCAGTATATGGTAGCTTTATAGTATGTACATAGTACTCACACATGTGCTATACAATTATACAATACTAGGAGATTGAATTTATATAATGCAAAAAAGTATTTTAAAATCTTCAGCAGCTCCAACAGTATTTTCAATGCTAATCAATTTATTTATGCGTCCTTATGGAGCAGGACCAGCGTTTAGCCAAGCATTTTTATCGGCGATGTAATCCCCTAATTTATAATATGCCTGGCTGCATAGTGTGCGTTTTATACAAGATTTAAATTTCGTTTCATTCTGTTCTATTATGTGGGGAGGTATTTTATTGTAACATTTTAAACAGTACCCCATGAAAGATGAGTCTACTTTAGCCAGCCTGAAACCTGGTTGAACTAATTGCTCCCTATTTCTAGTGATATAATTATGTCTTTCACCTCTCATCGATCAATCATCGATTAAAAGAGCATTACCTTTCCTCTATACCGTGAGTATTTGTATATGTATATATATATATGTTTTTATATTTTTGTATTATGTATTTATTTAAGTATACTTAAGTATTTATTATTTTTTGCGTTATATGTTAATATTTTTGTTTTACACTTCACACTCATATTTTTCTCTTCTTGTTCTCACACACTATTGTCTACATTTCTTTTTTACTTCTCCTTTCGCAGGTCTGCTGGAAGAAATTTCTTAAGAAATAAGCAGTACCTTTGTACTCATATTATGATTATGTCATATCAATATGTATTTTACTGTGTGTACATAAATAATAAAATAAATAAATAAATGAATTGTCCTGTGTTGAGTTCGATAAGCATGTTATAGTATGCGTATACAGACCTCCTAGTTACCAGAATCTATCTGTGTTTGATTCTGTAATGGAAGATGTGTTAAAGAAACTTAGTACTAGTAGTAAGTCAATAATCGTATGTGGAGATTTTATTATTAATTTATAGGAAAATAGCTCGTATACTGTCAGATTATTGAGTCTTTTTGGGTCATTTGATTTGTCAAATGTGTTTATGGAACCAACCCGAGTGACAGCTTCTTCTGCCACTTGTATAATATTTTTTATACAAGTGGCAGAAGTTATGTAAGAAATTATGATAATATTTTTTGTAATTGCGATTACTTACACAAACAAATTGTAAATAAGTTGCCATCTGATCACAGTGGACAAATAATAACATTTAGTGCCTACATGCCTTTACAAAAAAATTAAAATAAGGTTTAGGCCAATTAAATGTAAAAATTTAGAGAAATTAAATGATTCTTTAGCCAGTAAATTATGTGATCAGAGTTTTAATAATACCCCAATGCGTTCTACGCCGAGTTCTTTTCACTATTAAACGCGCAATTTTATGACACTTTTCCACTGAAAACTAATAGTATTTACACAAAGTTTTTATTCAGTGACTGGGCTACTCCAGGTATTCGTAAAAGCAGGGAAAAACTTTTTGAACTTTATGGCTTAAAGCAACATATGAAAATATAAACTTTCATCAGTATGTTGCAAAATATTCAAAAACTTTTAAAAGGGTGTGCCAAAGAGCTAAAGCTCTTTATATAAGCAATAAAATAAAATCAGCTGATGATAAAATAAACTACCTGGCAAATAATAAATAATGAAACAGGTTGGAAAAAACAGCGAAATAGTGAATATAATTTAGAGACTGCACATGGCCCCATCAATACAGATGTAGAAATCGCTCAGGAATTTGAAAACTTCTTTGCTAATAGTCCCCTTAAAACTACTGAAGCTTTAAATTCTTCCCCCACGCTTTCTGCTGCCTTAGGTTAGCCTGAGCTTATGTTTCAGCATACAAACCCTCAGGCTGTTATAAGAGCTTTTAAAGATCTTAAAATTAAATCAACAGAAGATCTCTGGGGTATGTCGGTAAAAGTATGTAGATCTCTCATCGAAACCATTGCGCCCTATTTAGCTTTCATATTTAACACCAGTGTTGACCAAGGAGTCTTTCCGGATCTTATGAAACATAGTAAAGTAGTACCATTGTTCAAATCCGGTGATAGTAAAGAACCCAACAATTATAGACCTGTGTCAATTCTGCCAGTTCTCAGTAAGGTGTTTGAAAAGTTGATGCTCAATCAAATGTTACGTCCCTTTAATAAAAATGACACCTTTCATGAACACCAGTACGGCTTCACCAAAGGGCGTTGTACCCTTGCGCCGGTGTTACCCTAATGAAGAACATTTTTAACGCCTGGGAAGAAGCACAAGATGCTATTGTAAGAATCTTTTGCGACCTCTCTAAGGCGTTCGATTGCATAAACCATGAAACACTTCTGATGAAACTCGAGCACTACCGGAAAGATAGAAAGTCCAAGTAAATGGCGTAAACTCATTGTGGTCTGAAATGACAATGGGCGTTCCTCAAGGTTCGATATTGGGTCCATTCCTCTTTTTAGTTTATATTAATGATTTACCCCAATTACTTCAAAATCAACCGAAGATGGTGTTATTTGCAGATTACACATCATTGATCTTTAAAATAGACCGACGGTCACAAAATCTTGAAGCCGTGAATAACTCTACTTCAGGTCCAAGATTGGTTTACGGTAAATAAATTAGTACTTAATGAAAAAGAAACCAAATGCATTAGATTTAAATTACCTAATGTTAGAAGTAGCGAATGTGACATCATTATTGAATGGCCAAAAACTAGAATTCGTTAATCAGACAGTTTTCCTAGGAATCACGCTAGACGAGAAATTACAATGGGGACCTCATATAACTTCTATTGCGGGGCGGCTAAGCTCGGCCACATAATTATGCTGTTAGAAAGATAAGACAATTAACAGATGAAGAAACCGCGCGTTTGGTCTATTTTAGCTACAGTATTGTTATATGGCATTTTACTATGGGGTCGGGCTGCTGACATTGAATACATTTTTATTATGCAAAAGAGAGCTGTCAGAGCCAATTATGTACAATCTACGTCGCCGCGAATCTCATAGGGAAATATTTAAAAGGGTTAATATTATGACGGTACCTTGCCAATTCATTTATGAAAATAAATCATCAAATCAATTTATGTATGTAAGAAAAAATCAACATATCTATATCTATACTTATCTATACTTATAATAAGAATGTAAAAAAGTTGTGTCTGTACATTGAATATATTATAAAATAATAATTGAGGGGGGTTAAGAAACAGTAATAGAACACGAATCTAATAAAAAAAGTCTGTCTGTTTGTCTGTTTATCTGTTTGTCTGTTTGTCTGTTTGTACACGCTAAACTCCGGAACTACTGGTCGGATTTGAATGAAACTTTTTTTATTATCTAGCTATTAAACCTGGGCAACATATAGGCTATAATTGATTTTGGAAACTGGAACACCTGATGCAGAACCGCAACAGACCAGCTAAACTATAAGAGTTACATAAATGGCGCCTTAGAAAAAAATGTTGTGTCTGATGAGCATTTTCTGCTGAGAGAATAAAATTGAAGATCGGGAACACCTGATGTGGAACTCTTAGAGCACAGCTAAACTATAATATATATAGGTTTGACATCTTAGCAAAAGTTATTCAGTCTGATGAGCATTTTCTGCTGCGAGAATAAAACTCGAAGATCGGAACATCTGATGTGGAACTCTAAGAGCACAGCTAAACCATAACATAGGTATATAGGAATGACATCTTTGCAAAAGTTGTTCAGTCTGATGAGTATTTTCTGCTGGGAGAATAAAATTCGAAGATTGAAACATCTGATGTGGAACTCGGAGAGCACAGCTAAACTATGGCATATACAGACATGACATTTTAACATAATTTGTTTGGTCTGATGAGCATTTTCCGCCGAGATAATAAAAATCAAGGATCAGGAACATTTAATGTGGAAATCACTTTATACTAATATATTAACATAAGCTGGGAGTACCTCCACGCGGTGAAGGCAGTAACAGTTTGGGACTTCTTTCCGATGACGATGGTAAATCATTGAAAACTTGGCTTCACTGGTTAAATCTCCCATTTATATATATATAATAGATATGCCTTCAGGCTTGTGTTATTTGAGTGTTTAATTTCCTTTTCCGTTTATCTTCGAGACACGGTCTACCCGGTAACGCAGGGGAGCAGTCACTTAGATCTTGATTGCAAAGTTATTAAAGTACATTAATAACCATAACCATGCCACCCACGAAAGAGGTCAAATCTTTCGCAATGTTCGAAAGGAGCTAAAAGATTGAAGATCATTAGATCCCAAGAATCGAATGAAGAACGCCAGGCAAGACTTGATGCTGTTCGACAACATAAGGCTGTATCTCGCCCGACGGAAACTTCTTCGGATCGTGAAGCACGACTTAGCGCTGATCGTGAGCGTCATGCATCGTCTCGCGTTTCTGACACTTACACACAAAGAGAATCACGCCTGCGTTCTCAGCGTATTTACGCATCTACATCTAGGTCTCTAGAGACAAGTGAGGATCGTGATGCGCGACTGACCGCTGATCGTGATCGTCATGCATTGTCTCGCGAGTCGGAAACGTTAACGGAAAGAGAATCACGCTTGAGTTCTTAGCGTATTCTCACGTCGACTTCTAGGTCTTTAGAGACCAGTGACGAACGTGAAGTGCGACTGGCCGCTGATCGTGATCGCCATGCATTGTCTCTCGAATCAGAAACGTTCACAAAAAAACATCACGCTTGAGTTCTCAGCGCATTCGCACGTTGACTTTTAGATCTCTGGAGACCAGTGAAGAACGTGATGCGCGACTTACGGCTGATCGTGGTCGTCATGCATTGTCTCGCGAGTCGGAAACATTCACGGAAAGCGAATCACGCTTGAGTTCCCAGCGTATCCGCACATCCACCTATAGGTATCTAGAAACCAGTGAAGAACGTAATGCGCGACTTACGGCTGATCGTGATCGTCATGCATTGTCTCGCGAGTGAAGACAGACACTGAAAGTTGCTGGTGTTGATTTGAGAACCGGCTGTTTTTCTCATGGCCAACTTTATGTTGCTTTCTCAAGGGTTAGCAACGCTTCCGGGCTTTATATTCTGGCACCCGACGGAAAAACCAACTATATAGTTTATATAGAATTTTTTTAGAATAGTAATGTTAACTAATTGATATTAATTTCGCTTCATAATTTCGGAATGAAAATAATTCTACCTTTTTATTTTAATGGAGTTATAACCTATCCAGTCTACAACACTTAATCTAAGTTATACCAAACTTAATCGAAATCTTTCATCGGTTTTGACTGATTTATTGGCTGACATACCAACGCACAGTTCAAACTCTTGCCGAAATTCCTATCGGAACGAGAAAGGGACTGGATCCGCGCACGAAGTCGCGGGCAGAAGCTAGTTTTTAATAAAATAAGTGATAGACATCATTTTAATACTAGAAATAAAGATAAATTAGATCAACCTTTTTTCAGGTTATCTAAAGTACATACATCTTTTATGGGGTAATGTGTTGAATGTTACAACAAAATACCTTGTGAAATATTGCAATTAAATGAAAGAAAATTTAAAACTTATATTAAAATTACACTTTGTAAGCAAGGATATTACAAATTAGAGGATTATATCCAAAATAAGAATGCTTGGGAACATGCTGGTCTTGCTCCATAGGACAATCTCTAGAGTCTAGACAAAATCAAACTGGTTGCTAATGTAATTGTATAATTTATTCTTTTTTTTTTCTCTTTGACCTTGATTTACATTCTGTAATTACTTAAAGTCACACCCGGACTTATTACTCCTTATTTATTTATGAAAATCGTCTACTTTTGGAATGTTTGTAAATATGTGAACACCATGTATCTATCACATAGTTAATTTTTAAGTCATGGTTTCATTAATTCATTTTAATTCTTTTACATATTGTGGTATAGTAATTTTATTTTTATGCAAAATATTGTAAAACATTTTAAAAGAGTAACGGTGGCTTCTTGCCCATTCTTCTCCATACGAAAACTACCTTTTGGAAGGGGCGACTAGAATAAATTTTATTTTCATTTTATTTTTGACGTTCAAAAGTGCCTTTAATGTGCCTATTTGAAATAAATGATTTGACTTTGACTTTAATACCTAAGGTTTAAAAAAAGAACGCGTAACATCACATGGACGCTGACGTGAGTGCTACTATATCTAGCGATCTTGACGGCTCGTATGGACGAATAGTTTAATAATACTCATAGTATGTACACACATAGATTTACTGTTTTTTATTATTATTTAACGGAACTCGACCTTCATAGTTTATCATTAGGTATAGGAAGATGTTGTAATTTGTGTAAAAAGTCCGCGTCAAGTCGTGATGTGTTCAACGTGAGTTTCGTTTGCACACACAGACTGTGCGGCGATTATAAGTGATTAGTTGAAGGCTGTGGGTGCGCAGGTCGCTGTTGTCTGCCTGTTGGTCATATCTAGCTATTAGCGCGCGACGAGCTGCCAAATATAAATCTCCAAGAAGGATTAACAATCATAATAGCAAGCTATGTCAATCAATTGTACTCGCAAACGAATAATATGTTCCGCACCGTGATAGTTAACGTTCTAAAAGTAGTCGATGATGTTAACGACAACGATCTGATGGTCAATGCAGATTTTGGAAGTGCGTTGGCATGGCTGCCAACCGTGCGCGCGTGAGGTAACTCACGCATTGTATGAGATGGACCTTCATAGTTTACCTATGATGTGGCCACGCGACACGGTGCACGCGACACCGCGACAACGCCTCAATAGGTCCACAGTCGATAGTAGCGCGACAAGCACCTCCAAACTATTATAATTACCTACCTTTAGATTAGCCAGCTGTGAGCCGCAATTAAATTGTAACCAGTCGGCTTCAAGAGTAACTGGTTTTTATCTCGAGTAAAAACCTCGTTTATATTACGGCTAACAACGTCAGGTACCTACATTCAAATGCACGTATTAGTATAATGTTACTTCCAAATCAACCTGAAGTAAGTACGTGAAGTTTATTTTCCTTGTAAGTAAGTCGAGTGTGCATGATAGTGTTACCGCTCGCGCGTGTTCAGTTGGCTGGTGTCGCGGTAATCAGACCATGTGATACGCGAGCCGGATCCTCACGAACATCTACATGGTGCACGTGGCGCTGTGGTCGGCGCGTGCTACAAATCAAACAAATCTTTTCAAATCAATTATTTTCTTTCTTTTCATTTCATTCGTCTCTCGTGTGTCTGCCTGTGCAAGTAGTCCCTCGTGTGTCTGCCTGTGCGAGTAGTCCCTCGTGTGTCTGCCTGTGCGAGTAGTCCCTCGTGTGTCTGCCTGTGCGAGTAGTCCCTCGTGTGTCTGCCAGTGCGAGTAGTCCCTCGTGTGTCTGCCTGTGCGAGTAGTCCCTCGTGTGTCTGCCTGTGCGAGTAGTCCCTCGTGTGTCTGCCTGTGCGAGTAGTCCCTCGTGTGTCTGCCTGTGCGAGTAGTCCCTCGTGTGTCTGCCTGTCCGAGTAGTCCGGCGCAGCTCTTGCCTTCCGAGTGCGCGCTACCCCACGGACCCTATCTCCCGGGAGAAGTCTTGTTCCTCACCTCTGGCTTGCCTTTATTGGCCGGCTGGAGTGAATACTGACGAGTAACAGAACTCCCGCCTCATTCTTGCCTTTATAAGCTTGAGTGGAGATTTGCAAGAGCAAACGTGTTCGCAGGAAGGAAGTATTTCAGTAAGATGCTGGTAGGGATCTTGACCGTACTTTCGGGATTGTCCTGATTGTCCCGGCCCTTCGTACGCCTTCCAAAGGTCCGGGACCCCAGGGTCCCGAGAAATATCAAAAGAAATAATAATAATATTTAATTCAGTATTAAATTGGTAAAATATTTACATAAAGTCTTAGAAATAACTTATAAAGGTATAATAATGTTAGATGCCTGTACTAGGATAAACCTGTATCACAGGCGGCATGAGCATACTTTATTTATTAATTTATTTGTGCACAATTTAGTACCTTAAGTATCTTGTTGACATAACAATATACATCACACCATTCACACCGGCACCGTCATGTCTGTCTGTCTGTCTGTCCGTCCGTATGTCACAGCCACTTTTTTTCGAAACTATAAGAGCTATACTGTTGAAACTTGGTAAGTAGATGTATTCTGTGAACCGCATTAAGGTTTTTACACAAAAAATAGAAAAAAAAACAATAAATTTTTGGGGTTCCCCATACTTAGAACTGAAACTCAAAAATTTTTTTTCATCAAACCCATACGTGTGGGCTTTTGAGATTGAATGTCTATTATTTAATGTTTTTGCTTCTTCGTTTATTTTATGCAAGAAATAAAACAGGAGTTTATTAGGAATTATTTAATATAAAAAAAATGCTCTTGTCTGAAAATTTTTGATGTTTTCTAATGCGTAAGAACAGAGCAAAATTTAATAAAAGAAAATTAAAAAAGTTAATAGCGCGTGTTGCTCCACGCGCCCTTATAAAGACTTGGATACGTCTAGCTATGCTTTTGATGACACCTTCAATCATTTCCTGAGGTAAAGTGGGACACTGCCTCAGGAAATGATTCTCAGGAATGATTCTTCAACCAGCGCCAATTTCAGGTCTTCAACATTTCTATTGGCAGAATTTCTTGCACGAACCCTTCGTCCAATCATGTCCCAGACATGTTCTAACGGATTCATGTCCGGCGATCGTGCTGGCCAGTCCATCTGGGTTACACCAGTCTCATAATAATAATAATAGTCTCGTTATCGTGCATAAACACGAAATCTGAGCATATGAATGGGGCAAAAGGTGGGCCTGTGTGCAGCCAAAGAACCGCCATCAATAATGACCAGAGCGGTGCGTGCCGCCAGACTTGTACCGCGCCACACCACAACAGACCCTCCACCGTAAGCCCTTGTTTCGGAAAAATTTGCTTGATAGTAACGTTCTCCTCGATATCTCCACAACCTCTCTCTTCCGTCGATGAAGTTTACACAAAAACGGCTTTCGTCGGAGAACAAAACTCGACTCCATTCATCGGACCAATTTTGATGCTGACGAGCGAACGCTAATCTTGCTACTCGATCGGCTCACTTTAAGTGTTAGCGCTTTTGCTAGCACGTATGACTTCAAACCAACTTCATTTAACCTTCTCCTCACTGTTCTTACACTAACACGTACGTTATGCACTTCTTCCAAGACATTTCGGGTCTGAACAGCCGTTTGACGAGGATTGCTTAAAGTTTGCATCCTTATAAAATGGTCGTCTACGGCACTGATTGCACGATTTCTGCCTTGTCCTCGCCTGCCCACGTACGATCCTGTCTGTCTGTACCGGTGCACATTACGGGGGATCACGGATACTGATACACCCAACGTTCGACTGACTGAACGGTAGGTGTGACCTTCCTCAATCATTGTTACAGCCCTGGCGACTTCAGTTGCAGGCAAATCACTCATTCTGTATGCAATACAATGTTAACTCCAAACAAAACAAAATGAGCCAGGGCCACCATTGACTGCATAAACCAAGTTTCTTATCAAAAACACTTACCTAGAAGCATAAAGTGTCAACAAACACTTAAGAGGGTACAATTTCTGTTAGAAGGTTGAAAAATGACAAAAAAGCCCATAATGTTATATGAAAAAAGGGTACTCATTCAAATAACGGAGCCACTTGTCGAAATGAAATACCCACAAGTTTAAAAAAAGGCACTTTTTATTTGTATTCCTCTAATTTTGCCGGTGTGTGTATTATAAGGCCATCAGTGACAGACTGACAGTCACAGTTCAGTATAATTCACAAAATTGTTAAATGTTGGTTACTATGCAGGCCTTTTGAGGAACGAATGCAGTAGGTTGCGCACCGTGTGACCGTGTGCCTGCGTACGGCGCGCGCCCCTCACATAAACCGGGTTCTTAGAATCTCGACGTCTCGGCGGAAGTGTGCACAATAACATTTCGTTTGGCTGGCTCTGGGCTCGCTGTAACAACTTAAATATTAATAAATAATAAGGAACGCGCAGCCGACAGACGATCCGCAGCGGGTCAACAACCGCACACTCAACTTTAGTTTGAATAATGAATGGTTTCAATAGCAGCAGACGTTGCACTAATTATTAAACAAATGAAACGCTAGTAATGTGGTGTCTGCACATTTGAGGCATCTCATGCACGGGCGACTGTTTTGTATCGTTGTGACATTTGAGGCATCTCGTGCACGGGCGACTGTTTTGTATCGTTGTGACATTTGAGGCATCTCGTGCACGGGCGACTGTTTTGTATCGTTGTGACATTTGAGGCATCTCGTGCACGGGCGACTGTTTTGTATCGTTGTGACATTTGAGGCATCTCGTGCACGGGCGACTGTTTTGTATCGTTGTGACATTTGAGGCATCTCGTGCACGGGCGACTGTTTTGTATCGTTGTGACATTTGAGGCATCTCATGCACGGGCGACTGTTTTGTATCGTTGTGACATTTGAGGCATCTCATGCACGGGCGACTGTTTTGTATCGTTGTGACATTTGAGGCATCTCGTGCACGGGCGACTGTTTTGTATCGTTGTGACATTTGAGGCATCTCGTGCACGGGCGACTGTTTTGTATCGTTGTGACATTTGAGGCATCTCGTGCACGGGCGACTGTTTTATATCGTTGTGACATTTGAGGCATCTCGTGCACGGGCGACTGTTTTGTATCGTTGTGACATTTGAGGCATCTCGTGCACGGGCGACTGTTTTGTATCGTTGTGACATTTGAGGCATCTCGTGCACGGGCGACTGTTTTGTATCGTGACATTTGAGGCATCTCGTGCACGGGCGACTGTTTTGTATCGTTGTGACATTTGAGGCATCTCGTGCACGGGCGACTGTTTTGTATCGTTGTGACATTTGAGGCATCTCGTGCACGGGCGACTGTTTTGTATCGTGACATTTGAGGCATCTCGTGCACGGGCGACTGTTTTGTATCGTTGTGACACTTTCATGCTCAGTAGACAAAACGTGAAGTGGACCTGCTTGCTGTGATATTACAGCTATTGATGAAACGGCTATTCTCGTAAACATTCCTGCATGCCGTAGGTACTTATCGATGGTCGAGGTCACGACATTGCTGATTCCTGGCACACAGCACTGCGCCTCCATAAAACGTGTATGTAGAAGTAATCTCCGTGAGTGATACGCGGCGTGCTGTCGCTAGGTCCGCAGTAGGTACAGACAACCGCACGTCCAGGGTAACAGTTTGACTTTAACAGCTCCTGTGTTCAATAGCGGTAAGGGCGGTTTTGGTAGTTCAATTGGCACTGGTAGTGCGGTTGCCAGTATAGCTGTACAGCTATCTGGTGGAACTGGTCGCAGGGCGTCGCCCCTCCTCCCGCCGCCCTCGCCCCGCACTCCTAGCGCACTGGAGGAACCTGTTTGTTCCACGTCTCGGCTAGGTTGACTGTCCGTCTAGTTAGGAAGCATGTCTATAGCTGTACTGTAGTCTACAGTACCTTCTTGCAGCAACTTGAAAGAAAAGTGTTTTAATTGTTATTACTGAACATTAAGAAAGACTGAAAACCAGTTGACGCTACTGAAATGAATATTTAAAACAAGCAACAAAGATGGTAGATATTCTTCTGCCACACAGTGAAGTAGACAGCGGCACCAAACAAGTTAAGTAGTCTGTGAGGAATCACTTTTTGTCAGTTGTAATTTTATTACAAAGTGTACAGTTGTTAATGTGCAGTGTATGCAGCGTGCGAGCGTCCCTCGAGCTAATTACTTTAATAGCCACATTACAGCCGAGTGCTCTGCATTGCATCGCCCGCACAATCTCCGCGCCGATGTCACCGACGCAACCCGCATGCCTCGGGTTCCTTTGTTACGATATCCACCTTTCTCTTGACATCCAGAGCGTTCTGAAGCCATTACATTCAGTACAATATCAGCTATTATTGCATGCTGATATTGTACTATCGCGAATTAGTCGTGTTTTTCCACTTTATATCTATGTAGGTAAATAATCCCCAAAAGCGCCGCCAGTGCTGACACACCTTGAGTGAAGGAGACAGATGGACGTTCATTACGAATTGGTCTTTGATTAGTTGATTATCAGAACAATCATTAGCACTTGCAATTAAATGCAATTTGAAACCGATTACTTAATGCTTCGCAAATAATATCTTAACGCTAATCATGAGTTGTTGACGCTGTTCAAATATTTTCGAAGTACCCCTACTTACTGCCAGCTGCATTGAGTGTAACGAGATGACGTGGAAGAGGCTAACTAGAGCTAACCAGAGCGAGGCAGAAACGAGTGCTACAACATCACACGACACACATGCCTCAGTCGAGTTGGGGATGCAACAACTCAAGCAAATACTTCATTTTGTTTGTGTATTAATATTCACTTATTTAGCACTCGAAGCCTTTACGATCTCACACTAATGCGTAGAACATCGCACACTACCGCACCTGCGAAGCACAAATAATGCAACAAATGAAACAGACCTTCACCAAGTTATCAGAAACTTGTCAGCTTAACTTGCAAGTTCTAAGTACTAACAAGCTGGCTGCCTGTTTATACTATTGCGCACTTATAGTAAGTATAGTAATATTTAAAACATTAACGCAAAGGCTACCATCCATTGGCCAGTTCTACGTTCCGGTACAACACTGATCTTGACATAATCCATACCTTACCGTGCGTTGAATGGTTGTTGCTTCTCTCTCCTTATTTATAACTTTGTTGTGCCCGGCAGGGTCTATAATTGTTTCTATTTATTAATACTTACCACCTGTATGTGTACATTATGGATTGTAATACGATTAATTGAATTTAATTTAATTTCATCCTCAATGATCATCAAGTATGGTGGGCTGCATGTAGTCGTACCGTGAGTTCGGATGCAGGCTGTTTATCATTCATTCTGCCGTGTTCCTACCGCGCCGGAGCGTGCTCTGTGCATGCGCATGACGTGCGAGTTCATGCAGCACAGTGTTCCTACCGCGCCGGAGCGTGCGCTGTGCATACGCATGACGTGCGAGTTCATGCAGCACAGTGTTCCTACCGCGCCGGAACGTGCGCTGTGCATGCGCATGACGTGCGAGTTCATGCAGCACAGTGTTCCTACCGCGCCGGAGCGTGCGCTGTGCATGCGCATGACGTGCGAGTTCATGCAGCACAGTGTTCCTACCGCGCCGGAGCGTGCTCTGTGCATGCGCATGACGTGCGAGTTCATGCAGCACAGTGTTCCTACCGCGCCGGAGCGTGCGCTGTGCATACGCATGACGTGCGAGTTCATGCAGCACAGTGTTCCTACCGCGCCGGAACGTGCGCTGTGCATGCGCATGACGTGCGAGTTCATGCAGCACAGTGTTCCTACCGCGCCGGAGCGTGCGCTGTGCATGCGCATGACGTGCGAGTTCATGCAGCACAGTGTTCCTACCGCGCCGGAGCGTGCGCTGTGCATGCGCATGACGTGCGAGTTCATGCAGCACAGTGTTCCTACCGCGCCGGAGCGTGCGCTGTGCATGCGCATGACGTGCGAGTTCATGCAGCACAGTGTTCCAACCGCGCCGGAGCGTGTGCTGTGCATGCGCATGACGTGCAAGTTCATGCAACACATCGTTCTGCCCCCGACTACGCAGGGCGGAACTTGTACGTTTGTACGGTCTACCTGCCACACGCCAGTCCCATTTGAATTACGAAAGCCGACCTTACTGCTACTAAATAAAGGTGCTGCCAAAGTCGAACAGTCAATATGGTCGTGCGTGCGGCGAGTGTACGCAGTGCATGTGTTGCGTTGCGTATATCAATGTTCGCGTTTCCTGTTACGTACGAGCCTTGATTACTATCTGATAATTCTCCGCATGCTTCTACTACTTGCGTGCTATATATAATATTTATTTACTTACATAAATATCCGCATATACTAATACATTGCAGGAAGTCGACCTTCGAGTACATCGGAGAGAGTTTGAATATATTGCAAAGACATTGAATGCTGATTCTGATAGAAGACTGTTTTGTTCACATAAAATTAATAGACCGTTCTTACACTTTCCAAGACTGAGAAGAGTACCGCGTCGGCGTAGCACCTCGATACTACCTTCATTAGGTAAGAATACACGTACTGCGTGAGTAGCCTGATTACGTCTAACGATTTGACAAGTATTTGGGCGTTGTTACAGATATAGGTTAATGAGTAAACGGGTCTTAGTCATGTATGCAGTACGCAGGTGGCCGATAGCGAGTAGTGGCGATGCACTAACAGACGGACACAAAAGGTTTACTCTGTTACAAACATAGATATAAGTTTTCATTTCTATGGTTACAAACCATACGCGAAAAAAATAGTGCGTGGAGTCCCTTCGCGCGGAAGAAGTGAAACTTCGTAATGTGGAAATGAATAAAGGAAGGGGTAGAAATTGATTTTTAGTGAAATCATATTGAACGCTCGCGCTGGCCTGTAACAGGTATACTACGCGCATGCGTACGAGTGCCACGCATTCACTCTCGCTCTGTCTCTTTCTATTCCCCCTCCCCAGGAGCGTTGAACGTTTAACGCTACCTTTGTTGGAAGTCGCATTAGAATTAGAAGTTTCACTTGAAAAATACAGGTTTTTTGACGCTAGTGTAACAGACAAAAAATTATCATTGAATGTAAAAGCTAGTACGTATTGTATGTACTAGTACAATCCTAATAACTTATATCGCCGGATAAAACCAAAGTCAAAGTTGTAAGAAAATAAAAATTATATACCTACCTATACAAACTTGTTTTGCATCCTCGTCAAATTTCAGGAGGCTGTTAAAAAAGACATAAATAATCAAATAAAATTACGATCCCTGGTAAATAATGGATAAGTACATACTTATTTTTTAGTTATTTAAGTTTGACAGTATTTCAAAATACACCACTTTCAAAGAACAGAATCGCGTTATGGTATCGTATAAGCGGCAGCGTTTTTATGTCACACAGTCACCTATAATATAGGCTTTTCTAACAAACAATTTTTATTATTATTATTCCTTTTTTTTTTTTTTTTTTAAGTACGTTGATGTTTTGCTAATTATCATTTTCTTTGTTTTTTACTTGTTAATCTTATTGCATAAATTTGAAATATTTCCTCCTGGGAGAGGGCACTGGCTCTTGTAACACAGGTTAACCACCTAGCACAAGTGTCAGGGACACACAATTGTAACCACTTTATGTAATAAAGATTATTATTATTATTATGTGTGTGTAAAAGGGCAGTTACAGTGCGGATCACACAGGCCGCGTTTTATTAAAAATGCGTGAAAAAAAACCTACTTATTTTATTATTGATTCGTTTCGAGAATCAGAAGCATAGTTACCTCCTTGAATTTGACGAGGATGCAAAACGACACCTTGTATATTACACTGTTTGTACCCGTCCTTCAAAACTCCCTTTTAAATATGCGTCATCTGGAAGTACTGCGTCTTCTGTACTTGGCCAGTGAGTGGCTGAGTGGCTGCGGGCATGTGTGGCATGTGTGGTGATCAATCTCGGCGCGTCGGCCGTCGCGCGTGTCACTGACTGATAAGTGATAGCACATAACGCCGCCTCCGCAACACTGCAGTCAGTAACAATGCGGTCTTCACAGTGCGCAGGATTGAGGAACATTTCGTAAAGTTATGATGAGTTTAAACTCTTATAGCCATAAGAGTAGGAGACCAAAGGGACAATCGTTGACGGTGTGAAGGAGACAGAATGGAGCGGTAGAGAGGGCGTGGATGGTGTGAAGGAGACATAGAATGGAGCGGTAGAGAGCGCGTGGATGGTGTGAAGGAGACATAGAATGGAGCGGTAGAGAGCGCGTGGATGGTGTGAAGGAGACATAGAATGGAGGGGTAGAGAGCGCGTGGGTGGTGTGAAGGAGACATAGAATGGAGCGGTAGAGAGCGCGTGGGTGGTGTGAAGGAGACATAGAATGGAGCGGTAGAGAGCGCGTGGGTGGTGTGAAGGAGACATAGAATGGAGCGGTAGAGAGCGCGTGGATGGTGTGAAGGAGACATAGAATGGAGCGGTAGAGAGCGCGTGGGTGGTGTGAAGGAGACATAGAATGGAGCGGTAGAGAGCGCGTGGATGGTGTGAAGGAGACATAGAATGGAGCGGTAGAGAGGGCGTGGATGGTGTGAAGGAGACATAGAATGGAGCGGTAGAGAGCGCGTGGATGGTGTGAAGGAGACATAGAATGGAGCGGTAGAGAGCGCGTGGATGGTGTGAAGGAGACATAGAATGGGGCGGTAGAGAGGGCGTGGATGGTGTGAAGGAGACATAGAATGGAGCGGTAGAGAGCGCGTGGATGGTGTGAAGGAGACATAGAATGGAGCGGTAGAGAGCGCGTGGCTTCTGATATGACTGACTTCTGAGTTGCCAGAAATGTATGAAGACATGCTGTGCCGGCGTCGAATACATAAATTGGAAGGTTCTAGGCCAACCGTTACTGGTGTTAAGAAACCTCGAAAGCAACACCAATCTGAGACTGTTGTTGTATCCACTGCACCGGCAGAGCGGCGGGGCTGCGCTGTTGTGGCTGTTACCATCAAGGACTACAATAATGCAGCTCGCTCGACTCCGAGCAGGAAAAGCTAAGCCTGCTCGACTGCTTCCTGTATTCCCGTTGTCCCCGTAATCTGTGTCCCCGTCACGGGGACAACAGAACGTCATATAATTCCTTACCGTTGTCCCCCTTATGTACATATGGGCAACGGGGACAACGGACAGTTAAGATTTCACGTATCATTGTCCACTTTAAATTTTTATTTCTTTTTTAAACGTGGGTGGGGTACATAGTAGATTTTAATTCAAAATATAGAAACAAATAGAAATGTTTAAACACAAAACACAACTAGATTTTTAAATCTAAATCAACAAAATTTAAGTAATTTTTTTATTTAGTTCACACAATCAATATAACCCATGAAGTATAATAATAATAATATTTATATTTATAAAATTTGTTTGTGGTTGGTATGATCAACTGATTCAAATTATTTATAGCACACAACAGAACAAATAAGAATAACTAAATACCTTATTTATTTTGATTTAGTTTTAAATGAAAGGGTGGAATGAAACACAAATAAGTTAAATGTGTAAGTATATACAAAAACATACCACATTAATTTATCTATTTAACTATAGCGTCACAGAATCAACATGGTATAAAAAACAATTTCGATAATAAAAACAAAAATAGGATTAAACTTAAAGTTTAAACATAGATACCTAATGAAAAAAAAAACAATTAAAATAAAATTTACTACAAACATAACTTGAATGTTACGATTATACTTATTAATAATATCACAATTATCTATTTAGATTACGGAATTGGCAACAATCAACATTTATATATTAACTAATATAATAATAACAACCTAATATACTATATACATGGTTACAGGTTAAGTCGAAATAGATCCTTTAAGAGGTTTTAGTTTTCATCATTCCTAGCTGATTTGACTATGAAATACCCCACCCCAAACCTAACCCATATTGAGATATTGGATTTTGATTATTTTTTAACTATGTAAAAGAAAATTTTCCTAATCAACTATAACTTACTGTCACGTAAAAAATTAGAACTACGTTTTGAAAAATAAAAACATTAAAAGTCATTATTTGGAAAAAGGTTTTAACCTAAGAGGTGAGGTTATAACAGCAGAGGTAACGCAGCAATATGTATTATAAATTTTGCATCCTATACTCCTATTTCTTCTCTTACTATTACCAAGTAAAAATATTAACGTTTTAAATAGATATTAAATGTACTTAAGTACATGAGTTCTTCTTTTACACTTTCACCGACATCACGTCACGATTTACCACTGCCAAGTTCACATCTTTGTTCACATCACCACTAAATTCTTAGCTCATAAAGGGAGGAATTCTGAACTGGGATTTCGAATGAGCCAATCAGAGCTTCACAAAAAACAATTTTATCTGTGCTTTTTTTCCGCGGCTGCATTGCCGCTCGGCGCCGGCGCATCCTTTTCAAGGTCACGTGTTATAATAAGTTTCGTAGGTACTCAATTAGGAAAGAAACTCACATATTTCATTACTATTATGTATGATTATACACATATAAGACTACATATTTTTAAACAAATACATTCGTAAATTATAAATATTTGTGTCGCAATTGTGTAGCTATTCTTTAGATATTATGTGTTTTTTTATTTTATATGTAGGCATTTCTAGGTACAATATTCTCTCTATTAGGGCACTTTCACTTCTAATTTTAACTCAACGGGGACAACGGGCATAATTTGAAAAGTATATATTACAATAAATTAACGGGGACAGCGTACGGGGACAACGGGAAGTAATTTTAATTATTTTATTAAATTCCCTTTGTCCCCTTTAACGGGGACATGGGCTACGGGGACAACGGGAATACAGGACTGCTTTTAGCATTTTCTTGTTAAATATTTCGAGTTACTGGAAATAGTGCGCTGATTGGCGCAGGCGTCAAGTGTACGACACTCGCGCGGGAACTTTCGGCGGCCATTTGGGTGAAAAGTAGAAAGGATAAAAAACACAGGTTTGTTTAGCTAGTAGGTATGTACTAGGAAAGCAGAGTTTCATCAAATCGTACAGATGTAGATCTGTAATGAATGATTATGGTCGTATGATCTATTCTGTGGATTCGACAACTACACGTGTATTTTGGAACCGGTAAGCGGCCTACCGCGAGGCTCGTTCTTCAACTCAAAATTTCCAGATTTAAAACGTTTGAACCAATAATGGACCGTGTTTATGCAAGCAGTGTTAGGCCCGTACACGTGTGGTTTGCGCAGCGGTATTTCCACGTAGGAACCAACTCATATTCGAAAATTGTACAAATTTTCAGTTTATCCATGGCGCCAAAAACTACCACAATGTCACAAAAACAAAAAACTATCTAAAAAAAAAAAGACTGAATTTGAAATTAAATTAACACGTCTTTCAAATAAAATTTATTTGAATTTCGAATTGCGCGCCAATACACAGATAATTAAATCTGAAAATGCTGGTTATAGAATCTCCAATTACATAGGTAAAGACCTATTATTATAGGTAGCTCATAAAGTGTGCTCGTCGCTGGTGCAATCATAAAGTGTGCTCCTCGCTGGTGCAATCATAAAGTGTGCTCGTCGCTGATGCAATCATAAAGTGTGCTCCTCGCTGGTGCAATAATAAAGGGTGCTCCTCGCTGGTGTAATCATAAAGTGTGCTCGTCGCTGGTGCAATCATAAAGTGTGCTCGTCGCTGGTGCAATCATAAAGTGTGCTCGTCGCTGGTGCAATCATAAAGTGTGCTCCTCGCTGGTGCAATCACTCAGTAGCATAATCTGCTGCACTGCTGGGACACAGGCCTCCTTCGGTGAAAGTTGCGTTGATCAGCTGTGGCTAATCACTCAGCTGGTACTCATTCAATTATTTTGATTGAGGGGTCAACGGAGTGATGCTCCGAACGTCCGTATCGACAAACATTGTGCCATTGGCATGTAATGAGTTAATTAGCGGCCTCCACCCAACACAGGCCTATCAACAGATTGACTCACGAGGGTTTGTGTCGTAAGTGATAATTGTCGGCGTCGTTAATCGGCGCTCGCAATCAGGGGCGCGTGATGATGCGGAAGGTCGCACCTCGGTGACTGTGAGCCAACCGGTGGCGCAACGCGTGCTGTGCCCACTGCCCGGAGCCCTACGTCTGGTTAGATGGGGAACAGTTACGTCAGAGGAGCTTAGTGCACGACACCTCTATGGATCAGCGGGAGCTTGTGCTTCACAGTACATCAGATATATGCTCCCGTGGCTCCCAGGGGTGGGAAATGGGATGTTGGATCTCGGCTGTATATTTATTATTACAGTTTACGACTCGCATAATGAAGTTATACTAGCTCATCTATTATGTAAAAATTAACTGTTCTGCAGTTTGACAGACTTTATGTAAGTTATAGTTACTTATACAGATGTTTAATAAATAAATAAATGTATGATAAATGATTTATTTTCTGTACTTAAGTAGGTTTGTACTCGTACAAACACTTTTACGCGTCAATTATATATTTTTAAACTAGATGAGGTCGGCGGCGTTTCATAACTGACTACACTGAGAAGAAAGGCCGAATCAAACTTAGAGGTCACAGTGTCTTATAAAGTCCAGACATAATCTTGGTCAGATACAGAAGAAATATGGATGGGATTGCGGACGTCATGCAACAACCATCCAGGAGCACTGGCGTACATACACCATATATACACACTATACATAGCATACCATGGAAGCGAGAACAAATAGAGACTTTAAATAATTATTATAATTAAGACATACACTTGTAATCAGGCCTTGAAATACCGGTATTTTTGGAAACCAGTACCGTCAGCCAGGTATCAGACGTAGTACCTGTATTTTTGGTATTTCTAATGAGTATCGGTACTGTGTGCACCATGTATCTGTGTAGCACCCGCTTTCATATCGTGAAACTAAAATAACACTAAAGCAGTGACTACTTGGTTTAGACCACAGTATTACAATATTTCCCTACAGTAGCGCAACGCCTTTGATGTCGCGCGATGCCGCCGCCAGTGTAGGTATTTACGCTGTCACATGCGAATATGCTAGGGTTGTCACCAAATGGGAAATAAAACAATTATGATTATTACTATTATGATGTAATCATTTATTCATATGTACATTCATAAAATTGTGATTATTAAATCTAATGTAATTATTTATTCATAAATATATATTTACATATATTGCACTGCTAAATATTTACGTGACACTTTATTTTTGGATGTTCTTAATTGTCTAATATAAAATTTAACTACGTAATGTATTCGCATTCGGATGAACAATCTGATAAGAAAAGAATGAGGAAAACATGAACATTGGTGTGATTTAAATTTTACAGTAGGTACTTAGTATTTCAAATAATCTATCTAAAATATTGTTTCCAACAAACGAGTGGAAATTCTGTCTAAAACAGGCTTGCAGTTTAGTACCTACAGTATTCAACGAAATCAGCTGGAGGTACCTGTAGTCCACCAAAGGTATCATGCATATAGTATTGTATGCACGTTTACGTAAGTAAAAAGGGACGCGTGCCTTTCACTTTTTATGTCTGTCTCTCTCGCTCTTAGGCGGGCTAACCATGCCCGAGTGGAAGGGACGCGTGCCTCTCACTCGCTCTCATTGTGAGCGCATAACGTGAGCGGAGCGTAACGCAGTTTCTTGAAGTGTCACCCGGCAAACCAATTTATAAGACGTTGTCACGTCAAAATTACTTGTTTGGTTCGTCAGAATAATTTGACGCGTAGTTAATCATTGATAAACATTTGTGTTCATCTACCGGGATTTCGATGTCGATTTACGTCCATACACAGAACAGTTTGTGCGCACCATTATAGAATATGTAAGTATAGTAAAATTATTACACAAAAAACACGCCCGAGTCTGCCCTTCGCGCTCGGTACCGCAAACTAAGCGTGTTTGCGGTACGCGGCCCGCGTCGCCCCGCGAGTTCCCCTCCGTTGCTCTGCGCAAGTACATTCGTTGCGCTACTGTAGGGAAATATTGTAATACTGTGGTTTAGACTATGACCAAACTGAAAAATTGCTACCCTGAACTCACTCCATTTCAGGAATAATTACCTAATCATCATAAAACACAAAACAACACTTCACACTAACACTCTACAGATTAATACATCCTTAACAATTTGCATCTTTTACTTTGCTTTTGTGACAACTACTGGGAGAAGACACTGCCTTCTGTAACACAGGTCTTTGAACCTAGCTCAGGAGTCAGGGACTTCATAGGTCTTGTGTATTTTTATGTGAATAAATAAATATTATTATTATTATCATGTATTTAGTTTCATTAATCCATTTTAATTCTTTTACCTATTGTGGTATAGTAATTTTATTTTAGGTGCATCGTCTTCACATATAATTATAATTAATTAATGTATGCAAAATATTGGAAAACATTTTAAAAGAGTAACGGAGCAGTTTCTTGCCCATTCTTCTCCGTACGAAAACTACCTTTTGGAAGGGGCGACTAGAATCAATTCCATTTTAATGTAATTTTTGACGTTCAAAAGTGCCTTTTATGTGCCTATTTGAAATAAATGATTTGACTTTTTTGACTTTTGTATCGGTACCAAAAAAATATTTTCGAGGGTACTAATACGAGATTTCTGGTACGCGGCGGGTACCTGAATTTGGTACCGGTACTTGCTAGGTGGAGTACCGGTACCCGTCTAGAACCGGTGCCCGTCTGGAACCAGTACCCAGGTGCCGAAATGGCAAGAACTGCTAAGTACCGGTCCAGAACCTGTACTTTTGGTACCGATTCCAAACCCAAATAACGGCGATTACTAGCAGGCGACCGAATCCCACGACAGCATAATATTAGTAGATGACGTCGCGAGTGAGTCACCAGCCCGAGGTCATCGCCACCGCGCTCCTAATGAACACATTCGCGGATTAACGATAATGAAGCGACGAACATTCCGTAGCGCCGTCTATGACAGCTGCTCGTTACCAGTACGAGTACGTCCATCACGCTGTACGTGTGCGTTATCGAGTACTAACACTCATTTACGTAGGTACGCATCGCACATACCGAGCATTCATTTTACTTTCATTTCATCATTTCATGTCAATTTAACGGTAGTGTTGCGCCGATATACATTTTTGATTGCGTGATGTAGCGGTATCTACAACGCCACATGCGAACAATGCGTCATACTGACGTCACGCAAATCCTGCATCTCGCAAGCAGAGTTTACCGCGCAATTAGCATACATAAAATTTCCAAACATCAATCGTTGGGCAATTGCCCGCCAGACACAACACCCGTCTGGTCGGAGGGTGCTCCCTTTTCTATGGAGGATGAGTGAACTTTGCACCCTGTTCCTCATACCTCTAAACTGGTGACCCTGAGTATGAACGTCAGCGCAGCCTTCGTGCAAACACTTCAGCGTGACGTCATCATCATCACTCCCGCAAGCTTCAGCGGCGAGTCACCCAGCCAGCTATCATCCACGGCTTCAACGGGTATCCTGACCACCAGCATGCAGCGTCCGCGCATACCTGGTCATCACCCTCAGCCTCATCAGCAACCTTAGCACAAGCACACTGCACCTTCGGCCGGTCAACAAGTAGAGCACCCTCTCCTGGTAGACGCAGCAGCCAGCCTCAACTCAGCTCTGTACGACATCCGACGCACTGGAGTATAACGCAGCGCCACCCCGACTCACTGGGGACATCTCCGCAGACAGTTCCGACTCACCGTGAACTATGCGACAACCGGTTCCGACTCACTGGAACCTCAGCTGGCCTGGCAAGCGTCGCAAGATACAAGACTCAGCCCACTATCGACCTCCGGTCTCCGGAGGGGAGTGATGTAGCGGTATCTACAACGCCACATGCGAACAACGCGTCATACTGACGTCACGCAAATCCTGCATCTCGCAAGCAGAGTTGACCGCGCAATTAGCATAGATACAATTTCCCAACACCAATCGTTGGGCAATTGCCCGCCAGACACAACACCCGTCTGGCCGGAGGATCCTCCCTTTTGTATGGAGGATGAGTGAACTTTACACCCTGTTTCTCATACCTCTAAAATACAATTCGCTATAAATTGCAGACAAAGGCCAAGACAATCTGCTACTGTGTCGGCACAGTATGTTGTGCCTTCACAACGTTTTTTAGCATTTCACGCCTCGTATTATTTAAATTCTTTTATTGTGATTAATTATTACTTTCGTTGCTGCCGTTGTCTGGCGCTTTTCTTTCTCGGGAAAAGTTTAATTTCGATTCGCGTACTCAATATTTTGTTGACATTCACAATATACCGACCGGCAGCTCGTCAGTGTAATGTCCGTACAATCAGAATTCGTTTTGTTTTGCTATTTGCATCACAGATTACACATTCGATGACTTTTTTTTAACAAATGACCACAAAAAAAGTACACACCGAATGATAAGTTAAAAATGATTGTAATGACTACTCTTAAATAGTAAGTATTCGAGTGTCCTCCACGGCAGTCATCGCAGCCAACTGCGGAAGAACGTCATTAATAATTAGGTATTGCTGCAGACGCTATCTACCTACCTATCGGTTGGCAGTTGTGTCAGCTAAACGAACAAAAGTGTATGTTATCTGTGTTCACGCAAGAGGCTCGAAATAGTTATCATTTAACTATCAACTAGATAAAACTCTTATTTAAACTGAGCTAATATTTGAGTGTTACCTGAACTGATGATGCACAGTTAATATTCATGTATAATACTTAATAGTTAATTTATTTATTTATTACTTTAATTAAAACGGTTTAAAACCAATTACAGTAATTAAAGATACAATTTGTATATACACGAACACATGATAAAATAAAAGATAAAAAGTACACAAAAGATACAATAGGTACCTATAAAATCATCAAGTAAAACAACACTTTCATAAATCCCTCTCACAGTACTTCTGACATGCCGACAAAATCTTCGTCCATTCATCCGCAAACAGATCGTTTGTTGGTTTAGAGTCCAAGAGATCATTAAGTGCGGCCAGAGTACGTGGTATTGGTATTCTATATCTATACTTATAATAAATCTGTAGAAGTGAAAATTCTGTACATTGAAGATATCAAAAAAATAAATGGCGGGGGGTGTTACTAGACCGACACCGAACCCAAAAATGTTATTAAAAAAATTTTTGTCTGTCTGTCTGTCTGTTTGTTCAGGCATCACGCAAAAACTACCGGTTCGATTACGATGAAACTTGGTATAATTATTCATTATTATCCTGGGCACCACACTGGGTACTTTTTATCCCCGAAAAGTATATGCAATAAAAAACAAACTTAATTTTGCGGTTCGACCCCTAGACCCGATTACTGCGCCAACCGCAAATAATAAGTTTGTCGTAGGTTACGTCACCCGCAGTGGAGTTCACTAAGGTTATGCTCTAAATGTAGTGCTGAAGGTTGAATTTGGCTTGCACCGTTCGCAGCACACGCGTGGCGCGCGGCTGCCACGGATCGCTACCGTATATAAGGACATTTTTTGAACTTTGATTTGAACGGACGTGTCGAGTGGCGAGCGTTCGTTCTTATTTTAACTGCTACTTGCAATTCTAAACCGTGCTTTTCAGTGCGACCTTTTTATTCCTTTTAGTTTTTAGAGTTATTTAGGTTTATTTTTATAAGTCGTAGGTTTAGATTTTAATTTTAAAGTATAGATAGTATATTTGATAGTGTACGTAGTGACCGTAGGTTATTTTATAATACTGTTAGGTAGGATTAGTCATTTGTATAGATATTAGTTATTATGGATTTTGCTTATTTATTGAGTTTAGTTATCATCAGAAATAGGTTTATTTAGGTAGGTAGGTATTTTATTTTCTGTTATTGAGTTTTTTTTTTATTAGGTAGGTACTTAGGTAAGGATATCATATAGGTACCCTCTTAATCACCACTAATGAGACACAATTGGTTTTCTATTGTAATTAGCCACAAAGGGCCCGCGAGATAGATGGCATTCTGGGGAAGCACATACATTTTATCCTGTTAGCACGTTCCCGTGGGATAATTTCCGACATCCACGCGGGCGAAGCCGCGGGCAGAAGCTAGTTTTATAATAATATTCATATTCTGCGCTTGAGTCGAGACAATATGCATGTGACGCTTTCACAGAGCTGTGGCAGGAATGGGATGCTGATAGAACACCATACAGCCGGTCGATTCTGTAAAAATCTCACCGTGGAAACTCAAGTGAAGTGAGCTTGATGTGAGTTGTCAGTAGTGTCAATCCCTAGCATTATTTGGAATAACAGCTCACTCCACGCCCACTTCACCTAAGTTTTCACGGTGAGATGGTTACCGAATTGCACTGCAGCTCTCTCGGGTAAGTTGTGATGTGAAAACAATAAATTGTGGTGCTTATGAATGTAATTTCCTGTTTACGAGCCACAATCGTGTGGAACAGACGAGTGGCGGGGGTGAGGCCGGCGCGTGCGCGCATGCGACACCTGTGTGTTCAGTGTGTGATGTGACAGCACGAAGGGCAACGACATCGTATCGTTTAATATCTATACTAATATAAATATTTCGTAATATAACATTATTATAAAGAGGTAAAATTTGTTAGTTTGTTGGTATGTAGGGGGTAATGTCCGGAGTTAATGATCCAATTCTAAAAAGGTTTTCACTGGTAGAAAGCTGCATAAAATTCCGCGGCAACATATTTCCATCTTTTATATATTATCTTTTAATATCACTTTAGAGGCAAGAGGAACAGGGTGTAAAGTTCACTCATCCTCCATTGAAAAGGGAGGATCCTCCAACCAGACGGGTGTTGTGTCTGGCGGGCTACTGCCCAACGATTGATGTTGGGAAATTGTATCTATGCTAATTGCGCGTTAACTCTGCTTGCGAGATGCAGGATTTGCGTGACGTCAGTATGACGCGTTGTTCGCATGTGGCGTTGTAGATACCGCTACATCACTCCCCTCCGGAGACCGGAGGTCGATAATGGGCTGAGTCTTGTATCTTGCGATGCTTGCCAGGCCAGCTGAGGTTCCAGTGAGTCGGAACCGGTTGCCGCATAGTTCACGGTGAGTCGGAACTGTCTGCGGAGATGTCCCCAGTGAATCGGGGTGGCGCATGGCGCTCCGTTATACTCCAGTGCGTCGGATGTCTTACAGCGCCGGGTTGAGGCTGGCTGCTGCGTCGACCAGGAGAGGGTCTCAACCCGGCGCTGTAGATACCGCTACATCACTTTTATGTTTTATTAAAGTATTTTTTTCCCATGCTTACGTTTGGATGAAAATATAATTTTTAATTAAGAATCCTTATCAAAATAAATTATTTTATGATCACAAGGATATTATGGAGATAAGATTTGCCCTTTAGAATATGTCAATTGGTCATATAGTTTCGGAGATACTTAATAAAAAAAGAAAAGAAAAGTACTAAAACGAAAAATGTCGCTAAAACATTCACGAATCTGGGGGCACGGGAGTGCCCCCGCCAAGACGAGCCAAGCGAAGCGCAAGGGCACTACCTACCTTTTCTCGAAGCACTTCGTCGTATTTTTGAACCTTCTTAACTTAGGTTTGGATTATACCAGATAAACAAAATTTTCGGGATATGATGTCAGTGGTTGACTTATTAAACCTGATAAAGTTTCAATTGCATAGCTCTCATACTTTAGATTTTATTGATATCTAAAATAACCCGATTTCGTCACTGATTCACTGACTCACTGATGATCATCCATATTCTTAAGGGTATACTTAAATGGAAATTCTCTTAAGAATATGTAATTTAATTGTAAGTTTTTGTAATAAACATTTATTATTATTATTATTTATTTTAAGGTTCTTCCTGAAGTCCTAGAAAGCTGAAATTTGGTATGTAAGCTAGTAATAGTACACAAACAACAAAAAAATCTTGAAACTTGAAACTTTTACCCCCCCAACCCCTTAAACTAGGGGGTGAAGGTTTGTATGAGACTTCCGTAAATTTTGATGCTAGAGGTCTGAAAATTTATATAGGGGGGGTCCTTGTTATAAATAATAAGATATGTACTTATTTCAGGATTTTTAGTAAATCATAAGCAACTTACAAAAAGAAATGAAATCCCACAAAAACATTTCATGTTAAATTTTGCCAAGACGAGACGCTCGTTACTACAAGAACCATTGTATACCAGTATGAGAGTTTTCACCTTACGCTCATGTGAATGTAGCGAAATGACCAAGCCACATATTTTGACTAAGGTGTAGAGTTTGCGAAGTTAGGCCTTGTAGAGTTAGGGCGTGTAGAGTTAGAAGCTTGGCTATATGAGATCCAATGACTTGATGAGATCTGATTACTTTTTGACAGTGCGAGCTACATGGTCTCGTCTTGGCAACATTTAACATGAAATGTTTTTGTGGGTGCAACTACTCACATGCTTTGTGCAGACGTTTTATCCATTTACCCATAGATGGCGTTGTACAATTTCGTCACCTTTTGGCAAACGATGTACGCGGACGAAGTCGCGGGCAGAAGCTAAGCTAGCAGTTTATAAAAAAGCGGCGCTTGGCTCGGAGTACCGACGCGCAGGCGTAGCCGCGTAATACGATGCCAGGTCAGGAAATACGAAGCGATGACGTAGGCTATTGCGGCGCTTGGTTCGGAGCTACCGACGCGATGACGTAGGCTATTTTTTTATCTAGCAAACGCTAAGACGCGTTTTTGCGCTTTTCCACTACCACCTTGTCACTTTCACGGTTAGCTACTTACCAACTTACAACTGATTAATTTATTTATCTATGTATAAGTAAAAACAAGGAAAATGCTATAAAAACCTGCAAAATGCAATTTCTGTAATATTTCTAAAGCCTTTAATTGTGTGCACCATGAATGACTCTTACGTGAAAGTAAAAAAAAAAAAGCTCATAACGTTATAGATCTACAACGTAGCGCTACAATGGTGACAGTAATTTAACACACATAATTATACGTTTTCACATTTTCGTTTCATTACGAAATTATATTTCCATTAAACGTCATTATTTACGGATTTATTTAAAATTTTAGAAAATAGCATCTTAAAGCAACCTGTACATAAAAAACTGTCGGCGACAGTTCTTTATGTACAGGCTGCTTTAAGATGCTGCTTACGACAGTCTGTCGCACAGCGGTCATTTGCCGGGGTAACGGGTCATAACATAAACAATACTAGGAAGGAAAGAGACATCCCTTTGTCGGCGAACGGCGCAGGCGACGCGTCCCTTCCACCCGCACACCCGCCGGGTGCGACAGAGAATTCTTTTTTTTTTCTTTTCTAGTGTAAGCCGAACCGGTGTCCTTGACACACTTCTTCATACTAGTGCGCATAATTACCTCGTCAAATATTTTTGTGAATGTTTCCGCGAAAAAGACGCTTACTTATTGTTTTATTTATTTATTTTTGTGTAATTAGGATAGTAATTAAATGATGGTACTGTGATAAAGACGCTTTGCTTTGTTTTCTAATCTAGTAGGTACGTTTACATCTCTTACGATACGGACGCTTTTATTTGGGTTATTAGTGCTTGTGTAAACTTGTGATTGTGATGGCAAATATCAAAGACGATGTGTACGCGGAGAATGTGGATTCGGTGGAATAATTACGCCATCGAATAATAAATGCGTTTGAGAAATTGAGGCAAATTGCTATAAGTGACAATTTATTTTCAAATGTGCGGGAAAACATGAAACGCCGTTTAGCTCTTTGTATCCGCCAACACGGTGGTCTTATTGAAAATTTATAATAAAGACAAATAAAAGCAGTGATAAATCACTGATTAGTGATCGCAGTTATGACTAATAGTAACAAGAGCGGGTGATATGATAAGTATTTGACTAAGCACCTCCGCTGTAGGTGTACCACTTGTGCCGCACGGTTTCCTTGATAACATGCCGTCAAAGAATCGGAACGATCACGAGTAGGTACAAGACGCGTTACGCGGTTATCAGCGCGCGTAGCGACGCGTTGCCGCTCCGAGATGACGTAAGCCAGCTAGCGCTAGGTAATTTCATGAATGAAGTTTTGCAAGGGTGATCCCAATTTTAGTTACTTTTTTATTACTTAGTTTGTTTGAATTTTTTTTTCAATTTACGCATTATTTTAACCTGTCGGAGTTTATATGATTAATGGGCACTAGCCCAACGCGTGTGTTAAATTAATGTCACCATTATAGCGCCCCGTTTTATAACAATTTTATGTAAAAGGATCCAAATGCGTAGATGTCAATAGGGTAACACCAGGATGACCAGTTCTGTTAGGTGTACCAGAAGGCTTAATACTCGGTCCATTATTGGGTGAAATGTTTTAACCGTCCTACAAATGAAGGCTTAATGAACTCATATAACACATGACAAAAACATTTGGGAATTGAAACAAAATTAAATAGAAGTTTTATATAAAAGCTAATAAAGGAATATTTTGTACAGTACACAACTTTTTTTTATTTCGACTGATGTAGGCTAGTATATCCATGTCCCAAGGTACAGTAGTGAAGTCACGCAAAAACGAACTACCTATTACGTTGTTTAGTAAGTAACCGGCATCAACCCATCAACTGCTTATCGTGGTGAAGAGTGTGTCTGTTCCATATGAACCAGTGCTCAGTGCAACAATCTGCGGTTGACTCACTGCGAATGTAACTTACTCTACATAAGAAGGAACTGTAGTCCGGCTAACTGTTCAACAACACATCACAATAAGTGTGCACACAAAGAGTTATCTCTAATACTTATCCGTTTCCGTTTACTCAGCCTCAATACTTTAGGAAAGCGCACCTCAGCACTCATCTGTCCTTGGGACGTGCAGAATACGGAAAGCGATACACGCGTCCGGTACAGTCGCAGCTGGTTACCAAGTATATAATGGACTGACTATGTAGTGAAGCGTAGTATAGTGTGGATAGAGTGCCCGTCGTGTTATGATGATACACCCGTCGCGTCGTGCACACGAGCACTCGCAGGTAACCTGAGCCGGCGGCTCGGATGACACCTGCCTGGCCCATGGCCGGTACTGCCATCAAGTAGCATCTGAGGGAATCTCGCTGATCCTCGTCGCCATCTATCGCTAGTCCATTGTTATTACCAATGTTTGTTGTTGTAATGTTTGCTGCTTTCGTAATGTACAGTACTTTGACATAATGTACTATTTATAACTAAAACTCTCAGAAATTGCTTATAATATTGGTCTGTAGTCTTGTCAGTAACTAGACTCTAGTTATACTCCCAAGGCCTTAAGGTTTAGAATGAAAATCTGTGAGGAGAGATCGAATATCTCGTTTCACTTTCGGTCGCTAAGTGGAAGGTAAGTAGGATACATTAACATATTCACACAAAAGGTCAAATACTTGCTCTTTGATCTTATTTGATGTTATTGCCTTATATCTGTTGGAGTATAGCAAAAACAAATCGATCCTACTTCAACACTATCGTCTTTCTCTTTCTAACTCCTAAATATTATTTTTTATAAACGTATTATATAAATCCTTATAACAGCCTTTCCTTTGGTGTTCATCCATTAACCCTAACAATATCTTATGTTATTTTAAAACTAATTATTCGTTCCCAAATAAACTTTCTAAAATGGAAATATGCATTGAACTGATTTACAAAATCATGACTTAAGCACATAGGTACAAACCAAAAACATACTGTTTCATTTATTTGCATTAGGCAGTGTCGAGCGTTGCGTGCCGCGCGAGGTCAGGCCCAACGGCCACAGGTCAGCTATGTGTGCTCCGACGTCATGACATTTATTTGCATTAGGCAGTGTCGAGCGTTGCGTGCCGCGCGAGGTCAGGCCCAACGGCCACAGGTCAGCTATGTGTGCTCCGACGTCATGACATTTATTTGCATTAGGCAGTGTCGAGCGTTGCGTGCCGCGCGAGGTCAGGCCCAACGGCCACAGGTCAGCTATGTGTGCTCCGACGTCATGACATTTATTTGCATTAGGCAGTGTCGAGCGTTGCGTGCCGCGCGAGGTCAGGCCCAACGGCCACAGGTCAGCTATGTGTGCTCCGACGTCATGACATTTCGTGTCAATATTGTGATCTTACATTGTTCCTACGATACGTGAATGGTTTTATGAATAAATAAATGAAAGTGAATATCTTGCCGACTAAGAGAAGTTCTCTTTAGAGAACTAACAACAACGCTGTGTAGCGGTAACACGACACGACATAATACGTGTTATTTTCGTCAAAACAACGGCAAAGGCGAAGCGTGTTAAAGTTGGCGCTAGACGAACAGGGCAGGCACGGAAGCGTTTCCTAACCTAACCTAACTAATCCTAACTAAGCGACCGGGTTAGGATTTCGGGTCAGGTTCGGAATAAACCGTTCCTGCCGGAACATCACCGACTCGTTGACGCTGACGTGGACTGTCGCAGTGATTGTAAACATTGGAACGTTACTGCTGCCTCGTGCGATGCGCGCTGTGTGGACTGTGGCAGTGATTGTAAACATTGGAACGTTACTGCTGCCTCGTGCGATGCGCGCTGTGTGGACTGTGGCAGTGATTGTAAACATTGGAACGTTACTGCTGCCTTGTGCGATGCGCGCTGTGTGGACTGTGGCAGTGATTGTAAACATTGGAACGTTACTGCTGCCTCGTGCGATGCGCGCTGTGTGTACTGTGGCAGTGATTGTAAACATTGGAACGTTACTGCTGCCTCGTGCGATGCGCGCTGTGTGGACTGTGGCAGTGATTGTAAACATTGGAACGTTACTGCTGCCTCGTGCGATGCGCGCTGTGTGTACTGTGGCAGTGATTGTAAACATTGGAACGTTACTGCTGCCTCGTGCGATGCGCGCTGTGTGGACTGTGGCAGTGATTGTAAACATTGGAACGTTACTGCTGCCTCGTGCGATGCGCGCTGTGTGGACTGTGGCAGTGATTGTAAACATTGGAACGTTACTGCTGCCTCGTGCGATGCGCGCTGTGTGGACTGTGGCAGTGATTGTAAAAATTGGAACGTTACTGCTGCCTCGTGCGATGCGCGCTGTGTGTGGACTGTCTCGCGGTGATTGTAAACACATGGGGACACAGGACCTACGTCCATTTCCGAGAAGGTGACGTAAAACAGTTTAGATTGAGTCTGTTTCAAAAGGTTTCAAAAACTTTGCGCTTGCTATCCCGCCCATTTCAATTGGTGCTTCTGCAGCTATGAGTGTTGTATGCAGCTGGTGACAGACGAGACTGGACGATATAGCACATTCCTCGCACGACACACGTGTGGCCAGTGGGTACCTACAATAGCCCAGTTTGATTTAACTACGGAATGCTGTGTTTTACGCCGAGGAATCGACCTAAGTACCAAAACTTTGGATCGATAGTAACATTTCCAAGAGACAAGAGTATGTACTTTTGATTCTAATTCGAAATCAACATCATCGCTCCGTCTAAAAGGACGGCTCTATAGACTTCAACACTAACTGGATTGTAAGTCAATTTTCTTTAAAAAAAAAATAAAAATAATAATAATTCTTTATTTCACCAAAAGCCATCACATTACAGCATCCAAACTCTAAGAGAATATAAGGCTTATAACTAGGTCACAATAGTTTTAGTTCTCTGACTCCTAAACTAGGTGTAGGTGCCTGTGTCTTAGGAGCCAGTGATTCAACAACATACAACAACAACATAACAACATCACCATAACACAACAACAACACACAGCACAGCACTACAACACACACACACTCGCACGCACTTTATCTACAACATAACTAAAAATTCAGTTCTGTCATCAACTGTGTGAGCCCTTGGTCCTAAGAGTGTGTTAGAAACCATAGTTTACGTAGATGACATACTTGTCACTGGTCGCACCGTGTTCACAGCATTAGCGGATAGTGGGCGTCCATCCCTGCTAAATAGCAGCTCATTTAGTAAACGTAATCACACCGAGGTGTTTGTCCTGAACAATAGTAATTACGTTAATAGTAAAGGGTGTCATCGTTGCATACAGTACGACTACATTAGATCGCGAGCGCTCGTGAGCCGCTGGTGTAGTTGTTTTTGCACGCATTACTTCACAATGAACAATCATGCGCATGTCACATTACACTAATTCGTACTAGTCGTTTATCTTTAATTGTATGATTATTCAATGTCATGCATGTCTGTTTGTCGGTTAAAACGATGAATTTCATAAAACATCTGTTACGATTTCCGAGCCTTTTTTAACTGACTTCCAAAAAAGGAGGAGGTTCTCAATTCGGTTGATTTTTTTTTATGTTTGTTTCCTCGAAGTTCCGTTATTTACCTATAAGCTGATTTGCAAAATTCTTTTTTTATTTGAAAGGATAATACTGTCACATTTGTCCCATACATTTTTTATCAAAATAGGTTTAGCAGTTTGGTTTTAAACCAAAATTACTGGTAAAAATTCAAGTAAATGGAATTGCGTCGTTTGCGTTCTTAGGACTATTTTCAGTGGTGGCTTGGTGTGTGGAATTATCACGGGATGCATTGTGGCATTGTGGTTTGTGGCTATAAGTGCCGTATCTTTACAAAATTAATCGTCTTCAAAAAGAAGGAAGTTCTCAATTCGAATATATTTTTTTTTGGATGTACCTACGAGTACGTTATGCGATATCTCCGCCAATTGTAAATCGATTTCAAAAAATCTTTTTTTAATAGATAGGGCATGGTAATAATAAATGGGTGGACATGGATAAATAAATAAATAAATGGTCCCATATTTTTATTAACTTTGCTTGTAAAAAAGTTTTTATCTGCAAAACAATTAATGTCCAAGAGTCATGAGTTCATGACCGATGGCACGGCTAAGATTATTATGAGGAAACCGTAACATTTTCGTTCCTAGAAGAGGTTACATGCGACGGTAGAGACACAACACTTCCGTGAGCGACGTCGCTACTCGCTACCGTTCGCTGTGAATCTGGAGACAGGACGTGTTTATTTATTTATACACACGAGTCGCAAGTCACAGCTCACGTCCTTCTGTAAATGTCTCCGGCTCATCAGCATTCTGCTGACTGCGGCCAAATGTCACGCGTCTCGCGTGGCCTTCCTGCGATCGGTCGCATGACGTTTACAAGTCAATATGGCTCCATCATCATTATGTTAACTGCTACTTGTAATGGCGTCCGGCCCGCTGATTGGCTGCGTGTTATGTCATCGCTGGTAAGGTAATGGTCGTGGTTGGCTGACGAGTGACTTAGCGCTGCAGCGAGCGGGGGCCGGTGATCAAGTATTCGTCAGTGGTCGCTGCGGGTAGTTGGGATGCATCACGCGCCAGCTGAATGTCGTCGCCACGACCATCGCCGTTGGTAGCTATACACAGTACGTGCACGTAGAGGCTTTGTTTTATAATTAACTATTTATAGTTTGTTTAACTGCAATGCTCACAGATGCCCATTGAAAAACTAAACGGAGAATTTTAAAAACTCTTCAGTTGTGAGTTGTATGGTTAGTGGCCTTCTACGACATGCACAGAAAATCTGCGGTAAGAGTTTGGTCGCGTATCCGTATGGACATTAAAAGATCAGAAAGACATTTAGGATAAGTAATCGTATGCAGCAGCGTGGTTCCGTCGCTAATGATCTTCATCCGTGAATAACATCTATGAATAACTCCACCGCTGACAGTAATTGGCCGTGATTGCATGCAGCGCATAGCTCCCTAGAGCCTGCACCGGCTGGATCGCGACGAATTCATTGTCCAATCTAGTTCTCGGGATAAATATAGCGCGGCTGGAGCGAGCGACTCGGACGCGACCTTCGCGGGCTCCTGCGCGCCTGGTAGCCGCAACGAAGAGCTTCCTCTACACGTCACGCTTAGTAAAGCTGTGCAGCTATTCCAGCTACATATAACAATGTTGCGCACATAATAATGTGTACCAATAAACGACATGTTCAGAAATACGACGAAAATAACTACACAAACATATTGTTTACAAGCCATTTTGTGAAACTGGTCAAACAGTTGCAAACAGCGGATGTTAATCACCGATTGAACAGAGCAAAATATTCACTTTCGACGATCGCTCTGCTATTTCGATTAAGTTTAAAAATGTTTAAAACACAACTTATTATTTTAAATAATACCTATCAAGTATTATTACCGAATGTGTGGTCGGTTCGATCAATATTCTAATTGCGTGAACTCAAATGATGTAATAAAAATATTAAATTAACAAACGTGCATAAAACTTAATTGTCTGAATAATTAGTTTTTCTGAAGCAGACGGGCAGTGTAGTGAGACGCGACGCGAGGAAGAGATGCGCTCGCGCACGTACACGCGGCGCGCAGCCGCAGTCGTTGGCGGCACTTGTACTTGTAGGCTGTGGTTGTAATGTCACGACAGTCGCGGAACCTGAATATGTGAAGAGAGGACACAAGACTCAAGGAAACACTCTTAGGGTGAGTCTTCACTACGGTGGTCCACATATTGTCACAATTTTTCACATATGAACGTCATAACATCGAGCAAGCTTGTATGTGGAGCAGCAACTTGAGTAATAAAATAATGAGAGGCTCGTGAATAATGCAAATGTTGCACAATCCGCTAAATGGCCTAATCCAGGCGAGCACCTCGTCGGTGACGCGGCTCCTACGCCGGCGCCGCGCCGGCGCGCAGCATCGGTAACTTGTGCATGCAGCTATTTGTGTACTGTGCTGTAAACACTATGATGAGTCATTGCTAGCTGTCTCCTAAGAATTGGAGTATACGGGGTTGTTCAGTAAGATAGATCATTAGGAACATCTATGGTATGGACACATCTGAAACTATCTGAGGAAAAGAAAGTTCGAAGAACTCACGTCGCCGTCGTCCATTTTATAGTTAGGAAAAACTGCATTGTTTGCTAGTTGATTATTATAAATAGCGAGCGCTGTGTGCGGCCTGATCGACTGCACGGCGCTGACGCCGAGACGCGCGGCGGGGCGCAGCGAGACATGTCACATGGCTGTTCGCGACAACGCGTAAAAATATAAATATTTGGGTCGTCGCTCCGCGCCCCCGCCGTCTCTAATAATACAACAATTAACTATTTGGGTCGCAGTCATACCGCCCATTCACTACGTGTTGTCAAAATAAAGATTTGAACATGAACGCCACGAGTCTACGACGCTCGCAAACGTAGTGAGGAAGCACGCGATGACGCGAGCAAGTGTAGCTCCAACGTATATCCAATAATCTATACATAATATATTATGTACTTAATATGATATATATGTCGGAGATGGTATGTCTGTCTCTCGTTAGCATCAGGCATAATTTAATTACTGTGGGCGTACTATGGGTAATGTTGGTTATTGCACATTAGAAAAACGGTTTACAGTTCAAATCAGATTATAATTCACGAACAAATCAGTCACACTAGCGAATCACTGTAGGTACACATTTAACGATACGGAACGCGACAGTTTCTCAGCACATGTTGTTCGTACGATGTCCAATGTTTCGATGATCCCCGGAGCTCTGCTTACACCGTCCTTTGTAAGGGTCGCTCCCACCACGAACTCAGGCTAGACTCTGTCTAACGCCACGAGATGGGTCTAGCGTTCCGAATAGTCAAACAAATGACTCCGACATATATATGTCAGAGTCATTCGGAGGTGGACGAGAGCGACAACTACAAAAAGCGGTGTGAGCAGAGCTCTCGAGATGATGGAAACATTGGACATCGTACGAACAACATGTGCTAAGAAACTGTCGCGCGTTCCGTATCGTTGAGTTGTGTGTGTATGTGATTCGCTAGTGTGACTAACTGGTTCGTAAATTATAACCTAATTTGAACTGCAAACTGTTTCTCTATTGTGCTCCAACCAACACTACCCATAGTACGCCCATAGTAATTAAAATATGCCTGATGTTAACAAGAGACAGACATACCTTCTTCGTCATTATAATTATGTCGGAGTAGGTATGTCTGTCTCTCGTTAACATCAGGCATATTTTAATTACTGTGGAGTGTGGGCGTACTATGGGTAGTGTTGGTTATAGCACAATACAAAAAAACGGTTTGCAGTTCAAATCAGATTACAGTAATTCACGAACAAGTCAGCCTCACTAGCGAATCACACACTGTAGGCACAAAACTCAACGAGACAGTTTCTGAGCACATGGTGTTCGTACATACGATCTCCAATGTTTCGATGATCTCGAGAGCTCTGCTCACACCGTTCTTGTAGCTGTTGCTCTCGTCCCACCACGAATTCAGGCTTGACTGTGTCTAGCGCCACGAGATGGCGCTAACGTTCCAAATAGTCAAACGAAATGTATGTATAGATTGTTGGATAATTAAACAGACAGGCACGAGACGACTTCGCATCTGTCTGTGTGAACGCGTTGCTCTTCTTAATAAAACTAGGTACGCAATGGATGTTGATGCGGTTTTCAACAACATTCAGAGAATTATTATTCTGGAAGGTTCATGTTCAAGAAATCTCGATGTTTTGTCAAGTCGCCAAATCGCGAAGTAGGGGCGTGTTGGCGGGTCGCTGGTAGGTACCTAATCCAATAAATAAGGATTCCAAGGAAGCTAATATGCAACTAAGTATCACTTCATCATTGTAACGGGAGACGCGCGTCGAGACTGAAGAGATCGCCTTTAAAACTAAAAGAAATAAGTAAGCGTAAATCGTTCGATTTGAAAATAATGACCATTTCACACTTCACGCGACATCAATGTATGAATGTATATACAAAACAGTTACAGAACCAGGACAGTTGTGTGTTGTTACTCGTAACATTCACGAAAACGGAACAGGTATCATTTTGATAGCTTAACAGTAAATAGGCTTAGCTGAAACGTTATCATCTTATGAGCAAGTAGAAAGCGGCACGGCGCGCGACAAGCCGACAACATGTTGAACAAACAGAACTAAGTCACAGTGGAGGCGGGGTTGATGACCAGCCGCCTGGAGCAGTCGTCAGCTAGTGCTCACTAGTTCCTAGGACAATCAACGCGTTTGGTATTGGTATAACGGGCCGATGGCCGCATTTCCGCAACTCAGTGAACTCGGCTGAGTGCGTATTTAGCGTGCGAATGGGAATTAGTCAATCTATGGCCAGCAAGTGACCTCTCGGAGAGTCTGGGCCATCGAGTACTTCGCGCTGCATGTGTACTACGAGGCACTTGATTTACCGTCTCACCCTCCTCCAAGCATGAGCTTGGAGGAGGGTGAGACGAGACAGATTATTCTGAAACGATGGATTTTGCTAAAGGTGGTCGAACTAGTAATTCGTTCGATAAAAGCTCTGCTTTCATTCAAACTCCAACTCAATGCATTAATCTATACATATAATAAAATTGTAGAAAAGTGGTGTCTGTACAATGGAAATATATTAAAAAAAAGTAGCAGGGGTTGTTATTATATCGATGCTGAACCCGAAAATGTAATTAATTTTTTTTTTGTCTGTTTGTCTGTGTGTTTGTGCACGCTAATATCAGAAACGGCTCATTCGATTTAGATGCGGTTTTCATTAATATATTGTAATAAGGTTCACTTAACATTTAGTGTATATTTCATGTCAATCGGTTCATAAATAAAAAAGTTATGTCAATTTAAAGAATCACGGCGAACATTTGTTAAGGTATTCTATCAGAGTACGTACACGCCTCGCGCTTGCGCGTCTGTGGCTGTATAAAGCGTGCTGAGACCTCTGGGTTTGTTTCGGCCTTTTTTCTTAGAGATAGTCCTAGGAAACGTTCAAAGTTCTATCTTACCAAGCACATTTGTTGTAGGTATTTGATTTAAGTATGTAATTCTTAGTTTTGTTCCTTGCTGCTTTTAATGTAAATATAATGTAGGTGTCTGTTAAATTAACAACAATTTAGTTTTATTCATAATTTAATTAATTTGGGTAAATAATATGTAGTTTCCGTTTTCTAACTAGATGGCGTTGGCGTCGAATTAGATCTCGCTGTGGTTTCGTTCCCAAAAAGTGATGTTATAGGTGCCGATGTGCCGCTCTCATCCTATAGAAACGGGGGTTACCTTTGTTGTCTGTCTGATTGATGTGTTTAATTTTTCTCCGAATAATTATTATTTTTCTACTTACTAGCAATTCTTACGTACTTATTCGCTTACTTTTCATTGATTTGAATATCGTTAGTATCGGAATAAGAAGGAATTTTAGTTAAGCCTTTTAGAAAAAGATCAAATCTGTTTCGAAACTCAAGGGTTTCTAAGATGCGCAGGTTAGTTCGATCTCTCGACACCGACGCAGACCGTAAAAATGGCTAGGTGCTAACCGTGAGCGTAATGCACTAAGTTAGTCCGCAGAAACTAGCACGCAGCGCCAATTACGACTAGAATTTAAACGAGTCCGCACTACTGCTTCTCGATCTCAGGAAAGTGTGGAACAACGAGAAATGCGTTTAGCTATCGACCGGGATCGTCATTCTTTGTCTCGCGCATCCGAAACGGTTACACAGAGGGATCAGAGGTTGAGTCTTCAGAAAATCGCATCTGAGACTGCTCGATCACTTGAGAGCAGTCAGGAGCGTGAGATACGACTTGCGCGTGACCGAAAGCGTTATTTTTTATCTCGCGCTTCCGAAACGAATACAGAGAGAGAGCAGAGATTAAGTCTTCAACTTTTCCGCACTGAGATTGCTCGGTCGCTCGAGAACAGTCAGGAGCGCGATACACGCCAGGCAAGCGATTGCGAGCATCACGCACTATCTCGCGCTTCGGGGACTTACACGCAGAAACTCGCGTTTAAGCTCCCAGCGTATTCGCACTGCTACATCTCGATCACTTGAGAATCCTGAAGAGCATGAGACGTGCCTTAGCGCAGACCGCTCACAGCATGCTCTAGCTCGATCTTTGGAGACAGACGAGCAGCGCGAGCAACGCAACGCACTTGCTCAGCAAAGATATCACGACATGCGTGTTGAGGTGTCAGTACATTCTACGCAAGAACGTGAGCGGATTCAGGAAATTCGGGCAAGTCAGTCAGTCGAACAGCATGTGGCCCAAATTTATCTAGACCGTATACGTCGCAATCTTCGCAATTTATCCTCATCTGATACTGAGTCTATCTATGGTTTATGATCCTGAAGAGCAACCGTGGTTCAATAAAGAAAGGAGCGCGTTTTCCTATAACCCATTTATTAATTACATCAAACACAGAGACATTGGCACCATGTCTGAGGTGTGTGCACACTGTCACGCGCGTAAGTGGAAGGGAGAGACCAAGGGAATGTGTTGTGCGTCTGGAAAGGTACGACTAAACTCTATGCAAGAGCTACCGGAGATTTGCATTTTGAATGGCGAGCATTCCAAGTCCAGCCATTTCTTAAGCAATATTCGAGCCTACAACAGTGCTTTCCAGATGACTTAATTTGGAGTTCATCAAGTCACTTTTAAAAGTTATTTGCAATATTATTGTTAATTCAGTGTACCCTTGGGATCCACTGAGGAATTACGGGAAGAAAAGTTTTTTGTTGTATAGGTATTAAGTCTGGGCAACATATAGGCTATAATTTATTTTGGAAAATGGAACACCTGATGCAGAACCGCAACAGACCAGCTAAAGTATAAGAGATATAAAAATGGTGCCATAGCAAAAAATATTCCACGTGAAGAGCATTTTCTGCTGTGAGAATAAATTTGAAGATCTGGAACACCTGTTGTGGAACTCCAAAGCCCAGCGACACTATAACATAATTATATAAGAATGACGTCTTAGCAAAAGTTGTTTAGTCTGATGGGCATTTCCTGTTGACTTACAAAAATAAAAGATCTGGAACGTCTCGAATCGTCTCGCGCATCACACTATTTTCCCGTCCCTAGGCATTCGACATCAGACGTTTCAGATCTTCGATTTTGACGACCCCGTTGTCGCTGGCATAAGCAACAGGATCCGCGTACGAAGTCGCGGGCAGAAGCTAGTTTCAAATAAACCAACTAAGTATAGGCACTTTTGAATTGTCAAGGGGTCGGTCAGTCAGAAAGATGAAGCTAGTTGCCCATTCCAAAGCGTTTTAGGTAGGTACCTATGGAGAAGAACGGGCAAGAAACTTCTTGGAAACACTCTTTTAAATCAAAATAATATTGTTAAGTATAAAATATTGGTTAGATCATTCATGTTAAAATTATGCATGTGAGAATGATGCAGAACGAATAGAAACAGTTCAAATATTAAATTAAAATAAGCCATGGCAGCAAAGAGTTGACCAGTCCCTACTGACGGCTCCCGTTCACGAACATGACGCATAGATTAGCACCATTCAGCTTGAAACCATTTTGAAGGGAGCTAAATTACATTTGCGGCATCAGCGAGACATTAGAGCGAGCATGGCTTATTTTATTTTTTAAATTCTGAATTGTTTTTGTTTTCTATAACGGACGCTTTTAACGTGCACGTATTTCTACATCGTTCTCACATGGTTAATTTCAACACGAATGATGTAATCAAATATTTTGTAACAATTTTATGATTTAAAAGAGTGTCCATGGAGTTTCTTGCCCGTTCTTCTCCATAGGTACCTACGCTTTGGAATGTGCAACTAGCTTCATCTTTCTGACTGACCGACCCTTTGACAATTCAAAAGTGCCTGTAATTGGTTTAGTTGAATTAAATGATTTGAGTTTGACTTTGAGCATGAATACTCTCAGCCGCCAAGGCACATTCAAGTCAATGAAAGACGTACCCAGTAAATGGTAGCTTTATACATAAGTAATTATATGTCTGGTCACAAGTAGGTAGCCGAATTATGGGCCGAGTCCATTTAGATCGCTATCGACCTGCTAATTCAACATATATCTTTATTGTGGGCATATGCCATTGTCAGTTACAGGTCTTAACAATAAATTAAAGTTCCAATATATTGTCTACCTAATAGGCATACAATAATTATGTAGTGTCATTACATTTAAAATTATTTTACGTGTCTAATTTAGTTAAGTAAATGTCAAAATATAAATATAGGATAGTTAAATTAATACATGGTCAACAATTCAATCAATAATTCAAGAAATCTTGGATCGTGTATTATGTTTTATCAATTAAAAAGTTACGTAATTTATTTTTAAATACTGGAAGTTCCTTAGTGCTCAGAATGTCAGTACCTACCTAAGTATTTTGTTGTATATTTTTGATGCCATGCCAAAGAAGGGGTACATATTTGATTGTCGAACATTATAATACCTACGTGTAAAATGTCAACGTTCAAAACATCGAAAATTTAAATACCGATTATATCGTAATATCTAAAATTGTTATACCTAAGCTTAAAATGTCTAACATTGAAATGCCGAGTGATAAAAATATCTAATGATTAAAAATATCGATAATCATTATACCTAAGTTCGCAATGTCAACATTTAATACACTTTAGTTCATCATATTTACGTTAAAAATACCTACTAGTTAGAATATCGTACTTTATATAGGACAAAATGTCGGTAGATTTGAAATTGTCACACTCTGCCAACGCATAAGTCAACTCATTAGTCAGTCCACTGCAAACGTTTAACGTACCTATTGTTTAGCGAATAATTATTAGGGTACATATTTGAATGTCGAACATTAAAATACCTACGTATAAAATGTTTATTAAAAAATCGATTACTAAAAAGGCAATGAGAACTTAGGATGCAAGAGCGAGCGAAGCGAGCTCGGGAATTGGGGCACCCCGACTCGGACAGGTTAGGTTCTTCTCGGGGGCTCAAGTGAGCGAGCGGAGCGAGCGAACGAGCCCCCGTCATCCCCTTCGTGTTAGGTTCCTTTAAACCCTGCAGACAGAAATAGGGGCCCCGCGAAGCGGGGCTCCGTCGGCTACGCCTTATTATTATTGTTATGCTTAATAAAGTTATGCTTTAGAATGTTATGCTTAATCATTATTATGATTAGAGAAATTATGCGTAAAAATATTATGCGTAAGCTGTTATGCGTAAATAATTTATGCGAAAATATAATTAGGACAAACAAAAGTATGCCAAGTTAAATTAGGTCTTAAAATTTTATGCAAATGGATAGGGAACCGAAAATAATATTACTTAAGCATGCAGCGTGCAAGCAAGCATGCAACATGCAAGCGAGCATGCATCATGCAGCAGGCATGGTTTCTGTCACGGCTCCGGCGCTGCTGGGCTCCGGCGGTCCCACGCGAGCTTATCGTCGTCGACGGTTTTAACGCTCACCACCGCAGCTTCGGCCACGGCGGCGGGCGATAAAGCCACCTCTGCCTCAGCTCGCGGGCCGCCTCGCCTCTTCGCGCCTACGCGGGCTTAAATTACACTCTAGGGGTAGGGCAGACAAGACCACATGGAGTCGGTTTTGCAGCGATTTGTTTCTGTCACAAATTTTTGTAGCACAACATATAAATAAATATCGATATTTAGGACATTCGATACTCTGTACTTCGATATTTACGTCATTAGATAATCTGTACTTCGATATTTAAGCCTTTCGATGTCATGTTTGTCGTGTCGCCCGTGGCTAAATAATAACAGCCGCACAGGTCGATCGGTCAGGTTAAGCTACGCTTGCCGCGGTTGGTCTGTGGATGGGTGACCATCTTTACATACTGAGACCCCTCCGTGCCTCGGAAAGCACGTTAAGCCGTTGGTCCCGGCTGTCATTCGTGGATCTTTGACAGTCGTTACGGGTAGTCAGAAGCCCGAAAGTCTGACAACCAGTCTTACCAAGGGGTATCGTATTACCCAGTAACTGGGTTGTGGAGGTCAGATAGGCAGTCGCTCCATTTAAAATACTGGTATTCAGCTGCATCCGGTTAGACTGGAAGCCTACCCCAACATAGTTGGGATAAGGCTAGGCAGATGATGATGTCATGTTTGTCGATAATTAGATTTTAGATATATTGGACGTAGGTTATCTAACTATTCGACAATATAAACTTAGGTTATTTTAATTTTCGGTTTTATGGTCGTTCGATATTTAAATTTTCGATGTTTTGAACGTTGATATTTTACACGTAGGTATTTTAATTTTCGAAATTCAAATATGTACCCAATTTTTAATATTTATAAATCTTCTCGATTTGAGTTTATCAAATAGATTTTCATTTGTCTTTATAAATACGGCTACTTCATAAATTTTAATGTAAATTGCAGGAAAGGTCAATATTTTAAATTCTTTGAAATAAGGTTCACATGAATCAGGAACACGGAGACCAGCAGTCGCACGTACACACCTTTTTGCGCTTTAAACACTAAATTCCTAAGAAGCAGCAGCAACGCTAAGAAGAAGCAGTCACGCATGTGCAATTATACAATACTAGGAGATTGAATGTATATAATGCAAAATAGTAGCAGCTCCAACAATATTGTCAACTGCTGATCAATTTGTTTATGCGTCCTTGTGGAGCAGGACCAGCGTTGAGCCAAACATTTTATCGGCGATGTAAACCCCCTTGGGATGTAATCCCCATTGGCGCCGCACTCATATCTGTCCCGACTCCCGACCGGCCATGTAATGTACTGCTTTGGGTTCTGATCCCTAAGTTGTGTCTTTTAGGTAAATACTTACTGTCAGAACCTGGCATCCTGGAAACTACAAAACAAACACATGCTACTGTACTGCTATACTGGAGGTTCTAGGAAGCATATGCGATTATGTTTTTTGTTTGTCTTGAGTGCATCTGTTTCAAATGATCACATCCGTGGCAAAGCTTACCGTTACAAGTTACTACTAGCAGTCTAGTGTATCATCGAGTTAGCTTCGGTTCGCACAAGGAGTGCTGTCCGCCGCCGCCCGCGCCGAAGTAAAGCCCCATTTAAATGTGAGCGTCCACTGGTCCGCACCGGCCGCAACGCAATTCATATAACACTGCGTCCACTATCGGTACATGTCGGTACCGACCGACCCGAGCGCTCAGAATAAACTAAAATCCGTTACGTGCGTGCGTTCGTTGCGGCCGGTGTGGACCCCCAATATGATATACTAGTCTATGGTGTGGACCAGTGGACGAACGTCCACTACTACTACTACTAACTTGCACCGTGTAAAGGTGAACACCTTTACACGGTGCAAGTTTCTGGAACGTTCAAGAGCAATAATTGCACGCCATAAAGCACGTTCAATTATTGCCTTTCAAGAATTGCATGCAATTGCGCGTGCGATTTTGTTAAAATGGTATAAAATAATTGAATGCAAGCATTGCCAGTCAATAATTGCATGCGACTTCTGTTTACACTAGGGCAATTATTGCAAAGCGATTATTGCATGAAACTTTTGCCTCGTCTAAAATCAGAGTAGCACTCACCGTGCTCATGTTTGATGATAGATAATGTTTATCAGTTTATGCTAGAATTGAATGCGATATACGATAAATGATTTTATTTCTGTAAGAATGTTAACACAAACACTTTTACACGTCAATCATAATTTTAAAAACTAGATGAGGTTTGATAAAATTAAACTTATCTGACTACTCTGAGAAGAAAGGCCGAAACAAACTCAGAGGTCAAATCACAGTCACAGACAAAAACTAGCAGAACAGAGAAAAGAACAAAAAATAAATAACCTTACCACATACTTAGTCTTCACATTCACAATCATTCAAATAATATTATAATTTATAACTTTACAAAGTAAAAAAACTTTAAAAAAAACAACCGACTTCCAAAAAAAAAACTACGAAATAAAAATTAGGTACTTTAATTTCGGAAGTCGGTGGTCGGAGGGGCCCGTGGCTAAATAATAACAGCCGCACAGGTCGATCGGTCAGGTTAAGCTACGCTTGCCGCGGTTAGTCTGTGGATGGGTGACCATCTTTACATACCGAGACCCCTCCGTGCCTCGGAAAGCACGTTAAGCCGTTGGTCCCGGCTGTCATTCGTGGATCTTTGACAGTCGTTACGGGTAGTCAGAAGCCCGAAAGTCTGACAACCAGTCTTACCAAGGGGTATCGTATTACCCAGTAACTGGGTTGTGGAGGTCAGATAGGCAGTCGCTCCATGTAAAATACTGGTATTCAGCTGCATCCGGTTAGACTGGAAGCCGACCCCAACATAGTTGGGAAAAGGCTAGGCAGATGATGATGAATTTCGGAAGTCGGTGTCGTTGGTTCCGCATTTTCGTTTTTTGACACCGACTTAGTTATTTTTCACAAGATTAGAAGTACTCCAATAACAACTGTGACAGAAATGAGAGTGTATCGTGGTATCCTGAACACATCTGCGTACCTCTTTAGAGGGTACAGGCGTGATGTTATGTTGTGTGATGGCATAAACAATGCATACTTAAGCAATAGAGCAATCGCGGTTGATTTGCTGGCATTTATTGAAGAGTTCCGTTGTGTGTCTCCGAAACTCATCATCAGATCTTTGCGAAATTTAAATTTTTACATTTCTATGTCCACAGTCCACAGGCAATAACCTTGCATCGTGTAAATAGGGCCGTGCCCGCGTCGGTGACGCGACGCCGATGATGTAATGGCTTCAAGTGAGATGCATTTTAGTAAAAGTTTTTACTAAAATATAAAAGAACTAATTGTTGAAAATGGAAAAGTTGGTTGTGACACAAAACCCTGTACAACCATAAAAGTTAGATTTCTTCAAAACTTATGGATAGCTGTGACAGTGGTGCTTCATACAGACGGGCGCGCGCGCGGCCGAAGTCTCGCTCCGTCTGCCAGCTCGTCCGACACCCGACACACACACCAGCACGTGGCGACTGGCGACAACAGCTGCAACAGTGTCTTTCTCTACTTCTATTTGCAGCTTTATGTGTACGAGTGTGTTTGCGATGGGTCACGTTACGGTTTAGTAACACAGAAAATAGAAAAATAGAATTTTAGTTGAATTGATAATTGAAATAATTTTATTCCTTTCTCCTTCCATTCTTAAAGATTAGAGACTTCGACGTCTGCATCACCTCGTCTTGTCCGCCATCAAGACTGCGTTGTTATGGCCGGCTCTCGCCGCGCCACCGCGCGGTGTCGGCAGCACGGTGGCGGCGCGAGAACGAACGTCTCGTGCGGGGATCAGCTAATAAAATTGAACCTCGTCCGATGTAATTGTCCGTATCGGTGTCAGCGTTACACCATACCAATAACAACAGCCTGCACTGCTCGGCGGCATGTACTACTGCGTACTATCCTACGGCCAGTAGATAGTCCGGTCTCCGGGAGTCAGGGATACGGTCTGGTCCGGTTAAATTAGCCAAACAGAGACACAATTCTCTGTAAAGGTTTTCTTTTGTTATTGGTTAAATGGGATATTTGTTTTTATTTTAAGTATCTATCAGTATAAAATTAAGTAATGGGTCTGTCGATTGGTTCGTAAGTGTGAGTTCAGGCAATTGGGAAGGAGACGATGAAGCGTCCCCGGTCGCGTGGCGCTGCCGGTGCGAGTGACAAGCCTTTCTTGATATCAGCTGCTGATCTGCAGTGCATATCAGTCAACTCAACAAACAATTTCCCCAGAACAGCTTGCGCGCTGCTAAGATGTAATAAGAATTATACTGAAGTCACAGGCTATGATGGCGGGACGATGTTGACGCCTATCGCAAGCACTGATCCGAATCACCAGAAAACAGAAGTATGTGGCCACGGCAAAGAGGGCTTTACGCTTCAATGAGACAATACAAACTAGTTAGATAGAGACTGGACACTGGCGCACACGCGTAGTTTCATACGGCCAGGAATTAGGTCGGCGGAGCAACGCTCCACTTACACACGACTGGCGCGCGGGTGCGCGACCTCACCTCGCCGTCAGCCGCTCTCACGCGCTGACAGACGCACTGCAGAGCGTTTCGAACTGGCGCTGATAATAATTATATAGCAAATAGCCTTCCTGATTATTTTAATACACTAGGCACAACTGCGAAGCACAGCTCACAGCAAGAAGAAAGTAAAGAAAACTTACCATCTACTTGAAGCCCCAACACAAGACCGTCATGGAACCGAAGCATTGGCTTAACAGCATCATATACATATAATTAATAATATGCAAAATCGTCCTTACCCCGACTCACTCCTGTGATGTCAACAGTCTCCTCAGGGATGTGCCTTACAGGCGTTGCGCAGAGGGGTTCCGGAATTGGTCTTGACCACCCCTACGTGCGGATGGTGATGTGCGGATGGTGATCACCGGGGTGGTTTTAGTGAGGTACAAATCCCACACTCCCCGATCTCACTCCCCGGAGGTCGGGTGCCTTTTGAAGGTTTCCGCCCGAAAACACAAATCCAGACGCTACTAAGAAGTTACCGATGGAAATAAACCCCAGGGACACCTTACCCGACCGAGAGCGACATTCGACCCTGAGAGGGTCTGTTCTGTACTGGTACGGAGTACGGAGCATGGGCTTATCAGAACTACCCAAGCAATAACAAGCCATATATCATTTAAATAACTTAGGACAGGACGCACCAAGATTAAAGTAACGGATTAGCTATTCAACAGGTTCTTGCACGTAATTGTACAATCTAAAATAATAATTACGGAAATATACATAATTGACGAATACCACTCGAGTTGACATGACAGGACCAGATTGACGTCAAATCTATAAAAACGATGTGAACGAGTGAGGGGCGGCGCCTGCGCGGTCAGCGCGGTGCCCTCTGCTTTTATTATGCCTCTGCGGTGCGCTCACTCACTGTGTCACTGTGTCTGTCTTGGACTCGTGGCGACGCGCGGCGTGTCCTTCACTCACTCGACGACAAACACTGTTAGATTATAGGAACTACAGTCCAAAGAGGCCGTGACGTCACCCAGTTTGGCCAAGAGAAGTCTGAAACTTCGTTCTTGTAAACTAATAGTCGCTTTGGGTCAACAGTAAATAGGACGGATGTTTTTAACAGCGTGTCTAGGAAATAGTGGCTAAAGTAGCCCCCTGGTCGAGTCGCTTCCCGAGGTCGATCCGTCCGACCCCAACATCGTTGTAAATAGACTAGGCAGATGAGATGTCTGGATATTAGTAAATAAAAACCACACATATATTTTTAACATTTCTATGATAATAACCCTTTCAAAAAACACTAGTGCACCATCATATTGAATGTTTCAAATCTTGGCACACTAGGTACTACTAACAACTTTACGAAAGTATCCTCCGCCCAATGTTGCTTACACATTATAACAAATGTTTGGTCTAATTTAATCATCAATAACCAAATACGATCTGATATTCAGGCAGTAGATACTTTCAAATGTATTGGCCGTGACATTTATTTGCCTTAGACGGTCAGTTTTGTCGCACTTTCGGTACCAAGCACAGACTACAGGCTAATTTTAAAGCTACATCTTCTATCGAAAATGTAGCTTTAAAATTTTTAACTAAGTATTTAACAAAATTGCTCGTATGCTAACTGCTATAAATTAACAGACATCCCACCAGACACCCATCCCATCCCATCTCTTTTGGTTTTCCAGACAGCCTGCTGGAAAACCAAAATTATGAATTCGTCTAAAAACCCCTAAAATAGGAAAAAAAATCAGTCGGGAGGTGTCGTGGACTCGCGGGACACCCGAAGTAGAACGACGACGTTCCGTTCGCTTTTGTCCTGGCGGTCAAAATGTTACACTTCTTTTGTCGCGGCGGTCAAAATGTTACACTTCTTTTGTCGCGGCGGTCAAAATGTTACACCTCTTTTGTCGCAGCGGACCAAATGTTACACTTCTTTTGTCGCAGCGGACCAAATGTTACACTTCTTTTGTCGCGGCGGTCAAAATGTTACACTTCTTTTGTCGCAGCGGTCAAAATGTCAATGTCAATGTCTTCTTTCAGTCGAGCTCTGGTTCGTCAAACGTGCGACAAGGAACTAAGCACTCTCACTTTTGGGAAGGATAGGTGTCTTGGACCCACGTCGACACAAACCCTGGCAATATCCAATTTGTATTAAACAGCATTCATACGTACGGGATAGGTGCCAACTTGCAAACGACTGCCAAGTGTTCGGCGACCTGAGGCACCACCTGGGTCCCCTGGGGTACCTTACCTTACCTTACTTATAACTCAGGGAATTCATAAATTCTGGAGTTATCAAGAGATCAATTTTCATCTAGAAAACGTTATTTTTAAGAATTTTTGAAAATTGATTTATCAAATTTCTATTACCTGCCGATAATAGGAGAGTTATTTAAAAAAGTGAAATATTTGCACCAAATATAGGAGCTGTGTGACTTGCTTCTGAACTGGAGAACATTTTAATTGCAGTTGACTCAGTGACTCTATCGTATGGGGAAGATTACGACATTCAGCAACATTCACAATAACGCCCATGCACCTACAACCATCCGCATCGTGAAGCTTTAGAGAACTTGTCATGTTTTCGTCATTAGTATCGCTAATTATTGCTTCAAGTTCGCATTCTTCAGCCAGACAATCTTAATTATTATAGTTTGTAATTGGCAAACTCGAAGAGAGCTCCGTCGGTCACTTCGTCAGAAGCTACATCAACATTTTGAAAAGCTCTCAGCGTATCTGTTGGCAAGCCGGGTCAACATTACCGCTATCAGATAGCAACAAAAACAAATAGTACCTAATCATGATCTAACGGTAATGACTTTCGCCCACTTGAGTGTCAGAAGCCTGCGGACACCATCACCCGCCAAGGAGTAAATGGTGCGGATGCGCCGGCGCGGCGACGCGGGAGGCGCGGGGTACGGGGGCAGGGGGGCGCGGCGCGGCAGGGGGCGGTCAAGGCCGCCGGCGCACGCGGCGCCCAGGCCCCAGCGCCGGTTCAGTTCGCCCCGCGGTTCCTCAGCCAACAGTCGTGGCTCGCGCGCAGTCACTAGTCGCGGAGTGAAGTGTGTGTGTTGTACAGTTACGTGCCGTGGCGCAGCAGCAGGTCGTCGACCGCGAGTATGAGCTCGCGCCCGCTCCGGCCGCCGCTCCGCCTCTCCTCTGATCAGTGATCGGAATCGGCACAGCTCACTACCACAAGGTGAGCCCCTGCTGCGCTTCCTACCCCCGACCGACGACAACGACGGTCCAAGCCGAGCGATGCTAACCGGTTGTGCGCTCTCCGCAGCCGACCGAACTCTCGGAGCAAACGTGAATACACTCCGCTGAATCATTATAACAAATTGTCCTAATTTGCGTCTGGGCACGCCACTGGGCGCCACAAGGCTCCGACTCGATCGACTGTGAAACTGATTGAATCGAACAAGCCGTGATGGTATTGATAAAACATTATAATTAACCTCGCCTGGCGATGCAAGTTTAGACAAAGTGCGACGCTGTCAATTCAGCTAATAATGATGTGTTGGTTAACAGGAGTACATACAATGTTAACAGTAGTACATACAATGTCTACTTCTGAGTATCGGTCCACAAAGGTTGTAAGTTTCGGTCAATCAATAGTGGGACCAGTAGAGTTGTTACTTGTTAGTGGTGCTCCATTGTATCCGCAAGACGTTTAGAAACTGTGCGTCTGGTTTAAAACCAGTTGCGGTAATGGTGTCAAGGTACGGTCTTTCAAACACGACAGACATATTTTTCTCACTTATTAACATTATAGCAAACGGTTATTCTCCATCATTGTATTAGATTTGCCGGAACGATCAGGAATGAGCCTGTTTATTGTGCACATGCACACAATCGGTGCAACGTCCCGAGTCCTTCTATAATTATTACCAAGTTACCTCAAGAGGGGCAGGCAACTACCTCCAACAAGACGCATTCTCCACGATACTCGCTATAGAATTGTGCCGCGGGCTGTAAAGTAAGTGTAAGTCTTGAGAAAGCCCACCATAAGTCTTTTGTGGGCCAGATTATCCACATTTACTAAAAATCTAAGCTTAAACCTAACCTAACTATTTATGTATTTAAGATATACGTATACAACATAACAGATTTAAATAAATCGAAGGTAAAAATAGTAAAAATTTAACAAAATCTAATAAAAAATAGAACACGAGAAATCGACAAAATAAGAAACAATGTAAAGATACCAAACCAATCAAAAGAAAAGTACCTAGCCATCATCTCACAGAATTTTAACGGTGACATTATTAATGTTGACGACATCGTGAACATTGCAATTCTAATATTCTCATAACGCACACCTGACGATGACGTTCTAACTGCTTCAGTCGTGCGCCTGTCTGCCACCTCCTCTGATATCACAAACTGAAACTCAAACACAAAGCCTTATTTCAATTAAACCATTTAAAGGCACTTTTGAATTGTCAAGTCGGTCAGTTACAAATATAAATAAAGCTAGTTGCTCATTCCAAAGCGTAGTAGGGTTTTAAATTATATTGTTACAAAATATTAGTTAATCATTAATATTGAATTTGTAATAATATATGTGGGAACGATGTAAATAAGACGTGCACAATAGAAGCGTCCAGACTTCAGAGTTCAGCAAAAGGATACAAAGAAAAACAATTTAAAAATAAAATAATAAAAATAAGCCATGGCAGCTAAGAGATGACCAGTCTCAACTGACGGAGCCCGTTCACAAACATAACGCAGGGATCAGCATGATTCAGCTAAACCATTTTAAAGAAAACTAAATGATCTAACACACGCGCCACCATCAGCGGGACATTTGAGTGAGCATGGCATGTTACTCTCATTGTACTTACCCATTACAAAGATTGGTCGCATTGGTTGCCCTAGGGTAGAAACTACACCCCGGTGTGGGCCTCTGGCCTGACGGCCGGCAGTATCGCAATATTGCGGAAACCGCAGAGAGCGATGGCCGTCAGAGTCATCAGGAGATATCGCACGATCTCCTACGAGGCGGCCTGTGTACTGGCTGGATCCCCGCCCTGGGACCTCAAGGCGAAAGTACTCGCGTCATTGTATCGGTGGCGCGAGGAAGCGATGGCGCGGGGTGAGCGACCGATGCAGCGACACATGGAGCTGCGTCGGTCTCAGCTTCGCGAGGTCCTGCAGTGCTATTCTATAACCATATCACCGTGAAAACTTACATGAAGTGAGCGTGGAGTGAGCTGTCATTCCAACTAATGCTAGGGATTGACACTATTGACAGCTCACTCTAAGCTCACTTCACCTAACTTTTCACGGTGAAATTTTTACAGGATCGATCGGCTGGTGGCGGAATGGCGGGACAGGCTTACACGCGCTGCCGCTGGCCTCGTCACCATTGAGGCGGTCCGGCCGGTGCTTGAGCGTTGGCTTGGGAGGAGGCAGGGCTCCCTGTCGTTTTAGGTGACGCAAGTGCTCTCGGGGCATGGTTGCTTTTTTTTGCCACAGGTACTTCCCACCTGTGTCGCATAAACAGGGAGCCGGACGCCCGGTGTCACCACTGCGTCGACTGCAGGGAGGACACGGCGCGGCATAAGCTGGCAGAGTGTGCCGCCTGGGAGGAGCCGCGCCGTGCCCTCATCTCAGAAGTAGGCAGTGACCTGTCGCTGCCGGCCGTGGTCGAGTCGATGGTCGGCAGCGAAGAGTCCTGGGACGCGGTGGTTTCCTTCTGCGAAACGGTCGTCTCGCAGAAGGAGGCTGCGGAAAGGGAGAGGGAGATCTCGTCCACTCACCCGGCTCGCAGCAGGCGCACCGGGCGTCGGCGGAGGGCGGACAACGCCCTCTTCCAGCTCCCCTTAAATGGGTCCAGGGGCGACGGACTTGGGGACGTCTGTTGCCCCCCACACATCAGGACCCGAGGTGGCGGTGCGTAGTGTTCCACGCGCGCCCCTCTTAGAGTCGGGGTAGTCTAACAACACACTCCTCCCCTGACCCGAGGAGGCCTGCGGTGGCGGGCCGGCACCAATCGGGGGTTGCGGAAGGATCGTACGTTCCCGTGACCCCGGCGTAGGTGTGATATGGAACACCGGGGTGGTTTTTAGTCAGTAAGAGTCTGACAGACCCTGTCGCCCGCCTCAGGGCGGCGGACATCCATGAGGATTTTCAACCCAAAACAAAAAAAAAAGGGTAGAAACTGCACACTAATTATATTGTCATCTCAGTCAAACATTTCAACGCTGGTCACAAAGAGGCAGGAAATGTTAACATGAACATTCTGGGAGACACTTATTTATGTCAATCAATATAATCATAAAGTCCATCAACGGCGAAGTTTTGAGACTAAAGTGTACGCCTGATACCGATACTAGTAATCAATGAAGCTGAAACGTTACCGAGTATTTTTATTTACCCTTTACTGCTGCCTGGCGTACTTATAGGAACGCACATTGTGACTTCTGCCGAAGATATTGCGCGCTTTGTTATGTGTTACAAAGTTAAACTGCATACAACCAATACTTCCTGGGATACTCCACCTCTTGTTCTTGGTAATTGCCATCTCTTTAGTGATTACAAATCGCTCCCAAGACAACATACCAGCTAGTGTCACTAAGTACACCCAGAATCTCAGCGTAGCATTCAGAATGTCTGGCCAAGTTTCGTTTAACTTTATTCTTATTTTTTTATAGGCTTTCGTCATTTGTATTCGGTAAATAGTTTTACTGGTTCCTCGTAACCGTTTTCGCAGTGTTTACACCTTTACTTTTTGGGATCCCTTCTTTTCGCATAATATTCTTTTTCCTAATATACTTTGGCATAAAGATTTTGGCATAATTTGTTTTGCCATAATAATACTTTTCCATATTTTTTTTTGGCATACAGTTTATGTTGGCATAATTATCTTGAAGGCTAATTTGTTTTGGCATAAATTTAATTCGCATAACGTTACTAGGCCTAATGATTATTAGCATAATAATATTTAGGCATACAATTAATTGAAATAACGGAAACAAAGAGTTATTTTTACGTATTTATTTTCACTCGATTCTGAATCACTTTTTCCAAGAGTTGGGGTGCCCCAAGGTCTAACACATCTCGATTTAGTAAAAAGGCAATGAGAACTTAGGATGCAAGAGCAAGCGAAGCGAGCTCGGGAATTGGGGCCCCCCGACTCGGACAGGTTAGGTTCGAAGGGGATGACGGGGGCTCAAGTGAGCGAGCGGAGCGAGCGAATGAGCCCCCGTCATCCCCTTCGTGTTAGGTTCCTTTAAACCCTGCAGACAGAAATAATGACGGAGCCCCGCGAAGCGGGGCTCCGTCGACTACGCCTAATTATTATTTTTATGCTTAATAAAGTTATGCTTTAGAATGTTATGCTTAATCATTATTATGATTAGAGAAATTATGCGTAAAAAAAATATGCGTAAGCTGTTATGCGTAAATAATTTATGCGAAAATATAATTAGGACAAACAAAAGTATGCCAAGTTATATTAGGTCTTAAAATTTTATGCAAATGGATAGGGAACCATGTAATAGACGCGGACTATGTGCACTCCCTTGAGGTAATCCTTCTTCTAAAAATAAACCAACAGTAAAAAAACAGTGAAAAATAAACCAACCATAGAAATGTAAAAAACAGGAGAAGTGGCAAGGAGGCGTGTCTGTGTCGTCGCGGCATGCCCGAAATGATCATGCAAATGGCCGTCATCATCAGGCAAATGGCCGTCTCCGCAAACTAGTGCGCTATTTCGACCGTGATCGTGAAAAAATATAAGAACGCCGTGTTGTTCAGTGGTTTCTTGTAAAAACCGAAGCCAAAACCAAAACTTTGTAAATCGTGGAATCACTTAAATCCGGTTGGAAGACCCTTGAGATTACTTGAGAAGATGATGTAATATTAGGGGTATGAAATTGCCGATTTGTACTGAAAAATTGAAATTCCTTTTTTTGTAATTTAACATATTTATTTAATCAAAATAATTACCATTATTATCTATACATTGCTGCCATCTAATAGGAAGGTAATTTATGCCTTTGCGATAGAACTCTCGTGATCTAGATCCGACAAACTGTGTGAAAGCATTTTGTACTACCCCTGAGAAGAACACTTTTTATCACGTAGAAAATTGACCAAATCACGAAAAAAAAAATGGTAGTCCGTTGAAGCAAAGTCTGGCGAATACGGAGGGTGACGAATGGTTTCTATTTGCAGTTCCTGTAGAGTTAAAACGGTTTCTCGTACTGTATGAGGTCTCGCGTTATCATGGAGCAATAATTGTGAATATCGATTAATGAGTCGGGGCTGTTTCACTGCTAGTATTGCTTGACCAGATCGGAGAAAGCTATAGTGAATAACACCATGCTGAGGCCACCAAACAGTTACCATTACCTTTTTATTGGTAAGCTTTGCTTTAGGACACTGTTGCGGCGTTTGACCTGGGGCCAGCCATTGCATTTTTCGCTTACGGTTATCGTAAAGAATCCACTTTTCATCACATGTCACACTTCGATCCAATATTCCTTCATTTCTGTATCGATTCAACAAGGCAACACAAGTTTCAACAACGCGTTTCTTTCTGCAGATCAGTCAAATCATGAGGCACCCATTTCTCATATTTTTTTGTTTTATTGATTGACGCAAATGAGTCAATATTGTTGGTTAGGTAACGTTAAACCATGCCGCTAATTCCTGGGTAGTTTGGCTCGGATCGGCTTCCGCTTCCACCATCTCTTTCAATTCATTGTTATTCACCTGTGTGGGCGGTCTTCCACGTGGTTCATTCTTCAAATCAAAGTTTCCATCACGAAAGCGTTTAAACCAAAATCGCACGGTGCGTTCATTAGCAGTCCCCTCTCCAAACACAACATTGATATTGCGAGCTGTTTCTGCCGCGTTAGTTCCGCGTCGGAACTCGTATTCAAAAATAACTCGAATTTTCGAAGTATCCATCTTTCTTGTCTAAGCTGAATAAAAAAAACAGCTGGAAGTCGATAGTCGAATGTTGCACATTTTTTAAAAGAAGAACTTTATAGGTACCATGTGAAAAAAATGGGTTCCCTCTATCTGGCAGAATCTTGATGCTCCGAAATTTATTTGGCATAACACACTTGGCATAATCTTCTTTAAACGAATATTTTTAAGGCATAAAATGATTTAATATAATTATTGTTTGGCCAAATGTTTATATGAATTTACAATGGCATACTTTTAAGATAGCAGAATTTTATTTGGCATAATTACATTTGGCAAAGTTCAAATTTCGCATAATTTCGTTTAGCATAACGTTCACTTCGCATACTTATGAAAATGGCAGAATTTCGTTTGGAATAATGTTATTAGGCATATTGACATTTCTATACAATAGCATTTTTAACCTTAAATTAAAACATTGTCGTGAAAAGTCACTAATATGTTGTGCTACAAAAGTTAGTGACAGAAACGAATCGCTGCAAAACCGACTCCACGTAGTCTTGTCTGCCCTACCCCTAGAGTGTAATTTAAGCCCGCGTAGGCGCGGAGGGGCGAGGCGGCCCGCGAGCCGAAGCTACGGTGCTTAAAACCATCTGCGACGATAAGCTCGCGTGGGACCGCCGGAGCCCCGCAGCGCCGGAGCCGTGACAGAAACCATGCATGCTGCATGTTGCATGTTTGCATGCTTGCTTGCATGCTGCATGCGTGCTGCATGCATAGTGTATGCTTGTTTGCATGCTCGCTTGCATGCTGCATGCTTGCTTGCATTTTGCATGATTGCTGCATGCATGGTGTATGCTTGCATGCTGCATGCATGGTGAATGAATGAATGAATTTTCTGTAATGATTATGGATATGAAATGTATGCCAAAAGATGATTCTAACTCTAAACTTTCTGAGATATGATAGTTCTGCCTTTTAATGACTATCGATATGAAATATATGCCAAAAGACGATTCTGACTGTGAACTTTCTGCGATATGATGGTTCTACTTTTTAATAATTATGGATATGAAATTTATGCCTAAAGATGATTTTGACTTACAAAATTATGAATTTTGAATGTATGATATATGACTGTCTGCCAAACGATTTTCTGCGAAATGAAGTTTATGCTATCCGCTGTTATGCAAAACAATATTATGACATAAAGAGTTCTGCTATAAAGGGTAGACCCGAAAAAAATTTCACTCAAATATCTCAAACCATGAAGGTTCTATGTCAATTCGAAGTACCTATTACAATAAAACGGCAATTTCATACTTTAACCCCTATTATAATGTTAAAAACTTTATTTACAAACTAGCTTCTGCCCGCGGCTTCGCCCGCGTGGATGTCGGAAATTATCCCACGGGAACGTGCTAACAGGATAAAAAGTATGTGCTTCCCCAGGATGCCATCTGCTATATCTATGCCAAATCAGAAGTTCAGTGGTTTAGGCGTGAAAATGTAACATACAGTTTCAAGTTCAAATCCTCCCCTTAAAAATCGAATTACCCGTTTTTGTCCCGTCAGTGGTAAATTTTCGACTACTTTACATATTTATTATTAACTAGCTTCTGCCCGCGGCTTCGCCCGCGTGGATGTCGGAAATTATCCCACAGGAACGTGCTAACAGGATAAAATGTATGTGCTTCCCGAGGATGCCATCTATTTCGCGGGCCCTTTGTGGCTAATTACAATAGAAAACCAATTGTGTCTCATTAGTGGTGATTAAGAGGGTACCTATATGAAATCTTTACCTAAGTAACTACCTAATTAAAAAAGAAAACTCAATGACAGAAAATAAAATACCTACCTACCTAAATAAACCTAGGTATTTCTGATGATAACTAATCTAAACTCATTAAATAAGCAAAATCCCTAAAAACTAATATCTATACGAATATCTAATCCTACCTAACAGTATTATAAAATAACCTACGGTCACTACGTACACTATCAAATATACTACCTACCTATACTTTAAAATTAAAATCTATACCTACGACTTATAAAAATAAACCTAAATAACTCTAAAAACTAAAAGGGATAAAAAGGTCGCACTGAAAAGCACGGTTTAGAATTGCAAGTAGCAATTAAAATAAGAATAAGAACGAAGGCTCGCCACTCGACACGTCCGTTAAAATCAAAGTTCAAAAAATGTAATGCCATAGATAAGGATAAGGACTGACGTAATGCGCGCGCGGCCGCGCGCTACGCGTGTGCTGCGAACGGTGCAAGCCAAATTCAACCTTCAGCACTACATTTAGAGCATAACTTAGGCACACTGCCCACGGCTAAGATACTGTGACGTAACCTACGACAAACTTATTATTTGCGGTTGGTACAGTAATCCGGTCTAGGGATCGAACCGCAAAATTAAGTTTGTTTTTTATTGTGTATACTTTTCCGGGATAAAAAGTACCCAGTGTGGTGCCCAGGATATTAAAGAATAATTATACCAAGTTTCATCGTAATCGAACCGGTAGTTTTTGCGTGATGCTTGGACAAACAGACAGACAGACAGACAAAAATTTTTTTAATCACATTTTTGGGTTCGGTGTCGGTCTAGTAACACCCCCTGCCATTTATTTTTTTGATATTTTCTATGTACAGAATTTTCACTTCTACAGATTTATTATAAGTAAATAGATTATTTTCTGTGAAAAGTATCAATACTGAGTTTCGAGTTACTCAGACCGCGCATTCAATTTCTTCGACATAAACTTAACACCCCTATGAGGGGTGCTAAAGCTGTCAAAGCTACCCCTTTGAGGGGTAGCTTTGAAAAACTTATAATGATAAACTTTATTACTTAGGCAAATTTCAAGTTTATTAACTAAATGAATAAGATTTTTCATATAAACTGTATCCCCGCTTTTCACCCCCACAGGGGTCGAATTAAAAAAAATCGTTTGGGATGTTTTATTATCATTATTCTTTACTTTCAATATTAGGTATAAATACTGAGTTTCGAGTCAACCGGACTGCGCGCTAAAATTCTTCCATACAAACTTTGAAACCCCCCAATCCCTTATTAGGGGGTAGTTTAGAAGAAAAAAAAACTGACAATCTTCATAATTTATTTAGATAAGTGTTCGTGCTAAGTTTCAAGTTTATTAACTCAAGGAATAAGATTTTTCATACAAACTTTCATCCCCTATTTTATCCCCTTGGGGGTAGAATTTATCAAAATCCTTTCTTAGCGGATGCCTACGTCATAACATCTACCTGCATGCCAAATTTCAGCCCGATCCCTCCAGTGGTTTGGGCTGTGCGTTGATAGATCACTATGTCAGTCAGTCAGTCAGTCCCCTTTGAGTTTTAAATATATAGAAAATACTTTTCCGGCATAAAAAGTACCCAGTGTGGTGCCCAGGATATTAAAGAATAATTATACCAAGTTTCAACGTAATCGAAATGGTAGTTTTTGCGTGATGCCTGAACAAACAGACAGACAGACAAAAAAATTTTTTAATCACATTTTTGGGTTCGGTGTCGGTCTAGTAACACCCCCTGCCATTTATTTTTTTGATATTTTCAATGTACAGAATTTTCACTTCTACAGATTTATTATAAGTATAGATAATAGATTTTTTTTTTGCTGTTTTTTATTGATTTATAATTTAAAAAACTTGAGAGGTGTCAAGGGACACCCGGATGGAACGAAGTATAACTGGCTTGCTTTCTGTAAGAGAGAGAGACAGAGAAACACGCACACGCCGCGCCGCACGGCTTACAACTACCTATAGCAAAAAGGGTCGTTCCAACTTTTGGTCTTAATTTTTTCCGTCTAGCCCCCTTTCGCAACGCGCGATAAGGAACTTCGTTCCAATATTTTCTGGCCACATCATTTTTAGGGTTCCGTAGCCAAATGGCAAAAAACGGAACCCTTATGGATTCGTCATGTCTGTCTGTCTGTCTGACCGTCCGTATGTCACAGCCACTTTTTTCCGAAACTATAAGAACTGTTGAAACTTTGTAAGTATTATGACGAGATGTATAATTCTGTGAACCGCATTAAGATTTTCACTCAAAAATAAACGAATATTTAAAATAAATATTTACATTGTACCTATAAGCTAACATTTAAAATAATAATACATATGTACAGACGCCAGCAGGTCAAGCTACCCGAAACTGTCAAATTTTCCCAATCAACCTTGAACCTTAATACTTTAGCGATAAAGTTGAAAATCTAATAGAGAAAATTGACAGATTGTAGTAGCTTGATGTGCTGGCGTCTGTACATTACCATGTCAACTTCCATCGAATCGAAATTGGTTTGAACGAGATCTATTACCTAAGTAGTTTTTTTTTAATCCAAACTAATATTATAAATGCGAAAGTAACTCTGTCTGTCTGTCTGTCTGTCTGTCTGTCTTTGCTTCACGCCTAAACTACTGAACCGATTTGTGTGAAATTTGGTACAGACATAGTTTGGAACTTGAGAATGGACATAGGATAGTTTTTATTACAAAAAATAAAATAAAATAAAAAATAAAATTTATTCCGGACATACAGCGCCATCTATTGGTCAAGAGTCGGTGTCATCTATTGGTGAAGTCACTATTCCACGCGAACGAAGTCGCGGGCAAAAGCTAGTACTTCATAAATCCTTCTTCTTCTTCTGCCTAGCCTTTTCCCAACTATGTTGGGGTCGGCTTCCAGTCTAACCGGATGCAGCTGAATACCAGTATTTTACATGGAGCGACTGCCTATCTGACCTCCACAACCCAGTTACTGGGTAATACGATACCCCTTGGTAAGACTGGTTGTCAGGCTTCTGACTACCCGTAACGACTGTCAAAGATCCATGAATGACAGCCGGGACCAACGGCTTCACGTGCTTTCCGAGGCACGGAGGGGTCTTGGTATGTAAAGATGGTCACCCATCCACAGACCAGCCGCGGCAAGCGTAGCTTAACCTGACCGATCGACCTGTGCGGCTGTTATTATTTAGCCACGGGCCCCTCTAATACTTCATAAATCATAAGCCGCAATTTACCTTTCATTCAATCAACTCATGGTTGATTTTTATAGATAATGGTACGGAACCCTTCGTGCGCGAGTCCGACTCGCACTTGGCCGGGTTTTTTATTTTCAGAACCTCAAATTTTTTTTAGTACACAATAATAAATGGGAGAATCGATAACTTTCCGATTTAGTCAATCACTACCTTATTTGTAAAATAAATGGCTTTTGCACAGCACAACGATAGCGACAGATGTTTTTGTGTAAATTGTGGTGGTACGGCACATGGTGGCTGTGTTTGATGAGTTAGGGCCTTATCACACTAGCGATTTGCGAGTGGTTGTGGGGCGGGGCGGGCGCGCAGCGAATGCGTCGCGAACACGCCGCACAGCGAAGACATTGCGGACAAGTAGCAAATTCGCAACGATTTCGTCGCGTGTTTGTAACAAGTTAACGACGTACACACGGCTACACGTCAATCTATACAAAACCAGTTTGTCTTGGCCTCACTTTGTATGATATTTTCTCACAATGAACGGTCAGCCAATACTGGTTTTCCATAGCTTGATGTGTAGCCGTGTGTACAATACACCCAGTAACAAAATGGATTCCGACAAGGAGACACTGCTGTTGGCTTTGTTACTCTTACTTCGAAGACGCCGGAGACAAAAACGAAAGCATCGACGAATTTAAGAACATCCATTATCAATTAATCGAATGGAAGAGAGCGACTACTTTGTGTTGTTTTGCAAACGAATAAAAAATAATCCAAAACAATCAATATTCGAATCTCCCAATGATGCCACGATGATACATACGCCCTTTCACATTCGTGTCTCGTTACGGACTGAAATGAGGCGGGGCCGACGGGCTGGCGTTTGTGCGAGACAGTACAAAATGGCGTCCACGCTGCTATTCGCGGCGATCTCGTTGCGCGTCCGCATCGAATTCGCTGCGCTTGTGCAGCGTGTCCGTTGCGCGTCCGTAACGTATACGTTGCGCGCCCGCTCCGCTTTGAGGACGGTCGCAATCCGCTAGTATGATAAGGCCCTTAAGGTTTATAATTGTTTGTGTAGTACGTTCTGATTATGAACTGCAAGTGTGTGCGTGACTTTATATCTATTGCTTTTACTGAACTACATGTGTAGTAGTGGCGCAGTGGTGGGATCGACGTAACGACATTGAGTCCTGACTGATACATTTTCAACAACCGGGACACATCTCCATCTTTCCTACTATGGTAGTTACATTAGTTATGTTATAATATTTTATTAATATGCGGATAAAATAGGTATTATATTGTTTTATTTCTACTTTTGGGTAAATATAGCCATAACAAAGTGCGGTTTAGATTTCGGAGGTTATAAGATCTTTCAGCAACACTTTGTCGAAAGCTTGCGTCAAATCTTGTGACAAAACTAATGAGGTAGCTGTCAGACATATAGTATTATAACATACGATGAAATAATTAGAACATTATGGACAAACACTAATTTAATGGTTCTTTCTTATCTATTGTTGGTTTAGAATTTCGAGTAACTTTTACGATTAATTGAATACCAAGGATAGTGAAGTGTGTATGTTAGGGTGTCTACACACCAAAGTCCAACCCTTAGCCGCCGGACTCATTTTAAACAAAAGTTGTCCAATTTGCAACGTTCTGAAACCTAACCCGCCGGACGGCACAGCTTTGGTGTGTATACATCTTCACATGATATTTGCTCCAATTCAGCACAGCACTTCAATATTGCTAATAGCAAAACACCTATGATTATTGCAACCATATTGTAGCAATCCCTAATTTAAGTACTTAGTTTGTTGTTTTCACCACTCTTAATAAAATAATATTTAAAAAACACATGAAAGAATGGGAAAACTAGAATAAAAGGTACTCGTACCTTTAACTAAACTTCAAGTCGTTTATTCTGTTGGTTTATATTTAGAGATATCACAGTGAACTGTGAATTAAAGAAATGCAAGGATAGAACCAATGCAAAGTAAAAGAAAAGTATATTTTTTCTTTTTAAACTGATGAATTTAAATTTTCTTTGTAATTATAATTACACATCTGACAGTTATACAATTATTGGAGCCTATACAGAGTTGTTCTCTAAATAGGCTACAAAACAGAGAAACGAGGCTCAGTTGAATGTGATGAAATTTATGAAAATACTGGCGGCAAATAATATCAAAATATGTAGCTCACGTCCGGGATGCGGTGATACGTTATATCGCAGTGTGGAGTGCTGCATCGGGCGGGCACCTGCTCAACTTGCACACTTACATAGCTAATTAGCTACATGTAGAAAATCTACTGGTCTACTCTACACAATCGCACAACCACTAACTCACATTTACAATGTTAGGCACTACGCCTAACGACCCTGTCCTATTGCTTGCAGTAGATGCTGCCGCGGTAAGAGGTTGTTAGGAGCAGACCTTCTGCGCCTCTGCGTGTTGTAGCTGCGGTGGGCACTGTGCAGTAAGAGGTTGTCAGGAGCAGACCTTCTGCGCATCTGCGTGTTGTAGCTGCGGTGGGCACTGTGCAGTGCGCACTAGTCGCGAGCGTTTGCCACATATTCCGTGCATCTTCTTTGAGGCGGACATTTATAAGTTAACGAATACATTTTGCATTTTGTATTTTCGTTGACCTCTTTTTGTACTCCTCCGGCATCGCATCTTATTTCTGTTCAATGTTACACAAGCGCTGTCAATAAACATTACAGTGCCATTGTTTAATATCAAGAGGACCTTGAGCAAGAGCATTTCGCGACGTTGTATGTTGCTTCTGTCTCACTATCCTTAGGGTATTGATGAGCCATCTTTAGTATTGGCACAGCGAGCAGATTCATGCAACTAAGTACCTACTCACTTACCTACTTCGTGGTGATCGGTTGGGAAAAGCACTCGGCAGTGCAGAGTGGAAGCGGTACCGGTACTCTGTTCGAGTGCGCACTAGAATAGAATAGTTCTTTATTTGCACAGAAAATAGGTACAAGTAGGCATGCATTTGAAGCCTCGAGTGCGTACTAGTTCATGAACAGGTAGATAATGAGCAGTGATAGGAATAGGTAGTGCCTATTTGCCTAAACTTCGAAGAACAGAGACAAGAAACGGAGACTTCCTTAGGACTATATTTTTTCCGGGACATCTGTCCCGAAATTCGGGACAACACTTTTAAATACATTAAAAAATATGTTATTTGGAATAAGTAATTCGTCTATATTTACATTTATAATTTATAACTCCATAATAATAACGTTATTATTATGGAGTTTATAAATGTAAATATAGTTTTGTTGTTATGTCTAGTCGCAAACTTTAGGTAAATATAGACGAATTACTTATTCCAAATAACATATTTTTTTTATGTCTTTAAAAGTCTGGAAAAAGTTTAGTCCTAAGGAAGTCTCCGTTTCTTGTCTCTGTTCTTCGAAGTTTAGGCAAATAGGCACTACCTATTCCTATCACTGATAATGAGTAATGTGCCCGGCTTTGAATAAATGATTTCCGTATCTTATCTTGTATTTTTCCCAAAAAGTGCCAACGAAAACTGTCTATTTGTCCGTCAGTCTGTATCTTTTTACCTGTAACACGTAGACGGCTTTCTTATATCTATGGTGTAACTCAACACAGTGACTGGATTCAACTTATACGTGCTGAAAACAGTAGATGACTCTCCGAATGATTCAGGCTCCTTCCTTCTCCCCGAGATTCCCATCTACCTACCTACCTACGTTGTGTCTGTGTGAGTGCGGTTCATTTGACACACGAGCACACATCCACACACCTAATGACACATTTATTTTAATGCCCTACAAAAGTTACTTGACATTTTTCCACTCACTCTAATGCCACATTATGATTTAAAATTCTAGTTTGAAATGTACAACATAACGTTTTTATTGCCTATTCAATGACCTATGATAAAGGAGAACCTGCTTTTTTATATCCAGCTTTTAGTTGTCAAATACTTGAATTCCTGTCGCCAAAAGTTAGTTTATAATTTTTGTGTAGGTACCCAGCTGAAGTGGGAAAAGGTCAACCACTTTTGGAGGACACTGTAACTGTATGTAAACGGACAGGTTACAATCTGATAACGTTTGCAGGGCCAACGTGGCCAGAGATGTCACAAGACAGGGGCGTTTGGAAGGACAAAGGGGAGCCCTTGCCCAGCACTGGGACACAATGTATGAAATAATAATAAAACGACGCGACACGACGTGTCCGGGCGTTCAGAGGGTCAGCTCGGGCCCACTGACCGTGGGTGTCGGCGCCGTCAGGAACAGGCACTGTCACACAGTGAAACGCGCCAGTTTCTCCACGCGGTGAAACTAGCGGCCGCGCACCGCCGCCGCCGCGCCGCCGCAACGACCGCGCTGGGAGCGCTCGCACGCTGATCATAACATGACGATTAAATAATCAACACCACGATGCTATTATGTGCTGCTGCCCGACACTGCATATAAACACATCGGCGAGGTGCGAGCGGGGGCGCGCGGGGCGGGCGGGGAGGCTGCACCATTGTCTGTGTTATCTGCCATCAGCTGAGCGGCACCGCGGGGCGCAGGCGGACACTCAGGGCTCCACACTTTCGTCGAGGCGACGCAAGCGCGAGACTAGTTCGTCGCCAGTCAAACGTAGTCTATGCTTGGAGTGTGGCTCATAAGTCATAGGTTGCGCGGTGTGTCGCAGAAGTTCAGTTTAGTTAGCAGAAAGAGAGTGGCTTGCCCGGCGCGGGGCCCCACGCCGGCCGGCCGCCACTGCGTGCGCTCTGCCACTACCGAAGCAAGTTGCGCAACATGTGCACTAAGTCATGACCTAACAATCACTAGTGCGAGGTCTAAGGTACCGAACGAAAGCTGCTCGAGATCAACTGCAATATTATCTACGGACATGCCTCGTAACTCGTAAGGGCAGGCGCAGCTGAGCGCAGGCATCTGTGATAACGATCAGATATAATCATTCGTCTATAGTCACGTGGACGAGACATCAGCCTGGGACACACGGGTAGACAGCCGGATCGAACCAACATTCGTGTCGAAACTGCCATTTGACTGTATTATTGTCAGAAAGTTCGTGCTGCTATAAAGTAAAAATTACAGTAATTTATAGCTATTACAGTTCTCAGTTAGTTCGTTACGTTCGTTGATAAGTATTAATGAAGTTTGGTTATCTGCCAGTGACGTCACGGCCGGCCGCGCCGTGCTGCACGCCTGAAAAGATGTTAACGTTTCTAGAAGCCAACATACTACATGGTATTGTTCATAATCACTTTGATTCCATTGATCTCACGAGTAAGTTGTGTTATGTGGTCCCCCGCACTGTAAATAAGCGTAGTGTCCGTGCAGGTACTTTGTTCACTGTGAATACCTGTCGGACTAATTCAGGATTGCGTTGCCCTGTGCGTCGTATGGTGGAGCTTATAATCGCAACTTCATTGATATTGATATTTTTGTATGCTCCAAATCGAAATTTAAGTCCAATGTTTTTAAAATCTTATCAAAATGATATTAAGAAATAGTGCGAGTCCTTTATTCTAAATTTAATTTATTTCAATCGCTTTAATTTTTTTTTCTCATTAATGTATTGAATTGTACTGTCAATTCCTTTTTTTTTCTTTTCTTATTTTCAAATCAAATCAAAAGTCATTTATTCAAATTAGGCTGAGAATCTGCACTTTTCGAACGTCAAAATTACAAAAGACAGTCCCCCAAAAACGCCCGCCCTTCACCACTTCCTAGTGCTATCGCTGGGAAGAAGAAGTGGCGCAACAAACTGTCCAGCAGCACAGCTGTCTGTTCAGTTAGAAAATACTTGATACTTGATTGTATACAATACTAGGCGTTATATAATCCTAATTCTTTATAATCTTAATTCTTATTTGTGACTAGCTTCTGCCCGCGACTTCGTACGCGGATCCAGTCCCTTTCTCGTTCCGATAGGAATTTTGGCAAGAGTTTGAACTGTGCGTTGATATAAATCAGCCAATAAATCAGTCAAAACCGATGAAGGATTTCGATTAAGTTTGGTATAACTTAGATTGAGTGTTGTAGACTGGGTAGGTTATAACTTCATTAAAATATAAAGGTAGAATTATTTTCATTCCGAAATGATGAAGCGAAATTAATAACACTTAATTACTAAAAAATTCTTTATAAACTATAGTGTTGGTTTTTCCGTCGGGTACCAGAATATAAAGCCCGGAAGCGTTGCTAACCCTTGAGAAAGCAACATAAAGTTAGCCATGAGAAAAACAGCCGCTTCTCAAATCAACACCAGCAGCTTTCAGTGTCTGTCCCTGTGACTTGTTTATTGTCACGGCAAAGCATGTAGTCACAGGAAACTGTGTGCGTTTAAATTGAAACGGGAAATTGTTGGGGATGAGTGGCATGCGCGGTAAGAACAGAGTCTCACCACTCCCAGTGAGGATTACAGCTACAATAATATTGCGTTGTAAAGCGGGTAAAGCCTCGATAATAAGTCGGGTTCCATTACACAGTTTCGGCGGTGTCAAATTTCGCATCAGCATTATCGGAACACCAACTTTGAGTCTTATTTTATGAGCAGGGAGACCACTCGCTGTGAGTGAATTGAGGAACTCAACTGGGTAATTGAACGCCTAGAGCGACTAGATTTTGAACGTTTTAAATTACGAGAATTGGCCTTCTGATGTTTCAATCTTCGAATTTTATTCTCCCAGCAGAAAATACTCATCAGACTGAACAACTTTTGCAAAGATGTCATTCCTATATTATGTTATGGTTTAGCTGTGCTCTTAGAGTTCCACATCTGCAGGTCGATTCTGTAAAAATCTCACCGTGAAAACTCAAGTGAAGTGAGCTTGATGTGAGTTGTCAGTAGTTTCAAACCCTAGAATTATTTGGAATGACAGCTCACTCCACGCTCACTTCACCTAAGTTTTCACTGTGAGATGTTTACAGAATCGTACTGCAGATATTCCGATCTTCGAGTTTTATTCTCACAGCAGAAAATGCTCATCAGACTGAATAACTTTTGCTAAGATGTCAAACCTATATATTTATATTATAGTTAAGCTGTGCTCTAAGAGTTCCACATCAGGTGTCAAGTTCCGGATCTTCAATTTTATTCTCTCAGCAGAAAATGCTCATAGACACAACATTTTTTTCTAAGGCGCCATTTTTGTAACTCTTATAGTTTAGCTGGTCTGTTGCGGTTCTGCATCAGGTGTTCCAGTTTTCAAAATAAATTAAAGCCTATATGTTGCCCAGGTTTAGTAGCTAGATAACAAAAAAAGTTTCATTCAAATCCGTCCAGTAGTTCCGGAGATTAGCGTGTATAAACAGATAAACATACAGATTTTTTTATTAGATTCGTGTACTATTACTGTTTCTTAACCCCCCTCAATTATTCTTTTTTAAATATATTCAATGTACAGACACAACTTTTTTACATTCTTATTATAAGTATAGAAGATATATAGATAATAAGGAACAATCCCAAATTTTTAAGTCTTATCAAAAAATTAATAAGTTTAATTTTTATTGTATTGTATCTTATTAATCAATCTTTTATTTTTTTGTATTTTTTAATATATGTTCTGAGTAGGTAATGCTAATCTAGTGGCACTTTTTAATATATGTTCTGAGTAGGTAATGCTAATCTAGTGGCACTTGTTACCTTATGTAGTGGTATGGTAGTGGGCTGCAATATTGTTAATACTACTTATGAGCCTATATTATTGTTATTTGTAACATTTTATATTGTAGCTGTTTATTGCCCCATAATAAATAAATAAATAACCTCCTGCTCCACGTCTACCAGAGTCTGCCTCTGAACAGTATCACACTATATTGGTATTACAAGTTATCACTTTTATTTTCTACCTATGTATGTAACATTTGTAGAGAAACTACAATGAACCAGGTTTTTATATTAAATGATGAGGTCCATCAACACCAGCAGCCTTGTTTTTATATTAAATGATGAGGTCCATCAACACCAGCAGCCTTGTTTTTATATTAAATGATGAGGTCCATCAACACCAGCAGCCTTGTTTTTATATTAAATGATGAGGTCCATCAACACCAGCAGCCTTGTTTTTATATTAAATGATGAGGTCCATCAACACCAGCAGCCTTGTTTTTATATTAAATGATGAGGTCCATCAACACCAGCAGCCTTGTTTTTATATTAAATGATGAGGTCCATCAACACCAGCAGCCTTGTTTTTATATTAAATGATGAGGTCCATCAACACCAGCAGCCTTGTTTTTATATTAAATGATGAGGTCCATCAACACCAGCAGCCTTGTTTTTATATTAAATGATGAGGTCCATCAACACCAGCAGCCTTGTTTTTATATTAAATGATGAGGTCCATCAACACCAGCAGCCTTGTTTTTATATTAAATGATGAGGTCCATCAACACCAGCAGCCTTGTTTTTATATTAAATGATGAGGTCCATCAACACCAGCAGCCTTGTTTTTATATTAAGAACCAAAAGCCTTCGCCCTTCTTCGCCCTTCTGCGGCACGCTTCCTAGTGTTGTCCTCAATGTTACAGTTGTTCAAATTGTTGGTAGAAACATCATGAACAGAGAATCGTTTGAAGTTACGATGTAGTTTGTTCCCGCGATGCACAGTATGTGCAGTCTGTAGTGCATCAACTGCAATATTCACTAGAATGCGAGCGTGTGAGCATCAACTTGTAAAGTAAACGGTCACTACGAGTAGTTTGATACTAGTGCAAGATCGGTAGCGTTGGTCCTAGTGAGTGTCATGGCATGTCACAGCAGCTCTCGTGGAGCCTGGATCACAAATGAGTTTAGTTGTGCCTTTCCGATTGGAGATCGGATCCAGATTGATTTTGCACATTACTTACGGCATACTGAGAGGCTGAGCGAGCGTTATCTGCGCGGCCATCTCCCCGCGCGCTCGCGACACACTTTCTAACGAGCATCTATTCCGTGCCCGCTCTACGGCACAGCACACAAGTTACTGAAATACAGACAGCGCATGTGAGACGCTGCAACGAAATTATGCATAACGAATGTCTTATGTAAGTGATCATAAACTTTTGGAACGGTGTTAGGAGCTCGGTGTGCGAATTGAACGAATACTGAGCGCGGCCGTGCGGTCTGTTGCGTCACCGCATGCGGCCGCAGCGCCCGCGGCGACTAGCACCGCAGAGGACGACAGCCTACTCCGAAGAAGCACTCCATTCACCATTGTATCGGCATTCTTTGGCCGTCCGTTTGCCTTCGGCGTATGACGCGGTGACTCGAGTTAACTTGTCTGAATTAATAATAATAATGACATCATCCGTCGTGCTCTTGTCACCGCCGGGGTGCCAGCTGTTTTAGAACCCAACGGCCTGGCACGCGACGATGGAAAGAGACCAGACGGAATGACCATAATGCCCTGGAAGTTAGGCAGACCTTTGGTGTGGGATGCAACATGTGTCGACACCCTTGCGCCATCCCATCTTCCTAGCACGGTGGGCTGTGCTGGAGCGGCTGCTGCTGGTGCAGAAAACCTCAAACGGCGAAAATATTCCAGCCTGATTGGGAGTTATATCTTCGAGCCGTTTGGGGTTGAAACACTAGGGCCATGGGGTCCGAGTGCCCACTTGGTTTATCGAGATATCGCCAAGCGCTTAGTCGACTCTTCACGTGACCAGAGGGCTGGCCTGTTTCTTGGCCAAAGAATTAGCATCGCCATACAACGTGGCAATGCCGCCAGCCTTTTGGGCACTGTTCCTGTTGACAGCGATGCGGACGAATTTTTTGATGCCCTATGATTCTTTTGCTTATTTTTTTTTTTTTTCTCATATAATAATAATAATAAAAATCTTTATTACTAGAAGAATGGGTACAGTAAATCTCGTTAAAAACAAACAAATTTGGTCTTACGTAATAATGTGCACTTAGATGTCAAAGGAGTGCTTTGGCACTCGTACTAGGATTACCCTGTATCACGAATGCCATCACCTTCCTCCGGACTAGCTAGGATAGTACTAAAGAAATTAAATCTATACTTATAATAAATCTGTAGAAGTGAAAATTCTGTACATTGAAAATATCAAAAAAATAAATGACAGGGGGTGTTACTAGACCGACACCGATCCCGAAAATGTGATAAAAAAATTTTTTGTCTGTCTGTCTGTTTGTTCAGGCATCACGCAAAAACTACCGGTTCGATTACGATGAAACTTGGTATAATTATTCTTTAATATCCTGGGCACCACACTGGGTACTTTTTATCCCGGAAAAGTATATACAATAAAAAACAAACTTAATTTTGCGGTTCGATCCCTAGACCCGATACTGTATCAACCGCAAATAATAAGTTTGTCGTAGGTTACGTCACCCGCAGTGGAGTTAATTTTTATTCCTTTTAGTTTTTAGAGTTATTTAGGTTTATTTTTATATAAGTCGTAGGTATAGATTTTAATTTTAAAGTATAGGTAGCAGGGACCGAAAGGTTAATCCGTATGGGGGTTTTAACCGGGTTAATTATTAGGATTAGTTTAAAAAACCCATAATAAAGGTTAACCCGTATGATAGGGTTAATCAGCCTATAAGAACCGGTTTCGACGTAAGGTGCATTTTAATACATAAAAGATCTATAAGAAAGGGACAGAGATAAGTACCACGCGGTCTTTGATCGTGTACCGACATGACTCTCATAGTCACCGCGCAGGATGCATTGAACTTTGAGCCCTATTAATGTTGCATAATACTGTTTTTATTATTGACTATGTTCGACGCTAAAATATTAAAAATAAATATTTTCGATTCTAGCGCATTTCACCGACCGTAGCTGAACTGCGAGTGTGTGTAGTACTTATCGTCGTTTGTCGTAGGTACTTAATAGGACTTTGTTGTTTTGATCTCTTAATTAACACAATAAGTAACAATATTACCAATCAGTTTTTATTTTTATACCTACGTGAACTTATTGATGAAGTATGCCTAAAACTAAGAAGGATGTTATTCACCGATAATTTACATTCGACGAGGAAACAAATTATAGCAAATGTAATTTATGCAGTGGTAAAATAAAGGTAAGTGGGTACTTTCTTTGCTTTGTAAGGAGAATGTATCAAAATAGGTAGGTACATTACGTACCTTTATAAAAATTATGAATTTTATTGCTGGCCTAATTATGTACAACTTTTCATTGCATATGCTACGCGGTTGCAATCTAGCGTTTCATCCAAGTGACTGTTTGAATGTTTGGTTGTAAACATGAATGTTTAGATGCGTTAAACATCGCGCCAAATACCTACGTTCGGTGGTTGGGAAAACGCGGCTCCTAACCAAGGGTGTTGAAGGTCATTTGGTTTAAGTACATCTAAACATCAATCATGTTGTAATCCATGTTAGAAGGCTAGTTTACAGCCGTGTGGCCAGTGCTTTAGTTTATATTTAAAAAGCATGATTTACGGTGCATGAAAGTACCTATCTTTTTTTTGGCAGTCTTATTTCGGCCATACACGTGTAACATGTTGTCAAATCGGTATGAAACCACAGCAAAATATTTGATCAAACAGATTTGAACGTGTGTGGGAGTGGATCTGTTTGACAAACATGTTTGTCATACCAATTCGTTCCCATTCAAGGTCAAATCTGTTTGATCAGTGACCGACAAGGCGACAACATGTTTGACCGTGTATGGCCGGCATTAGGCACAGTGGGCCCTCGCCCATAGCTTAGATGTAGCGCTCGGTGGCTCTGTTGCTTAGCTCACTCGAGTTGCGCATTTTTGAGCGTTTGGAAATAAATAAATATTTAAAAAAAATATTTGTTTATTTAGGTACATATTTATAAATATGTACCTAAATAAACAAATAAATATTAATCTCGTAATTTTTTTTAACAATTACGGTCTGTTAAAAATATAAATTATTTTCAGATTATTTGTAATGGTATACAATTTTATTCAATTACTCTATGGTGCGTCCAGATCTGTAGGCTTACTCATCAAAATAATTTCAATTTTTTATCTCAAACCAAGCGTAATCCGCGATCACAATCCTGATTTATTATTTTATTTAAATTTTATGAACAGTACTAGTACATAGGTGGACTTAAAATGCAACAAGGCGATATCACTTAGTTTCTCAAAATGATCATGCAATTTTAAACCAATTTTGTGGCTAGCATCGAATTCAAGAGTAGGTACGAAATGTGACCATTCCAATGTCGACCGATCGGAATTTAACTCAAGAGTAAGCCTGCTGGTGAATGCGCTACTCGCGAGTTGTTCACGCGCCTCTCGCGTGCTGCTCCTACATCTCGCACACGATTCTTTCGTACAAAACCCCTGCGCCACGCGCGCTTCGTACGAACTTAAAATGCACGTGGTCGCTCGCGAGCAGCGCATTCACAAGATCTGGACGCACCATAGAGTAATTGCATCGCCGTGTCCTCGTGAGGGCGATCGGCGACCATCTGTCGCGCCGGTCCCTGGTCCAGGCCATGGTCCGAAGCGAGGAAGGGTGGTAGGCGGTCGCCTCCTTCTGCGAAGCAGTAATGCTTGCAAAGGAGGAAGCCGGCCGTATAAGGCAACGGCACTTACTCCTGAGCCGTGACCGCCGCCGTCGCCGGCGCCGGGATTCTGTTCACGATTTCCGGCCACCATAGGCGCGGGCTTGCGGGCGGTGAGCAATGGGTAGCTCATCGTCCGGTAGCCGTCCGGACCGAGCCCAAGTCGTCTATGGCGCGCACTGTTCCCGCGCCTCTCAGGGAGTTTATCAGCAATCCGTAGAGGTCCAGCAGGATCGAAGCCTGCCGGAGCTGGACTTGGTTACGAAAGTAAAGACTACTAAAGGCAAGAAAGGAACGGGGTGGGTTGTTTAGTCAGTAAGAGTCTGACATACCCCCTAGCTCCACCCAAGGGCAGGGGGATTTTTCCCACTGAAAAAAAAAACAATCTATAAATCAAATCTTCCCTTTCCTTCCTTTCTTTTTTCTTTACAAAAACAAGTTGATTTTTTATTTTATAATTGTTTTTGTTCAGTTAAACGAAGACTCATTATGTAGTCATATGAATAAAACATAGCTTGGTTGATTAAATGGTGGTTTTATTTTCATAGTTTTCACAAATTTTAAGAAATTTGCTACTAAACTTAACAATATTCTTCTAGTTCTTCTAGTCTCCTTTTTTGCAATTGTCCATCAATAAGTGCAATATTTTGTGCATACATTCTTGACGTCTACTTTTTTCGATTTTACATAAAGTTTTCGCTACAAGAGATGAAAACATATAACATTCGTGAATGTCATCTTCAGTGTTGACGATTCTTAAATCGTTTGTTTTAATATTGCTAGTCGGATCCTCCACATCCGATAAATCAGGAGTAGACGCTTCGGGATCTATTATAGGAGCTACCGAGAGTTTAGGTAAATTCTGCGAGTCTTCTGAATATCCCGTTTCGTTACTTGAGCTGTCTTCCGATTCGGGTATGGTTATGTTGCCTGCAGTTATTACAACAGAAAATTAATGTCATAATAACTAAATAAATAAATAATGGTACATGTCTAAATTTATTCGGAGCCTTTGCAATTATGTACATTCATGCTCACTCTTCCTTCTCATGATGAATCCTCACTCTCTCTTTCTCATTGTACAGTATAAGTCGTTGTCGTGTGCAAACGCTCCCCAGGTCAACGTCCAGTTGTCAGTGCAGTATAAATTAAAATTACCTAGACATCGATATAATAATCTAAAAAAAATATATTTAAAAACCTTTATAACTGTAGCGTGCAAGCTTCTAATCTGAATATTGGAAACAAAATATACCAATAAATATTGTAAAATAAATAAAAAACCTTACCTGTTCTGCCGTCTATCTACAAACTAAAAAAAGATACCTACTTACCTGCCTACATTTATGAATTTGCTTTTGTCATTGAATTTTTAATATTCACCATATAATATACTTAACTACCAAACATTCATTCCACTGTGCGTGGTTACGCCACCGGATCGTCATCGGTAGCCGCAGCCTAGCCGATTTGATTTATTTTATGCATAAAGCCCGCCATACACGGTCAAACATGTTGTCCAATCGGTTTGAAACTACAAGTTTGATCAAACAGATTTGAACGTGTGTGGGAGTGGATCTGTTTGACAAACATGTTTGTCATACCAATTTGTTCCCATTCAAGGTCAAATCTGTTTTATCAAACGTGTAGTTTCAAACCGATTGGACGACATGTTTGACCGTGTATGGCCAGCATAAGACATATTAACAATACATTTTACCTTAAATAGATGACTTTCCTTGACAAAACCAATAGTCTGTCTTTAAACTATTACCTACATATTTTACGATGAACATTGGTTGTTAGAATACCTAATTACCTACTCACCTCTAGGATTTTTTTCACGTTTGTCCACTTCAAATACAGATTGAGAACCAAACGAATTATCTGGTCCATATAAACTCGTATTGCAACAGTTTTCTTCCATATTTGTAACTTGTTTTTGTTTTGTCAGCTTTATATTTTGAATAAGCGCAAATATCATCAAACGAACGACAAGCGACATTCGACAACTAACCCGAGCCGCCGCGACACACACACGCGCGCGATTACAGCCGCGTGTGACGTAAATTACCGCGAGATTTTACAACTTGCAGGTTGTCTCTGTCATTCAGATTAATCAGCAATATTTTATAGATTAACCTTAATAGTATACGGGTTAACCTGCATATGGGTTAATCAAACAAAGGGGTTAAACGTCTAACCGGTTAACCTTTTAATCCGATTAATGGGTCCCTGATAGGTAGTATATTTGATAGTGTACGTAGTGACCGTAGGTTATTTTATAATACTGTTAGTAGGATTAGTCATTCGTATAGATATTAGTTTTTAGGGATTTTGCTTATTTAATTATTTATTGAGTTTATATTAGTTATCATCAAAAATAGGTTTATTTATGTAGATAGGTATTTAATTTTCTGTTATTGAGTTTTTTTTTAATTAGGTAGGTACTGTAGAGGCTTGTCTACCGAAGACGGCCTCATATGATGTAGGCCGGCTATATTTTAGCGCGGGTTCCATTCGAACATTCAAACTAGTGTCAAGTATTTTATAGTAGGCTTTTTGTTCTAGAAGGATTAGTGATAATTTAGACGTAAATATGTAAAGTCGTGCTCATAATATAATCTTAAGGAGTCGTAACGTTGTTTGATTCCTCCCGTTACCTCAGAGGGCTCGTCTAGCTCTCCATAAGTGGTGGAGGCGCCCAAGATCAAAAATTTCGGAATTTATGTACAAGTATAAAGTCACAAAATTACATAGGTTTCTTTTCAGCACACAGTGAACCAAAAGAGTTACCCGGTACTAGTATACGGGCATATTGTGAGAAGCGAGACCAATCACATACCAAGCGGCGTGAAATCGACGCCGGAATTACAGCTAAGTGGTGCTAAGCAAGATTGCACCATGTCTAACGCCGTACATTTCTCAGGGACTGGTACACTCCCGCTTCTAAACAAGACTTTTATTCACAACGTTCGAACATTCAGACCCTTCGGGCTCGTCTAGCTCTCCATAGTACTTAGGTAAAGATATCATAATATAGGTACCCTCTTAATCACCACTAATGAGACATAATTGGTTTTCTATTGTAATTAGCCACAAAGGGCCCGCGAGATAGATGGCAGTCTAGGGAAGCACATAAATTTTATCCTGTTAGCACATTCCCGTGGGATAGTTTCCGACATCCACGCGGGCGAAGCCGCGGGCAGAAGCTAGTTTTTAATAAATCCTAACCAAAACAAGACTAATAAAATAGTAATTAACCTATAATTTACAACCAAAGATATATAAGAAGAAAAAGAGAAAAAAAAGCAAAAAGAGTATTTATTGTGTATTAGGGTGTCTTAGGAAGTATTTGTGAGTGTGTGTGTGTGAGGGTGTGTGTGTTTGGGGGTGAGTGTGTGGGGGTGAGGGTGTGTGTGTGTGAGGGGGGGGTATTATGTGTCCAAACTCCAGAAGGTATGAGTAAGTATGCGTTGATGAAATAGTCAGTTAACCCACTAATTGTATAAGTCTCTCAGATTCTTCGTAGGTGAGACTCTTCAGCCAGGCACTCACAGCGTTCTTGCATTGGTGTCGGTAAGTAAACAAATATTTAGAACAGCATTGAGTTTATTACAAACCCGTGAACCCAATATCCAATAATGCTGCTGAGCAAGAGCAGTTCTATGTCTCTCCGTGCTACACAGTCTCGTTCTTTTGCGCTTGCCTTCTCGAAGCCGTAGGGAGTGTGGTATAGTGGCATGTTTGCGTAATGTTATCTGGAGCACAAAGAGTTGCCTAACAGTTAGTACCTCACACTCTTTATAGAGAAGTGCGGTAGGATCCCTGAAGGGTTTCCTGCACATGACTTTAAGGACTGCTCTTTGCGCTCTCTCAATTCTAATTGTGTCACTTGAGCAGGTTGGTCGAGTCGTTCCTACTTATCAGGCAAATAAATCAACAAAATCAAAATAGTTTAGAAACCGCGTGCGAGATGATCGCGCTACATACCGTGCATTAGAATGTTGATCAGTTGGTCCGGCGCCGCGGCGAGACGGCGGCGCATCTCCGCGCTTTCTCTCCGCGTGCAGCACCCACCCGCGCCGCCCTCTCACGGCGTACCCTTTGACATCATCATGTGACGTCACGACGGCGGCCTTACGTGTGCAGGACTCACTTCCGATGCGAGTCATCAGTAAACAGTGGCGTGACTGACACTACAATATTGCATATTAAGCACTATTCAAGTTCCAGGGTGATTGCCCCTTCCCCGGCCGCTGGTCGGTCGGTCTCTAATACTTATTTGTAATTACGCCAAGTAGTTACGTTCTGATATCGGGTACCGAGTACTGGAGGCTGTACTCTTTGCTTCATGTTATGTAATGAACAGAGGATCCAACTTCCTCAAGATCAAGTGGCAGAGGCGTTTGTGATGCAAGTTTAATTTGTTCGGTGAATGTTTATGAAGAAGAAGTTCTCATCGCCGCCTCGGACACGAGCTGCTATTATTCCTCAACTAGTAACACTCCCAGCCTTAGTAGAAATACATATAAAAACACTTTCTTATATGCATGCTGCCAGCACTGTATGTTCCTCTCTTTATTCTGCAGACCAACAGATTCATTTCCTATTCATTTTGTTTATGCCTCAATATCGTATCACCTGTTCAGATAAATCCATTAAGTATATTCATCCTAGCAAGATGTTGTGTGTTGACCCTAGCTGATAACGGCATGTTGAATGTTGACCCTTGCTGATAACAAATGATTGCATTTGATAAGCGATGGTGGAGATAACGCGAGGTAAAAATCGCGGCGCGGTGACTGCTCAGCAGTGCGCGCGCGTCGCCCTGGCGCACCTGACGCCCTGGCACCTGTGACACCGGCAGCACGACCGACACGAGTGACAGCATTGGCACCAGTGGCAGTGCTATAGTGATTCGATGTTCTGCGGGTGCCGTGAGGTAAGCGCCGATGCGGCGATTATTGTACGCACGTGCAGTAGTGTGTACTGTGTGCACTGTGCATCTGGAACTGGACAGTCATCCTAAATGCTTGTCTAGATGTGTGCGGTCCAGCGTGAGGTTGAGCCGGCAGTGGAGTACCTAATGCTGAGGTTATTGTAGGTACACGTAAAACTGCTGAAGGATCAGTCTGGTCGCGACAGCAAGTTGATCCGTTGTACTCTGCAGCTAATAAGTGTGGAACTGGTACCGTTCTCAATCGATACATTCACTGTAATATCATGAATGGAGGTGATTCATTGTTCGCGTGCAGATCAGCATGAAGTCCATCAAATTCAGATCCTCGAACTACAAAGCGAACAAAATCCGCGAAATTCATTTAAATCGCAAACCGCGCAATATCATCCATGTAATCCTGGTGGGTCCCGTGCAGCATGAAGCTTGGAGACGCGTTGGCCACCGTCCCCTAAGCCTTATTTATTTATATCTGTTTATTCGCTCCTCACCGGTGCCCCGAGGCGGTGAAGCAGTTCGCGCGCTCACAAGAAGCACGCAGTTTTACTCAAATAATTGTCCAGTGACAATTATTTAGGTCACAGGTTTATTGGGCGAGTTAGTTGGCAACATTCATTGAGAAAAAATTGCGAGCGATTGTCATCAACAAACATGCTCATGTTTTTGGTGATCCGAAGCGGCTGCAGATTGGTTGAGTTAAGGTAACTTACGTCCCCATAGGTCATGACACCGGGCCGTGCCATCGTACAAATTAAACAAAGCCCAAGATCATAATTTCACATTCAGATACACAAAAGCCGTGCCGTGCCACTGGCATGTGTGCAGGAGGATACAAGCGCAGTGATGGATGCTCTCAACACGGGTATTAATAGACGCTAGTGTGAGCGGCGCACGCGCACTCGCGCGCCTCGTAGCTCTTAGTACAGACTACAGACGCTATTTATTCTGCGATATCGCTCCCGACGATCGCAAATGCCCGCTAGTCTAACTACAAGTGTAGCTACAAGTGTCTCGGGTACATGCAACGATACATTATGTGGGAGCCATCTCTCGTGGAATCAGCCGCCGACTTCCGCGAACGCGACGTTAAGGAAGGAATCCGTCCCGTCGTAGTGACACGTCACACGGTGCACAGAGGTGTCACTGATGCCGAAGATGCGGCTTTCAAACACGTCGCGTCGTATGAAGTCGCATCAGCATCGCGCGCCTCCGCACACGAGTAAAAAGACTGGAAGTGCTATTAGTGTGCGTCGGGACACCGTCGTGTGACGTAGCGATCGTTCTTGTAATAGCCACAGTTTAACACGAGCAGGTCTACTGTGTTAGTTATACAGGGTGGAAAAAACATAATTCATGGGGGAAAACAGACTGAACTAATGTGTCTCTCCTCTACCCTCTCTCTTCTTTAACCCGCATCCATTGCTGAGTGAATGCTGCTCCTCCATTGCACGCCACTTTTCTCGGTCTTGGGTCTCCCGCATCCTACTCTTGCCTGCTACTGTGACCAAGTACTTGATCGATGACATAATGTGTATGATTAAGAAATCAATAATAATCCCTTGACCGATTTCGGTCAGAGTGGCCAATCTCAACGACGATTAGCCATGTTCGCAGATGTTACAGTACAAGTGTGTGCACGAACTCCGGTGCCCTCTCTGTTCCTTTCCTCTCATGGTCCTACGGGACGGCACTCCGGCACGACCCAGAGAGCAGGCGCAGGACACAGGAGGACAGGAGCTATCACACCACCAACTTCTAAACTCGGGGCTGCTACTGAGAAATTGCTAATGGAAAAACGCAATAACACTTCGCCCGAACTGGCACTCGATCCCACGGCCCCATGCTAGTTGTAAAACGTCTTCGATGTGAAGATACATAGTGAGAACAGCTATTCTGAAAGTGCGCCACCGTTATATTCCAAGTCCTAAGGGATGTAAATACATATTAAGCCAAGACTTCTGATAACAGCAGCGCCAGCCTGTCCCGTGCGTCCGTCTCTCGCACGCTCCATATGCCATGTAACGAGTGTTCGTCCTGACCGCGCGGGTGCGATGCTAGTTGTCCGCTCGGAGCCGTTCCGCGTGCCGACGAGCTAATTCCGGCACAGAGTCGCCGCACCTGAGCGGTGCGCCTGTGTTAGCGCATTATGTTTCATTAGTAACGCACGTTAATACCGCTCAAGTGCATACGCTTGCTGCGACGTTATCAAACAAATTAATGAATAACCGTGGCGAATGTTCGTAAAGGTAATATCAGACAGATAATTTTATCCTTATGTTATTCAATCTAAACTTCCAATATCTGGGGGGCTCGGGGCCGGGCGGCCAGCTGACGAAACGGTTGGCTGGTTTTGTATTGTTATCATAGGTGCCTTTCGTCTGGTTCGGCACTGTTGCACTTATTAAGCTCATGCATTGCTTTCGATGTGCCAGTTTTCGATTGACGTGTTTTACAATTCTGAATTAATAAGGTCCATGGGATAGATTTCTAGTGGTAATAAAACATTACCACCAGAATTATATCCCATGTTTCTTGTGGCACACCCGCAACGAATATTATGACGTGATTAAACGATTCGTCACTTGAAAACACGTTCCTCAAAGCACGTCATAGCAAGCCATCTGATATTATGGTCGGCACGCGCCGATATCAATCAGACCTGACTTGTTCAACATTACTGCTTATCGGTCGGAATCTACTCGTTTTCAATTAAATGTTTGTGCTGCTGATTATTATCGTGTACGTCTCGTACCGAGTAGGTACACCTACACGAAATGGATGTTATCATCGTGCTGGACTATGTGAGGCGTTGAGGACTCTTGCCCACCACAGCACATCACGAGGTACCCTATCATACTCTTTCTCCAGATCAATGAACACCATCTGCAAGTTCTTATTTGCACATCTGTACTTTTCGTACAATTGGTGGAGTGCAAAAGTGGCGTCCATTGTTCCTCGACCTGGCATAAACCCAAACCAACCCAATCCCACTCTCCTCTCGCAATCTTTTCTCTATTACTTTCTCCCATACCTTCAAACTATGCGACATAAGTTTTATCCCTCGATAGTTGTTGCAGTCCTGGACATCACCTTTATTCTTGAAGATGGGCACTAGTGAACTATTGCACCATTCTTGTGGGATCCCTCCTTCATGCAACAACTTTTTGAAGAATAAAGTCAGCCACATACATCCATCTTCTTTTAAACACTTCCGTACTTCTAATGGTATATCATCTGGGCTCAAAGCCTTCTCATTTTTCGTACTTCATCGATGCTAATTTCCCTCACCAAACCCATATTTACTTGTACCTCTTTGAGCACACCATTCCATTTATCCTCTTCGTTCATTAGTTTTTCAAAATAAACCTTCAATCGTTCTTTTATTTCGTCATCTTTGGTAAACTGACTCTCTCTCTTATGAATAATTGTGATAAAAAGGAAAAAGTTTACTACGGACAAGTAAGTATCGTTACCTCTTATATCTGTGCTTGCGCGACAGAATGTTAGTGGAACTGCCATCATCATCAATGTTCGACGAGCCAATTTAATCAGGCTGAACTTATGATGACAAAGAAAGTGCTGTGTTTTGTTTACGTGCGTCGCGCTCGCTCGTCGTGCATATGGCATGAGGCACTCGGCATTAAAACAAACCATTGAACCGCAACACTATACAAGCTTATTTCCGGTTAAAATGTTGTGTGAGTCAGTGGTGTGCGGGCGCGCAGGGGAAGGGGGGTTTCATTGAGACTGAGCTTGCGTCAAAGTCACAAGGAAACTGCCACGCAGTGTAAATAACACTAATTCGACATGTTTATGTGCAAAATATTGTAACCGCTTACATATGTTAGTGATGTGGACATTCCCTACGTGACGTAAGGAGTGCACACTCCACATCTCCTTAGCTGGTACAGTTAGCGGCGGAGAACGGCGCGTGCTTCCGTGACCGCGAGCTATCTGTACCGCTAACTGTACCGCTCGCCATTCCGAGCCGCTCCGAGCTGCCCCGAACGCTGCCGAGCGGTTCCGAGCGGCTCCGAGCGCTGCCGAGCCCACCGGCATAGCCTCCACGTGATAGTTGCACTCCTCCGTGATATTCCAAGCTAATCGGTCCGCATCCGCGGTGCGCCTTCAAAAGCTTCTCTGCCAGTTGTAGTTACACTTTAAGACTGACTTTGGTTGTAGTGTATCAACACTACAACTCCCAGTTTTGGGGCCATATCGTCCATGGATATGTCGAATCCGAAATGTACATAGGTTCGAGATTGTGATCAGGCATACATAGTGTTAGGTGTACAGTCGTGAGCGCAGAATTGGGATACCGGTATACGAGACACATATTTGTTACGATTGTCACAGAGTCAATTACTAACACTACAATACTAACTAATACTCTAAACTGAAAAGGAAACAGAGCAACTCCTAGACCTACGGTCAGTATGCTCATGACTATGGCTGTACGATCATTGTCGCTTCATAGCCCGTATAGATAGAACACCATACTCCTAGACTCCACACAACGCTAAGCAAAGGCGCTTGTGTCTCATTGTAAGTGCACACTCATGAAAGACCCGATGATAGATATAGGAATTTCTACGGACCCGACAGACATAATATACCGAATCACTTCGGGACTCAGGAGGACACTAATGGACAGGCATTAGTGTCCTGAAGGGTTTCCAACTCATATTCGGAAGACACCTTTTGCGAAGCCTAAAGCTACAATGCTTAGTCATCGGAAAGTTATTTTATAAAACTTACTTCATTATTTGTAACGGCGAGCACATTCTGTTTGGCGCGGGCTACGGAAATATTTAATTTAGTGTACTTTACACCGATTACACGGATGAGAGGTCGCGGCCCCGCGTACTTGGCAACCTTACCTTGTGACGTACGACTTCAGCGTCCACCACGTAGAACAGTACCTGCTGAGTTAATGCTGCATCGACTACATCGGCAGCACGGGAAGTGGGCCCCGCACGATGAGCCGGCAACTCTTCACCATGAACATGCTCGATGCAGGGCTCCCATTGTGACAAGTATACCTGATGTCAATACTGAACTCCCACAGCAGTCATATTAGATCAGTTGAACGGGTGCTGCTTGTGGTGACTGGCCGTCTTGCTAACCATGGTTTTTTTTTATTGTTATTAGTAATTAACTGTTTATTTATTTTACTCCGAATGTCCGAGTTTATCATTTGTGGCTTCGAGTGACAGCTGTTTGAACGTAATTCAGCATTTCATAAGTATGTAACCTGTCACGCCTGGTCTGCCTGGAGGCTTTTATTTTGGTGTTTTTTGTTCACATTAATATTTCTAGTTTTTTTTTTTCTTGAATAGGTATAGTTTTCATTGTATTTATATGTATAATATTGGCCTTTGATATTGGCGTGGCTAGCTGGCATATGGCAAATCATTAATGTCTGTCTCGTAATGTTAATGACTTTGCAGTTTGGATACCTAGGTACTGTTGTATAGAAGCACGTTTTTTTATCTGAATAGACAGCTGTGCTGAACTTGTTGCGCCACTTCTTGTTCCCAGCTAAAGCACTAGGAAATGGGGAAGGGCGGGCTTTTCGGGGGACTGTCTTGAACATGAAAGTGAAAAGAACTGTAGATAGACTACTCAATACAATACAAGTATAAACAGGTAGGTATGTACCGCATTTTAGTTTTCTTTCCGGACAGTCCGAGTACTCGGTGAAGCGGCGTATATGTTGCGGACGAGAAAGGACACAAAGTAATAACAATTCTCGTTGGCTGGGAAGTGGGAAGTGATTTAGTTTTATTATAAAAGTGGCTTTCTTCAAGATCAAAGGAGTGCATCTTCTGTACGTTAGCGTTGCGTTTCTGTGGCGGTTCCCTATCCGTTTGCATAAAATTTTAAGACCTAATATAACATGTACGTTTGCCCCGCACGGCCCCCCAGAATTTGTGTTTTAGGTGTGCACTAATGTACTCGCCTCTAGGAGTATATGTATGTACCTGTTTCTTTTTCAATGTGCCTCTGTACTTTTGAAGATATTTGCAAAAAAAGGGGGCCGTGCCAGCCAAACGTTTTCAGCACGGCCCCCGTGTAACTTGAAAAATATATAGCGTATTAAAAAGTTTCTTAAACTCAAGGAATGTACTCTATTAACACGTTATATGTACCGCAACAGATATTGTGAATTCGTAATTACAAATAATATATAGATGTGGATAGGGGGCCGTGCTGGAAAAAAATTATAAGAAAATATCTCAATATTTGTTGCGGTACATATATAAAATTAAAAATATTATGTCAATAAAATTAGAAAGGTTAATAATTATAACAGTCTAGTGATACACATCACTGAGAAACTCGTCAAGAGTATAATAGCATTTTTCTGGGTGCGTCTCATAACGTATAAACTCATTTGGTCTAATTTCATTTTATTATCGTTCATAAGATATAATCAACGTGAGATATACCAACTGTTGATATAATTTCTTTACATATAACATTTATTTATTCTAAAACTTAATTAGTATAACGTTGTTTGATATAACGTTTATGTAATCGAAAATCATTTGGTCTAACGTTTAATATGTATATTCTTTATTTAATCGAAAATCATTTGGTCGTCGAATCACGTTTAATATATATAAAAAAAACGTCATTATGGTTAACACCCCGACTCAGAGTACCCCGACTCGGATAGGTACCTATAACTACGATAGAACTTACAAAGAATAAATAGTAGACCAAATAAGTTTTATATCTTTTGAGTGGTATGTCAAACGATTTTATATTTAATGTACGTTATGCTTTTAAAAATTAGTTATTTTAAAATTATAGCAATCGTTCATTATATTAACTACCTAATCGCTATATTAAATAAAATTATAGGTTTATTTAATATAGCGATTAGTTAATATAATGAACGATTGATATAATTTTTAAATAACTAATTTTTATAAGCATAACATACATTAAATATAACATCGTTTGACATAACATACATTAAATATAAAATCGTTTGACATACCACTCAAAAGATATAAAACTTATTTGCTCTAATATGATGAAAACGCCTTAACGCCACTTAAAAACACAAAGCAAAATTGCATAGACACGGGTTAGTTTGATAAGGTTGCATATTAGAAAATCAAAACTTTCCTGAGCAAATTTCAAAAGAACAACGTACAAATCAACAAAGTTTAAAATAACGATGGTCATTTGATCAAAAGTTCAGCTGACCAAAGTCTAGAATATCAATGTTTAAATTATTTATTACACTATTGACCAAATGATGAAATCCCAAAGGGCGGCGACGTAGTTCCCGCAATTAATATGTTTCTGGCACTCGCCGGCCGCTGCCGCGGCACCGCTCGCTGCGCTCGCTCGGCTCGTGGGTTGTGTGGTCATAGTTCTAACCTAACCTAGCTGTTTCGATGTAAAAACTTTTGATCAGTCGTTCATTTGATGTCACATACATTGGGATTTTAAAAATTTTCTAAATAGAACATTTGGTCTTTTAAATTTTGTTATTTCGTTTATTGTTCTTTTGAAATTTTCTCAAGAAAGTTTTGATTTTCTAATATGCAACCTTTAATAAATATTTAAAAGTATTTTTTCTTTGTTTTATTCTTTGTAAGTTCTATCGTAGTTGTAGGTAATAGTAACCTAAGTAGATATTAAACGTAACTAGTAACTGATTACCACCTGTGCTAAGATAGGTCGACGGAGCCCCGCTTAGCGGGGCTCCTGTTTCAGGGTGGTTTAAAAAAAAATAACCACGACCTTCTAACCTAACCTATCCGAGTCGAGGTACTCTGAGTCGGGGTGTTAACCATAATGACGTATTTTATATTTAATAAACGTTAGACATAATGATTTTCGATTAAATAAACAATATACATATCAAACGTTAGACCAAATGATTTTCGATTACATAAACGTTATATCAAACAACGTTATACTAATTAAGTTTTAGAATAAATAAATGTTATATGTAAAGAAATTATATCAACAGTTGGTATATCTCACGTTGATTATATCTTATGAACGATAATAAGATGAAATTAGACCAAATGAGTTTATACGTTATGAGACGCACCCATAATGAACTCCTAAAATGTTAGACACTATACACATTTTTATACAATATTGCTCTAATGAAATTTGTAGGCACTTTACATTGTAGGTAGAACAATTTTTTTTTTCTAAGTGGGCGTTGGTGTCATAAACTATTGTATCACAAGTGTATTATTGCAAAGTTAAATTTAATCCTTTAAAAAAATTTCATAATTCTGTAATGAATAGGTAAGTAAATATCAGGAAATATACTGCAAATAAATATCGTCGCTCTAGATGTGACACCTCGTAAATACGAACCTGTAAATTTTCCAGGATAGACAAAAAACTGTTTTGATAAAATTATATTGCATATTGCATGCTTTTGGTTATTTTTTAAAATACCGTGTGTTTTCTTGTTCCTATGTACAGTCACGAGCACCAATATGTCAACACATGGCAACTTTCAATTCCGATTTTTTCGTGAAATAACGAATGCAACGTTGGAATACGACACATTACATAAACCTATAGGTTCGAAAATGCTATGTTCGTAACAACATAAAATTTCATTAAAAAATAAAGAAGTTAATCGCTTTTGAATAAAGCCGAGTGTATACATACTTTTGTTCGTGACTGTACATAAAAATCACCTTGGCATGCTTGGTGTCTATTAAACTTACAAGGTCTCACCTTACAAAGAGCTTCAGTCTTGTTACAAGATCTAAAAGTCAGTTTTTTAAGTGAAGTAAACCTGTACTACATACGAGGTATCACCAGAAATATATAAAATTGCGTGATGGACCATTTCGTATCAAAATGTAAAATTGCCCAATAATTGCAGTTACGAGGTATCGCATCTAGAGCGACGATATATGAATATGAATATAAGCTCATCTAACCCTAAACACAACCCACAACACCAACAATAGAGGACATCTGGCGCTTGGTGGCCGCTGCCGCGGCACCTTCGCTTCGCTCGCTCGCCTTCGCGCGTTAATGGTCACTGTTCTAACCTAACCTAACCCATATGATTCAATAACAGTAGTAAATATCAGGAAACGGGTCTACCCTTTATAGCAGAACTTTTTATGTCATAATATTGTTTTGCATAACAACGGATAGCATAAACTTCATTTCGCAGAAAATCTGAATCTGAAGCAGAAGAGGCTGGCCGCTCAGCTGCGGCGGCAAGCGTTAATACCACCTGCTCTTCAGCTCGCGGGCCGCCTTGCCTCTCCGCGCCTACGCGGGCTTCAATTACACTCTAGGGGTAGGGCAGACAAGACTACGTGGAGTCGGTTTTGCAGCGATTCGTTTCTGTCACTAACTTTTGTAGCACAATTACATATTATTGACTTTTCACGACAATATTTTAATTTAAGGTTAATGCTGTTATGTTGAAATGGCAATATGCCTAATAAAATTATTCCAAACGAAATTCTGCCATTTTCATAAGTATGCGAAGTGAACGTTATGCTAAACGAAATTATGCGAAATTTGAACTTTGCCAAAGGTAATTATGCCAAATAAAATTCTGCTATCTTAAAAGTATGCCATTGTAAATTCGGACATATAAACATTCGGCCAAACAATAATTTTATTAAATCATTTTTATGCCTTAAAAATATTCGTTTAAAGAAGATTATGCCAAGTGTGTTATGCCACATAAATTTCGGAGCATCAAGATTCTGCCAGATAGAGGGAACCCCGTTGGGGCAACTCGACTCTTGGAAAAAGTGATTCAGAATCAAGTGAAAATAAATGGGATCCCTTCTTTTCGCATAATATTCTTTTTTCTAATATACTTTGGCATAACGATTTTGGCATAATTTGTTTTGCCATAATAAATACTTTGCCATATTTTTTTTTGGCATACAGTTTATGTTGGCATAATTATCTTGAAGGCTAATTTGTTTTGGCATAATTTAATTCGCATAATGTTACTAGGCCTAATGATTATTAGCATAATAATATTTAGGCATGCAATTAATAGAAATAACAGAAACAAAGAGTTATTTTATGTATTTATTTTTACTCGATTCTGAATCACTTTTTCCAAGAGTCAGGGTGCCCCAAGGTCTAACACATCTCGATTTAGTAAAAAGGCAATGAGAACTCACGATGCAAGAGCGAGCGAAGCGAGCTCGGGAATTGGGGCACCCCGACTCGGACAGGTTAGGTTCGAAGGGGATGACGGGGGCTCAAGTGAGCGAGCGGAGCGAGCGAACGAGCCCCCGTCATCCCCTTCGTGTTAGGTTCCTTTAAACCCTGCAGACAGAAATAGCAGGCGTAGTCGACGGAGCCCCGCGAAGCGGGGCTCCGTCGACTACGCCTTATTATTATTATGCTTTAGAACTTTATGCTTAATCATTATTATGGTTAGAGAAATTATGCTTAAAAAAATTATGCGTAAGCTGTTATGCGTAATTATATTATGCGAAAATATAATTATGCCAAACAAAATTATGCTAAGTTATATTAGGTCTTAAAATTTTATGCAAATGGATAGGGAACCAAAATAAATACGTAAAAATAACTCAAATTTGTTTCCGTTATTTCTATTAATTGTATGCCTAAATATTATTATGCTAATAATCATTAGGCCTAGTAACGTTATGCGAATTAAATTTATGCCAAAACAAATTAGCCTTCAACAATGATATTTTAGTAAAGATAATTATGCCAACATAAACTGTATGCCAAAAAAAATATGGCAAAGTATTATTATGGCAAAACAAATTATGCCAAAATCGTTATGCCAAAGTATATTAGGAAAAAGAATATTATGCGAAAAGAAGGGACCCCTATCTAATATTATCGAAATTAAATTATAACTTCTTGTGACTTGAGCACGACTATGTGACCCCCCCTGGCGCCAAAGCTGGATCCCCTTGCCGCCGGCTGCCCTGGGTGCACTCGGTGCACCTCTGCGCCGCCACTACAATCTCTGCTCTCAAACTATATTTGGCGACTAACTCACCATTCGCAACACCCTGACAATAGAATAGTAGGCCTGTTCGCTTCAAGTAGTGCACATTCTTGTTAGTGCCGCCAGGGCTGCGGGTTATTCGAAACAGGTACCGTGGCCCTTGGCACAGGCAACTGAAGGAACACGGGTGGGTTTTAGTCAGTAAAAGTCTGACACTCCCTTCCGCTCCGCCCAGAGCGGGAGGGGTCATATGATGATTTCCCACCCAAAAAAAAAAAAAAAAAGGCCTGTTCGCTTCAAGTAGTGCACATTCTTGTTAGTGCGAATTATACGCGAATGCTCAGCGGTTAATTTCGTACAGAACAGTTGCTGTGTATCAGGCAAGCAAACTAAGAATTCCCAGTTCTTTGGTTTTTTTCGAGTTTTATTAATTAACTTATAAACATGTTAATTAATAATACAAAGTCAACACAAGTGTAGGTACACTTGTGTTGACTTAAAAATTATAAATACCTATCACGGGGTAATCAAGTGTAGGTACACTTTAAATATCTACTCATAATTAGGTATGTACTTACGTATTTCAGTGTTTTTTTGTATGGCTATAATCATTTGGTATTTGGTGCATGCGAGTTCAAGGAGGAAGGAAGGAGGTAACGGCACAGAGTGCGCGGGCGCCGGAGGAAGTCCCACACGATGACGTCACCTCACTCACACTAATATTATTTCCGATCAATTGAATCATTTCGGTTCACAAGAATATTTTTTTGAATAAGCTAAACTCGGTCATATCCGGAAATGGTTGATTTGCTGAGATAAATAAATATATAACAGCTTGGTCGAGTTCAAACCTTCGTAGATACACCCGGCGACGCTCCACGGTGTTCGGTCAGTGTCAGTGCACTGACGTTTGGTCAGACTGGTCAGCTCTCAGGCTGAGGGCTGAGCTACTCGACTCGCCTGTTCGAACCGTGTGTGCTTCACGAGTGTATCGACATGAGCTGGGCGCCTTTGGGAGAAGGGGAATTAGCCGCCAACATGTAGCTATGCTACGGCCGCAGTGTGTTGAGAGCCACATCGCGCCTGCATGTCTGTTCGCACGACTGACTCCTCAGCTCCGCGCCAGCTGCAGGCTATCGTTTATTTACTTCTTTTGACTTGACCTACTCAGATATGTAGGTGCTCTCTACAAGCTATGGTTTTGTGTTCTGTCAAGTGTGACAAATGTCACGAACACAGTTGGTCATAAGTTAGTCATAGTCACAAATGTTTTAATTTAAGCAGCAATCAATGTGAGCATTTTGTAGGGGGAGCATCCGTTTAGTGGGGGTTATGTTTCGTGGTCATTATGACAAGTTCAACGAATAAGTTATAGTGTGGGCCTGAGCTAGCACGCCATGTGAGGGCGGCGCAGCGCGGCCTTCAGGCGAGTGCCATCGGAGTGTGACGTCACGGCACCATGCAGTATCCGTAGCTAACGAGTGTCTGTCCGCAGGTGATGCGCGGGTGGTGCGTGCGGTGGGGCGGCGGGTCACGCGCTCGCCTGCGCTGGCTGGCGGCGCTGCTGTGCTGGGGCGCGCTGGCGGCGCTGGCGCTGCCTCGCCTGGCGCCGCCGCCGCGCCGCGCGCCCCCCGCGGCCCCTGCGCCCCCGGCGCGCCTGCTGCTGCAGTCGGAGCCGGCGGCGTCCACGCCCGTGCCGCCCGCCGGCACGGCGCTGCCGCACACGGACACTCGCGTGCTGTCCGAGGCCGAGCTGCGCGCCGACGCCGAGCGGCGCCTGCCCTCGCTGCCGCTCTCTTACTGGCACAAGCACCGCAACGATCAGAACAAATTCTTCAAAAAGAAGGACTGCGCGCCCTTCCCGTCCATCTACGACCTCGAGTTCCACAACACGTACTGGCAGACTCTGCGCTCGTCCGAGGGCGTGTTCCACATGTTCGGCGCGTACCTGGACGCGCGCCACACGTCGCTCATCGGGCCCGCCGTGCGCATCCTGGCCGTGCACGACCGCATCCAGCCGCGCCTGGCCACGCACTGCCAGCTCTGGTTCGAAGAGTTGGAGGCGCCCGTGGTGGTGCGCGTGCTGGAGTACAAGTACGTGTGGAACAACAAGTGGGGCAACTACCGCAACCACGTGCTGCAGCCGTACCTGCTGGCATGCGTGCTGCCGCCCGAAGTGCGCGCGCTCGTGCCGGCCTCCGTGTCGCTGGTGGAGGACGCGTGCGACCGCGCTACCAACAACCTGCGCGTGCACTATGCGCGCCCCGCGCCGCCCGCCGAGCGCAAGGACTTCGCCGTATGCGTCAAGGGCCTAGACTTCCTGTACGAGGACCTGTCCGTGCGGCTGGTGGAATGGATCGAGCTCGTGCGCCTGCTGGGGGCTGACAAGATCTTCTTCTACGAGCTGCAGGTGCATCCCAACATCACTAAGGTGCTGGACTATTACACCGCGCAAGGCGCCGTGACCGTGACGCCCGTGACGCTGCCGGGCGGCCAGCCCAACCTGCCCGGCCTGCAGCACATGTACCTTAAGAAGAAGCTCAACCACAAGCGGCAGATGGAGCTGATCCCGTACAACGACTGCCTGTACCGGCACATGTACGAGTACCGCTGGCTGGCGCTGCTGGACATAGACGAGGTGATCGTGCCGCTGGAGGACGCGGACTGGCCTGCGCTGCTGCGGCGCGTGCTGCCCCTGGCGGCGCCGGCGCCTGGCAAGCCGATGCGCTCCTCCTACCACGCCTCCAACATGTACTTCCTGGACTCGCTGGGCCACGAGCACGGCTGGGAGGACGGCGTGCCGCACTACATGCACATGCTGCAGCACGTCACACGCACCAAGAACTTCACCAAGCCCGGGCAGTACGTCAAGGTGAGCACCACGTCTTCCTTCTTAAGCCCTTAGGCCACTGTAGAGGCCGAAAAAAATAGGCTTTTTGGGGATTTTTTTTTTCAGAAATACTACAAAGTAAATTGAGATAACAGAAACGTGATTTTGTTATTCATATCAGTGACTGCTTACAATAATTTTTTTGAAGCAATTTATTTCAAAATGGCGGCTATGCAGCGTTTTTGCGACGACGTCTCATTTTTTTCGGGGTCCACGGCCGGACTAACAGCTCCTGTAATTTTTTTAATTATAATGAGCCATTGATTTTTTTTTATTATAAATATTAACTGCTATAGAAGTACGTAGGTAGGTATTTCTGCGATATATTGATTTTTGGCCAAATGGCGCACTTTTAAAGTGGAAAGTGAAGAACTTGCCTAAAAATTGTCAGATAATTGTTAATAACAAATAATATAAAAAAATATCTAGGTACTTCCATAGACAATGTATTTTCCAAGATATTAAACATTTCAAGTTAATCGGTTGATAATTGCCTGAGTTATGAGTCCGGCCAACTTAAAAAATTCAGTATTGAGATAAACGTGTTTGAAGTTTTGAGTGGTAGTAGAAAATCATGAATAATTTTGCAATACCTTTAATCTGCGATGCCTGCACCATACAATTGGCCTTCCAGATTATCTTCCTACTCTTGCATTTCTTTTCTGCTTGATCTTGAAGCGATTTTTGCCTCAGGAAATAAATATTTTCAATAACATCTGCCGTACACCTGCTCTAGTCCCCTAACGTACCTTCTCCCTAGCGCTCGCAAAAGGAACTCGCTGCGGACCAGACGGCCTTGTGCTAAAATTCGAAAACCGAGCATTTAAAGGTTTTTCCCGGCCATAATCTTTTGGGACATCATTTTTGAGGTCAAGGGGATTTAGAATAAAAAAAAAAAAAGATTTTTCGAAAATTCTAGGGTGGCCTAAGGCCTTAATGGTACTGCAGGTTTAGCCAAGTCTGACCGCCTGTATTTAGTAGCTAGTCCCTGCGGCCCATTGACGACAACAAAATAGATTTAAAAATTGATTCAGGACTCTCACCGCCTTTCATCTTACTCCTATTCTTAATCGTTATGAATTGTAAATGAATTACAAAAACAATGTTATAACATTAGAAGGACTCTCCCTCTGTAGTCGGGCCCTCATATCTGAGGATCGTGGTCAGCTTCCACCGCCTCCACCGGTGTGTGTCCAGCGCATCCCTTACCACCGTGTAGAATTTAAAGGACTATGATTCCTTCACCTGATCGGTCCATCGTGTTGGTGAACGACCGCGCGATCGCTTGCCTTCGGTGTTCCCAACCACAATCAGTTTTTCCAAACTTTGAACGCCTCTGCGTACTATGTGGCCGAAATAGGAGAGAATGCGTTATTGACATATAGCCGACAAGCGGGTTTTTATTCGAAGCTAGGTTAAGATCGATGCATTGGTGCGTTTGGCAGTCCACGGTATTCTCAACATTCGTCTCCAGCTCGGGCCAAAATCGTCCACCTTTCTACTCTATACAGGAAGATAGGGAATACTAGGGCTCGAATCAATACTAGGGCTGGTATCAATACTAGGGCTCGAATCAATACTAGGGCTGGTATCAATACTAGGGCTCGTATCAATACTAGGGCTCGAATCAATACTAGGGCTGCTATCAATACTAGGGCTCGTATCAATACTAGGGCTCGAATCAATACTAGGGCTCGTATCAATACTAGGGCTCGTATCAATCTGATCTTGGTTTTGATACCAATTCCTCTCTTCTTCCAAATGTTACTTAAACGGGTCATAGCATCTTTGGCCATCCCAATACGCCTTTTTTTATCTCGGCGACACAGCTACCATTATTGCAGCTTTGCAGATTTGCAGCTCATTGCAGATTAAAAGGACAGCTGAGTGTTATTTCTGTATTCGTGCTAGAATCTGTTAGATCAGTCCAAATTACTTACGTGTTGCTTACGTGTTCCAGGCGTTCCACGAGACGGACCGCGTGCTGGCGCTGCACAACCACTTCCCGCTGGCGTGCCTGGGCGGCGCGTGCAGCACGTTCCCGCTGGACACGCGGCTGGCGCGGCTGCAGCACTACCGCGCCGACTGCGTGAGCGCGCTCAAGTCCTGCAAGGAGCTCAAGGCCGAGGCGGTGCGCGACGAGACGTTGTGGCGCTGGCGCGAGCCGCTGGTCGCGCGCGTCGACAAGGTGCTGCGCGCGCTCTCCTTCCTGCCGCCGCTGCCGCACCGGTGACACCTGACACCGGCCACTCGCTCTACACTTAGTCTTATGTATTAAATGCTAGTATTAAACGTATTTTTATAGTTACTCTACATGGTGTTTCATTGCGACCGCAGTCGGTTGGACATGGAGGACGAGACCGCAGTCAGTGTGGATATCTGGTGCTTACCCGATAAATCTAACCATGTATGTACGCCAATCACAACTATTCGATTCGTTTTCGAATTCGACTGTAAGAAGGTTCGTTTAGGGGGAACGCTATAAAGTGGTAACATTCATGGTAGAAAATGTTTAAGTGGTAAATAAATTCCTTTTATGGTTAATTGCTTTGTAAACACTATATTGAAGGAATCGTCTAAACGCTATTCACAAACCGAAAACCTTAATGTTAACAGTTCAAATTCGTTATGATAATATTCATACTATTGAATACTAGCTTCTGCCCGCGGCTTCGCCCGCGTGGATGTCGGAAATGATCCCACGGGAACATGCTACCGAGACAAAAAGTAGCCAATGAAGCCTATTAAGGTATATTAAGTCCACCTTTGTTGGTACCTTAGAAAAGTTTAAATAATTAAATATATGTTACTCCATAACATGGGCTATCTGCCAGTGAAAGTCCCGTCCAGCCGTTTCGAAGATTAGCCGGAACAAACAAACAGGCAAAAATTAAAAAAAATGTTTTTTTTTATAAGTTGCGTATATATTTATTTTCATACGCATTTTGTAAAATCTGTTATTTTGATATTACAAACAGACACTTAAATTTTATTTATATGTATAGATAGGGTACCTATTTAAAAATTTGTATCCGGTTCAACTGGAAACCAACCCCAACATAGTTGGAAAAAGGCAGGCAGAAGATCTGTCCTATTCTATTTTTTTTATAGCACTGCACTGTATACGTACTTTCTTCTAATTTTTAGACCCCCTCCGCTCTTTAAAATGTAGTATAATTTATTCAGAAAAGCTTTAACATTGTCCATAAATATATATATAATAAAACAAATCCTCCCTTTTCGCTGTTTTTTAAAAATCGTTTGGTACGTTTCTATTGTTTGCCTAAAACGTTATTTATACCCATTTTCACAGTGAAATCTGGCCCGAACCCTTTCCACCCCGCCAAGGGTAGATTTTTGAAAAACCCTTAAACACATGAATCTTTATCTTAAGTTTAATATTTCCATAGAATCTTTGGCAACCCCTAAACAATTCTTGAGGGCTAGTTTAAAAAAACTTATAAGTATAAACTTTATTATTTACTACCCCTACAAAGAGTAGTTTTTGAAAAGATTGGGCCAAGTTTCAAGTTTTTAGATCAATGAAATGAGATTTTTCATATTAACTGTATCCCCCTTTTCATCTCCAAAGGCGATAATGTTTGTAAAGTCTTTTGTGACCTTAACATTATTTGTCTTAATACGTTATTTATACCAATTTTCAAGTAAATCAAACCACGCAGTAAAATCCTCCCCCGTAAAATTGACTACCCCTTTTCACTCCGTAGGGGTAGATTTTTGAAAAACCCTGATACATGTTATTCTTTATTTTTGGTCTTAAGTATAAACACTGAGTTTCGACTTAACCCTTCTAAGTTTTGAAAAACTTATAAACTTTATTACTTACATAGGCAAGTATTCTTGCCAATTTTCAAGTTTATTGACCTATAGAATAAGATTTTTTATAATAACTGTATCCCCGCTTTTCACCCACACAGGGGTCCAATTTTGAAAAATCGTTTGGGATGTGTTCATAACTTGACTCAAAGATTATGTATACCAATTTTCGAGTTAATCAAGCCACGCTGTAAAATCCTCCCCTGTAAAATTGACTACCCCTTTTCAGCCCGTCAGGGATAATTTTCGAAAAACCCTGACACACATTTTTCTTTACTTTCGATCCTAGCTATAAATAGGTACTGAGTTTCGAGTTAATCGGACCGCGCGCTAAAACTCTTCCATCCATCTTTAACACCCCCCCAACCCCTTTTTAGGGGGTTGTTTAGAAAAACATAAAATGGCAAACTTCATAATTTACATAGATTAGTATCGGTGCCAAGTTTCAAGTTTATTAACTCAAGGAATAAGATTTTCCATACAAACAAAATCCCCCCATTTCACCCTCTTGGGGGTGGTATTTCGAAAAACCCTTTCTTACTAGATACCTACTCTTCACTAAGAACACACCCTCCAAATTTCATGTCTCTAGGACCAGCGGTTTAGGCTGTGCGTTGATATAATTATATAGTCAGTCAGTCAGGACTTTGAATTTTATTTAAATAGATAAAATATAGTGAACTACATAAAGCGTCGTTTCAAAATCAATCAAAAGTCATTTATTCAAATTAGGCTGAGAGTCAGCACTTTTCGAACGTCAAAATTACAAAAGACAGTCCCCCAAAAACGCCCGCCCTTCACCACTTCCTAGTGCTATCGCTGGGAAGAAGAAGTGGCGGAACAAACTTCCCAGCAGCACAGCTGTCTGTTCAGTTAGAATATAGTGCATGTATACAATACTAGGAACCTATGTTCAGTCATTAACATTACAAGAAACTTAAATTATTTGCCATAAAATATGTCAGCTAGCCACGCCAATATACCAACAAATATAATAAAAACTATACGTACTCAAGCTGAAAAATAATTAATTCAAATGGAAATAAAAACTTACTACCTAAATAAAAGCCTCCAGGCATAAAGGGCGTGACAGCTTACATATTTATGCATAGCTGGGTTCTGGTCACATAGCTGTCACTTGAGTCACAGATGAAAAACTAGGACCATTGAAGTAAAATAAATAAATAAGTTAATACTAATAACAATAACCTGTCAGTAAGCTGATTCTGGAGAAAGAACATGAACATTGTCTTGAGTTAATTAGGGCGACCAACTATTCTTATCGTGTAAGTAGTCGTTGATGGAATAGTAAGCCTTTGAGCAAAGGTTAGATTTTACTTGAGCTTTAAACGCATTGAAAGGCAAGTCTAGCAAAGAAGAGGGTATCTTGTTATAAAAGGTTATACCAAGCCCAACAAATGAGTTATGAACCTTATGAAGCCGGTGAAAGGGGGCACGTAGTTTGTCCTTATTTCTAGTGTTAACACTGTGAATATCACTGTTTTTAGTGTACAAGTGCAAATTTTGCCTAATATATAAAATGTTGGCGAAGATGAATTGTGATGCAACCGTGAGAATACCAATATCTTTAAAAAAATCTCTTAGAGAAACTCTGGCACCTAGCTGGTAAATTGCTCGAACAGCTCGTTTTTGAAGGACAAATATATTTTGTATATCAGCGGCTTTGCCCCACAGCAGAATACCGTAGGACATAACACTGAAAATAACTAAAATAGACTAAACGAGCTGTATCAACGTCAGCGTATTGTCTTACTTTCCTGACGGCGTAGGCAGCCGAACTGAGCCTTCCTGCTAGACTTGATATATGAGGTCCCCACTGAAGTTTGGCATCTACTGTTAGTCCTAGAAAAATTGCCGAGCCTACTGTTTCAAGCACCTCTTTATTTAAGACGGTGTTGGGTCCTAGATGTTGGGTCCTAGATTTCTGACATTCGGTAAGGCAAACTTTACACATTTCGTTTTCTTGGCATTGAGAACTAGGTTATTTGACGTAAACCAATCTGTAACTATTGAGAGTGCACTGTTTACGTCGTCAAAATCTTGTCTATTCCTGTCTACTTTAAAAATAAGAGAGGTATCATCTGCAAACAGTACAACGTCACAGATGCCCTTCAAATGGAATGGTAAATCATTGATATATACTAAGAACAAAAATGGACCCAGTATTGAGCCTTGCGGAACACCTAACTGAACTGGTAGCCCGGAAGATTTCGCGCCATTAACATCTACACATTGGACCCTATTATGTAAATAAGAAATTATTACGTTGAGAGCCACGTTTCGGACACCGTAATGACGTAACTTACGCAAAAGCGTGTCATGGTGCACGCAATCAAAGGCTTTGGAGAGATCACAGAAAACTCCAATAGCATTTTGTGATTTCTCCCATGCGTCAAATATGTGTCTCAGCAGAGCAACACCCGCGTCTGTAGTTGAACGACCCTTTGTAAAGCCATATTGCTCATTATGGAGGAGGCTGTTTAAATTAAAATGTCTTAGCAACTGCTTGAGTATTAACTTTTCAAATATTTTGCTAAACGCAGGTAAAATAGAAATAGGCCTGAAATTGCCAACGTCATTCTTATTACCTGATTTAAATAATGGTATGACTTTGCTACTCTTCATGAGGTCAGGAAAAGTTCCTAAATCAATACATTTATTAAAAGTAACAGCTAGATAGGGGGCTACGATGTCTATTATATTACTTAAAAGTTTAATGGAGATGCCCCAATAATCACCGGTGTTTTTAGACTTAAGTGTATTAAAAATATTAACTACATCACGCGGGGTTACATGTTCGAAACTAAATAAAGGACTACATTTAGGTACACTACTATGCAAAAGGTCTTCAGCTTTAGACGGGGACGAATTTAAGGAGCGAGTCGTAGTTATCGGTATGTTGGCAAAAAACTCATTAAATGCCTCAGCTACATCAGCTGCATTATTAACTAATTTGTTGTCGACCATAATCTCAAGTTGTTTTTCTTGTTTAACAAATTTACCCGTTTCATTGTTAATAATTTTCCAAGTGGTTTTTACTTTATTATTAGAATTTTTAATTGTATCGCCTAAAAATTTTGATTTAGCAAAAGCACTAATCTTTTTGAATAATTTTGAATAATTTTTGACATACTCTAGGAAAGGAGTATCAAACCTGTATTTTTTCAAACCATATAACTCGTATAGTCTCGCTCTACTTTTATAAATTCCCGGAGTAGCCCATTGATTAAAGCCAACAGAGGAACCATTAACGTTAATAGTTTTGGTCTTAAAAGTGGATTGGTACTCTTTTTGCACAACATCAAAAAGGGCACCATAAATTTCATTGGGATTCTCGTATTCTACTATAGATGGTGTAATTCTATGAGCTATATTATTTTTAAACATTTTGCAACGACTGGCTGTATAAGGCCTGCATTCAAGTTTATGCGGTTTTTTATGTACTGGCATGGGGAAGCTAGCTAATAAACCACAGTGGTCGGACGTTAAATCAGTTAACACTAATTTATGTTTGGCATCACAATCACTAAATACATTATCAAGACAAGTTGACGAAGATGCTGTGATCCTAGTAGGTTCAAAAAACAAGTTAATTAAATTATAAGACCTAAAAAGATTGAGAAGTCTAATACTTAATGGAGTAACATCTAAAATATTAATATTGAAGTCTCCACATAATATAATGCTTTTGTTACTTGATTTCAACCTATTGAGAGAATCTTCCATTACCGATTCGAAACTAACAAAATCCCCAGAGGGGGGTCGATAAACGCAAATTATAACATATCGCTCAAGTTCAACACAAGACAACTCTATAGTGCGCTCGATTGAAAGATTAACTAAATCTAAACGTTGTTTACATTTTAACTTGTTTGAAACAAGAACTAAAGAGCCACCGCGAATAGCACTTTTTCTTACAAATGCACTCTGTACGGTAAAGTTTTCATCATTAATAAACACTACTTCATGTTCCTTCAACCAGTGTTCAGTCAAACATAACACCTGAACATCATAGAACTCCATAAATAAACTTAATTCTAGCTCTTTGCCGGACAGACCCTGCATATTTTGATGTACAACATTCAACATATGCGGCTGACCCGTTGTCTCACCTAATAGTTTAAACTACAAGGCGTATCAAAAGTAGTGTTAGTATCAGTACTAACAGTAATCAATGGTACACTACAAGTACCAGTGTCACTGAGTATATTGTATGCTAAAAGATTAGCAATTTGTCTCCTACAACTAGGTGGCAAATACATAGTATAATTTGTCAGTTTGTAATCAGTAATGAATTGATTACGATCAAAATATAAAATAGCATCACTGTGACGACAAGTCCTATTATAAATGAACATATTTAAATTATAAATATGCTTATTTTGCTCATCAGTTAAATGATAGGAATAAGGCAAGGCACAAAAAATAAATTTACAATTATTAGTCTCATTAAGATGCAACATCAAATGGACACATTCAATTAAGTCCTTTTTCCTTACATTTAAACTATCCCCATATAATAATATTACAGTTGAACTGGGGTTTATTTTTGTCAATTTGATATTACTAATTAATTGGCTAATACTGGCACCGGGTAAACAGTTATTAATTACATATTGTTGCGAACACTGATTTAGTAAGCTACCAAAACCTTGACCAAATTTATCAGAAAAAATATAAGTAGTGTTAATCAAATTATTCAAACTATTGCTATCATCACTAATACAGCTACCTACTGGCTGAGCCACTGAGGGAGTGGGTGTAATAAGCTGGGATCCCACGGAGCAGGTACAGCTAAAAGAGAGGTTATTTGTCAAAGACTCATACCTCTCCGCATTATACTTGACCAGGTCTGCCAACTCATTAGCCTCCTGCATGCGCTTACTCAGGTCTTGTTGAGAAGCCTCATATTTACTAAAGATATCCTTTAGAGCGTATTCCCTAACAAACAATTCATCCTGAAGGTGCCGAGTGTCTGTGTCATACATAGCATTACACAATTCTAATTCACTGTTACAGTTTTTTAATTCTTGTATTAAATTTACTTTTTCTTGCCTAAGTTTTGTATTTAATTTGTTAACTTTTTGGCATTTTAAATATTTTTGAGTTTTTCTAATTAATCTATTAATTTTAATATACTTTTTTAACTTATTGTGACTAGTAAACAATTTATTTTTAACTATATGTTTGAAGCAAATAGGTACTTAAAGTTTTGTTAATATTTTGGCCGCTGCCTATATCCAAGATTTTAGGTGGTTCATCAAAGTCACTTACTATGGAAACTCATAATTCTCGTGCCCTTATTCCAATTTATTTGGGGTCGGCGCAACGTATCTTTATCTTCCATGCTTCTCTATTAGTTTTCAATCGGTAGTCGCTTTTCTTGCCATATCATTATCACAAATTCTATCCATGGTTTCTTTGGTCTTCGCCTACTACAGTAGACCATGCACATTCAAACTCAAAATTTTCCTCATGACATTTTCCTCATTACTCCGCATCACATGCCTGTACCTACAATGACAACCGCTTTCCGCACAACTTTTCAGTCACGTGTGCCACTCATTCTTATTCTATCCATTTTTTGTTAAAATAATTATTTATTTAATTAACCATTTTTACACTGTATCGAAATGTATTTTAAAATTCGAGTTCTACACATCCCTCTTAGCATTCATCTCAGCTGCATGCAATTGTCTTCCTTTCATCTATTCAGTACCCACTACGTAAACATCAAACGAAATAAACCAAGGTAGTTTCTGAAAAAAACTTTATGATTAAATTATTAATTTCATTCAGACTAAGTTAACTTCTCTGCCGTTTAATTAATGTATATTTTATAATAGCACTGCTATGATACGAAATATGTAAGAATAATCATTTATTTACTACACATTCTCTGCCTTTATACTCGTAGTAACCACTCTATTTGAATGGCATCTGTGACGTTGTATTGTTTGCAGATGATATCTCTCTTATTTTTAAATTAGACAGGAATAGACAAGATTTTGACGACGTAAACAGTGCACTCTCAATAGTTACAGATTGAGTAACGTCAAATAACCTAGTTCTCAACGTCAAGAAAACGAAATGTGTAAAATACGCCTTACCGAATGTTAGAAATCTAGGACCCAACATCGTCTTAAATAATGAAGTGCTTAAAACTGTAGGCTCGGCAATTTAGATGCCAAACTTCAGTGGGGACCTCATATGTCAAGTCTAGCAGGAAGGCTCAGTTCGTCTGCCTACGCCGTCAGGAAAGTAAGACAATACACTGACGTTGATACAGCTCGTTTAGTATATTTTAGTTATTTTCACAGCGTTATGTCCTACTACGGTATTCTGCTGTGGGGCAAAGCTGTTGATATACAAAATATATTTGTCCTTCAAAAACGAGCTGTTCGAGAAATTTATCAGCTAGGTGCCAGAGTTTCTCTAAGAGATTTTTTTAAAGATGTTGGTATTCTCACGGTTGCATCACAATTCATCTTTGCCAACATCTTATATATTAGGCAAAATTTACACTTGTACACTAAAAACAGTGATATTCATAGGGTTAACACTAGAAATAAGGACAAACTACGTGCCCCCTTTCACCGGCTTCATAAGATTCATAACTCATTTGTTGGGCTTGGTATAACCTTTTATAACAAGATACCCTCTTCTTTGCTAGACTTGCCTTTTAATGCGTCTATAGCTCAAGTAAAATCCAACCTTTGTTCAAAGGCTTACTATTCCATCAACGACTACTTACACGATAAGAATAGTTGGTCGCCCTAATTAACTCAAGACAATGTTCATGTTCTTTCTCCAGAATTACCTTACTGACAGGTTATTGTTATTAACTTATTTATTTATTTTACTTCGATGGTCTTAATTTAACATTTGTGACTTCAAGTGACAGCTATGTGAACTAATTGCGTAACACACAATAATCAATCGTAATCTGAATCATTTTGAACCAAATTGCTAATCCATTGCTTCATAAGTTCGAAAAATTTGTCAGCCCAACACGTAAATAACGCAATGAATGTTGTTAAACTGTCAAAATGAAACCGATCCCGATTGATCATGTGTTACGCAATTAGGGTGCGGAACCCTAATTGCGTAACACACAATCAATCGTAATCTGAATCATTTTGAAGCAAATTGCTAATCCATTGCTACATATGTTCGAATAATTTTTCTGCTCAACACGTAAATAACGCAATGAATGTTGTTGAACTGTCAAAATGAAACCGATTCCGATTGATTGTGTGTTATGAAATTAGGGTGCGGAACCCAGCAATGCATAAATATGTAAGCTGTCACGCCCTTTATGCGAGGCTTTTATTTGGGTAGTAAATTTTTATTTACATTTTAATTTTAATTAATTATTTTTTAGCTTGTGTATATTGACGTGGCTAGATGACATGGCAAAGAATTTAATTTTCTTGTAATGTTAATTACTGAACATAGATTCCTAGTATTATATACAATCAAGTATTTTCTAACTGAACAGACAGCTGTGCTGCTGGGGAGTTTGTTGCGCCACTTCTTCTTCCCAGTGATAGCACTAGGAAGTGGTGAAGGGCGGGCGTTTTTGGGGACTGTCTTTTGTAATTTTGACGTTCGAAAACTGCTAATTCTCAGCCTAATTTGAATAAATTACTTTCAAATTCGACTATACTTACCATGGAATTAGTGCGCTACATCGACAGGCAGGCGCTGTTTACGAACATTCATTTTGATATTGGTGTGTGGTGTCTGGCGTTGTAGAAACGAGGAAGGCAACTGTCAGTATATTATAATGTACTTTGTGAAGGCAACTATCAAAATCGCGCTGTCGTAGCTAGTTGAAATGGGTGTCCTTTGGGCGCATTATGTCCAATTCTCAAAATGTCCAACTGCCCAATTCTCAATTGGTCCAGTTCGCAATTTTTGTAAATTTTTGTATTTTGTGTTTCACGAACTGTGTCCAAATAAACTTTTTTTCTTTCTTTCTTTCTTTCAATTGGTCCAGTTCGTAATTGGTCCAGTTCGGAATTGGTCTAGTTCGCAATTAGTCCAGTTCGCAATTAGTCCAATTCGCAATTGGTCCAGTTCGCAATTAGGGGGCGTCCTTGATTACGAGAGGCTTTTTTTGACACGACCCCCACTGGTGAATGCTTATGTGAATCCCGCAACCCATAGGCAGAGGTAGAACACCGCGGTGGTTTTAGCCGGTAAGAGTCCGGTATACCCCTCATTGTCAAACAAATTAACACCCTGCGGATCCGACTCCAAAAATTATTTCACTAATGGGAAGCTTGCAGAGTGTCATTATATATTTTATGTTAATCGATCGGCAGCTCGTGATTTCACGGTTGATTTAATAACAAAAAGTCTAACGTTCACTTGACCTCATTTCAGTTAATATACTTTTCTCATCTCATATTCATTTAGTATATTATTCATCTACTAGCTTCTGCCCGCGGCTTCGTCCGCGTGGATTTCGGAAATTATCCCACGGGAACGTGCTAACAGGATAAAATGTATGTGCTTCCCCAGAATGCCATCTATCTCGCGGGCCCTTTGTGGCTAATTACAATAGAAAACCAATTGTGTCTCATTAGTGGTGATTAAGAGGGTACCTATATGATATCTTTACCTAAGGACCTACCTAATTAAAAAATAAATAAACTCAATAACAGAAAATTAAATACCTACCTACCTAAATAAACCTGTTTCTGATGATAACTAATCTAAACTCAATAAATAAGCAAAATCCCTAAATACTAATATCTATACGAATAAATAATCCTACCTAACAGTATTACATATAAAATAACCTACGGTCACATCGTACACTATCAAATATACTACCTATACTTTAAAATTAAAATCTATACCTACGACTTATATAAAAATAAACCTAAATAACTCTAAAAACTAAAAGGAATAATAATGAACTCCACTGCGGGTGACGTAACCTACGACAAACTTATTATTTGCGGTTGGTATAGTAATCGGGTCTAGAGATCGAACTGTAAAATTAAGTTTGTTTTTTATTGTATATACTTTTCCGGGATGAAAAGTACCCAGTGTGGTGCCCAGGATATTAAAGAATAATTATACCAAGTTTCATCGTAATCGAACCGGTAGTTTTTGCGTGATGCCTGAACAAACAGACAGACAGACGACCGACAGACAGACAGACAAAAATTTTTTTAATCACAGTTTTGGGTTCGTTGTCGGTCTAGTAACACCCCCTGCCATTTATTTTTTTGATATTTTCAATGTACAGAATTTTCACTTCTACAGATTTATTATACCTAAGTATATAAGTATAGAAGATATATATGTCGGAGATGTTGAGGGATTTTTATCCGAAATTCCATCGGTGTCCGTCAGGTTGCACGTGGTTGGGTAGAATCAGTGCGCACACCCGGCGCGGTCGAGCTCTGGGTGTCCAATGTGACATGTCGCTAACACACTAGTCTCACCATGACATCTGACAGATGTCAAACGCCGCACGCGACAAGACATTGACAACCCCGACTCGAACTACTGACTCAATGACAACTGTTTTCGATTTGATTAATTGAGTAAGGTATCTTAAACGCTAATAGATGGCGCTACTAGTACGTAATCAAACCTTTTACTTCACTCCTCCGACACGGCCATACTGACAGCGAGCGCGTTCTCGCGCGATCTTTTCCGACCGCTGTAAGTTCAAAACATGGGGTTTCCATATTGGGACATTAAAGTTAAGAGCGTGGAGCTCAATGCAGCGTCACGAACACAAAGCGTGGACAAAAAGGGGTAATTCAGTTATTAGGGAGGATTTGAACTTGAAACTGTATGTTACATTTTCACGCCTAAACCACTGAACTTCTGATTTGGCATAGAGATAGATGGCATCCTGGGGAAGCACATACATTTTATCCTGTTAGCACGTTCCCGTGAGATAATTTCCGACATCCACGTGGGCGAAGCCGCGGGCAGAAGCTAGTTTACTATAATATTCATAATCTCTAAGTAACTTTTAATATAATTTAGAAAATCTGATACGATTTTGAAATTGGATGCAATCTAGACTTTAGGGCACCCCGATTTGGGCAGGTTAGGTTAGAAGGGGATGGCGGGAGCGAGCGAAGCGAGCGAATAGATCCCGCCATCTCCTTCGTGGTTACTTTTTTATATAAAAAAATCCACCCAGAAGTAGGAGCCCCGCAATGCGGGGCTCCATCGACCAAGCCCACACTCGACCATGCATAGAATATTTTAAGGTTTGGTTAGGTGCCATTTGAGTTAGGTTAGAACTGTGACCATTAAACATGAAAATTAGGTCAAAAGAATATTAGGTCAAATGAACGTTATATAAAAATAATATTATACATATTAAAAATTATATAAAATAAACGTTATACTAAATGTTATTAAATTAAAGGAAAATTATATGATATAAAACATTAGGTCATATGAATTTGGGTTACCTATTTGATATTATAGCATATGAAAATTATATTATATGAACGTTAACCTTAACATATAACCTTCTTTTGCTCTAATAACATTTAGGGCTGTTGTTCCAACGCCAGATAATTTAATTCGAGGAATAGTTTTGAAATTTTGACAGTTACTTCATACAAAAACTGTCAAAATTATTCCTCGAATAAAGTTAACAGGTGATCGAAAAATCAGCCATTTATTCAAAGTTTTTTATTTGTTAAACATAGGTGTAAAGATAGGTGTTTGAAATAGAATAGGTACTGAGATCTCTATGTTTTTAATTTGTATAGGTAAGTAAAGGTCACAGCTCATTAGAGCCAACCAGCACCCACCCTGCACCGCCTCGTCACACGGCTTCCACTCGTTGTCGACAGGTAGTCCACGGGTGGACGCCGCGTTATCACCAATAAACGTCGCGCGGTCAACCAGTGGACCCCGCGCGGTCAACGAGTGAACGCCGCGTGGTCAACGAGTGGACGTTGCTTGGTCCACGAATTTTCGAGTAGTCTCGCATCGCCAAGTATCGTCCTCGCGTGAATCATTCGCAGGCAGCGCGCGGTCCACTCGGGACCCGCGCGTTGGCAATGCGCAGTCAACGCAAGGCAAGCATGCGAGCAACGAGTTGTCACCGAGTAGTCCACCCGCCGCCGTCCGCGCGTGGAGGGCTTACGACCGAGGCGATCCGGTGACGCAACGGAGTTGATATAGTGAGCGCATACCCATACAAGTCCTTATAAAGAATACTAGCCGCAGGAGGCGAGGCGGTGCGGAGTGGGTGCCGGGTGGCTCTAATGAGCTGTGACCTTAATGCTCTTTTTTTAGGGTTCCGTAGTTCACGTCTCGGAACCCTTATAGTTTCGTCTCCGTCCGTCCGTCCGTCCTCGGCTTACCTTCCAAACGGTTAGTGCTAGAAAGATGAAACTTTTCATGGATATGTGTATTTACCACGTCGACAAACTGCAAATAAAATCACGAAAAAAATTGTTTTGGGGTACCTCCCCTGCACGTAAAGTGGGGATGATTTTTTTTCTCGTGTACCCCTTATTGTGCGGTATCGTTAGATAGGTATATAAAATATTGAGAGGTTGCTACGACTATTTTTTTATTTAGGTATCCGTTTGCGAGATGTTCAACTTTACAAGCACATTTTTTTTGTTAAAATAGGGCGTCCCCCTCTCCCCCTGGCTCGAAAAATCTGGTAAAAATCATGATAGTAGTTCATGTGATGAACTTTGAAGGAAAACTATAAAGTCTTAGATAACTTTGCTAGTTCAGGAGTTTAGAGGCCTAACTGGTAAAGTGCCATTATGGGTGACTACGGAACCCTATTCTATGCGTGGCCTGACACGCACTTGGCTGGTTTTTCTTCATAAAACGTTCAGTTGACCTAATTTTCATCCAAAATTCTGTAATGAATAAGTAAATATCATGAAACATCACACTGTTATAACCTCATCTAACCCAAATGATTGACCAACAATAGAGGGAATCTGGCGCTCGGCGGACGCTGCCGCGTCACTGACTGTTCTAACCTAACTCAAATGATTTAATAACAGTAGATGGTATCTGACGCAGTCCTCCTGCATAAAAGCAAACTTTATTAACAAGCAATATTTATGCGGTGCGTTTTTGCTAGCACAAAAAGGGCAGGCGTTTAAAATCTAATCAGTTTTTGCAAAAATCTATCCAAACAAAGTAGACGTTTCTAAATTATATTGAACGTTACTTATAGATATTTTCTTTCATTCAAATGTGCGTTATAGAAAATGTTCATTACCATATTATAAAATTAGGTAAAATGAAATTATAATAAATTTATATCATTTCATCGTTATATTAAAAAAAAGTATATTAAATGAAATTAGATCATAATATGATTATTAGAACTTTCGTTATTATTTCAAACGATCAATATAAACTAAGTGGAAAATATCGTATTATTGAAGCTAACTCAAAATCTACCCAAGCAAAGTTAATCAAATATATTATTATATTATTCAGCATTCTCTGCGTATTAATTCTCTGCGTATTAGCTGACCGATGGGACTCCCCGCTGCTCGAGAGATGGGTGAAACTACACACAGGCGAATAATCTCATGCATGCTGAGTTTGCGGGGCGTTACATCGGACAGCATAAATAATAATATATTGTGTGATAATGTTTTACTATCACTAGTTTCATAAGTTTTGTCTTGTAACTAACAAAAATATGGATATCTACTGGTCCGAATTAAAAGTTTTTATTATTTTTTATTATATGGGACCACCTCTAGGCATAACTTATCCATTAAAAAAATAATTTTGCAAGTCCGTCTATAAATGACAGTTATGCGCGAAAAAATATATCATCTACCTACTACCTAGCCGGGAGTGATATGAAGATTCGAATGACGTTAATGCGACGCACGCTATTTCGAAAAACTTTACGAGTGGTACGCCAGTTCGAAAACACATTGGGTCGAAAACTGTTATATCGAATGACGTTATAGCGACGCACGCTATTTCGAAAAACTGTTGGAATGGTACGCTAGCACGAAAGTCTTGGTATCAAAATCCACTGTTGCGAATAGCTTATTCCAATCTGAATTTGTCTGGGGATCGAACTCGCGACCCCGATAAAGCCTTATCTTTGTATTGGGTTTGGGAAACAAGAGCCATGAGAAGTATTATTTTAAGTCAACTTTTTAATTTCTATAATAATAACAAAGAAATCAACAAATCAAAATTATAGGTGGTACTCATTACCAAAAGTAATAAGTACCACCATAATAATTCGAATCTTCATATCACTCCCATATCAACGTACTGTTATAACCGGGTTCCGGATTAGGTTTTTTAAAAAAGAAATTATTTCATGCTAAAATAAACTTGTATTAAAATAAGACACGAGTGCAAGATACATGTGCACGGTATGATGGTTGGGAGACGACTGGATTGTATGGAAGGGAAGGGAAGAGTGAGAGGATGCTGCGTCAGCAGCAAGAATGCAGCATAGGCTGCTGAGTAGGCCAGAAAGGGTCAGGTGAAGGATGTAACAGCCCCCCGATTAGGAGGAAACTTACGGGTGGAAGGTAAGTTGACGGCGAAAGGAAAGGTAAGTTTTTCCAGGTTTTTAGGTTATTCGGAGTCGAGGAACAGGAATATCTTCGTCATCTATGGATGCCATCTCTATGGGAGTATCTGGTGGAGGATTACATCTAGTAGTCTTAACTAACTTACAATAACAATACAATTTATAGAAAATAACTAAATTATAATTAGGCTTATACTAATAGTGATATAAGAATAATAGTTACCGTAAAGGACAATGTGAGGTTTTTCAATTACTCCATTAAGATTTGTTTTAATTCGATCAGTAACATTATTATAATTTGAGAAAAGAGAGTCTAGATTATTTATATTTCTTAAGTTAACTTAAGGAACTTTAATATTGTCTTTTAAAAATGTAATAGAACTACAGCAAGTATCGTTAATTAATTCAAAATGTAATACTATTGGTTTTATTTTTATTTCAATATTATGTTTAGGTATTAAATTATTGTCGTTGCAGTAGCCAATACAATTGTCTGGTATAGTTAGTATACCAGTACCGGAAATAGAAGATTCAGATAAATCTTGATTATTACATTCCATCGTAATTTTAGAATTTTGACTGATCATGTATATCCACTGATTGCTATGTAGTTTATGAAAGGTTTCGAAATTACCATTAACAAATTCAGTTTTGTAAAGAGACGGAACGGAAGTTAGAGCCTTTGAAATAACTTCAGTTTCACATAATATATGGGTACGGCTGATGTGGAGTATACATTGGTAAGTTCACAAATATAATATTGCGTATTGCGTTGTATTGCGTAACTTTACATGTGTTGAGAGAGTTTGATTTACAATAAGATGATTTATCTTTAGTTATGCCCAAATATTTAGTGGATGATATTATTGTAAAATACAATGTATTATTTACAGTTTTGAGGGCAATAGGATAAGGTATAGTATGGTACAAGTCGAATTCTTTTGTGTTTACTAAAGGCATTTGTAACACAAATATTATTTTGTTATTTGCATAATAAATGGATACATCGGATATGTTTTCTAAAATATGAATATTATCTAAGGTTAAGGGTACAGGCAATTGCTTAGAACCGGGAAGAAATCTATAATTGCCCACGAGGCCTGAAAACAATTGTTTAGGGGTAATTATACATGGATACAGTATATTAGATTTACTAAACATAATTGCATTAATAATATCTTCTAACTTAAATCATCATCTGCCTTTTCCCAACTATGTTGGGGTTGGCTTCCAGTCTAACCGGATGCAGCTGAATACCAGCATTTTACATGGAGCGACAGCCTATCTGACTGACCTCCACAACCTAGTGACTGGGTAATACGATACCCCTTGGTAAGACTGGTTGTCAGACTTTCGGGCTTCTGACTACCCGTAACGACTGTCAAAGATCCACGAATGACAGCCGGGACCAACGGCTTAACGTGCTTTCCGAGGCACGGAGGGGTCTCAGTATGTAAAGATGGTCACCCATCCACAGACCAACCGCGGCAAGCGTAGCTTAACCTGACCGATCGACCTGTGCGGCTGTTATTATTTAGCCACGGGCCCCTCTTCATCTTCTAACTTAAATGATAAGGTTAATAAACTACTTTCTAAAATATTCGACAGTCCCGATATCTTAGATCTCATTGATAGTTTATTGGAAACTAGTGTTAGATTCACCATTTCCTGGTTCAATGTATCAATAGCATAACTTAGGATAAATTCATTCGCATTAATTTTGTCAATTACTTCTTTTAGAGACAATATTGTGGATGTTGTAACCATCATGTTTTCTTTCATGAGGGTTGCCAATTGGGTTTGATCATTCTCTAAAGTTTGAATGGCATTGCTATACTTTTCGGCATCATTTTGGTCCATATTACCGAACAGAAGTTTAATTACTGAGCCGATTCCACCAAACCAAGCTGATCTTTTATGAGATTTGGATATAAGATAGGAGATAGAGTCAAAGTCTCTAACTATATCAGAATAGCGGGATGACAATGGTTGGAATAAATAGTGACATTCGCTTTCATAATAGGCATTGCTTCGATTACATAATAATTTAGAAGTTCTTAGGATATCTCTTATATTATCCAAATGTGGTTGAATGAAAGAAATATCTATGGGAAAGATAATATCTAGAGTATCATTGGTGATTTTTAGAGAACCGATGGGATCAAAATATAAGCCTGCGTCGTCTGATGCTGACTGGATATATTCTTGACCATCCGACGCCAGGGTAGGATAAATGTAACCAATTCTGGAAGGAAAGGTAATTTAAATTAACTAAATTTTATATTAAAATAGGTACTATGTTTCATTATTGGTAGCTAACTTAATTTCGAAAATGATGTTTGACGTGACGTCTATTTATTAAGAGTGATGCAGTATTATTTCCATGAATTTTCACGATTTTAAACGGGCCTTTCCATATAGGTGAAAGAGCTTTTCTAAGGCGTAAATGACTTTTTAGATAAACAAGATCGCCGACTTTATATTTAATTGGCCTTGTGTGAGCATCGTAGTAAGTTTTGGAGTTTATCTTTGATTTCTGTATAGATTCTATTGCCTTTGCTCGGCAGTACCTAAGTCTTTTTTGGTTAGTCGAACATATTCAGGGTAAGAAGCGCCTGCTGTTTCCTCGTAAATGGAATCTGGTATGTATGGTTTATTGACCTGTGAGGCTAACAGCTAACTCATTTCTTACAGATTTAAGACACTTACACGGATCTTCTCGAAGTGATTGACCTTGGTAAAAATGAAATAATAAGTTTTATTTCCAGATTCATATTTAAGGAAAGAATGTAATGTTCTTTCTAGTAGGGAAAATTCGTTCAAATTAGGGATATTAGATATGACATCTTGCGTATATGGGATGGATTCATCCATATCTATAGATGTAGGGATGATAACATATCTTTTGTCAGTTTTTGATAAGCTTTCGTTATGTTCTATTATAGTTACGTTAGGATTAAAATTCTTAGAAGCGGTTTTAAGGAATTCTGAGTAATTACCATCTAGAAGCTCAAGACATCTGGAGGTGATATTGGGTTTGGATGATTAGTGGAAGATGGAGTGGACGGGTCTTCATTTATTATATTATCTAGGTCATCAAGGTTGCCTAGCTCTGGTAGGCTTGTAGGTTGGATAAGGGGATCTATAAGATCTTCAAGTTGGATTAAATCATCTGGAGAAACCGCTGGTATAACATCTGGGTTCGATGTTTCATTATGATCAGGTGGATTTTTGATTAGAAGTACTAGGTATGGGATGCATAGGATTGACAGTTTTGGTTATAGGATAGCGAGTTAATGCATCAGCGGCATTATTTAGTTTCCCTTTTCGGTATATTATTTCATACTCAAATTGTTCACGCCTCAGCCGCCGCGGGAGACGCTCCGGGCGTCGGGAGCCGCGTGACGACTCCCGGCCACCGTAGGCGCGGGCCTGCGGGCGGAGAGTAATGGGTAGCTCACCGTCCGATCAGGACCAGGCCCGTGCCTATAATATAACTTCACTTTGAGTTTAAATAACGGCACATTTTACGGTTTAAAATATCATTTATTTCTCAATGATTTACATAATCACTTAATGAGAAACAAAGTTTTAACATGCAGGTAATTGTTAAAATTGTCCAGAGCGCTCGTCGTGCAGTTAGAAAGTACATAATAGGTAGGTAATATTAAAATAACTTTATGGCCGTCCACTGTCTCTTAAGATACAGGTCTAACCTAGTTTAAGAGACAGGGTAACGTAAACTGTCAACAGATGCACCATGTACTTAGATCAACATGTTCTACCATATAATGTAGTTACATAATGTTGTATATCTTTCTACTTAACTATTGTAAAGGAGATGGCTAAATTGAAGTATGGACGACTTTTCAGCAATGTATAAACATGGTACCTAGCAATATGTAATGCTGAATAGCTGAATATTACTATTTCATATAAAAAAAAGTTTCAGGAACTTTTAATATCTTTATAATCCTGAGAATGAAATCGTGTAACTCCTACGTCAATAAGTATACAAAAACTGCAAATAAATGACATTGCTATGAACTTTTACCTAGGTGTTACCCAAACAACTCTAGATTTTTTTCCAAAACCAAATCCCTATAGTAAATGGACTCGAGAGGTGGGTTCTGGCGCTGAATGGAGCAACGCGCGCAAGAAAACACTCAGGCGGCAGGATTTTTCTGAGTTGATTTACATTGGTCAATACAACCTACACGAATGTATACCTAAACCTTCCGGAAGAACCAATCTACCTACTGGTGACAACCCCATCAAAATCTGTTTGTTGATACATCCGTACAGACAGACTGACAGACAAACGCGCCAGGAGGACTTAGTTTAGATATTGAAATAAAACACCAAAAATGCAATTTATTTATTTATTCTGTGAATCTTATAAGGACATTATCTAAAAAAGAAGCCGTAGCTGATAATGTGTTCTGGTGTCTCGCCCACCCCAGATACCAGATCACTGTCATGTTATGACAGCAACAGCCCAGAGTTTTGTTCCCCACTATACAGCTGCAGTAATATGACAGTATGTCGTCTAAAGCATTATTTGTCGATTGGCTTTCATATAAAATATACACGTAGTATATTCTTTGGCTAATATGCCTTGATCTTAATCGGCCTCTTAAAAGTTGAGGTCTTGATCCCCCTAAATGAATCACTCTTTCAAGATCCGGGCACACTTCGATATCATAAGTACCATTTGCTCTAATACGCTCTCCGTAGTATGAACGGGCTTGTTTAACCTGATATGGTCCTAATGCCATCAATATTAACTCGCTATGCTCCAATATTGGAAAATTCTCTAATTGCGGCAGGTTGCCATGTACTCTTAAAAACATAGATCTTTGCCTATTTAAATTATTTTCCCTAACAAAGGTTCCTAAATGGTTCGGCTGATCCGTATACCGTGCCACTCTTTGTAGTATTTCAGCACAGTTTGGACCATCCTCTATTAAAATGTGATATTTATTCATTATAGCCGCAGCTATTTTAAAATCTTCCATCAGGTGGGGTGAAGCTAGATTGAAAAAACGTTGCCGAAATAATTTAAAATCGCGTTTGAAGCGCCCGTTCACCGCTTCTACTACCCACCTGCATAATGTTACTTTCCTGCTTTTATTTGCTTGTTCATTAGTTAGTTGTGTTTGACCTGGGCCCAGTGACTCAGGTTTATGAATTTGAAAGCCTAAACTTCCTAATAGTGGTATAGCATCCCTGAACCCCCCCCCCCCCCCCCCTATTTAAAATAAAAACGTCATTACGCTGACAGTGCTGTCGATATGGACTATCTTCTGCTTGAAACAAATGATTCATAATCTCGGCATCAGTTTGAGTAGCAGCATATGGTCCAACAACATCAATAATATGCCCATTAGATGAAACAATTATAAATGGTTTGACTAAATTGTCATATTTATGCAGGCTGTACGTTTTTATCTGGAACAGATAATTTGAACTTTTTGGTAAATATACATATGTCCCATCAAAAATGGCAATGGAAGGTCTATTTTCATTACCAAAAAGAGCATTTGGTATGCTCAAATTCCTGTTTACAATATCCATATGGGTCATATGGTCTGGGCCTACTATATAGTTGGGTACTAAATATTGCGTTACACTCTCTAATTTTTTTTAGTATGGCTGTTAAGGTGGGACGTGATACTGTAAAAAGTGTCGCAAGTCGTCTGTCAGATTCACCTGTTTTTAATTTTGCTAAATAAATAGCCAAAGCATTCTTAGGCCTTTTGAAAGTGAGGCCAGGCAAAATATTAAATAAATTTAAAAAATTGGCAATTGTTAAACCTGTCCAATAATGACATATCACATTTTGCATTTCAGCAACCGTTTCAAAATTAAATGTTGGTTGGTCAGATTTTGCTATAGATATTATATCTTCAATTTGGTTTGCAGTGAAATTCGAGTACCTATATATTGTTATTTTGAAGCAACAAGTGCCAAACATCCAAATTAAAATGTGTCTCACAAACCCTAGTATTGCGAGGAATATAAAAATTATGTTATTGGCTACTGCAACGACAATAATTTAATACCTAAACATAATATTGAAATAAAAATAAAACCAATAGTATTACATTTTGAATTAATTAACGATACTTGCTGTAGTTCTATTACATTTTTAAAAGACAATATTAAAGTTCCTTATGTTAACTTAAGAAATATAAATAATCTAGACTCTCTTTTCTCAAATTATAATAATGTTACTGATCGAATTAAAACAAATCTTAATGGAGTAATTGAAAAACCTCACATTGTCCTTTACGGTAACTATTATTCTTATATCACTATTAGTATAAGCCTAATTATAATTTAGTTATTTTCTATAAATTGTATTGTTATTGTAAGTTAGTTAAGACTACTAGATGTAATCCTCCACCAGATACTCCCATAGAGATGGCATCCATAGATGACGAAGATATTCCTGTTCCTCGACTCCGAATAACCTAAAAACCTGGAAAAACTTACCTTTCCTTTCGCCGTCAACTTACCTTCCACCCGTAAGTTTCCTCCTAATCGGGGGGCTGTTACATCCTTCACCTGACCCTTTCTGGCCTACTCAGCAGCCTATGCTGCATTCTTGCTGCTGACGCAGCATCCTCTCACTCTTCCCTTCCCTTCCATACAATCCAGTCGTCTCCCAACCATCATACCGTGCACATGTATCTTGCACTCGTGTCTTATTTTAATACAAGTTTATTTTAGCATGAAATAATTTCTTTTTTAAAAAACCTAATCCGGAACCCGGTTATAACAGTACGTTGATATGGGAGTGATATGAAGATTCGAATTATTATGGTGGTACTTATTACTTTTGGTAATGAGTACCACCTATAATTTTGATTTGTTGATTTCTTTGTTATTATTATAGAAATTAAAAAGTTGACTTAAAATAATACTTCTCATGGCTCTTGTTTCCCAAACCCAATACAAAGATAAGGCTTTATCGGGGTCGCGAGTTCGATCCCCAGACAAATTCAGATTGGAATAAGCTATTCGCAACAGTGGATTTTGATACCAAGACTTTCGTGCTAGCGTACCATTCCAACAGTTTTTCGAAATAGCGTGCGTCGCATTAACGTCATTCGAATCTTCATATCACTCCCACCTAGCCTTTTCCCAACTATGTTGGCGTCGGTTTCCAGTCTACCCGGATGCAGCTGAATACCAATATTTTACATGGAGAGACTGCCTATCTGAACTCACAAACCCAGTTACTGGATAATACGATACCCCTTGGTAAGACGGGTTGTCAGACTTTCGGGCTTCTGACGACCCGTAACGACTGTCAAAGATCCACGAATGACAGCCGGGACCAACGGCTTAACGTGCTTTCAGAGGCACAGAGGGATTTTGGTATGTAAAGATGGTCACCCATGCACGGACCAACCGCGGCAAGCCTTGCTTAACCTGATCGATTGACCCGTGCGGCTGTTACTACTTAGCTACAAGCCCCTCGAGCCCCCAAAAAATATATATAAACATCTGAATTGAGAACCTCCTCCTTTTTTGAAGTCGGTTAAAAAATTAATTAAACTGATAATTGTGCTTTTTATGAATGAACTGAATTTTTTTTAAAAAGAAAAAAGAAACCTTACTCGCTGAAATGTTTCCTTAAAAGAAACTACTTACTCGCTGAAATGTTTCCTTAAAACAAACTACTTACTCGCTGAAATGTTTCCTTAAAAGAAACTACTTACTCGCTGAAATGTTTCCTTAAAACAAACTACTTACTCGCTGAAATGTTTCCTTAAAAGAAATTACTTACTCGCTGAAATGTTTCCTTAAAACAAACTACTTACTCGCTGAAATGTTTCCTTAAAACAAACTACTTACTCGCTGAAATGTTTCCTTAAAACAAACTACTTACTCGCTGAAATGTTTCTTTAAAACAAACTACTTACGAACTGGCGAACGCGGTGGGGCCGCAGGGGAAGAGGAGTGTCAGTGTGTCGTTGCCGGTCTCCCTATCCTCTGCGGCCGTAGCCCCTCCCAACGCGGGGGGCATGCGGGGCCTGCCTTTAGGCGGGCGTGGAGGCCAGCAGGCAACGGGTGCGGGGGTACCGTTGCCTGTATTGCACAGGCCTCCACCAGTGTGGGACGGGAATGGCCAGGTGTTCCCGGCCATTCCCGTAGCCCCCCAACCTGGGGGGCATGCGGGGCCCGCCATACCATCTAGGCGGGCGTGCGCCGGAAGGGCTGTGAAAGTAAAGGCTATGCCAATTTCCCATGGCCCTCCCATTACGGCGATGTGGGAGCACCGCTGAGTTTTAGTGGGTATACTGTCATTCCGACAGGGAGTCCCAAATACCCCGTCTCGTCCCCAGCGAGGCGGGGATGCATAAAGCATTTCCCAGCGAGAAAAAAAAAAAAAAAAAGGCAGCGCCCCCCTGACTGCCTGAATCCACAAACAACCATGCTCTCTTCATTTCTCCAAGAAACCTACCTACGTGCACGGGTGGAAATTAAGTCCCCAGATTTACCGACGAGTTCACGTAGATATGCGATTTTAAGCCATGTGCGCTTCAACTGTGACACCTTGAGCAATCCTGCACATGATGTTGGTAAGATTTAAGACAACATAAAGGTTAATTAAGGTCCAGTTTCGGGTAGCTTGACCTGCTAGCGTCTGTACTTACATTGAGATCTTACATTAAATATTGTTTCACACATAGTACGAGTACTATTGAGATCATACATTAAATATTGTTTCACACATAGTACGAGTACTATTGCTGGTGTAGAAATATTAAAAGCTGATGTACTGTATTATAGCAGACTGGTTAAGATTTATCAAAAAATAATTACTTAAAATATTAATAGTTAAATCAAAAATATAAGTAAATAAGTCTAAAATATAAATCATAACGTCAAAATAAAAAATACAATGTAGAAAAATTCATAATAATGTCAAAGTACTAATTTCATTATTAAAATCTTAATTACAATATCAAAAAGTATGATTTAAAAATTCATTGACGGAATAAAAACACAAATGTCTAAGAGACAAGCAAACATTTTACATTTAAACTTATTAATTGGGCATTGGCGTTGCTACTGTATAATAAAATTGCAACTTCAGAGGGTACTCGTATTAGTAATTTCCTGACCTTTTTTTTGGTTCAGTCTTTCGGAGACTTGTTCATTTAATAGAAATAAATGAGGATATTTTTTTTACAAATTAACAAACTTCAAAGATATACACACATTATAAAGAGAGAATTAGAGTGGGAGAATTTTTAAATAATCGCCTGCAATGGTCAAAATATTCTGAAGAATTTTAGCGCGCGGTCCAATTAACTCTAAACTCAGTATCTTACCTAGGATCGAAAGTAAAGAATAATGTGTATCAGAGTTTTTCCAAAATGACCCCTGACGGGTTGAAAAGGGGTAGTTAAATTTTACAGGGGAGGATTTTACTGCATGGGTTGATTAACTTGAAAATTAGTATAAATAATCTTTGAGTCAAGATATGAATACATCCCAAACGATTTTTTTTATTACGTTGTTATTACATTGCAGGATTTATATAGCAGATCTGTGGAAAAAAGAAGGGACGGAAGTTTGCTACCTTCAAAATTGCTCTCTGAGCTCTTTCAAGAGGAAGCAAATTAGTTTTTGGTGCGCCACCCCAAGAAGTGATACAGTATTGAATTATAGATTGACATAGGGATAGGGCCAAATAAACTTGTGTGATTAATTTTGAATCAGCTAAAGTTCGCAATTTAAAAAAAAAACATATTTTAGTTTGCGGACTCTTTCTAGGCTTTCAATATGTTTGTTAAAAGAGAGTGTATCGTCCATTATTACCCCCTGGTGTTTTATGTTGCTCGTTTTGTGGATAGAAGGACAATTACACATGGTGATTGTACGGTTTCCACATTGATAGGTATACAGATGAGGGTTAGTACTGTTAAGTTGAGGTTTGCGCATGGAGAAGAGAATATATTTTGTCTGGTCGGCATTTAATGTTAGTAAATTGCTTTGAAGCCAATTAGTCACAGTTTTAAAACCTAGTTGAGCGATTTCAAACAGTTCGCTACTGGTTTTAGCGCTAAATATTAACGCCGTCGCCGTCGCCGTCGCCGTCGTTCGTGCCGCCGTTTATGCCGTCGCCGTGTCGTCGGCATATGATATTATTTTACCGTCTTTAGTATTTAGATTACACAAGTCGTAAATATAAATAAGGAAGAGGGTGGGGCCCAGAATACTCCCCTGTGGAACACCAAAACAATTATTTTTCTGCTCATCGCTTGTAATATTATCTATTCTAATATATTGGTACCGGTGGTCTAAATAGTCAGTAAACAGTTTCAGCGGCCTTCCCCTTATTCCTATGATCTCTAATTTGTTCAGAAGGACAGAAACAGACACCGTGTCGAATGCCTTGGCTAAATCGAGAAAGACTTCTAGGGTCTGGTTTCCTTTGCCAAGTTCTTCTGAAATATAACCAGTCAGACTATGCACCGCATCGGCTGTCGACAGTTTGGCTCTAAAACCAAATTGCGCAGGGGATAAGGTGTTGTAACTAGTCTTCTGTTCATAATTTTCTTTGGTATTTTTGAAATTAGTAACTACGTCTTTACTTCCAGATTATATAGCCATACAACTAGGGAAAATTCCTTCGGAAAGACAGATTCGGAATATATGCGTTAAACAAAATATGATTAGTGTTTCAGGATATTATTGCTTATATTATCCAATCCAACTCCGCAGTCGTCTTTTAACCTAGAAATTAATCGGGTTATTTTATCTTCATCAGTATCCAACATAGCAAAAGATTTCGAGTTACAACTATTGCTTGATTTTTGGAAAGATGGTTGGTCGCAGTATTTCGGAATCTGTTCGGCAAGAGTTTTTCCAACATTTACAAAAAAGCTATTTACGAGTACATTGTTAGCTGATAAGAGTGGTGAATGATTAGCCAGCCATAAACTCGAATTTGATTCACGCTGTTTACGTTTTTAATTTCCAAAGTTGCTTGGTAATTTTACCTGCTTTATTTAATTCAGTTTTATCGTAATTCTTTTTTAAATTCTTTAGGAGATTGTTGCAGAAATTCCTGTATATTTTATGGGTGGTTTCAATTATTAGATTATCAGGGTATTGTTGAGACCGCTCGCGGTCCATTCAACATCGCTTTTAGTTTTCTGATGAAGTTTATCTCTGTGTCTTATACACCGAATTAGTCCCGGAGTAATCCATGGTTTAATATTATATTATATTTTAATATTACTTATTTACTGTTGAAACTGTCGTGTTACGTAATATTGCTTGTTGAACATGTTTTATCCGCTCGATCGCTTGCGCGAAAAAAAATGGGTACCTTACTTTGCCAGTTACTTTGGACCGCTTACTGCGCGTTCTGCCCGCTGTTACTAAAACTTAATTTATGACTTGCTCGAGTGGAGTACTTAAAATGTTTTTACTGTTATGAGTAGTCCATGAGATAGAAAATAATGTGTGGTCGCTTTATTTTAAAAATATGATTACAATAATATTTTACAAGTGTTTTTACACTTGTACACTAAAAACAGTGATATTCACAGTGTTAATACTAGAAATAAGGACAAACTACGTGCCCCCTTTCACCGGCTTCATAAGGTTCATAACTCATTTGTTGGGCTTGGTATAACCTTTTATAACAAGATACCCTCTTCTTTGCTAAACTTGCCTTTTAATGCGTTTAAAGCTCAAGTAAAATCCAACCTTTGTTCAAAGGATTACTATTCCATCAACGACTACCTACACGATAAGAATAGTTGGTCGCCCTAATTAACTCAAGACAATGTTCATGTTCTTTCTCCAGAATTACCTTACTGACAGGTTATTGTTATTAGTATTAACTTATTTATTTATTTTACTTCGATGGTCCTAGTTTTTCATCTGTGACTTCAAGTGACAGCTATGTGACCAGAACCCAGCTATTCATAAATATGTAAGCTGTCACGCCCTTTAGGCCTGGAGGCTTTTATTTAGGTAGTAAGTTTTATTTACATTTTAATTAATTATTTTTCAGCTTGAGTACGTATAGTTTTTATTATACTTGTTTGTATTATATATATATACCAACTTGTTGGTATATTGGCGTGGCTAGCTGACATATTGCAAGTAATTTAATTTTATGTTATGTGCCTTGTAATGTTAATTACTTAACGCCTAGTATTGTATACAATCAAGTATCAAGTATTTTCTAACTGAACAGACAGCTGTGCTGCTGGGGAGTTTGTTGCGCCACTTCTTCTTCCCAACGATAGCACTAGGAAGTGGTGAAGGGCGGGCGTTGACTGTCTTTTGTAATTTTGACATTCGAAAAGTGCTGATTCTCAGCCTAATTTGAATAAATGACTTTTGATTTGATTTGGTAGTATAATTGTGCCCGAAATGGCGAGCTTTTTTTTACGTTAAAAGTTATTTTATTCTCGTCCCCGAGTAACCATAAGAAAAATATATATATATGAAATATTATTCAGTGTAACCTAGTGTATTTTATGCCACTAAGTATACCTCGGTACTTCGTTTGGGCAGATTTTGGTGACATCCTTTTCGAAAACTACCTTTCAAGGAGGCTGGAGGAGGTGTTAAAGTTTTTAGAGAAAAGTACAAAACACCCGCGGACGAAGTCGCGGCCAAAGTGTTAGTGATTAATAAAAAGTAAGTTGACTTTCCTTGTTGTTATTTGTGTAGTAGCAGTAAGTAGTACGAAGAACAGATAAGTGCGTGAGTCACGTCGGCCGCTATCTTCTTCTGAGAACCAACTGGACGCTCGTTAGTGACACTAATCACTCGTAACAAACAAGTCGAAGGGGCGGATCGGTATATCCACTGAACTATGTAAACAACATCGTACCCAATATGTATTTATTGCATTTCTTAATATGAACATAGTTTTAGTTGGTAGCTTTTACAAAGACATGATCATTGTGGAAATGTGGACCCTTTCGGGCGCAGCGAAGTAGGAGGGAGGTACATGGTACAGGGCTTTCATTGTTACCTGCGTGATGCGGACGACTAAGAGTAGGGAAGACCAAAGTGACGATGGATGGACTGTGTGAACAAGAAGACATGTTGAGCCGCACCTAAATAGTTTGGGATAAGGGCAGGAGATGATGATAATGGTATAAACAATGACGTGTATCGAGTTGACATTCAATATACTGCTACACGGCAAGCGGCACAGGAGTACACACAGTACACCGTCCAGTAGGGAGCTCCGGCGACGCTGTAGTCGCACATCCTAAACATAGGTACTTATAGTGTTTGGGCTTTAAAAGAGACAATGACCTCTGAGTTTGTTTCGGCATTTCTTCCCAAATCAAGTCAATTATTGTATAACTGTGAGCGACCGAGTGGCGATGCCAGTGCTCACAATTAGGGACAGTTAGGGAATGCAAGATCTCGCATGCAAGATTGGCGATTGGACATCAATTCATTTTGCGTAAACAACACCACACCTAGGTAGATGATAGTTAGGGTATTGGTGTAATATATTGTAAAGAAAAGAACATTAACTGAATATGCACCAGAAGTACAGTGTACAGTTAGGCCGCGCGTGCTGTCTCGAAATCTTGTTCGTAATCTCGAACGAGATTTCAAGAAAGATTGTCTTGCCACGAGATAGAATCTCGAAATAATTCTTGAGATCGAGATTACATTCCGTAATCACTTCACAAGACTCACAACCACACAATATATTATTTATTTAGGTCGTTTTAAATAATTATGTATTTGCAAGAAAAAAGAATGATTTACCTAAATAATCATGAGCTCGGTACCCGTTGCCTTCTACACCAACTAGCGTGCCTCCGTATACTATATACTCAAACTCAAATCATTTATTTCAATTAAACCATTTACAGGCACTTTTGAATTGTCAAAATTAAATAGTCGGTCAGTTAGTCAGATAGTTGAAGCTAGTTGCCCATTCCAAAGCGTAGATCTCTATGGAGAAGAACGGGCAAGAAACTCCACGGACATTCTTTTAAATCAAGACATTTTTACAAAATCCTGGTTACAGTATTCTTATTGCTTCTATATGTGAGAACAATGTAAAGAAACAAATTAAAATATAAAATTAAAAATAAGCCCTGGCAGTTAAGAGATGACCAGTCTCAACAGATGGCGCCCGTTCACGAACATGACGCGTGGATCAGCACCACCCAGCTCAACCATTTCGTAGGGAACCGAATGATCCAACACACGCGCCACCACCAGTGAGACATTTAAGTGAGCATGACATATTCTCAACTGCCATGCTCTTTCAAGTCAACATCAAAATATCATAAAAAACGGATCCATGGTTCTTACATTTACAAAATTTTCAAAAATGCTTCTAAATTATACAAAACTATAGTTTGCAATTTAATTAATAGATGAGAGAAAAAAAAATTACTACCAATCATGAAGAGGTATTTAATACTGAAGTATTAAAAATTAATCCTGATTAAATAAAATAAACACTAAAAAAACACAAAAAGGGGAAGCATCTCTTCCAAATATTGAAATTGTGATCAACTATTATTATTATTAACTTGTAAGCCCAACTGCCTGTGGAGCAGGACCAGCATTAAGCCAAGCATTTTTATCTACTATATACTCTTCCAACTTATAATATGCTTGTCTACATAGTGTGCGTTTAATGCATGTTTTAAATTTCTTCTCATTTAGTTGAAGAATATCGAGTGGTATTTTATTATAAAATTTTACACAGTACCCCATAAAAGAAGTTTTTACTTTAGACAATCTGAAGCTCGGTTGATCTAGTTTGTTCCTATTCCTAGTGTTAAAGTTATGCCTGTCACTTATCTTACTAAAAAGATGTAGTTGTTTTCGAACGTACATAATGTTTTCGTATATATATTGACAAGGAACCGTCATGATGTTAATTTTTTTAAATAATAATAATAATAATTTTATTTCAAGTAACAAGACTCATAGTGTAAACAGTTGCCTTAGAGTTTCGCGTCTGCTGAGATTGTAGATGGCTCTGACAGCCCTCTTTTGCAGAATGAAGATAGAATCAATATCTGCAGCCCGTCCCCACATCAAAATACCGTAAGACATGATGCTATGGAAGTAACTAAAATAGACCAGTCTTGCGGTTTCCACGTCTGTTAATTGACGGATTTTCCAGACAGCGTAAGCGGCTGAACTTAGCCGCCCTGCAAGTGATGTTAGGTGAGGACCCCACTGCAGCTTTGAGTCAAGCGTGATCCCCAAGAAAACCGTACTTTCGACGAATTCAAGTATCTCCCTATTCAATACAACGTGACATTCACTACTTCTAACATTCGGTAAAGCGAATCTAATGCATTTAGTTTTTTTTTCATTTAATACTAAATTATTTACAGTAAACCAATTATGGACCATAAGCATAGCATTATTTACGTCGTCAAGCTTCTCTGCACGTCTATCCACTTTAAAAATCAGTGATGTGTCATCAGCAAATAACACCATTTGTGGTCGGGTTTTTAGTAAATGAGGTAAATCATTTATATATACTAAAAATAGGAACGGCCCCAATATTGAGCCCTGCGGCACACCCATTTTGACTTTTAAACCCAATGAATTCACACCGTTTATTTGAACTTGCTGAAATCTATCATTTAAATATGATTTTATTAAGCTAACAGCTAGTTTACCCAGTCCGTAATGCTCAAGTTTCAAGAGCAGTGTTTCGTAATTCACGCAGTCAAATGCCTTGGATAGATCACAAAAGATGCCTATTGCATCTTGTGCCTCTTCCCATGCGTTAAAGATGTGTTTTAATAAGGTGACACCGGCGTCAGTTGTACAACGTCCTTTGGTGAAACCATACTGTTGATCGTGTAGGATGTTGTTACGATTAAAATGATTGAGCATTTGATTTAACATTACTTTTTCAAACACCTTGCTGAAAACCGGCAAAACCGATACGGGTCTATAATTATTTGTGTCTTTGCTGTCCCCAGATTTGAAAAGTGGAATAACTTTACTGAACTTCATTAAATCCGGGAATACCCCTTGATCTACACACAAATTAAATATTAAAGCTAAGTAGGGTGCAATTGTCTCAATAATGGATTGACAAACTTTAGTAGACATGCCCCACAGATCTTCGGTAATTTTGATCTTAAGTTGCCTGAATGCTTTTATAATAACTATAGGGTCAATATGTTTAAATTTAAATTCCACAGTACAGGCTGAGACATTCGCTCTCAATAATTCTATAGCTAGTGCGGGCGAGGAATTTAACGTTTCTGTAGTTTTTATTGGGATATTGGTAAAGAAAGTTGTAAATTCCTGAGCAACATCGATGTTATCGCTAATGAGACCGCGGGGAGTGTTAAGTGTGAAATCAGTATTACGTGTTTTGTTCCTGTTCGTTTCATTGTTAATAATCTTCCAAACTGTCTTTATTTTATTGTCTGCTGATTTAACCTTGTTACTAATGAATGAAGCTTTAGCTGCTTTGCAGATATTTTTAAAAGTTTTAGAATAAGTAGCAACATACTTATTAAAAGTATCCGTGTTAATATACGGCTCAAGGCCCTACAGTTCAAATAATCTATCCCTACTTTTTCTGATTCCTTTAGTTGCCCAGTCACTGAATAAAAACTTAGGGCAAATAGTTTTAGAGTTCTTCTTAAAATAATGATTGAACTCTGTTTGTACCAATGAAAACAGTTCTTTATACAAAATATTACCATTAGTCATACTTAGGCCCTGAACACTTAACTTGCTATTTAAAGTTATATTAAACTTATTCAAATTACTCGATGTTATTGGTCTAGTTTGAATCTGCACTTTTTGGATTGGTGTGTTGGACTTAAAATAGACGGTTTGGCCGCTGTGATCAGAAGGGAGATAATTTACAATGCCCTTCTCTAGATATTCGCAGCAACAGAAAACATTATCAATACATGTAGCAGTAGCCGTAGTTATTCGTGTTGGTTCCAAAAACACATTTGACAGATTGAATGATTTAAAGAGGCTTAATAATCTATTGCTATTTGAATTGATTTCCAAAATATTAATATTAAAGTCACCACAAATAATTACTGATTTATTTCCAGTTGCAAGTTTTGCCAAGACATCTTCCATTACTGACTCAAAAATAGAGTAGTTTTGATAGTTTGGAGGTCTGTATACGCACACTATAAAATGCTTATCTAGCTCAACACAGGACAGTTCGATGCTATGTTCCATCGATAGTTTAACTATGTCTTTACGAGTCTTATATTTTATAGAATTTTTAATTAAAATTAATGAACCTCCACGCAGCATGGATTTTCGGTTAAAGCAACTGCCCACACTGTAGTTCTCAAAATTAATTAGCATTTCATAATATTTCAACCAGTGTTCAGTTATACAAATAATATCAAACATTGTTTTTTCTAAAAACAATTCAATGTCTAATAATTTGGAAGAAATACTTTGAATATTTTGATGAAACAATTTCAAGGAATTCTGCTTAGCCCCTTTTTTACACTTAACTAATTGAGAGCTAGAAGATACCTTGTTGGAGGTGAGATTAAGAAAATTGTTATTGGTACCTTCTGTTGTCTTACTGACTAGTTTAAACTATTGTTGCTAACCACCTTAATATTAGTATTATTACTAATTTTTATGGTGCTAATTACATGAGACTTCGACATACTACTTATGTCTGAGTTAATAATAAAAGCTAATAGCCCTGCTATTTGACGTCTAAAACTAATAGGCAGATACGCTGTATCCCTAGTCGATTTAAATGGCTCAACAAAAGTGTTGGTGTCAAAAAATATGAGTTTGTCACTATAGTGATTAACTAAGAAGTTCTGAATATGGTTATTTAGCATATGTATATAATAATTTTGCCTACTTGATAAGTGCTCAAAGTATGGGAAAGCACACAATATTATTTTCTGACAATTAATCTTTAAGATTTCAGTGACACAGTCAGTGATGTCATCTATTTTTACCTTATCACTGTTACCTACAAATACAGAAATAATGGCATTTGGATCAAAATTATTGCTAGTTATTGATGACATTATCTCTTTGTAGGATTTCCCAGGCATACAATAATTAACAGCAGTACTCGTCCAGCTATCAGAAGAATGCTCTCTAAGGTAACTGGAGGTTGAAGATATCCCCGCACAGCATTACCGACGGTAGCGTTGTGTATTTTGTCATAATTAGCTATCAGCTCATGTATTTACAATATTGTCTGACATATGGACTCAACAATTACAAAATAGTTACAGTATCCGCAAACAGGGTGTCGAGCCCCCGAGTCCCACGTGATTACTACATATATCATATAATTAGTGCATACATCATATGACGTGTGACTCCGGTTATACGAAAGCCGAAACGATGAACGATGTCTTGTTTATACCTTTTTAGTTAGCGTTTCGGTCATGGTTGGGCTTTAGTTTTTAATTTTTATTTCAATTGTTTTGGAGTGATTGATTGTATTATTGTGGCATGTATTTTATTCTTTGGTTACTAACATAATGTTTAAGTATAATAACATAAATATGGATCAATAATTTTTATTCGTGGAATAAAATTGACCTCTGACAGATTTTCTATTGAAGAATTGTCAAAAATTCAAAATTATTCCTCCGATAAAATAATCTGGCGTTGGAAAAATCAGCCCTTAAATAAATAAATTAAAATTACTTATTCTTATTTGGGGTTACTTTAAAATATATTGCTTAACTCATAGATCTGTTTTTTTATGTTTCTATACTATAGATAACCAATATATTTTTAAAAAGTACTCCCTAAGACCCTTCATCAGAGACTACACACGATATACAGGGTTAAATTAAATTGGCTAGCTAAGCTCCACAGAAGCGATGGGTGTCGATTTCTAAACATAAAAATTACAATAAAAAATATCGAAGAGTCGAACAAGCACAACAAGATCTGGACACTCTCTCTAGATGGTTCCAAGACAATTTGCTTAGGTACCTCTAAAACAAACTATATCATATTTAGTGCTAGGAACAAAAAAGTCGCAAACAACTCAAACCAATACGTAAATAACGAACCTATAACCCAAATTTCTTCGGAGAAGTAACACCGGTCTCCACCTAGACAAACATCGGACATGGCAGGCACATTTAGATAAGTTAAGATCTAAACTATCTTCTGTCACGGGCGCGCTTCGAAGGATCGTTCGCTGCTTGCCGACATCAGCAGGCCAATTCTCGTAATTTAAAACGTTCAAAATCTAGTCGCAGTCTCATCTCGGCGACAAACAAATGTCAAAAACTTGTCAAAATGTAGGGAAAATAGAAGTATTATTTGACAGATTGAGACTGAGATCAGACTGTGAACGTTCTTAAAATTACGAGAATTGCCCCTATGTTAGGTATATCATTTACACCTCTATGGTAAAACCTCATCTAGAATACCTAACAGAGGTGTGGGGCACTGCAGCTAAAACTAATTTCAAACAAATCAAAACATGCCAAAAGAAAATAATAAAACTCTTATTCCATTATTACATCCTCATCAATTATTATAATTTACTAATTTGCTAAGTATTAAGAAAACTAGAATACCTACCTTGTATTTCCGAAACATTACAGCAGGTACACTAAGGGTTAAAAGTGGAGTGACATTGTCACGAAGCAATAGATTGACACTTCTGTTTAACTTACGATCTTCTTCTAATAAGTAATTTCTATACTATAGACACGCTCACGCATTCGTTTGCAACTGATTCTAGTTCATAAATTCAACCATTAGATTATATGGCATGATAGCCTAGTGGTCGTCATATGTCGGTAAGCACGTTCATGCGTAGCGAGCCGTGGGTTCGAATCTCACGCGCGGTGATAATTTTTCAAAATGTTTTTATCATCACGCTATTGAATATAGTTCCGTATCATGTTCTCTATCGAAAAATAGGAAAAAATACCAGGAATTGAAGAAAAATATTCTTTCTTGCATTTAAGCCTGATTTGTTGAGCGCAAAGAGTAATAGTTTTTCGAGTTATTGCCATATTATTCTATGCAACATGGCGTCAGCATTGACTGCTTTCGTTCTAAAATCATGTCACATGAAAACATAATATCACGTAAACGTTAAATATGAAAGGTATGTGTTCCTGTACTATTAATAATAATTATTATTCTCATAAACATCTTTTCCGACTAATAATAAGCAAGTGTGACGATTTCATCGTTAAAAAATAAATCAATATTTATTCTACTTTTCTGAGGTGTACTTCTGAACGAAATATTCAAAATGACATTTTGGTTTTTGTTGAGTGTCACGTCAGAGTCAGTGAGTCAGTTTCGTTCGTCTCAACTTTCGTTTCGTGGCTTTTGGTGTTCTTTCACGTTTTCTCATTTATTTTTTATCTCCTACGACTTTGGCTTTGTATAACGGTTTTGTGATATATCTGCTAATTCTTGGATAGGCATCAATTTCTAGGTTAAGTAAACGTCATTTCTACAACCTGTCATGGCTGTCATGTAACTCACGACAAACGACAAACATTTTTAATTTTTACTATGTGCATAAAAAGCATTTGTTATTACGAAAAACATGTTACTTTATTCTATTCAGGGATTAGTTTCCCAGATTTTCTAAAAGGTACATGTTATGACATGAATATCAATATATCATTTCTATTTTAAAAATAATTTTGTTTCAAATTGGTAATATTCGTATTTTGCTAGTAGCCAGTACTCTTTTTTTGTGTTAAAGAAATACCTACTGTGAGTCGGAGGGTCAAAGATGGCCCCAGCTAGTCAGTGAATAATGAAACAGGTGGTTACCAACGAGATGTTTTGCCGAATTATTCGACACATCTTTACGAACCGTTCGCCGTGCAAACGAAAACAAACGAAAACCAGCTTCTTGAGCTGGTTTTCATTTCACCCATATTTGATTGAAAAACATAAACAAGAACGTTTACATTTAGCGATACAGCGACGGGAAGCACGGAATGAGAGATCTGATGAGCAGCTGAAGTTGCATTGCATGGAAATATGGGAACATTTAAGAGGAACAGATATAATACATAATTATGTTTCAATATTTTTGGATTCATGCGCCAGCGTTTACTTGATAGCATTGATAATAATGGGGGTTATACAAACAAAGTGTTGTTATAAATTGATTTTAGTAATATTAAAATAATAAAAAATTAGATAATTATTGAAAGAAAGAAAAATACTTATAATAAATTCTTAGAATAATTTCTTCTTCTTTCTAGATAATTATTATATTATTATTATGATTCTTGTTTATTAATCTATAAAAACGAATTCAAACTCAAATCATTTATTTCAATTAAACCATTTACAGGCACTTTTGAATTGTCAAAATTAAATAGTCGGTCAGTTAGTCAGAAAGTTGAAGCTAGTTGGCCATTCCAAAGCGTAGATCTCTATGGAGAAGAACGGGCAAGAACTCCACGGACACTCTTTTAAAATCAAGAGATTTTTACAAAATCCTGGGTACATTATTCTTATTGCTTCTAAATGTGAGAACAATGTAAAAAAAGAAACAATTTAAAATACAAAATAAGCCCTGGCAGTTAAGAGATGACCAGTGATAACTGATGGCGCCCGTTCACGAACATGACGCGTGGATCAGCACCACCCAGCTCAACCATTTCGTAGGGAACCGAATGATCCAACACACGCGCCACCACCAGTGAGACATTTAAGTGAGCATGACATATTCTCAACTGCCATGCTCTTTCAAGTCAACATCAAAATATCATAAAAAACGGATCCATGGTTCTTACATTTACAAAATTTAAAAAAATGCTTCTAAATTATACAAAACTATAGTTTGCAATTTATTTAAGAGATGAGAGAAAAAAACATTACTACCAATCATGAAGAGGTATTTATTACTGAAGTATTAAAAATTAATCTTGGTTGAATAAAATAAACACAAAAAAAAAAACAAAAAAGGGCAAGCATCTCTTCCAAATATTGAAATTGTGATCAACTTGTATGCCCAAGTGCCTATGGAGCAGGACCAGCATTAAGCCAAGCATTTTTATCTACTATACAAAACTACTATACTCGTCCAACTTATAATATGCTTGTCTACATAGTGTGCGTTTAATGCATGTTTTAAATTTCTTCTCATTCAGTTGAAGAATATCGAGTGGTATTTTATTATAACATTTTACACAGTACCCCACAAAAGAAGTTTTTACTTTAGACAATCTGAAACGCGGTTGATCTAGTTTGTTCCTATTCCTAGTGTTAAAGTTATGCCTGTCACTTATCTTACAAAATAACCGATAAAGATTATTGATGGAAAAGAAAAATAAAAGTCCCAACTAGAGATTGGAGCCCAGACCTGTGCGTTCAATAATCCAATACGTAAGACTACCAGCTATCGGTACTTGATGTAATAAATTCAATTGTAGCAATGGTTTGAACAAACCAAGGCCATACGCAATTACTTAGTCTGTGTGCAAAAGCGACAGTATATTTTTTGTTTCGTTCGACGCCAGCCAGTGTGCAAATTATGAGGTGAGCGTTCTGTGTGGATACATCACTTTATGCACACAGACATAGTAGGTACCTTTACCGCGCGTTCACAGAAACACAGTCCTTAAGGTGATAATGGATTAGTGACCCCTACTGTATATAAATAGTTTAATATGTAATTGCTATTGACTTGCCTTCAAGAATCAATATGTAATACTAATAGTAAACCAAATTTTTCCTTTTACCTCAACACTGTAAAAATGTGTGTCTAATAACTAATTTATTTACGAATACCTACCTTCACCATAAGCAATTCTTATATTTAGTTTTAAGATTACCTTGTATTTCTCATAATAAGTGAATTGTATTATTTTAGAGAAATAAATGACTTTAACCGTAAACATGATAAAACAAAAATCAAATTAATTTGATGAGTTTTTAGTGTGGAGTCATCGACCGCATTCACTGTAGTCACTTGTTGTTGTGGGAGTAAACTGGTAGAAATTGTCACGTAACGAAAAAGCGATATGCCCTCTCCATGCGACTTCCTAGATAGAAATTTGAGATAGTTTTCATGGTTTTCGAGGGAATTTCTTTTCATTACCTCTTTAATCCGCTGTGAGCCGCCATATTGGTGTGATGTCATATAGCCTATAACCCGGAACCCCGGAACAACACGATACTTCTGACGACACCTTCTTTTGTCAAAATACGACGAGGAGCTTGCGAGTTATGAGGGCACATATGACCATACATAGGTACATAAATAGCCTGTCAAAATCATAACCTTCCTTTAGCTTTGCCGTAGTCAGATACAAATGTTATGACAAACCACACTTTCAATCACAATCCGAGAGTTTGAGGGTATAATAATAATAATAATATCCCTGGACATTTCACACAGCGCCATCTAGTCCCAAGCTAAGCCACCTAATGCTTGTGTTATGGTGGTGGTGGTATTGCTATTCTATAGCTTCATGGGTTTGAAAAACTCGTCTGCTCAACAACGTAAATAATGCAACGAACGTGAACTGTCAAAATGAAACCCATTGCGATCAATAATTGTCCTCTCATGTGTGTGACGCAAGTACCTCTCATGTGTGTTACGCAAGTACCTCTCATGTGTGTGACGCAAGTACCTCTCATGTGTGTTACGCAAGTACCTCTCATGTGTGTTACGCAATTACCTCTCATGTGTGTTACGCAATGACCACGCTGGAAATGTAGTTTGTGCAGATAAGTAAATAGCTAAGTGTAAGAGTGGCGCGAGCGACACGCATAGGTCAAGAATATCATGAAATGTTGATAACGCACAGATAAAGCGGCGCCGGAGTCAAGGACACGCTGCGAGAGCCCGGGAGCCGGCAGCGGCACGCGACTCACGGAACTCGCGTGCGGCCGGTGCGGCTAGCCCATGGCAGTCAGACTTGTACTGTAGAATGGTCGTGAGCTAAAAATATCAAATATCAACTTAATTTTGGAGACGATTATAATAGATTAATTAATATTTTCGAGAAATAATTACGTCTTTGTCCGCGTGTATTTCGTACTTTCCTCTAAAAATTTCGAAAATATTCTATACTATACTTTATAACCATTTTTCACCCCGTTAGGAGTAAGTAGATTTTTGAAAACCGAAAAACACACATACTTTTTTGTTATTAGTATTAGTACCGCGTTTCGAGTTAATCCGACAAAGATTTACATGTTTTTCTTACCTACCCTATGAAGGTTTCTTTTTAACTTAAAGTTTAAGTTAAAAAAAAAAACAATCTTTATTATTTACTGAGGCCATTGAGGCAAATATTGCCAAGTGTCAAGTTTATTATTATACCAAAGGAATAAGATTTTTCATATTAACTGTATTCCGTCTTTTCACTCCCATAGTGGTGGAGTTTTGGAAAATCGTTTGGGATGTTTCCATAACTTGACTTGAATATTTTTTATACCTTTACAGTTAATCATACCACGCAATAAAATACTCCCCTGTGAAATTGACTACCCCACCCCGTTAGCGATAAAATTCCGATAAACCCTGATACACGTTATTCTTTATTTTTGGTGCTAAGTATAAATACTGAGTTTCGAGTTAATCGAACCTGGCGTCAAAATTATTTCATACAAAATTTTAACAGTCTCCAATCCCCCTTTTTTAAAAATGCGTCAGCGTTGGGGTGGTTTAAAAAACAAAAAAATGACAACCTTCATAATTTACTTAGATAGGTAAGTATTCGTGCCTTTTCAAGTTTATTAACTTAAGGAATAAATAAAAACTTAAAATAAATAAAAAAATAACCGACATCCAAAAAAGTCGGTGTCGTTGGTTCCGCATTTTCGTTTTTTCACACTGACTTCAGAATTAAAGTAATTTTTTACTTTGTAGTGTTTTTTTGGAAAAACCTCTCCTTAATGCCCCTACATTATACGTATAAAAGGAAGCCGTGTACAAACTTCACGTTCCTAGTCCCAGTAGTTTCGGCTGTGTGTGGACAAGTCCGTCGGTCAGTCACTCATTTAGGCAGTCAGTTTCTTCTTTTATATTTTAAAGGGAGGGGAAATTGATCAGAGAGGTGTGATGTTGTTAGAGCATTCGAAGAATATGTGGTCCAGAGTGCCCACCTCCAACCCGCACTCGCAGACGAGTCACGAACATGGATGTTGTTAGAGCATTCGAAGAATATGTGGTCCAGAGTGCCCACCTCCAACCCGCACTCGCAGACGAGTCACGAACATGGATGTTGTTAGAGCATTCGAAGAATATGTGGTCCAGAGTGCCCACCTCCAACCCGCACTCGCAGACGAGTCACGAACATGGATGTTGTTAGAGCATTCGAAGAATATGTGGTCCAGAGTGCCCACCTCCAACCCGCACTCGCAGACGAGTCACGAACATGGATTTTGTTTGGGAAGACGGGAGTACAGTCACGAGCATAGCATGTACGAGTATAGACTCGGCTTTATTCAAATGCGATTTACTCCTCTATTTTTTGATGAAATTTTATGTTGCTACGAAAATAGTATTTTCGAACCCATAGGATTTTGCAATGTGTCGTATTTCATTGTTGTTTTCGTTATTTCACGTAAAAATCGCTATTGAAAGTTTCCAAGTGTTGACATATTAGTGCTCGTGACTGTACTGCAAAAACATAAGCGGCTTCTACAGAGAACTGAAATAACCCTTTCGATACTTTGTGACCGAAAAACCACGGTTTTGGTTTTATGCTCAGTTGCATTGCATATAAAAAAAACTTCCTTTCTTTATGCTGGACAAACTCCACAGCTCCTGTCAGGAACTCTGCAGGTTCAGTCTTGGAAGGGACAGTAGGTCGTAACCCTGATAGGAAACGTGCACGAGATAAAGACGAACCAGCATCTTTAGTATCAACACACTTGTTACCCTTGACGCTAATTGTAGCGTCGATAGCCAGGTATCCAAACCAACTGAACTCCTTTTGATTACTAGCGCAAGACAGTAAAGAGTTTGAAAACAATTAAATTTTCTTTTAAAAGCTAAGGGATCCTGTAAAAATAGAAAATAAAAAATTCAAGCGATACTTATCGACTCTTAATTCTTAAAAAAAATCTGTGTAAGCCGATTAACCCATTGAAGAATACTGAACGAGACACAATAGAAGTTTTATTGTTATAGTGCAGCAAAGTGTTATGAACTTAAAAATCTAACTAATCTGAAGCTGATTGCTAAAATTTTCAATACCTACTCAATACATTAATTTTCAATACCTACTCAATACATTAATTTTCAATACCTACTCAATACATTAATTTTCAATACCTACTCAATACATTAATTTTCAATACCTACTCAATACATTAATTTTCAATACCTACTCAATACATTAATTTTCAATACCTACTCAATACATTTATTTGCATTCTACAATGTGAATTTTCGCGCACGCTTCGCTCGCTCGTGCATTTTAGGTTCTCTTAATAAAATTGGTGTTAAGCTTTTCTCTTTAATCGAAAATCATGACAAGACAATCGATTTATTATGGCAAGGCCATTGAAGAGTAAAATTGTAATTCTAATCTGCCGCATCTGTCTGTCTGAATGCGACCAACGCAAAAACTAGCAAACGGGTGTTCATACGGTTTTCAGCAAAGGACAAAGTGATTCAACAGGAATGGTTAGGTGTGTAATTCATCAAGGTTATGTGAACATTGAAAACATCACGCTACGAGCCTTAGAAGCCAAGAAAAAAGTCAGAAAGGACGCTAACCGAAAACCGCGGGCGAGTGATGCGCAGGCGCAGCGACGCGCTGGATCAGGAACCGAAATATCACGCGGACGAAGTCGCGGCCAGAAGCTAGTATGCTTTAATTTCACGATTTATTTCAAACTCTATCCTATCTTATGTAAGCCAGCTAGAATCGAAAACTAACGGCTAGTTCTGATTTTTGAATAATTATGCTGTTAGGACCACTACCAGTAGCGTATACCCAAGTTTGCAGCTTCGAAAGACCTGTGCTTACTTTGCAAGACTCGAAAAACCGCGAAATTTTTGACACGTTTTTTGGTATTCTCAATATAAGTCTTAAAGTACAGACGCCAGCACATCAAGCTACTACAATCTGTCAGATTTCTTTAATAGATTTTCGACTTTATTGCTAAAGCATTAGGTTCAATGTTGATTGGGAAAATCTGACAGTTTCGGGTAGGTTGACCTGCTGGCGTCCGTACCTACCTATGCGCTTTTATTTTTTTTAATCTGTTATTTTTAAAGTAGACTAAAATTGCTACAATTTGAGATCAGAACCAGCTCTGTAGGTTCAATGATTATCAAAAATTATCTGATTCAGCCTGAAGAAAATATTTTTATTGTAATAATTGTTACTTAAATGATTTCTATTTTTTAGCTTAAAAATTATGACTTAATGAGTTGACATTGAAAATTTTATTGTAGGTAATTTTTAGTTGAGTTATGATTGAGATAAGTTGTTAATTTTAAAAAGTGTTAAGTACTTATGATATGAATATTTTTTTTTTTATCATATGGAACAATTTCAAACGCAATGTAAATTGTTTGTGACTAAAAAATTAAATTAAAAATTTAAAAACCCCCGACTACCTACGTGAAACCCTATAACAAGAAAAAAATTACCTTGAAATTATGACCCTACGTAAACTAAGTACATTTTTAGTTGCTAGATTTGATGGAATCTTTAAAGTTTTGGTGTTCAATACTTTATTGGTTAATATACATGTGCCTCCTCTACATTTATCTCGACTAAATACTGCAGCCAGTTTAAAATTGTGAAGTTGGATGTTAGCTTCCGTGCCCTGTCTAACAAACGTTTCACTAAAACATAGTATATCCATCTCCTTATTTTTTTCCACTAATTCTGATAAAGTTAGTTCTAACATATTTAGTTTATTACAAATGCCGGCTATATTTTGATGAAAGATTCTAAGTTTACTATGTTTGTATTCTTGTTTTAATTTGTCATCATTTAATTCAATTTCATTAGTGGGCGAGTTAGGGTGAAAAAGGAAAAAGGTTCAGTTTGCAAACATTTAGGTACCTATTTTTCATTTAGGTAACATTTAGAATCAAAATTGTACAATTGGTCAGACTACACAATGTTCTACACATATTAGTTATCAACATGTAGGGATTCTTATCATATTTGCCAACTGAAAGTATTACGATGTCGTAAGATAGGTAGGTAGGTAGTAGATTTTCTGGATTATGTAGGATCTCGCATGATGAAGCATAATTGGTTGAACTCTTCCTACGATGTTGTAATTGTCGTTCCATTTACCAGCCTTAGCGTGTACGGTAAAACGGGGTGAATAGAGATGCAGGGGTGAATCGGGACGAAACTTTAAAATGGATTTGTACTTTAAAATAATATAGTTTGTTGCTAACAAGGACACTTAATCTTTAATTAATAAGCAGTTACACAACACATTAGAGTATTTTCTGGCAACAAACTATATTATTTCAACGTTAAAATCCATTTTGAAGTTTCATCCTGATTCACCCCTGCATCCCTATTCACCCCGTTTTACGTATTAATCGTGCGGCTAAACCTCTTACTTTTTCGTCTCCGATTATGTAAATATTTCTTTCTCTTTTGAGTTTTGATTGGGTTGAATATCCTTAGTGTCCAGGTCGTTGTTTAATAGGATCCATTGATTTATTTCTAGTCTTATCATTATACTTTGCCTGTGTTTTTCCTTGCTGATTTTATATATTGCATATTGAGGGAGTTGTGAAAAAAAATGTAATTTACTATTTTGTGATGGCAGCCATCTTGGATTTGAAATTTGTCATAGTGTATAGTATTCTATTAGTCAAGCCCTTTCATTTGATACCCATATTGAGGGAGTTGTGAAAAAAAAATGTATTTCACCATTTTGTGGTGGCGGCCATCTTGGATTTGAAATTTATCATAGTGTATAGTATTCTATTAGTCAAGCCCTTTCATTTGATACCCATATTGAGGGAGTTGTGAAATAATATATGTAATCCGCCATTTTGTGGCGGCGGCCATCTTGGACCGATTTTCATCAAAGATAGCTAAACCATTTCGTAGGGAACCGAATGATCCAACACACGCGCCACCACCAGTGAGATATTTAAGTGAGCATGACAGAGCGCGCGCACTCCGCACGCTCAACCTCATAGCGAGTGGGGCGGACTTATTCTGTTGTTCTCTGAGTGAATTCACAAGGAATGCATTGTTTATAATAAGTTATAGGTGTTAGTATAGTGTAAGTTAGGATAAGCGCATTTACCGCATTGGGTTATATCCTGTAATGGTAACTGTAAGTAGATGAATAAATAAATAAATATTCTCAACTGCAATGCTCTTTCAAGTCAACATCAAAATATCATAAAAAACGGATCCATGGTTCTTACATTTACAAAATTTTCAAAAATGCTTCTACATAAATTATACAAAACTATAGTTTGCAATTTATTTAAGAGATGAGAGAAACAAAAATACTACCAATCATGAAGAGGTATTTAATACTGAAAAATTAATCCTGATTGAATAAAATAAACACTAAAAAAAAAACAATAGGGGAAGCATCTCTTCCACATATTGAAATACTTGTAAGCCCAAGTACCTGTGGACACAAAAAAAAACAAAATCAAAATCGGTTCATCCGTTCGGGAGCTACGATGCCACAGACAGACACACACACACACACACACACACCCCGACACGTCAAACTTATAACACCCCGTCGTTTTTGCGTTGGGGTTAATAAATAAATTCAATGAAATAAGCGAGACTTCTTTTAGTTTACCAATAAACGTACGAAAGGAATGGTGTCGAAAGGAACAACACTGTTTGGTAGTGTGTCCCTCTCGCGCAGGCAGTGTTCATTATTCATCTACTATGTTAGTAGTATATTTATTCATATTTTGTATAGGCACATTAAACATTTGGAAATGGAAATCGTCTGCCTACGACTGCCTGCGACTGTCACAGTAAACATGTTAACACACAACAATTATATTCGTATCGGAAGTAATAATTTTTGAACCAATTTACTGAAATAAATATCATTTATCAACAAGAATTTTAGGTTCTGGACATTATTTTAAAATTTATTGCTTATACACGTCTCGTCGGGGGCCCCTGTAGTTCAGGGGCCCCGTATCGTTACGGCTGATACTGCGGTAGCTACGCCCCTGCTGGCTATCATGATTCTAATGGCAACGCTGGACTGGAATGCTACTGGAATTATGTGAACCGGGGAAATGCCTAAACGGACGTTAGATAGTTATGTAACGTCATTATATCCTTACAAAGGCTTGCAGTAAAAGTAAAGTGATACCTACGCAAAATCAAAATATGGTGGATATCTAACATTACACGTAAAATAATTTAAACCCCAATTATATTAATAAATAACATATGTCACTCTGACTGTCAGTCAATAGCACTAAATGACTTCGGTTTTCGTACAGCCGGAGCCCGGCTGCAGTCCGCGGCGACTTGCTGGCGATTTTAAAATCTCAAGTCTAAAATTCCACACGCACATTTGGACAGCCGATTTATCGCTACCGTTGTCCAAATATGTGGAACTGTAGACCTGGATGTGGGATTTTACAATAGCCAGCGATTAAAGTCACTGCGTGTATCATCCCGGCCCGCGGCCGTCAGTGAGAATACTAATAAATATATAAATAATCGTCAAACTGTTGGCCAGAGGCACTCGTCAGCGCTCAGAATTATATAATTGTTAAACTGGTGGGCAGAGCACTCGTCGGCGTTCTGTATAAAATAATCGTTAAACTGGGCGGCAGAGGCACTCGTCGGTGCTCAGTATAATGTAATCGTTAAACTGGTGGGCAGAGGCACTCGTCAGCGCTCAGTATAATATATAATCGTTAAACTGGTGGACAGAGCACTCGTCGGCACTCAGTATAATATAATCGTTAAACTGGTGGGCAGAGGCACTCGTCAGCGCTCAGTATAATATAATCACTAAACTGGTGGGCAGAGGCACTCGTCAGCGCTCAGTATAATATATAATCGTTAAACTGGTGGACAGAGCACTCGTCGGCACTCAGTATAATATAATCGTTAAACTGGTGGGCAGAGGCACTCGTCAGCGCTCAGTATAATATATAATCGTTAAACTGGTGGACAGAGCACTCGTCGGCACTCAGTATAATATAATCGTTAAACTGGTGGGCAGAGGCACTCGTCGGCGCTCAGAATAATATAATCACTAAACTGGTGGGCAGAGGCACTCGTCAGCGCTCAGTATAATATATAATCGTTAAACTGGTGGACAGAGCACGTGTCGGCGCTCAGTATAATATAATCGTTAAACTGGTGGGCAGAGGCACTCGTCGGCGCTCAGTATAATATAATCACTAAACTGGTGGGCAGAGGCACTCGTCAGCGCTCAGTATAATATATAATCGTTAAACTGGTGGACAGAGCACTCGTCGGCGCTCAGTATAATATAATCACTAAACTGGTGGGCAGAGGCACTCGTCAGCGCTCAGTATAATATAAAATCGTTAAACTGGTGGACAGAGCACTTGTCGGCGCTCGGTATAATATAATCGTTAAACTGGTGGGCAGAGGCACTCGTCGGCGCTCAGTATAATATAATCGTTAAACTGGTGGGCAGAGCACTCGTCGGCGCTCAGTATAATATATAATCGTTAACATGGTGGGAAGAGGCACTCGTCGGCGCTCAGTATAATATAATCACTAAACTGGTGGGCAGAGGCACTCGTCAGCGCTCAGTATAATATATAATCGTTAAACTGGTGGACAGAGCACTCGTCGGCGCTCAGTATAATATAATCGTTAAACTGGTGGGCAGAGGCACTCGTCGGCGCTCAGTATAATATAATCGTTAAACTGGTGGGCAGAGACACTCGTCGGCGCTCAGTATAATATAATCGTTAAACTGGTGGGCAGAGCACTCGTCGGCGCTCAGTATAATATATAATCGTTAAACTGGTGGGCAGAGGCACTCGTCGGCGCTGAGTATAATATAATCGTTAAACTGCCACATGTATTGTATCCGCACAAACGAGCAAGTTTGTGGTTTGTTCGCGGTGCTCCCTGCTCGCATTCTGTACTGAGCCTAGAGCTGGCGTATCGTATAGATTCCCGAATCGCTTTAGCGTGGCAATCAATCAAATCAAATCACAGTGTTGAAGATCACGATAGATATTCAGGACACAGACAGGTAGCCGACCGCTATTAGCTATAGCATGTAGCTGACCGCTATTGCCACGCTAAAGCGAATCAGGAATAGTATAAAGTTTGAATAGAATAATAAACCAGCTGGTTTTGTTACCACCGACGCGCGGCCATACTACCTGGATGAGGCCCACACTGCGCACTTGCGCGTCGGCAAACGAGCCGGAGCTGCCGCCGCGCGCCCGCGCGCCCCCCGGCCCTGCGTGTGTGTCTGTACAGCAACACAACGTGACCGCCACGAGGAGCGACCACGCGCGACCTTCACTCCGCACTTTGGTATCCGTTATTGCGACCTGCCCACTGTCCAATGGCCAGGGTTGCCAACAGCTCACCTCCACTAGTAGTGTCTACTTAGAAGTGCGCGTAACTGCAGGGTAATGATCGGAAGCGCGGGGTAATTAAACAATAAAAGCAGGCGCACTCATGGTTCACCACAGCCATAGCTGATAGATTCTCGGTATTTTTCTTTCCCCTTGCACTCATGGTGAGTGCAAGGGGAAAGAAAACGACAATCTAGCAGCGGGTCGCAAAGGGTGTTGTAAGGTTCGTACTATGAAAGCTGTTGCAAATAAAATAAAGATATTACCGTCACCTTTTCAGGATACGGCAAAGAGTAGATGAATCTCACTGAGACGAAATTCAAAATAATTTCATTGAGAACACGATCCTGTGTCACGTCAGCCCTATGTGTACACATTGTGTCGTTTGAATGTATTATTAAGCAGCATATAAAGAGGACAATGGCGATTTGGTAGCTTAATATTGAGTTAACGTGCGCCAGGAGCGGCAGACAGGTGAGTGGTGCTGGCGGAGTGCTGAGCGCGCTCCAGAGCACGGCGCGCGCGGCCAGCTAACTAACACTGGCTCGCGCACGCCGCGCCCGCGTGCGGCTCGGGGGTGAGGACGTGTTTACTCGTTATTGATCATTAATTAGTGTTTGCATCGTTAGACGACAAGCTCATTAGATAGGGTGCAACGTGCACGCGACGGCCGGTCACGCGCCCGCGCCGCCACCGCACGCGATCGTCTCGCGGTCGCCATGCGAACAGCCACTCGAGCGTGCCCCTGCTGGTCTCGTGTGGCTGCTGCGCCATCCCAGGTCAGGGCGGACTGAGAGCCTTTGCTCGAAGGGCGGTAAGCAGTTGCTGGATTTTTGGTCTCGTTACTCTCGTACATGTTTCAACTGACATTTGACCGATACACAAATCACTGTAAAAATTATGTTCTTCTTGAAAACACTTTGAATCAAGTCAGTGAATGAGTGAACGTTTGACTTTCAACTTTTAACTTGAACTTGACTGCATCGTTCTCGATCTGTGCAAATATTCACAGAGCTTTCTAACTCACAGAGTACAAATGACCGAAACAAAATCAACACTTGATGGAAGAATTTCATCAGTCTTTTGGAAGCTGACGTAGTCGTGTCGGCCGGTCGATGTCGGCTCATCGGGAGCAGCTCACGAGCACACTCGCCGCGCCACTACGGTGTAGCAGCGGTTCAGCTACTGCTCCTTCGATCGAAGGTCCACCGGGCTCCAGAACATACAATGTTCAACATTCTAACCAAAAATGTCGTACAAAGAGAAATGTGAACAATGTGCCAATATTTATGAAGCCAGTTGAATCAGGAGACTCATAGAAATATAAAAACAGCACACAAACATATAAAACTTCTTTCTTATAACCATGCTCAGCCCTGAAGGTCAGCGGTTAGCTTATCACTCCGGAGTGCTCGCTCTTGACGGAGGGTCAACGTTCGACCGCCAACCCAATATCTGCGCAGACGCAGATCGCTCATTCGTTTGTCATATTATTTACGAAAGTAACGTCAATCATTACCAGTACTCAGAACCCCGAAACTCTGTGATTTTCATGCATACGAACCGATACTAATAGGTAGGTAATGTAAGGAGTGGAGTCATGTGCGCTCCTGTCCGGATGATGGCCGTCGTCTGGGCCGCTTCCTGCATGGCGCTAGACGAGACGGCCGCCTTGTTGCCGGCACAGCAGGCACCGAGCACTAGCGGGCATCGCGTTCGCGTCGTCCTAGTACCCTACTAACCATCAGCACGCGTCGAGCTCAGCTTGAGATTTATTCCATGTCAAGAGGAAGCTGGAGTTGTATTGGATCGTATCGGACCACTTTTGGTTGACATGACGAATCAATCTCGGCCCATAGTCTGTAGTTAGCCCAAACTTATCTCGGATTTCCCCGTCAAGTAGACGTCAAATAAAAAGTAACAAAATCAAAATATTTTATTTCACATAAACCTATACATACACGTATGGGCACTTATGAAACGTCTGAAGCTAGGTGCGCGGTTCCAATTGGTTGTTTTCTATGGAGAAGAGCCGGCAAGAAACTCCACGGTTAAATGCGTTTATTACAAACTAGCTTCTGCCCGCGGCTTCGCCCGCGTGGATGTCGGAAATTATCCCACGGAAACGTGCTAACAGGATAAAATGTATGTGCTTCCCCAGAATGCCATTTATATCGCGAGCCCTTTGTGGCTAATTACAATAGAAAACTAATTGTGTCTCATTAGTGGTGATTAAGAGGGTACCTATATGATATCATAAGGATATATTATATGATATCATAACCTAATTTAAAAAAAAAACTCAATAATAGAAAATGAAATACCTACCTACCTAAATAAACCTATTTCTGATGATAACTAATCTAAACTCAATAAATAAGCAAAATCCCTTAAAACTAATATCTATACGAATGACTAATCCTACCTAACAGTATTATAAAATAACCTACGGTCACTACGTACACTATCAAATATACTACCTATACTTTAAAATTAAAATCTATACCTACGACTTATATAAAAATAAACCTAAATAACTCTAAAACTAAAAGGAATAAAAATGAACTTCACTGCGGGTGACGTAACCTACGACAAACTTATTATTTGCGGTTGGTACAGTAATCGTGTCTAGGGATCGAACCGCAAAATTAAGTTTGTTTTTTATTGTATATACTTTTCCGGGATAAAAAGTACCCAGTGTGGTGCCCAGGATATTAAAGGATAATTATACCAAGTTTCATCGTAATCGAACCGGTAGTTTTTGCGTGATGCCTGAACAAACAGACAGACAAAAAAAAATTTAATCACATTTTTGGGTTCGGTGTCAGTCTAGTAACACCCCCTGCCATTTATTTTTTTGATATTTTCAATGTACAGAATTTTCACTTCTACAGATTTATTATAAGTACTAGCTTCTGCCCGCGGCTTCGCCCGCGTGGATGTCGGAAATTTACCCACGGGAACGTGCTAACAGGATAAAATGTATGTGCTTCCCCAGAATGCCATCTATGTCGCGGGCCCTTTATGGCTAATTACAATAGAAAACCAATTGTGCCTCATTAGTGGTGATTAAGAGGGTACCTATATGATATCTTTACCTAAGTACCTAACTAATTAAAAAAAAAAACTCAATAACAGAAAATTAAATACCTACCTACCTAAATAAACCTATTTCTGATGATAACTAATCTAAACTCAATAAATAAGCAAACTTCCTAAAAACTAATATCTATACGAATGACTAAACCTACTTAACAGTATTATAAAATAACCTACGGTCACTACGTACACTATCAAATATACTACCTATACTTTAAAATTAAAATCTATACCTACGACTCATATAAAAATAAACCTAAATAACTCTAAAAACTAAAAGGAATAAAAATGAACTCCACTGCGGGTGACCCAACCTACGACAAACTTAGTATTTGCGGTTGGTACAGTACAGACAGTGGTAATCGGGTATAGGGATCGAACCGCAAAATTAAGTTTGTTTTTTATTGTATATACTTTTCCGGGATAAAAAGTACCCAGTGTGGTGCCCAGGATATTAAAGAATAATTATACCAAGTTTCATCGAAATCGAACCGGTAGTTTTTGCGTGATGCCTGAACAAACAGACAGACAGACAGACAGCCAGACAAAAATTTTTTTAATCACATTTTTGGGTTCGGTGTCGGTCAAGTAACAAATTGCCATTTATTTTTTGGATATTTTCAATGTACAGAATTTTCACTTCTACAGATTTATTATAAGTATAGATATATAGAATAGATAATATTTATTTATTTATTTATATATACTTTATTGTACAGTCACGAACACCAATAATGTCAACACTTGGCAACTTTCAATTGCAATTTTTTCGCTTTTCTTTTCGATTTTTGTTGAAATACGACACATTACATAAACTTATGGGTTCGAAAATGCTATGTTCGTAACAACATAAAATTTCATTAAAAAATAAAGGAGTAAATCGCCTTTGAATAAAGCCGAGTGTATACATACTTTTGCTCGTGACTGTACGCCACAAAAATATATAGCATAAAAAATACATGCACACTACAAAATAATACAATGGGCGGCCTTATCGCATTACTGCGATCTCTTCCAGGCAACCTTAGAATGGACAGTGATTTTCCTTGACATAAAATGGGACTGTCGTTGGTGCAAACATTATGTATACAATAAACTAAAATAGATACACAAATATATACATATCCAAAATTATAGATACATAAATACATACATACTATATACAAGCAACGAAAAATAAAAGAAGACTGTAGATGATTCTCCTTAACACAGGTTACTTTGTAACCTAGCTAGGAGAACAGTGCTTCACCCACTCGATTGTAGACTACCTAACATATTGTGTAAGAACCATGTACACCTACTACAATCTGTCTGTTCGAGTAAATAAATTTATTATTATTATATTATTATGATTGCAGTTAGGACAACAAGGTCACAACAACCACACGTCACGTAGTGCTCCATAATAGGCTTTTACAAAATTTGTAAATGACAGTGTTAATAGGTACGGGAGGATAGAGTAGGGTTGTCAACAAGTACCGGTACTTGTTCATGCGCTGCCTGTTTCGTCATTCATCGTGATCATTAAGGTCCCTGGTATTATTCACTAGCTCCTGGCCGCGACTTCGTCCGCGTGACATTTCACGTCCCCTCCGAGTCCGACCCATCCCGGTGCATCGCATCGCACGCCTGCTCAGCATTCTTTCTGACATGGTTTTTGCTCGGCTCCTAAGGGTCCTAGCTTGATGTTAAATAGCTTATAGCCCTGCACAAATAATTGTTCAAATAGCTTATAGTCCTGCACAAATAATTGTTCAAATAGCTTATAACCCTGCACAAATAATTGTTCAAATAGCTTATAGCCCTGCACAAATAATTGTTCAAATAGCTTATAGCCCTGCACAAATAATTGTTCAAATCCGACCGGTAGTTCCAGTGATTAGCGCGTTCAAACAAACACACTCTTCAGTTTTTTTATTTTATTTTATTTTTCGGGAAAATAAACAGTTATACATTAAAATCATACACTAATTTATAAATGTACAAGGATTATAAATGTATAACCTACGACATTTTCCACAACATATTAAAAGTTATTATATAACAGTGCGCTATTCTAAGATTTTACAGCAAAAAAGTAATTAAAAGTGAGCTTAAACATAGACAGACATGCAAACAACAGAGAAAGAGAGAGAGAATGAGCAAACATTAAAGTGACTAACTAAACTAACTGTTTTATGGTAAAATTATTTTCTTAGTAAGATTTCTAAATTTTTGAGTAGAGACGAAGAAGAAGTCGATGTCTTCAAAGAATTTATTGCACTGGTTGGTAAGGCGGCGTAGGTGCTCGCAAGCCCGCGTTTGTGCGACAGGAACTTACTGCAAATAGAGGTCTTGCGCGCACCCCACGGCATACCGTTGTTCTGGGTACTACGTAGCTGATTTTGTTGCGAGTATCAATACAGTCCTATGTATTGCACAGATCAAACAAGAACATTGTTTCCAACATAATTCGTCTAGACTTTAAACTTTGCAGGTTATACTTCTGCAATAGGTCATTGTAAGATGCATAGGTGCGATGGCAACGAAAATGCATGGCCTTTAAAAATGTATTCTGTACTTTTTCGATCATATCGGAATATTTACCATGGTGGGGATTCCATACCGAAACAGCATACTCTAGCTGAGAGCGAACTAACGACCGATATAAATACAAATAGGTAGAGGACCGGGTAAATACTGTAGCCGTTCTCATGATACAATTTTATTATTAGTATAGATTCAATATAATATGAAACGTGGCTAAGTATCTGACGAACAGACAAAAATGTACAGTAATGAATATTGAAACAAATCCAATGATAATTAATATTCGAAAGGCATAATATTTTTGCATACAATGAACTAAAGGATGAGAAACATGGTGATGAGTTACTGATACGCGCTGAACTCTGTCACCGAACACATAAGGCCCGAGATAATCACCCATTGATAGCGCGCCCAGCGGCCAGGCGGCAGGCGGCAGGCGCACGTAGTAGGACGCCGGCCGCGCCGTGGCCAAGGCCCCGCGCGGCTGCGCCCGACCACGAGCCCGACCACGAGCCGGGCCGGGAATCGAATACAACACAATGCATACATACGTATCAGTCTGTGTGTAATAAACTGTCTATTTGTAATGTCAAAATAACTGTTTAGTGCGTTTAAAAAGCGTGTTTTATATTGCGTCTATTATTCTTCATTTAGGTAATAAGTATAAAGTCAACGAAGTTACGATGATTAAGGGCTGCTAGCAAACTCGAGAGGTTTATTAGTAGCCCCTTAACAGTTCCACTATCCACCTCCTGGCTCCATCATTAGATCAGCTCCAAGATACTAAATTATAGTTTTGTCTTCCGAATTACATATACATACAAAGTTTCAATTCGATACCTATGACAAAGAAGTTGGTTAAAATCGACTTCTGAGATTTTGGTAGGTACAGTCGCGGTTATTAATGTAGTATCACCTTAAGGACTGTATTGCTGTGCACACTGGCTGGCGTCGAACGAAACAAAAAACATTCCGTCGCTTCTGCACAAAGGCTACGTAATTACATAAGACCCTGGTTAGTTCATACCAATGCTAAAATTGAAATCATTTCATCAAGTAACGATAGCTGGTAGTTTTACGTATTGGATTAATGAACGCATGGGTCTGGGTTCCAATCTCGAGTTGGGATTTTTATTTTTCTTTTCCAACAATAGTCTTTATCGGTTATTTTGTTATTCGTTTTTATGGATTCGTCATGTCTGTCTGTCCGTCAGTATGTCACAGCCACTTTTTTCCGAAACTATAAGAACTATACTGTTGAAACTTAGTAAATAGATGTATTCTGTGAACCGCATTAAGGTTTTCATACAAAAATAGAAAAAAAAACAATAAATTTTGGGGGTTCCCCATACTTAGAACTGAAACTCGAAATTTTTTTTTCTTCAAACCCATACGTGTGGGGTATCTATGGATAGGTCTTCAAAAATGATATTGAGGTTTATAATATAATTTTTTCTAAACTGAATAGTTTGCGCGAGAGACACTTCCAAAATGGTAAAATGCCCCCCCCCCCCCCCCTGTAACTTCTAAAATAAGAGAATGATAAAACTAAAAAAAATATATGATGTACATTACCATGTAAGCTTCCACCGAAAATTGGTTTAAACGAGATCAAGTAAGTAGTTTTTTTTTAATACGTCATAAATCGTAAAACGGAACCCTTCATGGGTGAGTTCGCACTTGGCCGCTTTTTTATAGATTAATACACAAGAATAATAATGTAATCATTATTTTATTTTCATTATTATATTGCTATTGTTATACGGGGTGAAAATAAAAATGCTTTTTTTTTCTGTGTGATTTCAAAATATTTATTCGTTATAATTTTATAAACTAACAAAATAAATAAATAAACTTCTAGTCAAAACAGTTTATTTTCTCATAAGGCGAATTGCCGTGAAAATTAAAGACGTTCAAAATCTAGTCGCAAGCTCATCTCAGCGACAATCAATGCCAAAAACTTGTCAAAAATGCAAGAAAATTAATGTGGGTCAGAATGACGGGTGTATTGTTGCAGAAATGAATATGTTATATATGAAAGTAGAATGTACGTACCAGCAATGTACTTGAATGTACCTTTAATGAAATTCAATGTACCTCCATGAAACAAGAACAATATAATAATAAAGTGAGCCGCAGTCCTGACAGCCACAATGACGGGTGAATACTGATCATTAATGTAATAGCAATGATTTTCTAGAATATCATTGTGTAATAGGTATTTTAGTTTATTTTTTTTGGTGAACCTATGAAATCCAATTCGTTTTCCGACATGCACGCCAACGAAGTCGCAGGCACAGCTAGTTCTATAATATAAATACACACGTCACACTGGCACCACTGAGGCACCGGGTAACAATAGCGCTGCGGTGGTGGCGCGGCACGATACTTATGTGTGTGTGACGTCCCCGGCATGCGGCCTGAGCACACCTCGCCGAGTACCTGCTCGCCTCCTTTGTGCTCGCAAGTGACGGACGGAGACGGCGGCCGCGGCCTGTCCGCCTGTCCGCTGCACGCAGGTACACTGATGTTGTGAGATGACAGGTACAATAAGATACGTTATTGAAGCGTTATTGATTTGCAAAGAATCTTCCATTGAAGAGTTCCATTCTGCCTCTCCGAAGGTATTTATCAGATCATCACGTATCTGCCCAGCCTAATATAATGATTACCTAATCAGCAAAACTGAAGAGTATCTATCTAATAGTTGAAATAAACCACATGATCACTGGCGGACCCTGGGGGGTAAATAAGGCCAAAATGTGTATATAGCTAAGTGGCAGGCAGTATGGAGGAGGAGCTCCCCTAGGGGCCAATGTGCATGTAGGGTGTAGGTGTAGGAGAGGACCAAGGGCGAGCTTCGTTCGCTCTTACATTTTACGGTCTCTGATTTGTATTTTTTTGCATAGATGGTCAAAACAAGACCTAAACTATCTGAGGCACACAACATCTTCGGGCGCTTCACTCGCCAACCTCGCATATCTAGTACAATCTTTTAATTCTCAAACTTTTCTGCATAAGTTGGCAAAGTAACTCTTATATCCGCATGAATAGTCAAAAGAAAACCGAACCTACCCACGGCGGCGGTGAGCTATTACCGAGCTCGCTTCGTTCACTATTACCGAGCTCGCTTCGTTCATTTTGGAAACGTTCCTCCCAAAGAAATCCTACCGGGTGTCGGCGCGCAAGGTGTACATCTATACAGTAAATACGCAATTTTACAAAATGTAACTTAGTCATTATTCAATTTTACAAAATGTAACTTATCAAAAAACGAAAATGCGGAGCCAGCGACACTGACTTCCGAAATTAAAGTTATTTTTCTCTTTGTAGTGGTTTTTTTTGGAAGTCGGTTGTTTTTTTTTTTTTGTAAAAAAGTTTTTATTGTTCGGTCAAAATGTAGCTCAGAGCGACGGATGTTCGGTAGGTACTGGTACGAGCCCTAGGAAGCACGTGACTATTTGAGTCGTGGAAGATTGTGTGCAAACTGCCGATAGTGCACAGGTTAGCTAGCGCAGCGCTATCGCCTATCGCTGACACGGTCACCGGCGCGCACCCGGATGGCGGTGTTTGTAAACAAGTAGGGTGCAGAGGGCAGGGCCGCAGGCGACGCGCGGGGCGGGGCGGGGGGGGGGGGGCAGGAAAGTTACCCTGCGGTGTAGGCTCGCCGCCCGGTGCCGCCCGCCCCTCGTTATCGCCGGCCGCTATCTGCGCCGCGCTATATAACGGGCGGCGGGCCATCCCTCGGCACATTCACTGTTGTGTTACAGGCAGGTACACTTGTATCCCGACTTCATCTCCGACAATTGAATCTCTCATCACAATGGCCGCCAAGTTGTTCGTGTTGGTTGCTTGCATCGCCCTGGTGAGTAGCCGCGCCGGCCACGTCCGAGTGCCCTAATGTGTCCCTGCGTCCGGCGCTCACCGTCCGATCTGCCCACAGAGCCAGGCCGCCATGGTGCGCCGCGACGCGCCCGCCGCCTCGCCGCTGCAGGACATCGAGAAGCACGCCGCCGAGTTCCAGAAGACGTTCAGCGAGCAGTTTAACTCGCTCGTCAACTCCAAGAACACGCAGGAGGTCAACAAGGCGCTCAAGGAGGGCTCCGACTCCGTGCTGCAACAGCTGTCTGCTCTCTCCAACAGCCTGCAGGGCGCGGTCAGTACCAACCTATGCATTCCTCTGTGTGTCTGTACTAAAAGTGGATCATTCTGTTTCCAGACTGGTCACCTTCATTGTTCTCACTTATTCGTAGCAACGCTATTACGTTACCAGGATTTTGTTTGACTGGAGTTAGATTAGTGCCCATTGAGTTACTTGTCCGGTCTTCTAACAACCGACTAGCTTCACCTTCCCAGCTGACCGACTCGCTGACGTTCCAAAGTGCCTGTAAATGAATTATTTATGTGAAATGAATGCTTTGAGTTTGAGCTAGTTGTAAATGATGCGTTTGCTACAGATGGGCGACGCCAATACCAAGGCCAAGGCCGCGTTGGAGCAGACGCGCGCCAACCTGGAGAAGACCGCGGAGGAGCTGCGCAAGGCACACCCCGACGTGGAGCAGCAGGCCGGCGCTCTGCGCGACAAGCTGCAGGCCGCCGTGCAGAGCACCGTGCAGGTACCCAGCCACCACCCACCACCCAGCCACTTCTGACAACCCACATTTGATTATAATAATTTCGATATTTACACTGAATCACTTTTTACCTATTTGAAATATTGGGTTGGTTCGTTTTAGCAGAACTAGAACCGCTGGAGACTGTTGAGCCGATACTAATACGTTACTTGTCCGGTTTCGCAGGAGACCCAGAAACTCGCCAAGGAAGTCGCCAGCAACATGGAGGCCACCAACCAGAAGCTGGCTCCTAAGATCAAGTCTGCGTACGACGACTTCGTGAAGCAGGCCGAGCAGATGCAGAAGAAGCTGCACGAGGCCGCCAACAAGCAGTAGACGCTACACGGCAGCCCCTCTCCGTACCGACTAGCAACAATAAACACATACTATGTACCTACCACACGACTTTCAGTACTCGTCGCCAACTCGCCGCCCCATCTGTTCAGAACTCGTAATAATATTCAGATAGCTACGTTTATCTGCGACTCATTATCGCAATACCTAGTGTTCTTGAGATAAGCTTACGGCCCACATCACGTAACACTATGTAAGCGCGAACGTTACAGCCACATTCATCATGTTAGATACAACACTGACCTGTTGACCCGCTCGCTCTGCCGCGGCTGCGTTCACGTAGCTGTGTATTCCTGCATTAACTTTTCATGGAAACTTGAAGTCATAGTACCTTTTATATTAATATGAAATTAATCCTCTGATTGTTCTCATTAATTAAGCGACTTCAAAATAGGAGGAGGTTCCCAATTCGGATGTTTATATTTTTTTTAATGTATGTTCGGCAATAAACCCGTCATACATATAATATAAACGTATTTGCAAAAATATTTTGTAATGGATAAGGTGTGGTCAGGCTCAGGGTTGGTCCCATATAAATTTGATTACCTATCTTTGCTTGGGTAGTCTTTGAGTTACCTTCAATAATACGATTTTTTTCCAATTTATATTGATGATGTTTGAATAGCCTGTCCCTGATATTTACATAGCATGTAGTGTTATATGAATTTGTGTGGGGTAGGGTACAGATTCTTTTCGATCGATCCACAATTGCTGGATCCTCGTTTTTGGTCGGTTAATTAAGTAAAGATACGCAATGAATCCCATGACAATTAAGTAAAGATACACAATGATTCCCATGACAATTCCAATAAGCCACCACTGAAAAGTCTAGGAAAGCAAAGGACGAAATTTCGTTTATGTGAATTTTTACCAGTAATTTTGGGTTAAAAACCAAACTACTGAACCGATTTTGATGAAATTTCTATGGGACCAATCTGAAAGTATATCTACAAATAGAAAAAAATTTGCCGATTGAAAATCAGTTGTGTTCAGCAACCGAATTTTGTACCATGTGAAAGTACTTAAAGTTCTGCTGGCAGCACGCCGAGCGATCTATCATTAAATATTTACCTCAGAACAAAAAATAAACAGGGTTGATTTTTGAGATTGGGCAGTAAGGGCTAGTTAGCTAGCCCTGCGGACTCTCCGTCCGCTTACCGGCCCATCGTGCTGCTCGACGAGGTGGGCACTCTATGAAAGAGTCATTGCAGACTGGTGCGGCTGGGACCGGATTTGGCGGAAAGCCAGTTTGGTTTCCGCAGGGAGCGCTCTACGGTGGACGCCATCATGCGCGTGCGAGCCCTCACGACGGGGGATGCTGTGACCCGGGGTGGGGTTTTCTTGGCGGTGTCTCTAGACATCGCCATCGCCAATACCCTGCCCTGGAGTTGCATCAGGGCGGCACTCCGGCATCAACGGATGCCGACCTACCTCTGTCGCATTGTCGATGTTTATTTGACGGACAGGGCCGTCAACTACCGCGGTCACCGGGAAGAGTGAAACCGGCGAAATATGTTGTGCGGTGTCTCACAGGGATCGGTCCTGGGGCCGCATCTGTGGGATATCGGGTACGACTGGGTGCTGCGCGCCGACCTCCCTAGCGGCGTCAGCGTGGTTTGCTACGTTGATGACACGCTGCTCCTGCCGCAGGGGAGGTTGCACCAGGCGGTGGCCAAAGCAGCGACAACCGTCGAGAGGATCCGGCAATTGGGACTCGAGGTGGCCCTGCACAATTCTGAGGCCATGTGTTTTCATGGTCCTCGGGGCGCGCCACCGTCGGGTTCACAATTAACGGTAGGAGGGGTTCACATCGGCGTCGAGCTGATAATGAAGTACCTGGGACTCGTCCTCGACAGCCGGTGGAACTTCGTGAAGCATTTCCGATGTTTGGCTCCCAGACTGTCCTGCCGGAGGCTCTTTGCAAAGGTCGTGCGGTCCATGGCCCTTTACGGGGCACCGGTATGGGCGCGTTCCCTGAGGCGGCGACTAGCCCGCCAGTTGAACGCGTCCCAAAGGGTCATGGTTGTCCGGCTGGTCCGAGGAAACCGCACAGTCCTCGCTGAGGCGGCGAGCCTCCTTGCCGGATTGCCGCCATGGGATCTGCAGGCCAAAGTCCCCGCCCATATATAGGAGTGGCGAGAGGAGGCAAAACACCGGGACGTAACTCCGCTGCCGCGAAAAATCACGGTACAGCGGGCAGAGCTCCGGCGGGATCTCATGGCGGCATGGAGAGTGCGATTATCGCAACCTAGTGCTGGGCACGCCACACGGGTGGGTTTTAGTCAGTAGAAGTCTGTCACGCCCTTCCGCTCAGCTCAGCGCGGGAGAGGTCATTTGATGATTTCCTACCCAAAAAAAAGGGCTACTTAGCTACAGGAGTGGTTGCGCTATGAGCATCTTGCCGCCCTCAGCAAAAAGATGTTATTCATTTAATAGACTCAGATCATTGCGGACAACCAAAAAGCCGGTCAAGTGCGAGTCGGACTCATGTATTATGTTGAAATATAAAACCTTCAAAAGGAATTACTGAGCAGGGAAAATACACTTTTATTTATTTATTAGGTTCACCAACAATTGTATACAATTCTTTATACAACTTTTTTTTTCATTTTACAAATTATTTTAACTTAACGACAAATGATCAGTGATTAGTTCATCAACTACGAGTGATACTAACCACTCGAAAGTGGCGTCTCAGCTTGCCACCTGGTTGCAACGATCTAGCTTCATGACGTAGAAATGATTGCTGGGTGGTGAGGAGGAAAAGGGATAACATAAACCAGTTAATTAATTCGATTATCACATCATTTTAAAATATTTCAACAATTCATCATTTTAAAAAATTGCAAATTCGACCTTTGCCAATATTATCGACTGTTTCATCAGTACCTTTAAACATTTATGAAACTTTAGTACCTCATTGCATAGCCAATTAAATGAAGATGTCCTTCCCGTAATTTGTACGCTAATGTTTTAGTAAAATTTTGAGATAACTGGTGTCAAAGTTCGTATACGAAGATGATTTTTGAAAATAGTTAATAAACTTCTTACTTTAACTTTTAACTGTTTGATATTTTAGATATTTTAGAAATACACTTCTTACTTTAACTTTTAACTGTTTGATATTTTAGATATTTTAGAAAATTTGATAACATCAATAGGTGTGTTAAAGTATTACGTAGCCAATGGAATAGCTATGAAAGCCACTCAATTAGAGAATTTAGTGATAAGCGATATTTAGTGACGAATTCTGAAATCTAATTATCGATAAACATGACCTCAAAATGCTTAAATATCGAAGATTATCTAATGACTTAAATATCGAAGTACAGAGTATCGAATGTCCTAAATATCGATATTTATTTATTGTTGTGCTACAAAAATTAGTGACAGAAACAAATCGCTGCAAAACCGACTCCACGTGGTCTTGTCTGCTCTACCCCTAGAGTGTAATAAGCCGAAGCTGCGGTGGTGAGCGTTAAAACCATCGACGACGATAAGCTCGCGTGGGACCGCCGGAGCCCCGCAGCGCCGGAGCCGTGACAGAAACCATGCCTGCTGCATGATGCATGCTTGCTTGCACGCTGCATGCTTGCATGATAATAATTATTCGCTAAACAATACGTTAAACGTTTGCAGTGGACAGACTGCTGAGTTGTCTTATGCGTTGGCAGAGTGTGACAATTTCAAATCTACCGACATTTTTTCCTATATCAAGTTCGATATTTTAACTAATAGGTATTTTTAACGTAAATATAATGAACTGAAGTGTATTACCTACATGTTGACATTTTGAACTTAGGTATAATGATTATCGATATTTTTAATCATTAGATATTTTTATCACTCGGCATTTCAATGTTAGACATTTTAAGCTTAGGTATAACAATTTTCGATATTACGATATAATCGATATTTAAATTTTCGATGTTTTGAACGTTGACATTTTACACGTAGGTATTTTAATGTTCGACATTCAAATATGTACCCATTGACACCCTAAGTTAAAATTAGGTACCTACCTACTTAAATTAATTTGTGCATTGCCATATTCTAATAATTTGTATGATGCAGAAAACGATTACCTACATTTATTGTTACGGTTATTCGCCAGCTGCTTGGCTGTGAGCCCAAGAAGCCCCACCGTCAAGATCACAACCAACGCCATCTACCGGCATTGATAGCAACTAGTATAACAGCAGCCATCAGGATCTAGTGATGCAATCTATTTAATATAATTACTAGCGCCATCTACCACCCCATAGAGACACTAATATTTTATAGTAATTTTAGATCATTACTTAATATTGTCCATAATTCTCTGAGCATTCATTTCACGAACTTGGAAACAGTCATGTAAATAATATTGTAATTATAAAATTGTAGTTCATAAACCTAATAAGATCCCATTGTTATAAGTTTTGTTAAAAGTATGTCAATTATGTAAGTGCTTAGAATATTTTACAATAATAATAAGAAGGGGATGGTAGTTGACTTCCTGCTGGGACAGTACTTTAATTGGCGTCTGGACGAGCGAGCGGGGATTGGGCAATTGGTTTGCGGAGTCTCTTTTTGTGCTTGCTAAGCTGATTATAGAATAAAAGTACTAAGTGAGTGTATATGTATTTGCTGAACATAGTGATGGTATGCTTCCCGGACAATTTAATGACCCAGACGAAATTAACAAGGCATTTCTGAATGTACCAGGACAGTGTATACTGCCCACATCGCAACTTACATATTTTAATACAAATAGATTTGGTGAAACTCAATTTCAATTACAGAATGTTAATGAGGAAGAAATTTTAAAAATTATTAGAAGTTTGGGGTCAAATGCGAAAGGGATGGATGGAGTGAGTCTGGATATGATACTGCTAACATTACCTACCACCCTTCAGGCTATCACCACAATAGTAAATAAGTCGATAGATACCCACACTTTCCCTGACTTATGGAAGTGCGCTATTGTGCGTCCTCTACCCAAAACCAGTAACCCAAGTACCTTCAAAGATCTACGTCCTGTTAGTATTTTGCCTTGTTTATCTAAGGTATTAGAGAGGGTGGTTAATAACCAAATGCTGGTATATTTAGAAGTGAATAATATGCTCCCAGACCTTCAGTCCGGTTTTAGGAAGGGACGTGGGACGGCTACAGCCCTTTCTGACGTAGTGGGAAATATCCTTGAGGCTCGGGACAGGGGGGAGGGAACAATCCTTGCACTTCTTGATTTTTCGCGGGCCTTCGATGCAATAAATACCACGTTGTTACTTTCCAAGCTAGCCTATTATGGTTTTACAACAAAAACCATAGAGTGGTTCGCTAGCTACTTGCAAAATAGGTCACAGCTCGTTGAAATTCAGAAGGAGGATGGATCGAGACTGTCATCCCCCCCTCGCCAGGTGCCACGTGGTGTGCCTCAGGGATCAATTTTAGGGCCCCTTTTATATATACTTTACAGCGCAGACATTATTAAGTCATTCCAGCACTGCAAGTATCACATGTACGCAGATGATATCCAGTTATATATAACTTTTAAGCCAGCTGATACATTGGAGGCTGTGAGGAAGGTCAATGACGATCTTGAAAGAGTGGTAGTTTGGTCAAATGAAAACTCACTGGTATTAAACCCACTGAAATCTAAATTTATGGTTTTAGGAAGTAGGAAAATGATCAGCACTATACTGTCAGCTGACCCAGAAGTTCTTGTCGGGGGGGTAAGGATAGATCGGGTAGAGATAGCATGCAACCTTGGGTTAACTATGGATCCAGAACTGCGTTTTGAAAAGCACATCAGTAACTCCCTGAGAAATTGTTTTTATAGATTGAAACTCCTATATTCAATTAGAGACTACCTGAGTGTTGATCTTCGCAAACAATTAGTGGATAGCCTAGTTTTATCAAGACTTAACTACTGTGATACCGTGTATGGCCCATGTCTGTTAGCAAGAACAGAGAAGCTGATACAACGCATACAAAATGCATGTACACGGTTCTGTGTAAAGATACCTCGTAGAAGTCATGTCACACCTTTTATAAATGAAAATAATATTTTGAAAATGGCTGCTAGGAGAAGGTTACACATGGCTGGTTTACTTTTTGGAGTAGTCACTACACAAAAACCTCACTATCTGTTTGAGAAGTTAAGTTGGAGACAGAGCAAATACGAACCACGTTTTTCTACCAAACCTCTTTGTACATCAACACATAGGACCGCAGCATTCAGGGGGAGTTTCAGGTATGCTGCCACGCACTGTTGGAATAACCTTCCTCCACCAGTAAGAGCCCTGAGAACAAAGAAGCATTTTTTGAGTATCGTAAAGAAGTATTTCATGCAGATACAGCAAACCACATAATTGTACATCAATATTTAATTTCCATGGCTGCTCTTTTGGTACTCACCTCGAAGGTCACGGCATACGGGCAAGGGATATGGCTTTCCAACAGTGCTGAGCGACCTCTGCCTGCCTCCCTGTTGATGTCTGCCTCCTTGTTCTGTGTCATTGTCATGGGAGGAATGGTGGCCCACAGTTATCTGGGGAGTGTTGGCTGTGTGTCTTTCTGACGCTGCATTATCTAAGTTAGACAATAGGTAGAATATTTAGTAAGGTGTCACAAAGATTACCAGTATTTTTAAGGCTTTGTTCTATTTTTAGTTGTTTTTTTCTCTCTCTTTTGTTCTGTTGAATGCACTGTTAATACTCACCATTACGACCATGTAGGCTATGAAGGCGGTATGGTTATGAATTCCATGGGTAGGGATGTTGAAAAAAGCATGGTTGTCATTTGCGACGCCATGCCGATAAGCAAATGGCCGCCATTGCGATCCCATTTCCCATGGTGCAATATAAAAACTAAGGTGTATGAAAGCAGACTTCTTTGCATATATCTAGGTAATTTATGATTGCTGAGTTATTCGTAGAATTTACGTGATTAGGAAAACACACCACACTGTACACAACGTATAGGTAGTTGTTGCTTACTTAGCATTTTTAATTTTTTTTTAATTTTAATAAGTTTTGTATTAGATATGGTTATAATTTATGTACTTATTTGTTTTTACGCATGAATACAGATATCTTATATATATATTTTTCGTTATTTTATATAAATGCACACACTATGTTCAGTTCGCTCAATTCAGCGGAAAGTTAGACTTACCCGATATAGTATTTCACAATTTTCACATGGTGGGACGTCATTACGTCATTCGTGAGGTAGTTGCTGAAAATCAGCGCTGTTGACGATAGGTTCGTCCGAAGTCACAGCATTTTTGCTGAGCAACGACCTATTCTTGCACAGATGCGACGCACGGCTTAATTGTTGTTTGTTTTGTTACAAAAGTAGTTATACTAGTTATTTCGCCACTCTGCAATTGGCATTTTTGTTTTTGTTATGATTGTTATTGTTTTGTTGTGGCCATCTGCCAATATCGTCTTGTCAATGTCAAGTAATGTGAGTTGTCATTGGTCCCTGGCCTTGACATCAAGCAATAGACAAGAGTGTCATCATTTTTTATGACTGAGTACGAGTTTTTTGACTATGTGTATCTTATGTCTTTTTATTTACTATTATTATTTTGTTCTAGTTGTAATTGTGCGTTTTGTTTGTGCAGAATAAATTATTTTTCTTTCTTTCTTTCTTTCTTTCTTATATGTTGGTAGAAATTTGGATAGGATTGGTAGAAATTTGGAATAGATTGGTAGAAATTTTGTACATTTTGGTAGAAATTAGGAAAGGGTTGGTAGAATTGGTAAAATTTGGAATAGATTGGTAGAAATTTTGTAATAGATTGGTAGAAATTTGGAATAGATTGGTAGAAATTTGGAATAGATTGGTAGAAATTTGGAATAGACTGGTTGAAAATTTGGAATAGATTGGTAGAAATTTGGAATAGATTGGTAGAAATTTGGAATAGATTGGTAGAAATTTGGAATAGATTGGTAGAAATTTGGAATGGGCTGGTAGAAATTTGGATAGGATTGGTAGAAATTTGGTTAGGATTGGTAGAAATTTGGTAGAAATTGGATTGGTAGAAATTTGGTACATTTTGGTAGAAATTTGGAATAGATTGGTAGAAATTTGGAATAGATTGGTAGAAATTTGGAATAGATTGGTAGAAATTAGAATAGATTGGTTGAAATTCGAATAGGATTGGTAAAAATTTGGTAAAAAATTGGATAGGATTGGTAGAAATTCGGATAGCATGGGTAGAAATTTGGAATAGATTGGTAGAAATTTGGAATAGATTGGTAGAAATTTAGAATAGATTGGTAGAAATTTGGAATCAATTGGTAGAAATTTGGAATAGATTGGTAGGAAAATTTGGTATATTTTGGTAGAAATTTGGAATAGATTGGTAGAAATTGGAGTGGAAAAATTGGATAAGAGTTGTAGAAATTAGGAAAGGGTTGGTAGAACTTTGGGTAGGATTGGTAGAAAGAACAATGTTCAAAACGTGGGGACGTTTTGAACATTGTTCTTTCTACCAATCTTCTTCTTATATCGACATGAAGAAACCGGTATCAGTCAAAATAATAATTATGTAACAGATCACGATGCTTTTATTTTTTTAATTATTACTGTGGGATGATTTCATTCGGAGTTTTCAAACAACTCTTTGGAATAAAACGTATAAAAAAATAAAATAAATGGTGACTTCCGCACGGGAACAACTCACGGAGCAGAAAAAAGTTCAATGATGAATTCTGTTGAATATATCGTTTTTGAGAAGTAACTATATTGACGTATTTTTTATGAGTTTTCAAATAAAAATACCATCTTATCAATTACAAATAAAACCTTTATTCGGTGTTTTCAGTATCTATTACAATACTGTCCCAGGCACTGGCTGGCCCAACGAAATTCTATTCTATTTTTATTTGAAAACTCCTAAAAATACGTCAATAGTTACTTCACAAAAATGATATACAGCAGAATTCTTCATTGTACTTTTTTCTGCTCCTTGAGTGGTTCCCGTGCGGGAGTCACCATTTAATTCCAAAGAGTTGTTTGAAAGCTCCAAATGAAATTATCCCACAGTAATAATTAAAAAACCGGCCAAGTGCGAGTCGGCTAGTCGCCCATGAAGGGTTCCGTTAAGTTACGATTTATGACGTATTAAAAAAAAACTACTCACTAGATCTCGTTCAAACCAATTTTCGGTGGAAGTTTATATGGTAATGTACATCATATATATTTTTTTTAGTTTTATCATTCTCTTATTTTAGAAGTTACAGGGGGGGGGGACACACATTTTACCACTTTGGAAGTGTCTCTCGCGCAAACTATTCAGTTTAGAAAAAAATGATATTGAGGTTTTTAACCTCAATATCATTTTTGAAGACTATCCATAGATACCCCACACGTATGGGTTTGATGAAAAAAAAAAATTTTTGAGTTTCAGTTCTAAGTATGGGGACCCCCAAAATTTATTGTTTTTTTTCTATTTTTGTGTGAAAATCTTAATGCGGTTCACAGAATACATCTACTTACCAAGTTTCAACAGTATAGCTCTTATAGTTTCGGAAAAAAGCGGCTGTGACATACGGACGGACAGACAGACAGACAAACATGACGAATCCATAAGGGTTCCGTTGCCATTTGGCTACGGAACCCTAAAAAGAAAAGCATCGTGATCTATAACATAATTATTATGTTGAATGATACCGGTTTCTTCATGTCGATATAACTTTTTTCGGATGCACATTTCTGTTTCGCTGTCATACAATAAAATGATAAGATGACTATGGCCCTTTTTTTTTTTTTTTTTTTTTTTTTTTTTTTTTTTTTTTTTTTTTTTTTTTTTTTGAGGATGGGAAATCATCAAATGACTCCTTCCGCTCTGGGTGGAGCAGAAGGGAGTGTCAGACTTTTACTGACTAAAACCCACCCGTGTTCCTTCCTTAGCCCTTTATGTTCCAGGGCAGCGGTAAACCCTTTCGGATGGTCCCGCTACCCTGGCAGGCTTCGGCCCTGTGGGGCCCCGTCACTTGCTGACATCTCTTTGAGGCGCGCGTGGAACACGAACACGCCGTCCGGCACGGGCCTAGTCCTGATCGGACGGAGAGCTACCCATTACTCTCCGCCCGCAGGCCCGCGCCTACGGTGGCCGGGAGTCGTCACGCGGCTCCCGACGCCCGGAGCGTCTCCCGCGGCGGCTGAGGCGTGAGGTGCGCAAGGCGCGTTCCCTCGCCCACCCCGCCACCTCCTTCGCTAGCATGACTGCTTCGCAGAAGGAGGTGACTGCCTCCCACTCCCTCTCACCCCGGACCATGGCTTGAACCAGGGCCGGGCGCGAGAGGTCGCCGCCGCTGCCAATCGCCTCTACGAGGACACGGCGGTGCTCTGCCCAAGCAGGGCAGACCTCCACCGTATGCTCCACCGTGTCCTCTGGGCGATCCTGACAGTGGTGACACCCGGGCGTCTCCTCCCGCCTGATGATGTGCAGGAACCTCCCGAAACATCCGTGTCCGGAGAGGACCTGCGTCAGGCGGTAGGTGAGAGCGCCGTGACGTCTCTCTAGCCACTCCTCAAAGAGGGGTCTTACCGCCGCTATCGTGGCGTGCCCTGCGCTGGGTTGCGATAGTCGCTCCTTCCATGCCGCCATGAGATCGCACCGGAGGTTCGTCCGCTCCGCCGCGGTTTGCCGCGGATGCGGAGTTTCCCCCCGGCGTAGTGCCTCCGCGCGCCAATCATATAGGCGCGCGAGGACTATCGCCTCCAGATCCCATGGTGGCAGTCCGGCAAGGAGGCTTGCTGCCTCGCCTGAGATCGTGCGGTAGCCCCGGATCAGCCTTACGGCTACCACCTTTTGGGGCGCGTTCAGATAGTGTGCGGCTCGAAGCCGCAGTGAACGCGCCCATACCGGGGCCCCATATAGGGCCATGGACCGCACGACCCCCGCGTAAAGCCTCCGGCAGGAGGCGTTTGGTCCCCTCAGGTTGGGCAAGAGCCGCTTTAGGGCGGCCCCGGCCCGTTCCAGTTTGGGGGCCAAACGTCGGAAATGCTCGACGAAGTTCCACCGGCTGTCGAGGACGAGACCCAGGTACCTCATCGTGGTCTCGACGCCGATGTGAACCCCTCCTACCACTAGTTGGGATCCCGGAGGTGGCCCGTACCGAGGCCCATGAAAGGACATGGCCTCGGACTTGTGCAATGCCACCTCGAGACCCAACCGCCGGATCCTTTCCACGACTATCGCAACCCCGCGTGTCATCGCGTCGGCCGCCGCCTGATGCGACCTCCCCTGCGCCAGGACCAGCGTGTCGTCAGCGTAGCAAACTACGCTGACGCCTTCAGGGAGGTCGGCCCGCAGCACCCAGTCGTAACCGATGTCCCACAGGAGCGGCCCCAGAACCGATCCCTGTGGGACACCGCACGACATCTCTCGCCGGTTCCCGTTCCCGTCGCGACCGGGGTAGATGACGGCTCTGTCCGTCAAATACGCCCCGACTACTCGACGGAGGTAGGTCGGCACCCGGTGATACCGGAGTGCCTCCCCAATGCAGCTCCAGGGCAGGGTGTTGAACGCGTTGGCGATGTCGAGTGACACCGCCACGACCACCCCACCCCGGGACACCGCGTCCCCCGTCGTGAGGGCTCTCACGCGCATGATGGCGTCCACCGTAGAGCGCCCCTTGCGGAAGCCAAACTGGCAATCCGCAAGATCCGGCCCAGTCCCCACAAGGTGCCCGACGAGGCGGCCCGCAATCACTCTCTCAAAGAGCTTGCCAACCTCGTCGAGCAGCACTATGGGCCGGTATGCGGACGGAGAGTCCGCAGGGCGCCCCGGCTTCTGAATGAGGACCAGCTTCCCCGTCTTCCAACGGAGTGGAAACTGGCCTCTCTCCATGCATGCGCTTAAGAGCGCCTCCAGTCGAGGCCCGAGAGCCGTCGAGGCCAGGACCCAGGCTTTACCCGGCAAGCCGTCGGGTCCTGGGGCGGTGTTTTTGGCCTTAAGCCTGCCTACCGCCGCTCTCAGATCTACCCCGGTCACTTCAGGGGTGTCGTCGTCGTCGTCCGTGTGGTCCGCTTCGGGCACCGTGAGTGGCGGAGCCATAGGCGGGGGAGTATGCTCCCCGCGTGAAGGGAACAGAGCGCTCACCACCTCCTCCACCAGCTGAGGGCGGAGACTCTGAGTCAGCGGGGGGGCCCAGGTGCGGAGTTTATTCCGCACCATTTTGTAAGGGCGCCCCCATGGATCTCTGTTCAGAGTCTCCAGCATCTCCTCGCGGGCCGTGTTCTTGGCCCGCTGGATAGCTTCTCGGAGGGCGGTCTTCGCCGCTCTGTACCCCTCGTACAGCTCCGCCTCTGTGGCTTCCGCATCCGGAGGGCGGATGCGGCGCCTGCGGTGCCTGGTGTACCGGTGTCGCGCGTCGACGCACGCCTTGCGCAACGCCTCCACCTCCTGCGACCACCAGTACACCCGACGTCGGGCGCATCCTGGCCGGACTCGGGGCATTGCCACGTCACAGATCTCGGACATGGCCTCCCGGAACCACTCCGCCTCATCGTCAATATCAGCAGGCCTGTCCGGTGAAGACACCCAGGCCTGCACGATCGAGGCTTCCAGGAGGAGCTCCCGGTCCAGCTGCTTCAGCGCCCAACGCGGACCACTCGGGGCCTGTCGGACCAGCGCGCTTGAGGTCTGGGTGGAGACATCGAACCGGATATACCGGTGATCGGAGTAGGTCTCCACCTCCTCCATGACGCGCCAGTCGATGACACGCTGTGACAGAGCGGGGCTGGCGAACGTGATGTCCACTACCGACTCGCCCCGCATCCGCACACACGTAGGGACAGAACCCCGATTCACGGCGACCAGGCCTGTTTCCAGGGCCCAGTCCTCTACCATCCTGCCCCGCACATCCGTGCAACGGGAACCCCAGGCCACATTCTTGGCGTTGAAGTCCCCGAGCACTAGCACGGAGAAAGGATGGCTTCTGGCGACGACGACACCCAACTCTGTTAAAGAGTTCTGGAACTCGGCGAGAGTTCGGCTCGGAGAGAAGTAGACTCCCACTACCACAATCTCTCCGAACCGTGCTGCTACGCACCCCTGTCCCTTCGTGACACCTTCGAGGGACGGGGTACCGGCGGCAGCCGACGAAATTATGGCCACTGAGCCGCTAAGGTCCTCCACCCAGTTATCCCTGGGCGGGACAAAGTACGGCTCAGCGACCACGGCGATATTAATCGACCACTGCGCCATGCTCTGGAGCAACAGGTCCTGAGCGCAGGCGCAGTGGTTGATATTCGCCTGGAGGAGGCGTAAAGGCGGAGCCATTACTCCTCCATTTCAGCCCCCTCCCGGGCCCCTTGTGAGGGACCCTCGGCAGCGGCGGCGGCGGCGGCGGCGGCGGCGGTGGCAGTGGTGGCGGCGGCGGCGGCGGCGGCGACAGTGGCGGCGACGGTGGTGGTGGCGGTGACGGCGGCGGAGGGCCTGCCTTTCCTCCTGGCTTCGGCGGGTGGGGCGCAGGACTTGCTGCCCGCCCGGTGATCGGCCGGCTTGCCAGCAGCCGCACATGCAGCGCAGTGCGGCGCGGCGTTGCACGAGCCGGCCTTATGTCCGGGCTTGCCGCAGCGGAAGCACAGAGTGCTGCGGTCCTCCGAGGTGCACTGGACGCTCACGTGGTGACCCACGTGGCATCGATAGCACCTCAGAGGTCTGGGCTCCAGCAGTTTGACCTGCGCGGACACCCAGCCCACCAGGAGCCTTCCGCCCTCCACAATCTTCCTAGCCGCCGTCACAGGGCAGCTTACCGTTACGGTTCGCATACCCGTGAAGTCAGGACGTATGGTGCCCGCCTTCACCTGGTCGGCCAGACACCCGCCCGTCCTGACGACGGCGGCTACCACCTCCGTCTCCGTTATGGAGTCGTCCAGGCCCACAATGCGCATGTCTGCGCACTTGACGGGCCTGGAGACTCGAGCCTCGTCCGCATTGAGGGACGCCCTTAGCTTCTCCGCTAGGGCGTCAGCGGTGGGGCCACTCGTAGCACCGGGGATCTCCAGCATGCGGGCACCAGTGGCGGTCACCCTATGCCGGAGGCCCCCGGTGATCCCCAGCTCTTGGAGATCCACCGTCGCTCTCGCTTTGGTGAGCACGTCACGGTAGGTCACCCCCCTTTTAACCGCGTCTGGCTGTAGTGTAATGACCACAGCCGCGGTCTTAGGGGAGCGAAGCCTAGCCGCAACGGCTCGCTCCTTGCGGCGCCTCCTCTGCGCCTTTTTCCTGGCCGCCTTGGCCGCCTTCTTCTTCTCCCCGACCACCTGCCACTCGGCATTGGTCGTGGGAGATTTCTCTGGGGGAGGCGTAGGTTCTGGGCCCTTCGCCTCCCCAGCCGCTCTGCCCTTCTTTTTAGCCTTGGCCGGCGGTTTGCCGGCAGGCGCCGGTTTTGCCGGCGCGGAGGCTCTGCCAGCCGACGCCGGTTTCGCCGGTGCCGCGGCTCCTCCAGCCGACGCCTGTTTGGCCGGCGCCTGGGCCCGGCCGGACGGCCCGGATTTAGGGGCGGCAGCGGCAGCATACGAGGCCGCCTTCGGCCCTGGGGCCGTCCTACCCGCCAAGGGCGGGCGCAGCACAATACCCTCCAGGGCGGTGAACCGCGCCTGGAAGGCTGCCAGTTCCTGTCGAACCAGGTTCAGGACCTGGTTCTCAGCCGGCACGATCCCGCTTGCCGGCTGGCTGGCTGGCTGGCTGGCTGCTGGTGACGCCTGCCCTTTGTCGGGGGCCTTCAGGCCGGCCAGGTCTGCCCGGAGCTTCCTGTTCTCCTCTTGGAGAAGCTCCGTGGCAGCCGTCAGGCGTGCGACCTCCGCCCTAAGTTCGTCTACTGCGCCAGCCGAAGGACCGGCGCAGCTGACCGCCTCCGCTGCCGCCATGATTGCGGCCTTTGCCGAGGCTACGGCCCTGTTCTTGGAGGTTTGCAGCTTCTTCAGGGACACGTCCCGGATCGCGGCCTCCACGACCGCCGCAAACCTCCTCATGCGGTCCGCATCAGGGCCGCCAACCTCGCCCGCCTCGTCACTTGAGGGCTCCGGAGCGACCGCGCGACCGGTTCCCCCCCCCTTTTTGGGCCTCTCCGCCAGCTCGGCCGCCTCCCGAGCAGTGAGCCCCCTGCCCGTGCCTCGCTCTCGGACTCCTCCCCGCCTACTGGTGGGGATCTTCCGGGCCGAGGCCAACTCCCCGTCAGAGGACGACCCCTGGCCGCCCACTGACCTTGGCCGCTTGCTCCGTGCCTTTCTCTTCGCAGCGGCCATCTCCTTGGCTCGGCAAGGGCTCCTTGAGCCTCCCGAGCTCGGTCCTCCGGATGCGACGTCGGACTCCGACCCCGCATCACTCTTCTGTGAGCCTCCTCGGCTCTTGTTGCCATCTACGACGGCAAGCGGTTCATCTGCGTCGCACAGGCGCTCCGGGCTAACCCGGAGCTCCTTTTCTTGCGACGCAGGAGGTTGACGAAGGTCGGCGGTGGTCTGCCGGCCTACGAAGCTATCTTTGCTCCCCCCATATACGTTGGAGCTGCCTTCCGTAGAAGGACGGGATTGTGCCTCCATGAGGAGGTTGCCCGCCTGGGGATTTTTTATCGATAGCTGACTTTCCATTTTTTCCTTTTAAGGGTGAGGTCCCTTGGACGCGCTAATGACCGGATCCCCTCCGGCCATGCATCCCCTCGGCACGCTAGACCTTGGGATTGGGGTGATTTTTTAGAGAGGTTGTCTTCCTCGCAGCCCGAGCCTCAGTGGCCCGGGCCCCCGGTCCTGAACCCAGGATTACGGTTTGGCCGGCGGCTGGCATAACCAACCACCGCCCCTACGTCCCCACGCTGCCGCCGGATACCGGACAGACGCAGCGCAGATATGGACTTCCTCCACAGCGGCGGCGCGAACCGCCCCCCCCCAGTATACGCCCACTCACCTTCCTCTGTAAGCAGAGGGGGAGTAGGCGTCTATAGCCCGGTTCCCTTCAACGACCATCGAGGATGATCGGTGATTGGAACCGTGCCCTTCCCCGTGTGTTGTAGATTAGCCGCCGGCCCCAAGTGCCCACCAAGACTTGGTGGACACCTGGAGCCGACGTTGCCCAGGGTGCGCCACGAGGAGGCTCTTCAACATGCACCCCATGACTATGGCCCTTCGATTAACATAGGTTTTAAAGTGCTACAAGGGTGGGGACGGTGTCCATACATTTTGAACATTGTTCTTTGTGTAGGATTGGTAGAAATTTGTGTAGGATTGGTAGAAATTTGGAATAGATTGATAGAAATTTGGAATAGATTGGTAGAAATTGGAATAGATTGGTAGAAATTCTAATAGGATTGGTAGAAATTTGGTAAAAAATTGGATAGGATTGGTAGAAATTTGGATAGGATTGGTAGAAATTTGGTAGAAATTATGAAAGGGTTGGTAGAAATTTGGAATAGATTGGTAGAAATTTGGAATAGATTGGTAGAAATTTGGAATAGATTGGTAGAAATTTGGATAGGATTGGTAGAAATTTGGAATAGACTGGTAGAAATTTGGATAGGATTGGTAGAAATTTGGTTAGGATTGGTAGAAACTTGGTACATTTTGGTAGAAATTTGGATAGGATTGGTAGAAATTTGGAATAGATTGGTAGAAATTTGGAATGGGCTGGTAAAAATTTGGATAGGATTGGTAGAAATTTGGTTAGGATTGGTAGAAATTTGGAATAGATTGATAGAAATTTGGAATAGATTGGTAGAAATTTTGTACATTTTGGTAGAAATTAGGAAAGGGTTGGTAGAATTGGTAAAATTTGGAATAGATTGGTAGAAATTTTGTAATAGATTGGTAGAAATTTGGAATAGATTGGTAGAAATTTGGAATAGATTGGTAGAAATTTGGAATAGATTGGTAGAAATTTGGAATAGATTGGTAGAAATTTGGAATAGACTGGTAGAAATTTGGATAGGATTAGTAGAAATTTGGTACATTTTGGTAGAAATTATGAAAGGGTTGGTAGAAATTTGGAATAGATTGGTAGAAATTTGGAATAGATTGGTAGAAATTTGGAATAGACGGGTTAAAAATTTGGAATAGATTGGTAGAAATTTGGAGTAGATTGATAGAAATTTGGAATAGATTGGTAGAAATTTGGATAGGATTGGTAGAAATTTGGTTAGGATTGGTAAAAATTTGGTAAAAAATTGGATAGGATTGGTAGAAATTTGGATAGCATGGGTAGAAATTTGGAATAGGTTGGTAGGAGAGTTTGGTATAATTTGGTAGAAATTTGGAATAGATTGGTAGAAATTTGGAATAGATTGGTAGAAATTGGAATAGATTGGTAGAAATTCGAATAGGATTGGTAAATAATTGGATAGGATTGGTAGAAATTTGGATAGGATTGGTAGAAATTTGGTAGAAATTATGAAAGGGTTGGTAGAAATTTGGAATAGATTGGTAGAAATTTGGAAAAGATTGGTAGAAATTTGGAATAGATTGGTAGAAATTTGGAATAGATTGGTAGAAATTTGGAATAGACTGGTAGAAATTTGGATAGGATTGGTAGAAATTTGGTTCATTTTGGTAGAAATTTGGAATAGATTGGTAGAAATTTGGAATAGATTGGTAGAAATTTGGAATAGACTGGTAGAAATTTGGATAGGATTGGTAGAAATTTGGTACATTTTGGTAGAAATTATGAAAGGGTTGGTAGAAATTTGGAATAGATTGGTAGAAATTTGGAATAGATTGGTAGAAATTTGGATAGAATTGGTAGAAATTTGGTACATTTTGGTAGAAATTATGAAAGGGTTGGTAGAAATTTGGAATAGATTTGTAGAAATTTGGAATAGATTGGTAGAAATTTGGAATAGATTGGTAGAAATTTGGAATAGACTGGTAGAAATTTGTAATAGATTGGTAGAAATTGGGAATAGATTGGTAGAAATTTGGTATGGGCTGGTAGAAATTTGGTTAGGATTGGTAGAAACTTGGTACATTTTGGTAGAAATTTGGATAGGATTGGTAGAAATTTGGAATAGATTGGTAGAAATTTGGAATGGGCTGGTAAAAATTTGGATAGGATTGGTAGAAATTTGGTTAGGATTGGTAGAAATTTGGAATAGATTGATAGAAATTTGGAATAGATTGGTAGAAATTTTGTACATTTTGGTAGAAATTAGGAAAGGGTTGGTAGAATTGGTAAAATTTGGAATAGATTGGTAGAAATTTGGAATAGACTGGTAGAAATTTGGATAGGATTGGTAGAAATTTGGTACATTTTGGTAGAAATGATGAAAGGGTTGGTAGAAATTTGGAATAGGTTGGTAGAAATTTGGATAGAATTGGTAGAAATTTGGTACATTTTGGTAGAAATTATGAAAGGGTTGGTAGAAATTTGGAATAGATTGGTAGAAATTTGGAATAGATTGGTAGAAATTTTGAATAGACTGGTAGAAATTTGTAATAGATTGGTAGAAATTTGGAATAGATTGGCAGAAATTTGGAATAGATTGGTAGAAATTTGGTACATTTTGGTAGAAATTATGAAAGGGTTGGTAGAAATTTGGAATAGATTGGTAGAAATTTGGAATAGATTGGTAGAAATTCGAATAGGATTGGTAAATAATTGGATAGGATTGGTAGAAATTTGGATAGGATTGGTAGAAATTTGGTAGAAATTATGAAAGGGTTGGTAGAAATTTGGAATAGATTGGTAGAAATTTGGAAAAGATTGGTAGAAATTTGGAATAGATTGGTAGAAATTTGGAATAGATTGGTAGAAATTTGGAATAGACTGGTAGAAATTTGGATAGGATTGGTAGAAATTTGGTACATTTTGGTAGAAATTATGAAATTTGGAATCGATTGGTAGAAATTTGGAATAGATTGGTAGAAATTGTGTAATAGATTGGTAAAAATTTGGAATAGATTGGTAGAAATTATGAAAGGGTTGGTAGAAATTTGGAATAGATTGGTAGAAATTTGGAATAGATTGGTAGAAATTTGGAATAGACGGGTTAAAAATTTGGAATAGATTGGTAGAAATTTGGAGTAGATTGATAGAAATTTGGAATAGATTGGTAGAAATTTGGATAGGATTGGTAGAAATTTGGTTAGGATTGGTAAAAATTTGGTAAAAAATTGGATAGGATTGGTAGAAATTTGGATAGCATGGGTAGAAATTTGGAATAGGTTGGTAGGAGAGTTTGGTATAATTTGGTAGAAATTTGGAATAGATTGGTAGAAATTTGGAATAGATTGGTAGAAATTGGAATAGATTGGTAGAAATTCGAATAGGATTGGTAAATAATTGGATAGGATTGGTAGAAATTTGGATAGGATTGGTAGAAATTTGGTAGAAATTATGAAAGGGTTGGTAGAAATTTGGAATAGATTGGTAGAAATTTGGAAAAGATTGGTAGAAATTTGGAATAGATTGGTAGAAATTTGGAATAGATTGGTAGAAATTTGGAATAGACTGGTAGAAATTTGGATAGGATTGGTAGAAATTTGGTTCATTTTGGTAGAAATTTGGAATAGATTGGTAGAAATTTGGAAAAGATTGGTAGAAATTTGGAATAGATTGGTAGAAATTTGGATAGGATTGGTAGAAATTTGTAATAGATTGGTAGAAATTTGAATAGGATTGGTAGAAATTTTGTATATTTTGGTAGAAATTTAGAATAGATTGGTAGAAATTTGGAATCGATTGGTAGAAATTTGGAATAGATTGGCAGAAATTTGGAATAGATTGGTAGAAATTTGGATAGGATTGGTAGAAATTTGGTTCATTTTGGTAGAAATTTGGAATAGATTGGTAGAAATTTGGAATAGATTGGTAGAAATTTGGAATAGACTGGTAGAAATTTGGATAGGATTGGTAGAAATTTGGTACATTTTGGTAGAAATTATGAAAGGGTTGGTAGAAATTTGGAATAGATTGGTAGAAATTTGGAATAGATTGGTAGAAATTTGGATAGAATTGGTAGAAATTTGGTACATTTTGGTAGAAATTATGAAAGGGTTGGTAGAAATTTGGAATAGATTTGTAGAAATTTGGAATAGATTGGTAGAAATTTGGAATAGATTGGTAGAAATTTGGAATAGACTGGTAGAAATTTGTAATAGATTGGTAGAAATTGGAATAGATTGGTAGAAATTCGAATAGGATTGGTAAATAATTGGATAGGATTGGTAGAAATTTGGATAGGATTGGTAGAAATTTGGTAGAAATTATGAAAGGGTTGGTAGAAATTTGGAATAGATTGGTAGAAATTTGGAAAAGATTGGTAGAAATTTGGAATAGATTGGTAGAAATTTGGAATAGATTGGTAGAAATTGGAATAGATTGGTAGAAATTCGAATAGGATTGGTAAATAATTGGATAGGATTGGTAGAAATTTGGATAGGATTGGTAGAAATTTGGTAGAAATTATGAAAGGGTTGGTAGAAATTTGGAATAGATTGGTAGAAATTTGGAAAAGATTGGTAGAAATTTGGAATAGATTGGTAGAAATTTGGAATAGATTGGTAGAAATTTGGAATAGACTGGTAGAAATTTGGATAGGATTGGTAGAAATTTGGTTCATTTTGGTAGAAATTTGGAATAGATTGGTAGAAATTTGGAATAGATTGGTAGAAATTTGGAATAGACTGGTAGAAATTTGGATAGGATTGGTAGAAATTTGGTACATTTTGGTAGAAATTATGAAAGGGTTGGTAGAAATTTGGAATAGATTGGTAGAAATTTGGAATAGATTGGTAGAAATTTGGATAGAATTGGTAGAAATTTGGTACATTTTGGTAGAAATTATGAAAGGGTTGGTAGAAATTTGGAATAGATTTGTAGAAATTTGGAATAGATTGGTAGAAATTTGGAATAGATTGGTAGAAATTTGGAATAGACTGGTAGAAATTTGTAATAGATTGGTAGAAATTGGGAATAGATTGGTAGAAATTTGGTATGGGCTGGTAGAAATTTGGTTAGGATTGGTAGAAACTTGGTACATTTTGGTAGAAATTTGGATAGGATTGGTAGAAATTTGGAATAGATTGGTAGAAATTTGGAATGGGCTGGTAAAAATTTGGATAGGATTGGTAGAAATTTGGTTAGGATTGGTAGAAATTTGGAATAGATTGATAGAAATTTGGAATAGATTGGTAGAAATTTTGTACATTTTGGTAGAAATTAGGAAAGGGTTGGTAGAATTGGTAAAATTTGGAATAGATTGGTAGAAATTTGGAATAGACTGGTAGAAATTTGGATAGGATTGGTAGAAATTTGGTACATTTTGGTAGAAATGATGAAAGGGTTGGTAGAAATTTGGAATAGGTTGGTAGAAATTTGGATAGAATTGGTAGAAATTTGGTACATTTTGGTAGAAATTATGAAAGGGTTGGTAGAAATTTGGAATAGATTGGTAGAAATTTGGAATAGATTGGTAGAAATTTTGAATAGACTGGTAGAAATTTGTAATAGATTGGTAGAAATTTGGAATAGATTGGCAGAAATTTGGAATAGATTGGTAGAAATTTGGTACATTTTGGTAGAAATTATGAAAGGGTTGGTAGAAATTTGGAATAGATTGGTAGAAATTTGGAATAGATTGGTAGAAATTCGAATAGGATTGGTAAATAATTGGATAGGATTGGTAGAAATTTGGATAGGATTGGTAGAAATTTGGTAGAAATTATGAAAGGGTTGGTAGAAATTTGGAATAGATTGGTAGAAATTTGGAAAAGATTGGTAGAAATTTGGAATAGATTGGTAGAAATTTGGAATAGATTGGTAGAAATTTGGAATAGACTGGTAGAAATTTGGATAGGATTGGTAGAAATTTGGTACATTTTGGTAGAAATTATGAAATTTGGAATCGATTGGTAGAAATTTGGAATAGATTGGTAGAAATTGTGTAATAGATTGGTAAAAATTTGGAATAGATTGGTAGAAATTATGAAAGGGTTGGTAGAAATTTGGAATAGATTGGTAGAAATTTGGAATAGATTGGTAGAAATTTGGAATAGACGGGTTAAAAATTTGGAATAGATTGGTAGAAATTTGGAGTAGATTGATAGAAATTTGGAATAGATTGGTAGAAATTTGGATAGGATTGGTAGAAATTTGGTTAGGATTGGTAAAAATTTGGTAAAAAATTGGATAGGATTGGTAGAAATTTGGATAGCATGGGTAGAAATTTGGAATAGGTTGGTAGGAGAGTTTGGTATAATTTGGTAGAAATTTGGAATAGATTGGTAGAAATTTGGAATAGATTGGTAGAAATTGGAATAGATTGGTAGAAATTCGAATAGGATTGGTAAATAATTGGATAGGATTGGTAGAAATTTGGATAGGATTGGTAGAAATTTGGTAGAAATTATGAAAGGGTTGGTAGAAATTTGGAATAGATTGGTAGAAATTTGGAAAAGATTGGTAGAAATTTGGAATAGATTGGTAGAAATTTGGAATAGATTGGTAGAAATTTGGAATAGACTGGTAGAAATTTGGATAGGATTGGTAGAAATTTGGTTCATTTTGGTAGAAATTTGGAATAGATTGGTAGAAATTTGGAAAAGATTGGTAGAAATTTGGAATAGATTGGTAGAAATTTGGATAGGATTGGTAGAAATTTGTAATAGATTGGTAGAAATTTGAATAGGATTGGTAGAAATTTTGTATATTTTGGTAGAAATTTAGAATAGATTGGTAGAAATTTGGAATCGATTGGTAGAAATTTGGAATAGATTGGCAGAAATTTGGAATAGATTGGTAGAAATTTGGTACATTTTGGTAGAAATTATGAAAGGGTTGGTAGAAATTTGGAATAGATTGGTAGAAATTTGGATAGAATTGGTAGAAATTTGGTACATTTTGGTAGAAATTATGAAAGGGTTGGTAGAAATTTGGAATAGATTTGTAGAAATTTGGAATAGATTGGTAGAAATTTGGAATAGATTGGTAGAAATTTGGAATAGACTGGTAGAAATTTGTAATAGATTGGTAGAAATTGGGAATAGATTGGTAGAAATTTGGTATGGGCTGGTAGAAATTTGGTTAGGATTGGTAGAAACTTGGTACATTTTGGTAGAAATTTGGATAGGATTGGTAGAAATTTGGAATAGATTGGTAGAAATTTGGAATGGGCTGGTAAAAATTTGGATAGGATTGGTAGAAATTTGGTTAGGATTGGTAGAAATTTGGAATAGATTGATAGAAATTTGGAATAGATTGGTAGAAATTTTGTACATTTTGGTAGAAATTAGGAAAGGGTTGGTAGAATTGGTAAAATTTGGAATAGATTGGTAGAAATTTGGAATAGACTGGTAGAAATTTGGATAGGATTGGTAGAAATTTGGTACATTTTGGTAGAAATGATGAAAGGGTTGGTAGAAATTTGGAATAGATTGGTAGAAATTTGGATAGAATTGGTAGAAATTTGGTACATTTTGGTAGAAATTATGAAAGGGTTGGTAGAAATTTGGAATAGATTGGTAGAAATTTGGAATAGATTGGTAGAAATTTTGAATAGACTGGTAGAAATTTGTATAGATTGGTAGAAATTTGGAATAGATTGGTAGAAATTTTGTATATTTTGGTAGAAATTAGGAAAGGGTTGGTAGAAATTTGTAATAGATTGGTAGAAATTTGGATAGGATTGGTAGAAATTTGTAATAGATTGGTAGAAATTTGGATAGGATTGGTAGAAATTTTGTATATTTTGGTAGAAATTTAGAATAGATTGGTAGAAATTTGGAATCGATTGGTAGAAATTTGGAATAGATTGGCAGAAATTTGGAATAGATTGGTAGAAATTTGGTACATTTTGGTAGAAATTATGAAAGGGTTGGTAGAAATTTGGAAAAGATTGGTAGAAATTTGGAATAGATTGGTAGAAATTCGAATAGGATTGGTAAATAATTGGATAGGATTGGTAAAAATTTGGATAGGATTGGTAGAAATTTGGTAGAAATTATGAAAGGGTTGGTAGAAATTTGGAATAGATTGGTAGAAATTTGGAAAAGATTGGTAGAAATTTGGAATAGATTGGTAGAAATTTGGAATAGATTGGTAGAAATTTGGAATAGACTGGTAGAAATTTGGATAGGATTGGTAGAAATTTGGTTCATTTTGGTAGAAATTTGGAATAGATTGGTAGAAATTTGGAATAGATTGGTAGAAATTTGGAATAGACTGGTAGAAATTTGGATAGATTTGGTAGAAATTTGGTACATTTTGGTAGAAATTATGAAAGGGTTGGTAGAAATTTGAAATAGATTGGTAGAAATTTGGAATAGATTGGTAGAAATTTGGAATAGACGGGTTAAAAATTTGGAATAGATTGGTAGAAATTTGGTTAGGATTGGTAAAAATTTGGTAAAAAATTGGATAGGATTGGTAGAAATTTGGATAGCATGGGTAGAAATTTGGAATAGGTTGGTAGGAGAGTTTGGTATAATTTGGTAGAAATTTGGAATAGATTGGTAGAAATTTGGAATAGATTGGTAGAAATTGGAATAGATTGGTAGAAATTCGAATAGGATTGGTAAATAATTGGATAGGATTGGTAGAAATTTGGATAGGATTGGTAGAAATTTGGTAGAAATTATGAAAGGGTTGGTAGAAATTTGGAATAGATTGGTAGAAATTTGGAAAAGATTGGTAGAAATTTGGAATAGATTGGTAGAAATTTGGAATAGATTGGTAGAAATTTGGTTCATTTTGGTAGAAATTTGGAATAGATTGGTAGAAATTTGGAATAGATTGGTAGAAATTTGGAATAGATTGGTAGAAATTTGGAATAGACTGGTAGAAATTTGGATAGATTTGGTAGAAATTTGGTACATTTTGGTAGAAATTATGAAAGGGTTGGTAGAAATTTGGAATAGATTGGTAGAAATTTGGAATAGATTGGTAGAAATTTGGATAGAATTGGTAGAAATTTGGTACATTTTGGTAGAAATTATGAAAGGGTTGGTAGAAATTTGGAATAGATTTGTAGAAATTTGGAATGGGCTGGTAAAAATTTGGATAGGATTGGTAGAAATTTGGAATAGATTGATAGAAATTTGGAATAGATTGGTAGAAATTTTGTACATTTTGGTAGAAATTAGGAAAGGGTTGGTAGAATTGGTAAAATTTGGAATAGATTGGTAGAAATTTGGAATAGACTGGTAGAAATTTGGATAGGATTGGTAGAAATTTGGTACATTTTGGTAGAAATGATGAAAGGGTTGGTAGAAATTTGGAATAGATTGGTAGAAATTTGGATAGAATTGGTAGAAATTTGGTACATTTTAGTAGAAATTATGAAAGGGTTGGTAGAAATTTGGAATAGATTGGTAGAAATTTGGAATAGATTGGTAGAAATTTGGATAGGATTGGTAGAAATTTGTAATAGATTGGTAGAAATTTGGATAGGATTGGTAGAAATTTTGTATATTTTGGTAGAAATTTAGAATAGATTGGTAGAAATTTGGAATCGATTGGTAGAAATTTGGAATAGATTGGCAGAAATTTGGAATAGATTGGTAGAAATTTGGAATAGATTGGTAGAAATTTGGATAGAATTGGTAGAAATTTGGTACATTTTGGTAGAAATTATGAAAGGGTTGGTAGAAATTTGGAATAGATTGGTAGAAATTTGGAATAGATTGGTAGAAATTTTGAATAGACTGGTAGAAATTTGTAATAGATTGGTAGAAATTTGGAATAGATTGGTAGAAATTTTGTATATTTTGGTAGAAATTAGGAAAGGGTTGGTAGAAATTTGTAATAGATTGGTAGAAATTTGGTTAGGATTGGTAGAAACTTGGTACATTTTGGTAGAAATTTGGATAGGATTGGTAGAAATTTGGAATAGATTGGTAGAAATTTGGAATGGGCTGGTAAAAATTTGGATAGGATTGGTAGAAATTTGGTTAGGATTGGTAGAAATTTGGAATAGATTGATAGAAATTTGGAATAGATTGGTAGAAATTTTGTACATTTTGGTAGAAATTAGGAAAGGGTTGGTAGAATTGGTAAAATTTGGAATAGATTGGTAGAAATTTGGAATAGACTGGTAGAAATTTGGAATAGATTGGTAGAAATTTGGATAGGATTGGTAGAAATTTGGTACATTTTGGTAGAAATTATGAAAGGATTGGTAGAAATTTGGAATAGGTTGGTAGAAATATGGAATAGATGGGTAGAAATTTGATATATTTTGGTAGAAATTTGAGAAAGGGTTGGTAGAAATTTGGATAGGATTGGTAGAAATTTGGAATAGACTGGTAGAAATTTGGATAGGATTGGTAGAAATTTGGTACATTTTGGTAGAAATTATGAAAGGGTTGGTAGAAATTTGGAATAGATTGGTAGAAATTTGGAATAGATTGGTAGAAATTTGGATAGAATTGGTAGAAATTTGGTACATTTTGGTAGAAATTATGAAAGGGTTGGTAGAAATTTGGAATAGATTTGTAGAAATTTGGAATAGATTGGTAGAAATTTGGAATAGATTGGTAGAAATTTGGAATAGACTGGTAGAAATTTGTAATAGATTGGTAGAAATTGGGAATAGATTGGTAGAAATTTGGTATGGGCTGGTAGAAATTTGGTTAGGATTGGTAGAAACTTGGTACATTTTGGTAGAAATTTGGATAGGATTGGTAGAAATTTGGAATAGATTGGTAGAAATTTGGAATGGGCTGGTAAAAATTTGGATAGGATTGGTAGAAATTTGGTTAGGATTGGTAGAAATTTGGAATAGATTGATAGAAATTTGGAATAGATTGGTAGAAATTTTGTACATTTTGGTAGAAATTAGGAAAGGGTTGGTAGAATTGGTAAAATTTGGAATAGATTGGTAGAAATTTGGAATAGACTGGTAGAAATTTGGATAGGATTGGTAGAAATTTGGTACATTTTGGTAGAAATGATGAAAGGGTTGCTAGAAATTTGGAATAGATTGGTAGAAATTTGGATAGAATTGGTAGAAATTTTGAATAGACTTGTAGAAATTTGTATAGATTGGTAGAAATTTGGAATAGATTGGTAGAAATTTTGTATATTTTGGTAGAAATTAGGAAAGGGTTGGTAGAAATTTGTAATAGATTGGTAGAAATTTGGATAGGATTGGTAGAAATTTGTAATAGATTGGTAGAAATTTGAATAGGATTGGTAGAAATTTTGTATATTTTGGTAGAAATTTAGAATAGATTGGTAGAAATTTGGAATCGATTGGTAGAAATTTGGAATAGATTGGCAGAAATTTGGAATAGATTGGTAGAAATTTGGTACATTTTGGTAGAAATTATGAAAGGGTTGGTAGAAATTTGGAATAGATTGGTAGAAATTTGGATAGAATTGGTAGAAATTTGGTACATTTTGGTAGAAATTATGAAAGGGTTGGTAGAAATTTGGAATAGATTTGTAGAAATTTGGAATAGATTGGTAGAAATTTGGAATAGATTGGTAGAAATTTGGAATAGACTGGTAGAAATTTGTAATAGATTGGTAGAAATTGGGAATAGATTGGTAGAAATTTGGTATGGGCTGGTAGAAATTTGGTTAGGATTGGTAGAAATTTGGAATAGATTGATAGAAATTTGGAATAGATTGGTAGAAATTTTGTACATTTTGGTAGAAATTAGGAAAGGGTTGGTAGAATTGGTAAAATTTGGAATAGATTGGTAGAAATTTGGATAGAATTGGTAGAAATTTGGTACATTTTGGTAGAAATTATGAAAGGGTTGGTAGAAATTTGGAATAGATTGGTAGAAATTTGGAATAGATTGGTAGAAATTTTGAATAGACTGGTAGAAATTTGTATAGATTGGTAGAAATTTGGAATAGATTGGTAGAAATTTTGTATATTTTGGTAGAAATTAGGAAAGGGTTGGTAGAAATTTGTAATAGATTGGTAGAAATTTGGATAGGATTGGTAGAAATTTGTAATAGATTGGTAGAAATTTGGATAGGATTGGTAGAAATTTTGTATATTTTGGTAGAAATTTAGAATAGATTGGTAGAAATTTGGAATCGATTGGTAGAAATTTGGAATAGATTGGCAGAAATTTGGAATAGATTGGTAGAAATTTGGTACATTTTGGTAGAAATTATGAAAGGGTTGGTAGAAATTTGGAATAGATTGGTAGAAATTTGGAATAGATTGGTAGAAATTCGAATAGGATTGGTAAATAATTGGATAGGATTGGTAGAAATTTGGATAGGATTGGTAGAAATTTGGTAGAAATTATGAAAGGGTTGGTAGAAATTTGGAATAGATTGGTAGAAATTTGGAAAAGATTGGTAGAAATTTGGAATAGATTGGTAGAAATTTGGAATAGATTGGTAGAAATTTGGAATAGACTGGTAGAAATTTGGATAGGATTGGTAGAAATTTGGTACATTTTGGTAGAAATTATGAAATTATGAAATTTGGAATCGATTGGTAGAAATTTGGAATAGATTGGTAGAAATTGTGTAATAGATTGGTAAAAATTTGGAATAGATTGGTAGAAATTATGAAAGGGTTGGTAGAAATTTGGAATAGATTGGTAGAAATTTGGAATAGATTGGTAGAAATTTGGAATAGACGGGTTAAAAATTTGGAATAGATTGGTAGAAATTTGGAGTAGATTGATAGAAATTTGGAATAGATTGGTAGAAATTTGGATAGGATTGGTAGAAATTTGGTTAGGATTGGTAAAAATTTGGTAAAAAATTGGATAGGATTGGTAGAAATTTGGATAGCATGGGTAGAAATTTGGAATAGGTTGGTAGGAGAGTTTGGTATAATTTGGTAGAAATTTGGAATAGATTGGTAGAAATTTGGAATAGATTGGTAGAAATTGGAATAGATTGGTAGAAATTCGAATAGGATTGGTAAATAATTGGATAGGATTGGTAGAAATTTGGATAGGATTGGTAGAAATTTGGTAGAAATTATGAAAGGGTTGGTAGAAATTTGGAATAGATTGGTAGAAATTTGGAAAAGATTGGTAGAAATTTGGAATAGATTGGTAGAAATTTGGAATAGATTGGTAGAAATTTGGAATAGATTGGTAGAAATTTTGTATATTTTGGTAGAAATTAGGAAAGGGTTGGTAGAAATTTGTAATAGATTGGTAGAAATTTGGATAGGATTGGTAGAAATTTGTAATAGATTGGTAGAAATTTGAATAGGATTGGTAGAAATTTTGTATATTTTGGTAGAAATTTAGAATAGATTGGTAGAAATTTGGAATCGATTGGTAGAAATTTGGAATAGATTGGCAGAAATTTGGAATAGATTGGTAGAAATTTGGTACATTTTGGTAGAAATTATGAAAGGGTTGGTAGAAATTTGGAATAGATTGGTAGAAATTTGGATAGAATTGGTAGAAATTTGGTACATTTTGGTAGAAATTATGAAAGGGTTGGTAGAAATTTGGAATAGATTTGTAGAAATTTGGAATAGATTGGTAGAAATTTGGAATAGATTGGTAGAAATTTGGAATAGACTGGTAGAAATTTGTAATAGATTGGTAGAAATTGGGAATAGATTGGTAGAAATTTGGTATGGGCTGGTAGAAATTTGGTTAGGATTGGTAGAAACTTGGTACATTTTGGTAGAAATTTGGATAGGATTGGTAGAAATTTGGAATAGATTGGTAGAAATTTTGTACATTTTGGTAGAAATTAGGAAAGGGTTGGTAGAATTGGTAAAATTTGGAATAGATTGGTAGAAATTTGGAATAGACTGGTAGAAATTTGGATAGGATTGGTAGAAATTTGGTACATTTTGGTAGAAATGATGAAAGGGTTGGTAGAAATTTGGAATAGATTGGTAGAAATTTGGATAGAATTGGTAGAAATTTGGTACATTTTGGTAGAAATTATGAAAGGGTTGGTAGAAATTTGGAATAGATTGGTAGAAATTTGGAATAGATTGGTAGAAATTTTGAATAGACTGGTAGAAATTTGTATAGATTGGTAGAAATTTGGAATAGATTGGTAGAAATTTTGTATATTTTGATAGAAATTAGGAAAGGGTTGGTAGAAATTTGTAATAGATTGGTAGAAATTTGGATAGGATTGGTAGAAATTTGTAATAGATTGGTAGAAATTTGGATAGGATTGGTAGAAATTTTGTATATTTTGGTAGAAATTTAGAATAGATTGGTAGAAATTTGGAATCGATTGGTAGAAATTTGGAATAGATTGGCAGAAATTTGGAATAGATTGGTAGAAATTTGGTACATTTTGGTAGAAATTATGAAAGGGTTGGTAGAAATTTGGAATAGATTGGTAGAAATTTGGAATAGATTGGTAGAAATTCGAATAGGATTGGTAAATAATTGGATAGGATTGGTAGAAATTTGGATAGGATTGGTAGAAATTTGGTAGAAATTATGAAAGGGTTGGTAGAAATTTGGAATAGATTGGTAGAAATTTGGAAAAGATTGGTAGAAATTTGGAATAGATTGGTAGAAATTTGGAATAGATTGGTAGAAATTTGGAATAGACTGGTAGAAATTTGGATAGGATTGGTAGAAATTTGGTTCATTTTGGTAGAAATTTGGAATAGATTGGTAGAAATTTGGAATAGATTGGTAGAAATTTGGAATAGACTGGTAGAAATTTTGATAGATTTGGTAGAAATTTGGTACATTTTGGTAGAAATTATGAAAGGGTTGGTAGAAATTTGAAATAGATTGGTAGAAATTTGGAATAGATTGGTAGAAATTTGGAATAGACGGGTTAAAAATTTGGAATAGATTGGTAGAAATTTGGAGTAGATTGATAGAAATTTGGAATAGATTGGTAGAAATTTGGATAGGATTGGTAGAAATTTGGTTAGGATTGGTAAAAATTTGGTAAAAAATTGGATAGGATTGGTAGAAATTTGGATAGCATGGGTAGAAATTTGGAATAGGTTGGTAGGAGAGTTTGGTATAATTTGGTAGAAATTTGGAATAGATTGGTAGAAATTTGGAATAGATTGGTAGAAATTGGAATAGATTGGTAGAAATTCGAATAGGATTGGTAAATAATTGGATAGGATTGGTAGAAATTTGGATAGGATTGGTAGAAATTTGGTAGAAATTATGAAAGGGTTGGTAGAAATTTGGAATAGATTGGTAGAAATTTGGAAAAGATTGGTAGAAATTTGGAATAGATTGGTAGAAATTTGGAATAGATTGGTAGAAATTTGGAATAGACTGGTAGAAATTTGGATAGGATTGGTAGAAATTTTGTATATTTTGGTAGAAATTTAGAATAGATTGGTAGAAATTTGGAATCGATTGGTAGAAATTTGGAAAAGATTGGCAGAAATTTGGAATAGATTGGTAGAAATTTGGTACATTTTGGTAGAAATTATGAAAGGGTTGGTAGAAATTTGGAATAGATTGGTAGAAATTTGGAATAGATTGGTAGAAATTCGAATAGGATTGGTAAATAATTGGATAGGATTGGTAGAAATTTGGATAGGATTGGTAGAAATTTGGTAGAAATTATGAAAGGGTTGGTAGAAATTTGGAATAGATTGGTAGAAATTTGGAAAAGATTGGTAGAAATTTGGAATAGATTGGTAGAAATTTGGAATAGATTGGTAGAAATTTGGAATAGACTGGTAGAAATTTGGATAGGATTGGTAGAAATTTGGTTCATTTTGGTAGAAATTTGGAATAGATTGGTAGAAATTTGGAATAGATTGGTAGAAATTTGGAATAGACTGGTAGAAATTTTGATAGATTTGGTAGAAATTTGGTACATTTTGGTAGAAATTATGAAAGGGTTGGTAGAAATTTGAAATAGATTGGTAGAAATTTGGAATAGATTGGTAGAAATTTGGAATAGACGGGTTAAAAATTTGGAATAGATTGGTAGAAATTTGGAGTAGATTGATAGAAATTTGGAATAGATTGGTAGAAATTTGGATAGGATTGGTAGAAATTTGGTTAGGATTGGTAAAAATTTGGTAAAAAATTGGATAGGATTGGTAGAAATTTGGATAGCATGGGTAGAAATTTGGAATAGGTTGGTAGGAGAGTTTGGTATAATTTGGTAGAAATTTGGAATAGATTGGTAGAAATTTGGAATAGATTGGTAGAAATTGGAATAGATTGGTAGAAATTCGAATAGGATTGGTAAATAATTGGATAGGATTGGTAGAAATTTGGATAGGATTGGTAGAAATTTGGTAGAAATTATGAAAGGGTTGGTAGAAATTTGGAATAGATTGGTAGAAATTTGGAAAAGATTGGTAGAAATTTGGAATAGATTGGTAGAAATTTGGAATAGATTGGTAGAAATTTGGAATAGACTGGTAGAAATTTGGATAGGATTGGTAGAAATTTGGTTCATTTTGGTAGAAATTTGGAATAGATTGGTAGAAATTTGGAATAGATTGGTAGAAATTTGGAATAGACTGGTAGAAATTTGGATAGATTTGGTAGAAATTTGGTACATTTTGGTAGAAATTATGAAAGGGTTGGTAGAAATTTGGAATAGATTGGTAGAAATTTGGAATAGATTGGTAGAAATTTGGATAGAATTGGTAGAAATTTGGTACATTTTGGTAGAAATTATGAAAGGGTTGGTAGAAATTTGGAATAGATTTGTAGAAATTTGGAATGGGCTGGTAAAAATTTGGATAGGATTGGTAGAAATTTGGAATAGACTGGTAGAAATTTGGATAGATTTGGTAGAAATTTGGTACATTTTGGTAGAAATTATGAAAGGGTTGGTAGAAATTTGGAATAGATTGGTAGAAATTTGGAATAGATTGGTAGAAATTTGGATAGAATTGGTAGAAATTTGGTACATTTTGGTAGAAATTATGAAAGGATTGGTAGAAATTTGGAATAGATTGGTAGAAATTTTGTATATTTTGGTAGAAATTAGGAAAGGGTTGGTAGAAATTTGTAATAGATTGGTAGAAATTTGGATAGGATTGGTAGAAATTTGTAATAGATTGGTAGAAATTTGGAATAGATTGGTAGAAATTTTGTACATTTTGGTAGAAATTAGGAAAGGGTTGGTAGAATTGGTAAAATTTGGAATAGATTGGTAGAAATTTGGAATAGACTGGTAGAAATTTGGAATAGATTGGTAGAAATTTGGATAGGATTGGTAGAAATTTGGTACATTTTGGTAGAAATTATGAAAGGATTGGTAGAAATTTGGAATAGATTGGTAGAAATATGGAATAGATGGGTAGAAATTTGATATATTTTGGTAGAAATTTGAGAAAGGGTTGGTAGAAATTTGGATAGGATTGGTAGAAATTTGGTACATTTTGGTAGAAATTATGAAAGGATTGGTAGAAATTTGGAATAGATTGGTAGAAATTTGGAATAGATTGGTAGAAATTTGGAATAGATTGGTAGAAATTTTGTAATAGATTGGTAGAAATTTGTAATAGATTGGTAGAAATTTGGTTAGGATTGGTAGAAACTTGGTACATTTTGGTAGAAATTTGGATAGGATTGGTAGAAATTTGGAATAGATTGGTAGAAATTTGGAATGGGCTGGTAAAAATTTGGATAGGATTGGTAGAAATTTGGTTAGGATTGGTAGAAATTTGGAATAGATTGATAGAAATTTGGAATAGATTGGTAGAAATTTTGTACATTTTGGTAGAAATTAGGAAAGGGTTGGTAGAATTGGTAAAATTTGGAATAGATTGGTAGAAATTTGGAATAGACTGGTAGAAATTTGGAATAGATTGGTAGAAATTTGGATAGGATTGGTAGAAATTTGGTACATTTTGGTAGAAATTATGAAAGGATTGGTAGAAATTTGGAATAGATTGGTAGAAATTTGGAATAGATTGGTAGAAATTTGGAATAGATTGGTAGAAATTTGGAATAGATTGGTAGAAATTTGGAATAGACTGGTAGAAATTTGGATAGGATTGGTAGAAATTTGGTTCATTTTGGTAGAAATTTGGAATAGATTGGTAGAAATTTGGAATAGATTGGTAGAAATTTGGAATAGACTGGTAGAAATTTGGATAGATTTGGTAGAAATTTGGTACATTTTGGTAGAAATTATGAAAGGGTTGGTAGAAATTTGGAATAGATTGGTAGAAATTTGGAATAGATTGGTAGAAATTTGGATAGAATTGGTAGAAATTTGGTACATTTTGGTAGAAATTATGAAAGGGTTGGTAGAAATTTGGAATAGATTTGTAGAAATTTGGAATGGGCTGGTAAAAATTTGGATAGGATTGGTAGAAATTTGGAATAGACTGGTAGAAATTTGGATAGATTTGGTAGAAATTTGGTACATTTTGGTAGAAATTATGAAAGGGTTGGTAGAAATTTGGAATAGATTGGTAGAAATTTGGAATAGATTGGTAGAAATTTGGATAGAATTGGTAGAAATTTGGTACATTTTGGTAGAAATTATGAAAGGATTGGTAGAAATTTGGAATAGATTGGTAGAAATTTTGTATATTTTGGTAGAAATTAGGAAAGGGTTGGTAGAAATTTGTAATAGATTGGTAGAAATTTGGATAGGATTGGTAGAAATTTGTAATAGATTGGTAGAAATTTGGAATAGATTGGTAGAAATTTTGTACATTTTGGTAGAAATTAGGAAAGGGTTGGTAGAATTGGTAAAATTTGGAATAGATTGGTAGAAATTTGGAATAGACTGGTAGAAATTTGGAATAGATTGGTAGAAATTTGGATAGGATTGGTAGAAATTTGGTACATTTTGGTAGAAATTATGAAAGGATTGGTAGAAATTTGGAATAGATTGGTAGAAATATGGAATAGATGGGTAGAAATTTGATATATTTTGGTAGAAATTTGAGAAAGGGTTGGTAGAAATTTGGATAGGATTGGTAGAAATTTGGTACATTTTGGTAGAAATTATGAAAGGATTGGTAGAAATTTGGAATAGATTGGTAGAAATTTGGAATAGATTGGTAGAAATTTGGAATAGATTGGTAGAAATTTTGTAATAGATTGGTAGAAATTTGTAATAGATTGGTAGAAATTTGGTTAGGATTGGTAGAAACTTGGTACATTTTGGTAGAAATTTGGATAGGATTGGTAGAAATTTGGAATAGATTGGTAGAAATTTGGAATGGGCTGGTAAAAATTTGGATAGGATTGGTAGAAATTTGGTTAGGTTAGGTTAGGTTAGGTTAGGTTAGGTTAGGTTAGGTTTTTTTTTTTTTTTTTTTTTGTTTTGGCAGGAGTGGGAAATCCTCATGGACGCCCAGACTGCCTCACTGGTGAACCAGTCTGGGCAGTGCCGGACTCTTACCGGCTAAAACCCACTCCTGCCTTTCCAAGTGTCCCCCTGACGTGATCAGGGACCTTTATTTTCATGGTTTTATTTATTTATTTTATTATATTTTTGTAGTTATTTGTTTGTTTTATATTTTACTTTACTGGCTTCAAGAACAGAATTATTTTTACTAACTTCTTATCATCTGCTTACTTTGCTTACTTATCTTGTGTATTGGTGTATATTAAACAATATATAGCCAACTTACCTTATTTAACTATTTAATTTAATAGCTATATTTAACAATTATCTTATTTCCTATGCTTACTCTGCGCTTAACTTATTTTTATTTTGCTTGCTTATTTTTATATGTTTATGATACATAATTTATCAAATATATATTAAACATAACTTATTTATCTATTCCTATTTACTACTGTCTTAACAATTTGCACACAGTATTCTATAAATGTTTGTCTTGATTTTTTGTTAGCTATTATCGTATGAATGTTTTCGGGTTTTATGTCGCAATCAAGTGCTTGCTCTGTCTCAAATCTGAGCCTTGTGTAGACCAGACAGCTAAACAGGAGGTGTGGGACAGACTCCGCGACCCCCGGTTCACAAATGCACGATGGGTCCCCCTTACACTTGAACCGGTGCAAGTATTCTGAGAACCCACCGTGCCCCGTCATCACCTGAGTCGCCAAGCCTGCCGGTTTTATTTTCCTCACCGTTTTGTATCCTTCCACTGCATCCGGGAAGAACATCCTGGTGACCGCTGCCGTTTGTCCGGCTTGGTAGCGTACGTTCCATTCGTCGAGAGACCGCAGACGAATGTGTCTCTTGACGAATGAAACGGGGCAACGGTCGTAGTCCGGTTTTTTCTTGGAATGCAGTGCAGCCTCTTTTGCCAGCTGGTCTGCGCGCTCATTCCCCTCCAGTCCTGCATGTGCTTTAATCCAGAACAGGGAGATTTCCTTGTTCTGGAGTCTGCTGTCTTGAATATTGGCTCTAGTTTCGACTGCCAGGGGGTGGAGGGAATAAGGGTTTACGACCGTTTCTAAGGCAGAGCGTGAGTCGCTAAGGATAGCGAAACTAGCCTCGCTTCGTCGCAGTGTGATTTTGGTGGCGTGACATATGGCCAGGAGTTCTGCCTGGTAGACGGTGCAGTATGGTGGCAGCTTAAGTTTGAGGGTTTTGGTCTCGGCTTCATTGCTCCAGAGGGACAATGCTGCTCCGACTTTGCCCTCAATCTTGCTGCCATCGGTGTATATTGAGACTGCTTGGTGCACATGAGCGTTCAAATTCTCCTGGTCTACCAGGCTTACGAAGTCGAGGCGCATATGTCTTGCCGGGTGCTGGGTTTCAGCGAAGGGCAGTCTGCGCTCTACCTCTCTGTCTGCCAGTGCTGGCTGGGGTACTCCCCTCTTAGCCTCATACAACGATGCCGCCTCCCGAATCCGGATATCGAGAGGCAGTATCCCAGCCAGCATCAACGCCGAGTTTAGAGAAACGGTTCTGTACGCTCCACAGAGCTTCTGCGCGAAGCCCCTCTGCACTGTATTCAGCTGCCTTTGTACCCCTTTCTTGTCCGCCGCTTTAGCCCAGGCGCCGGCTGCGTAGGTGACGATGGGCTCCACCGTGGCCATGTAAATTGTCCTGATTATTTCAGGGTGGAGGCCCCAACTGATCCTGGCGGCTCGTGAGAGCTGCTTGTATATGTTTAACACCTTCTTGCATGTATTTGCCACGTGGGTGTTAAACGTCAGCTTATTGTCAATGGTGAGCCCCAGGATCTTTATCTCGCTGGACAGACCAATGTCGATCCCGCCCATGCTCAGTCGTGGTGTGTCAAATTTCAGCTTCCTGGTGAGCACCATTGCGTGTGTCTTGTGTGGCGCAAATTTCAGCTTGTTTTTGTCACCCCACGCCTGAACATACGCGAGTGCGGCATTGGCCTTCCTCTCCACCTCCAACGCCGCATCTTCGGCAAACACCAACACCACGTCATCTGCGAAAGCCTGGCAATAGTCACCCCGACGCTCGAGTCCCTTGAGGAGTGGGTCAAGGAGAAGATTCCAGAGAATCGGCCCGCTAATCGATCCCTGCACACATCCCTTCTGAGTGTCCTTTGTGTACTCTTCTCCGGCGTACCTCACCCGGACCTTGCGGTCCTGTAGGTAGCTGTCCATGAGTCGCCGGAGGTTTACCGGACACTCTTCTTCGGCAAGTCTGATCTTGATTGCGGGCCACCAGGCGCTATCGAAGGCTCCCTCTATGTCCAGTGATATCACGGTTACCAGTTTCCTGTCTTTTAGTTTTCCGTCTATATGTTGTATCATGTCATAGAGGGAGTCCTCGGTGCTTCTCTGGGGTATGAAGCCGTATTGTCTAGGGCTCAATCTCGGGAGCAGGTGCCACTTTAATCTCCCGACTATCATTTTCTCTAGAATCTTCCCCATGACCGGTAACAGGCCAATGGGCCTGTAGGACTTTGGGCTTGTATAATCGTCCTTGCCAGGCTTCCGCAGAACCACCACCGTCGCCTCTTTCCAGAGAGTTGGAAAGTGGCCAAGTTCCTGGCACTTGTTCATAAGCGCCAGGTTTAGCTCCAAATTTTTGGTGACAACCCGGCTGCAGATGTCTGCTGTGAGTCCGTCTATTCCCGGAGCCTTTTTTGGGTTAAAACTCGCCGTCGCGGCCCGGAGTTCTTCAGCCGTAAATTCTGGGTCATGTATCTCACCATGCACCCAGTTATTTGCGTTTGCTGCAAGGACTCTGGTCTGCCGGTGGTCTGGGTTGTCATCACCTTCAAGGTCCTCCGGGAAAAAGGTATTCGCCAAAGTGCTGGCTGACTCTTTCTGGTCCAGCTGATGGCCATCTTTCACCAATGGAACGTCTTCTTGGCGCTTGGTTGTGTTTTTTATGACGCGATATATGCTATCCCAAAGGCTTTCCCTGTCCTGTCTACTACAGAAGCTCTTCCAGCTGTCAACCTGTGCCCTTTTTGCTGCCAACTCGTATTCTTCTTTTTGTTGCAGGTACTCGCTGACAACCTTCGACCTCCGGATCGGCGCTGCGCATCGGATCCTGCGCTTCCTAGTGGCGACTCTACTCTTCATTTCCTCGAGCTCTTCGGTCCACCATGGTAAGGTAAGTGTTTCTTTTGTTTTCTTTTTTGTTAGTGTCTCATTACATGTTCTAATAATTTGTTCTATATATTTTTCTGTAAATTTGTCAATTTCTTTATGTGTTTGGCTTCGGTCTATTTCTATTTTGTTTATGTTATTCTCGTTCATAAAGTGGGCCAGTTTCTCATGAAACTGGTCCCAATTTACCCTTTTTGTATTGTAAACCCTAGTCGTTCTGCTTAATTTAATTCCTTTTGATTTTTGTAATTTTATTTTAAATACCATTCCATTGTGGTCCGAAGTGGTCAGGTCTTCGACGACTCTCCAGTCGTCCACCAGGTCAAGCATATCCTCTGAGCAGGCCGTAACGTCGACGTGGCTGGTCAGTCTTCGTCCTCCTCTGACTGTGTCGAAGGTCGGTTTGTCTCCGTCGTTTAGCACCTGCAAGGACATTTCCTCCAAAGCGCCGGAAAAAACTTCACCCCTCAGGTCAACTCTATCGCTCCCCCACCAGCTACTTTTGGCGTTGGCATCGCCACCGATGACTAGCCTCTGTGGTCCCAGCTTTTCTCGGATCTTCTTGATGTGCTCCAGGTACGGCTCTATGGGTTGGTCGGGCTCAAAGTAGTACGATACAGCAGTGATCTCCCAGGCCAACGTTCGGATTTTCACCACAACGATGTTATTTGTGGTGAGAATCGGGTACTGTATGATGTCAAGGTCGTTATTATACACTGCTATGGCCGCTTTGACATTTCCGTCCCCTGGGCTGGTGTTCTGGAAGATCCTCACTCCTCTGTAGTTTTTCATACTACTAGAGCCCCCCACGTAGGGTTCCTGGAGCAGTGCTATAGCTGCTTTCCTACGATCCGCCTCTATCATCAGTTCGTCGGTGGCGAGCTGTTTCCTCTGCAGGTTGGCCTGTACTATCAGGTGTGAGGCTTCACTGGTGGGAGTGTCGCTCCCGAGTGCTCCCCTGCCCGTGACCACCTTAGCAATATGCCGTTGTGGCCCTCGCCAATGCGTCCCACTTCCTTCTTATCGGGCAGTCCCCGCTGAACGCGTTGTGCTCGGTATTTGCCAGTTTGGCATGCGTGCAGTTGCAGCATGTTGGCATTGCACCCTCGAGCCAGTAGGGACATTCCGACTTTTTGTGGGGCCCGGCGCAATGGCTACATTTCTCGATCGTTTCTTTACAGAAACGCCTGCCATGGCCGTACCCCAGGCAAAGGGAGCACTGGACGAGAGGAGATTGGTCCGCGACTCGGATGCGCTGCAGGTCAATCTGCACGGTCTCTGCGTCCATAATCCTAGTCCAGATTTTGGGGGACACCCTAACGACGACATGGTTCATGAGAGGATTTCTTGTTTTCTTTTTGTACCGGATCTCCACTCTATTGTCCGGTTTTTCGAGATCTCTGAATATCCTCTCATTCTGATTTCTCAGGGCAAGAAGGACATCGTCGTCGCTGTTGTACGTCAGGACGTCTTTGAGGATTAAGAGTGGGTCTTTGTTCCTGATATCGTCGACGTTAAGGTGATTACCCGCCTTCTGGATCCTCTCCTTCAATACCCGCCTCTCTTCCTCGCTCCGGCAACCCACGATGACCTTTCTGTCTCTGGCCTTTCTAATTTTATCGATGGTCACACCCCCTTCCTTGGCATTCACCGCGTTCCGGATTTTGTGGAGCACCTCATCCCCCGTCTCGGTTTCGTCCTTGGAGGTGACCACCACAGAGTGCAGGGTGGCTTTCTCCGGGAGTCTTCCCCTACCACTACCAGCCACTACGCCTGCATAGGTGGTCCCCTCCAAAACTTTCTGATGGGACAGTAAAGTGTCTTTGAGACCCTCCATCTTTGCCGTGTTTGCTGTGATGAGTTTGAGGTGCTCGTCCATCTTCTTTAGCAGCTCGTTTTCGACCTGACAGTTGGCTGGGTGAGAAGAGAGTGGAGGGTGTAAAGGATCCTCCTCTTTCTTCCCACCCCGCTCCTTGTCCTGAGCTTCTTTTCCTTTTGCCGCTTCCGACTCCTTCAGCAACTGATAGAGTCTTTCCACGGCCGCAGTGACCCCTTCTTTTATTTCGGTCTTCGTGTTTCTTGAGTTGCCGAGATGGAGCTTTGCCTTGCTTAGGCATGCCCTTCCCTCGGCAAGTCTGGTAGGATAGGTCGGTTTCGGGGGCGGGCTACCCGAGACGTCCAACAATGGTGTTTGGATTTTTGCCCTGGAGGGGCCCGCCACCGCCGCCGCCACCTGTTTTGGTAAGGTCTTTGTCCTGGCCTCTATCTCGCCAATACTTTGTCGGACAACAAAAGTTTTGTCCTGAGTTTCCGACGAGGGGCCTGCCTTTTCCACCGATCCTTCGGCTTCTTGGGGGAGTTTGAGGCCGTGTTTTTCATCGGGGTCCTAATTCCGAGCATGATGTGTGGGTAGGATAGTCGCGTTTTGTAGGATGTTTAGATGGCGTCAGTACTAATTCTGTCGCTTAAAGCCTATATTTGTCAGGTGTACGGGGTGTCGAACTTAAGGGGGGACACTTGTGTCTGTGCTGATCCCTGTAAAAAGGGGGTCAGCAAAAGAAATATATAAACGAGCCCTGCAAACAGGAGTCGGTCGGGTAAAGTAAAATTTTTGACAGTAAAACTCCCTTAAAAGCGCCAAATATCACACAAAATAATTATTATTATGATTTATTGATAGGTTTTCGTATGTACTTCGCTAGAGGAGCAAAATTAAAAAGTTTATTTTTTCGCCAAAAATCCCACGTCTACCCTCCTATAGAACAGAGGGCGGGTGGGTGGGCAAATTTTTTGTGAGCTTGCCGCACGTGCGAGGTGTCAAAAGACGCGTCTCCGCGCGGGCTAGCTGACTATGGCGTTTCTGGATGAAGTCCAGAAGAAAAATCGGGAATTTTCCTGGAAAAACTGAATTTACGACCAAAATGTATGTAAAAACCTGGACTAACACTACCAAAACGGGACTCTGGCACGCGGAACGCGCACGGGAGCACAGGTAAGGCAGGTAAGTATCAATTAAAATTACAGGAACGGGAATTTAGATGAAAATTTTGAAGAAAATTTAAAAAATAGTGTTTTTTAAAGGAGTTTTAGTGAAATTTTTACAAGTCAAAAAACGAAAATGGGTTTTTCGCGAAAATTGTCAATTATCCCTAGTGGGAACGTTTCAGGGACCTCAAAAAATATTAAAAATGCTGAAAACAGCTTGTAAATGCGTCACCGGGAAGCAAAGTTATATAGATTTGATCAAAATCAGGACTCCCTAAGGTGGATTTCGTCAATTTGTATTATGTATGAAATGCAAAAATTTCTGGAATTTTAGATGTTGTATGTGGGCTAGGCGCACGGGCGAGGTGTCAAAAGACGCGTCTCCGCGCGGGCTAGCTGACTATGGCGTTTCTGGATGAAGTCCAGAAGAAAAATCGGGAATTTTCCTGGAAAAACTGAATTTACGACCAAAATGTATGTAAAAACCTGGACTAACACTACCAAAACGGGACTCTGGCACGCGGAACGCGCACGGGAGCACAGGTAAGGCAGGTAAGTATCAATTAAAATTACAGGAACGGGAATTTAGATGAAAATTTTGAAGAAAATTTAAAAAATAGTGTTTTTTAAAGGAGTTTTAGTGAAATTTTTACAAGTCAAAAAACGAAAATGGGTTTTTCGCGAAAATTGTCAATTATCCCTAGTGGGAACGTTTCAGGGACCTCAAAAAATATTAAAAATGCTGAAAACAGCTTGTAAATGCGTCACCGGGAAGCAAAGTTATATAGATTTGATCAAAATCAGGACTCCCTAAGGTGGATTTCGTCAATTTGTATTATGTATGAAATGCAAAAATTTCTGGAATTTTAGATGTTGTATGTGGGCTAGGCGCACGGGCGAGGTGTCAAAAGACGCGTCTCCGCGCGGGCTAGCTGACTATGGCGTTTCTGGATGAAGTCCAGAAGAAAAATCGGGAATTTTCCTGGAAAAACTGAATTTACGACCAAAATGTATGTAAAAACCTGGACTAACACTACCAAAACGGGACTCTGGCACGCGGAACGCGCACGGGAGCACAGGTAAGGCAGGTAAGTATCAATTAAAATTACAGGAACGGGAATTTAGATGAAAATTTTGAAGAAAATTTAAAAAATAGTGTTTTTTAAAGGAGTTTTAGTGAAATTTTTACAAGTCAAAAAACGAAAATGGGTTTTTCGCGAAAATTGTCAATTATCCCTAGTGGGAACGTTTCAGGGACCTCAAAAAATATTAAAAATGCTGAAAACAGCTTGTAAATGCGTCACCGGGAAGCAAAGTTATATAGATGGGTTAGGTTAGGTTAGGTTAGGTTAGGTTAGGTTAGGTTAGGTTAGGTTAGGTTAGGTTAGGTTAGGTTAGGTTCCCCCCCCAGTGGGTTCCCGCATTGTCGAGGCGGGGGGGCTCAGCCCCCCCAGTGGGTTCCCGCATTGTCGAGGCGGGGGGGCTCAGTAGCCGTGGCTGGGCGGGCCACGGTGAAGCTAAGAGGGACCCAGGCGGGGGCCGCTCGTCCGGGCTGTGCGGTTTAGCCCGACGTAGCGGCCCACAGGTAGGTTGCGGTACCTGCGACATCGCGACCTACCTGAGGCGGGCCGCGATGTCCCCCGTGAGGGAGACATTGCGGCTGAGGATAGAGGCCGCGGCGGGAGGGGCTCTCCCTTCCTTCCGCGGCCTTGACGGGGCCGCCACCGTTAGATGGCGGACGCGGCGGGGCCGCAGGGGAAGAGGAGTGTTCGGTGTTTCGTTGCCGCTCTCCCTATCCTCTGCGGCCGTAGCTCCCCCAACGCGGGGGGCTTGCGGGGCCCGCCTTTTAGGCGGGCGTGGAGGCCAGCAGGCAACGGGTGCGGGGGCTCCGTTGCCTGTTTTGCACAGGCCTCCACCTTGTGGGACGGGAATGGCCAGGTGTTCCCGGCCATTCCCGTAGCCCCCCAACCTGGGGGGCATGCGGGGCCCGCCATACCATCTTGGCGGGCGTGCGCCGGGAGGGCCGTGGAAGTATTGATTTCCCATAGCCCTCCCATTACGGCGTTTGTAGGAACACCGCTGAGTTTTAGTGGGTATACTGTCCTTCCGACAGGGAGTCCCACATACCCCGTCTCGGTCCCCCGCGAGACGGGGATGCATAAAGCATTTCTCAGCGAGAAAAAAAAAAAAAAAAAAAAAAAAAGGTTAGGTTAGGTTAGGTTAGGTTAGGTTAGGTTAGGTTAGGTTAGGTTAGGTTAGGTTAGGTTAGGTTAGGTTAGGTTAGGTTAGGTTAGGTTAGGTTAGGTTAGGTTAGGTTAGGTTAGGTTAGGTTAGGTTAGGTTAGGTTAGGTTAGGTTAGGTTAGGTTAGGTTAGGTTAGGTTAGGTTAGGTTAGGTTAGGTTAGGTTTTTTTTTTTTTTTTTTTTTTTTTTTTTTGTTTTTTTTTTTTGCTTTTCCCCGTTCATGGTGGAACAGGACCTTATTGCTCTAAGTAACTCATTCATTCAATTTCTCGCATTTATGCCTCTCGCACTTTCAAGCTTCATACTGTTTCTTTCTTTCACACGTCCTTTCATTCTTAGCCGGGTGGGACTCCCGCTATTCTAATCTAACTTTTATTTTCTCTTTATTTAGGGATATTAGAACACAACTTTCTTTTATTAAATATACATAGGTGTTTACAGCTTGTTTCCTTATATCTATTTCATTATTGACTATATTTCTAATACAGATTTTTATTCTTTTCGTTACATCAAGAAACTTATAATAGACTGGTTGTTCGGTTTTCTATTTACTTATTTTGCTTATACATGATGTTTCTTATTCTATTTTATTATACTTAACTACTAAAAACATTTTAACCTATTATCTAGCATATTAACGTATGGTTCCTTAATCTATTACATTATAATAAAAACATTAGCCTATTAAGTAATATTATTGAATTTATTTATTTTATAGTCCGAGTTAATTTAACAAATGGTTAATCTCTTAAGTTGCTGACAGTATGTGGGTACCACTTGGCTGTTCCTGTTCCTGGTTTTGGGTACGTGTGTATGTGTATGTGTTTTATCTTATTTTACATACTATTGTTTTGTGGCAATAATATATATATATATACATAGATTATATATACTTATTGTCATTTCTTGACCTGGGTTTTTATTTCTTGTCCTTGTTTGGGTTATGTAATGTGCATGTTTAGTGTTTGTGTGTGTCTTTGATATACTTATATATAATTACTATATGTTTTATATATCTGTGTGTGTACTAAGTGTGTTACGTAAACCCAAAGGGCAGTTTAGGTGTATGCAGTGGTCGTCCGGGCCAGGTAGTCCCATTTTTTGCGGACCGGGCACTCTGCGCTGAACGCATTGTGGTCGGTCCTCTGCAGCTTTGAGTGCGAGCAGTTGCGGCACTGCGGTTCGTTGCCTGCAACATATTCGAGGCACTTCTCGCGAAGATGCGGTCCCCCGCAGTGACTGCATCTGTCCGCACTCTCGGCACAAAACTTGCGGCCATGCCCAAATGCTAAGCATCTGGTGCATTGGATGAGCGGCGACTGGTCCTCCACTCTGACCCTTTGCAGGTCAAGGTAAAGGGCTCCAGCTTCCGTCATCCTCTGCCAGACTTTGGGCCTGACCTGGACGATCACATGGGCGGTTTTAGGATTTCTGGTCCTTTTCTTGTACTTCACGGCAATTTCTTGTTCCTCCGACTCTAAATCCCTAAATATACTCTCATTCTGGGAGTAAAGGGTTTGGACCAGCTCGTCGTCATTACTGTCCACAAAGACATCTTTGAGGACGACGAGCGGGTTCTTATTGCGCATAGGCGCTACTACTAGCCCTTTGCCCCGGCTCTCGATCCTCTCTTTCACTCTCTTGAAGTCGGCCTCTGTGTCACACCCCAGTATGACGGTTTGGTTTTTAGCCTTCCTGACCTTATTTATCTTCAGGCCAGAACCCCTGGCGTCGACCGCCTCCTTCACCCTAGTGAGCACCTCGTCGGCAGTCTCCATACTGTCCTCCGAGGTGACCGCCATCGAGTGGAGTGCCGGCCGGCGCCAAGGCTTGGCTGCCGTTACATCGGCGTATGTCAGTGGGTCGACCTTCTGCGCACACGCCACTTCCCTGACGACCTCTTTAATTCTCTCTGTTCCTGCGGCGACCTCCCCGGCAACGTCACCGACGTGATCGTTGAGGCTAGCCACGGCGTTGGTTACGACCTTGACTTCGATCATCGTGAGGTCTACCTCGGCCTGGACAGCGTCAACTTTGTCGCTGACCTCGGCGACCCTGCCGATGACCCTGTCGACGAAGTCGGCGCCAGCATCGTCATAGCGCTCGGTCACGGATGTGAAACCTTCCGTCACTTTTTCTTCGAGCTCCTTGAGCCGCGTGTTTATATTTGCCTCCACCTTTTCGAGTCTTTTTAATAGGTCTTCCGATGACTCAGGTGAAGGCGTGGCGGTTTCTGTGGCCGGAGCTGTTTTGGGCGCCGTCTCCAGGACCCTTACCCGTCTACTCAGCTCGAAGAGTATCCGTAGGCTTTTGTCGGACTGGGACTCCAGGAAGTTTCTGATGTCTCTCCTCATCTGAGGGTACTCCTTGACTTTAGCTGGTATCTCCTCAAAAGTCTTCATAACCTCCTGGAGAAGTTTGTCATTTGACGAAGCAGCGTAGATGTCCGGCTGCTTCTTAAAAGCCTCCATGTTGTCCACAGATCTTCTCTTGCGTTCTGGTCTCCGGATAAAGGTCCTGGCGGCGTCCAGCGTCTGTCCAGGCGGGCCCGTGGGGCTGGGGGTAGTGGTGCGGGTGACTGCACCAGAACTCCCCGCCGTCGACGACGGCGGCGTCCCGGCTGTCTCCGCAAGGGCTCCTCGAGCAGCGTCTTTCCTACCGAACGTCAGGTGTAACCCCTTCGGTACTTCGCGCGCTCCAGAGGGACCCTCATTACCCGGATGGGCAGGCGACGGAGACCCCCGCGATCCACCGGCGCCGGCTGCTGGCCCTCTCCCTTGGACTGGGGTGCGAATGCCGAATACCATTCTGCTCTTTGGGTCCCGTCTGTCTAGTGTACCTACTGTGTTGTGTGGCTGTGTGTATAGGGCACAGCGACGGGGAAAGTTGTCAGTAGTGTAAAACGAGGACAGGAATAGTATTGAGTAAAATTAATACTACGTCTTTTGTCAAGTTATCAATTCTAACCCTGTAAATGGGGGTGGGTCTAAACTATAATATTAAATGTAAAGAAAAATATAATATAAAAATTTAGCTTAAAATTTAAATTTTAAATTAAGTTAGGATACTGTGTTGTATGAACACCAGGGGACCGCTTGTGCCTCCCACACCACTTCGCCAAAGTTCGGGAGATATATATATATATATATAATATAGATTACCTCAAAGGGGAGGCGTTTTTCCGCGATTTTATCGCGGCCAAACGTAAGAACTTCTTCTCCCGATTCCGGAGACCCCAAACTCGGTAGGTCTGTGACCTCTGGTTGCGAAGTTAGGTCCCAGGGGGTTGAGGTAACCTGAAGGGTTATTTGGGGGAGGAGGGGGTTGGTAGTTGAAGTATGATTATGTATATATAGATAGATAAAAAGGTGAGTATAGATAGTCTATGGAAGATATTATGTGATTGGGGTCACTAGCGGGGGGGGTCAAAAAAAGGGGGGGGGGTCTTATCCCAATCTAAGTACAAGTTGAGAGGGGGGTTATAGGGGGGGGGAAAATTTTGTCAAAAACCCGAAATTCCCAGCCGTTCCCGAGATATTTGGGTTTTTAGGTTTAGGTGAGAATTATACGGGATTTGGTTTGGGTTTGATACTAATGTTGATTAATGGAAAATATATAATGTGGTGAATGTATAATAATGGAAATAATAGGAAATAAATGTAATAAGTGTAAGTGTAAGTGCGAACTGTAAAAAGTGGTAAGTGGGAAAAAAGAAATGTACAGGCAGTCCCAGGGGGAAGGGGGGATCAGATTGGCTCGGCCCGATGACGCACTAACGCCAACAGGTCATGCCACTCGTCACCGCCAAACTTCCTCAACCAACTCTGACCCTTATTGCTCTAGCAATAAGGTTGAAATTCTTACTAACTAAAATGCAAACAACCAGTGTAGTATGGGTAAATCTGTGGGGAGAACAGACAATGTGGGGAAATTAACGATTTACGATCCAGATCTACCCCGAGCTTTTTATGGGGACGTCGCAGGGGGATGGGACAAAATGCAATTGTTGCCCAGCTAGGGGAAACTGTATGTCCAGCTGTTACCTTTCCTCTGCGACCTCCCGTTGCATAGATATAAGCTCTTTCCAGAACATACAAAAGTCACAAATCGGGGAAAAAGTCACAAACTTCAAGTGGTAATATCTCCAGAACCACTGATCGGATTTCCCTGGAACTTTCTGAGAGCTATAGCCGTAGGCTGTGGGCTGCTATTCCGATCAGTGGTTCATCGATAGCACCGCTGTATCCCTCTAATTAATAGTTCTAAACACGGCCGGAAACAAATTGTTTTGCGGCCGGAAATTTTTTGACATCAAACTAAAAACTAAATTAATCCTAAACTTAGTGTCCAAAAATTTTTCTCTCTTCAGGATACAGTTTGGAGACGCTCTAGCTGTCCTCCCAGAAAGTTTTACACTAGGTCGTCACTGAAGAATTTGAGTTTTCACTATCGGAAAATTATAGACTCTTTTTCACGACTGCACTTATATTTGTAAAGTCAATTGCCTGGCTTCCCTAAGGTGGAAATTAGATTTGAAGGTACCTTCAGGGACTCCTCTTCTTGCTCCTTCTCTGGAAGTTGTCAGCATTCCTGGATGAAGGTCGGGGGTGACTATACACCCCTATGAGTGGACTTCGTCTTGCAGACTGCTGATTTCCCTTGTTTTTCCGCGCGCCTGCGCGGAAAAAATCTGGATTTCTCCTGGATCACAGTTCTCAAGGGGGAGAACCCGTTGGCACCATAAAAACCCTAGGTCACCGCTTTAGTTTTTGAGTTTTAACACTTTTAAATAAACCGCGTGTCAGAATTTCAGTTTTTCAGCGATTATTTTCACACCCGTGCACCGATCACAAAATTTCTTTCACTACCGTGACGGCCTCGCGATTCCGCGTGTTTTGATATATAACACTGTATACTTCTAGCACTTTTTACCACTTTTTGCAATTTTAGCTTGCGGAGCGCGGTTTTTTCGTGGCGTTCGGGGCGGCGGTTGGAGCCAGACTGGGTTAGGTTAGGTTAGGTTAGGTTAGGTTAGGTTAGGTTAGGTTCCCCCCCAGTGGGTTCCCGCATTGTCGAGGCGGGGGGGCTCAGTAGCCGTGGCTAGGCGGGCCACGGTGAAGCTAAGAGGGACCCAGGCGGGGGCCGCTCGTCCGGGCTGTGCGGTTTAGCCCGACGTAGCGGCCCACGGGTAGGTTGCGGTGCCACAACATCGCGACCTACCTGAGGCGGGCCGCGATGTCTCCCGTGAGGGAGACATTGCGGCTGAGGACAGGGGCCGCGGCGGGAGGGGCTCTCCCTTCCTTCCGCGGCCTTGACGGGGCCGCCACCGTATGATGGCGGACGCGGCGGGGCCGCAGGGGAAGAGGAGTGTTCGGTGTTTCGTTGCCGCTCTCCCTATCCTCTGCGGCCGTAGCTCCCCCAACGCGGGGGGCTTGCGGGGCCTGCCTCTTAGGCGGGCGTGGAGGCCAGCAGGCAACGGGTGCGGGGGCTCCGTTGCCTGTTTTGCACAGGCCTCCACCTTGTGGGACGGGAATGGCCAGGTGTTCCCGGCCATTCCCGTAGCCCCCCAACCTGGGGGGCATGCGGGGCCCGCCATACCATCTTGGCGGGCGTGCGCCGGGAGGGCCGTGGAAGTATTAATTCCCATAGCCCTCCCATTACGGCGTTTGCAGGAACACCGCTGAGTTTTAGTGGGTATACTGTCCATCCGACAGGGAGTCCCACATACCCCGTCTCGGTCCCCCGCGGGACGGGGATGCATAAAGCATTTCTCAGCGAAAAAAAAAAAAAAAAAAAAAAAAAAAAAAAAAAAAAAAAAAAAAAAAAAAAAAAGGTTAGGTTAGGTTCCCCCCCAGTGGGTTCCCGCATTGTCGAGGCGGGGGGGCTCAGTAGCCGTGGCTGGGCGGGCCACGGTGAAGCTAAGAGGGACCCAGGCGGGGGCCGCTCGTCCGGGCTGTGCGGTTTAGCCCGACGTAGCGGCCCACAGGTAGGTTGCGGTGCCGCTTGCGCGACATCGCGACCTACCTGAGGCGGGCCGCGATGTCCCCCGTGAGGGAGACATTGCGGCTGAGGATAGAGGCCGCGGCGGGAGAGGCTCTCCCTCCTTCCGCGGCCTTGACGGGGCCGCCACCGTATGATGGCGGACGCGGCGGGGCCGCAGGGGAAGAGGAGTGTCGGTGTTTCGTTGCCGCTCTCCCTATCCTCTGCGGCCGTAGCTCCCCCAACGCGGGGGGCATGCGGGGCCCGCCTTTCAGGCGGGCGTGGAGGCCAGCAGGCAACGGGTGCGGGGGCTCCGTTGCCTGTTTTGCACAGGCCTCCACCTTGTGGGACGGGAATGGCCAGGTGTTCCCGGCCATTCCCGTAGCCCCCCAACCTGGGGGGCATGCGGGGCCCGCCATACCATCTTGGCGGGCGTGCGCCGGGAGGGCTGTGGAAGTATTGAATTCCCATAGCCCTCCCATTACGGCGTTTGTAGGAACACCGCTGAGTTTTAGTGGGTATACTGTCCTTCCGACAGGGAGTCCCACATACCCCGTCTCGGTCCCCCGCGAGACGGGGATGCATAAAGCATTTCTCAGCGAGAAAAAAAAAAAAAAAAAAAAAAAAAAAAAAAAAAAAAAAAAAAAAAAAAAAAAAAAAAAAAGGTTAGGTTAGGTTAGGTTAGGTTAGGTTAGGTTAGGTTAGGTTAGGTTAGGTTAGGTTAGGTTAGGTTAGGTTAGGTTAGGTTTTTTTTTTTTTTTTTTTTTTTTTTTTTTTTTTTTTTTTCTGCTTTTCCCCGTTCATGAGAACAACGGGACCTTTTTATTCTGTTTATCTCATCCATTCCAGTTCTCGCTTGTATTCCTCTCGCACTTCTATTCCGCATACTGTTCTTTCTTACATCCATCATCTATCTTTCTGATCGGGTGGGACTCCCGCTACTTAACTGACTAACTATTGTTTTTGTATACTAGGGTAATAATTTTCTACACGTGATATTTTTTATTGTTCATGATGTTACTACTTATTTTCTACATTCTTACATTATGCTATACAATAATATTACAACATTTGTGTTGTTACAACTAAACTTATCTATTTTTATACTATTACAATTTATCTTTATTCTACTTAGTTCTTACTATCTCGTTTCTTTGCTACCAATGCAATTCTTATTTTTAAGTTACAGTTTTTTATTCTTAGTCTTATTTAACAATATGTTATGGGTTTACAATTTCTGTCTATTCCAGTGTTTATTTAATCTAACATATCTTTATTGTTATAGGATAGCGGCATACAACTTGGTGTGTCTTCTGTTTACTTTTTATTCCTGTTATTTCTTGTCAACAACCTATATATATTTTCAATATATATATTTATTGCAATTCTTATCAGGGTTTTTTCTTAAGCTGTCATTAATTTTGTTACTTGTGTACGTGTCCTGTGTTTATGTGCATGTTTTGGTGTAACTATATATATTTACTATATACTTGTGAGTGTTTGCATGTGTAAATGTCCGGTGTTTGTGAGCATGTCATTATGTATATATGTATTTGTGCAGTGTTTGTTTGTGTGCATGTCCAATGTTTGTGTGCGTGTCTTGACGTGTATATATATTTACTATATATTTTGTCTGTGTACGTGTCCAGTGTTTGTGTGCATGTTTTGATGTGTCCATATATATTCACTATATACTTGTAAATCATATGTGTGTGTTTCTGTGTTGTGTGTGTTGCGTGTGCGTGTGTTGGTGAGTCATATGTATGCCGTGTTGGCTCTTGCTAGGTAGTCCCACTTCTGGCGGGTTGGGCACTCGACGCTAAACGCGCTGTGATCTGTTTTCTGCAACCTAGAGTGCTGGCAATTGCAGCACTGCGGTTCAACTCCTGCGGTGTAGTCGGCGCATTTTTCGCGCAGATGCGGGCCCCCGCAGTGACTGCATCTGTCCACACTCTCGGTGCAGAATTTGCGGCCGTGGCCGAAGGCAAGGCACTTCGTACACTGGATGAGCGGAGACTGGTCCTCCACTCTGACCCTTTGCAGGTCCAGATAGATGGCTCCAGCCTCCGTCATCCTTTGCCATACCCTCGGCCCCACCTGGATCACAACGTGGGAGGTCTTCGGGTTTCTGGTTCTCTTTTTATATTTAACCGTCATTTCCATCTCTTCCTGTGATAGGCCCTTAAAAATGTCAGCATTCTGCGCGTAGAGGGCCATAGCCATGTCAGCGTCGTCGCCGTCCATGAAGACATCTTTAAGGACGACGAGTGGGTCTTTATTTTTTATGGGCGCTACAATCAGCCCTTCACCACGGCTTTTTAGCCTCTCTCTCACTTTTCCTAGCTCCTCTTCCGTGTCACAGCCAAGGATGACCGTCTGGTTTTTCGCTTTCCGCACTTTACTTATTTTAAGGCCAGTACCCCTGGCGTCGACCGCCTTCTTCACTCTCCCGAGCACCTCGTCGGCAGTCTCCAGGCCGCCCTCGAAGGTGACCGCCATCGAGTGAAGAGCCGGCCGACGTCCGGGTTTGGCTGCTGCGGCTTGGGCGTATGACTGCGGGCCGATTTTTGGGTCACTTACCTCTTCTCTTAGAGCCTCTCTTATTTGGTCTGTTCTAGTCACGACCTTATTGACAGCGTCACCGATCTTATCCTCGAGGGCAGCGGCAGCATGGGCAACGATCTTCACCCCATCTTTTGTGTGGTCTAAGGTTTCTTTAACCTTGTCGATTTTGCCGCTGACCTCGACTATACTACCGGTAACCCTATCGACAATGTCGGTCCCTCGGTCGTCATTGTCCCCGCGAAGTACCTCAAATTCATTTGTGAAATTGGCTTCCATTTGAGTAAGCCGCGCAGTAATTACGTCCTCCACCGCTCTCAGTCTCTCCAGCAGGCCTTCCTCTTTTCCTCCAGAAGGTACCGCCGTATGTGTAGTAGCTGAGTAGGCAGATGAAGAAGACGGGATCAGCAACGCCTCCTCCAGACCCCTCATCCGCTTACTCAGCTCAAAAAGTATGCGAATGTTTTTGTCTGAATGTTGCTCCAGGAAGGTCTTTATGTCCTTCCTCATCTGAGGGTACTGGTTGACCTTTATGGGTATCTCCTCAAAGGTCTGCATCACCTCCTGGAGCAACTGGTCACTGGGTATATCGGCGTATTTCCGCTGCTGTTTCTTGTATAGGTCCATATTTTCCAGCGATCTCCTTTTCGCACCCGGCCTTTTAATAAAAGTCTTGGCAGCGTCCGGCACTGTCGAGGGTGAATCAGCGGGGCTGGGGCTGGGGGTAGTGGGTTTCGTAGCGGCAGATGTTTTCGGTGTGTGGAACATGGTGTGTTTATGTGTGAGAGAGTGTGACGTAATGTAATGTGTAGTGCGAGTGAACGGGGAAAATTGTCAAGCCTGTCAGCCCCTGTATAGCGGGGGTCTGAGTCAAGGTGTAAAATGTAAATCCCTGTATAGGGGGGATGCGTCAGGTGTAATTAAAATTAATTATAAGTCTAAGTTTTATAAATTTAGGTAGAGTCTTGCTCTACCTAATGTACAACACCTTACCCACTAAATTATATGCCGTTAATTTGCAGCGAGCTGCAATGTCTTAAATCTAAAAAAGTCAGGTAAAACTACGGTAACTGAGTAAGGTCGCGTCCCTGCGTACGCTATCCACGCCGCAGTAACCGCAAACATCCAATAAGACCAGTAATAAATATATTAATAGATAAACTAAATATTTTAATAAATTAAAGTGGATCTGTTTAGGGGGGGGAGTAATTTTGAAGATCAGTTGGGGCCAAACGATAGGGCTACTCCTCACGAATTCAACGACCCCAAACTCGATGGGTCTGCGACCTCTGGTTACGGAGTTAGGGTCTTGAGGGGGTGGGGCAACCGAAGGGTTAAATGGGGGAGGGGGGGGGGGACACTTGGGGTGTATATATGTATATATAAATAGATAAAAGTGTAATTATAGGTAGTGTATGAAAGATATTGTGTGATTGGGGTCAATAGCGGGGGGGGTCAAAAGAGGGGGGGGGGGGGTCTTATCCCAATCTATGTACTATTTGTGAGGGGGGTTATAGGGGGGGGGAAAATTTCGTCAGAATTTTGAAATTCCCAGCCGTTTTCGAGATATCTGGATTTTTCTAAGTATGCTAACAGCCAGTTATCTGATGGATAAGGGGCAAGAGGGGAGGAGGGGTAACCAAAAGGGTATACTATAGGAAGAGGGGTGGGGGGGAATTTCCAACTACGGTATGCAGAGGGGAAGTGGTCGGGGGGGGGGGGGGGGGAATTCCCAATATATAATGAGCGGGGGGGAAGCAGATCGGGGGGGGCGGTATACGGTAAGTTAACTACGATGTGATACAGATCTGCAATAAGAAATAAAATAAAAGTAAAAATAAAATTATCCCAATTAATAAAATAAATAATAAAATAAAATAAAATATATAAATAAAAATAAAATTTCCTAGCCTGCTACGGATAGTATTGTGAGCTGGCGTAATGGTTCTGCTACAGACGGCCTGAAGGGACTGAGGGGGGGGGGGGTATCAACTACAAAAATAGAATAAAACAAAAGGAGGGGGGGGGTCTTAAAGGGGTTGGCCTGTGCGACGTCACAGCAGACGCTATACGCAGTATAGCGTATGCAGGGTGGCGTTAAAAACGGGCTATCTCGTCCCGTTTTCGAGATATGGCCGTTTTTAGGTTCCGCCGGGTCTCGAGTTCGATTCCCGGTTGGTGAAAATACAAAAATTTTTAAAAAAAAAAAAAATAAAAAAATAAAATTATAAGGTTGTCTGGCCTTGTAATCGGGTATTGATAGCTCCCAATTGTTCTGGTTTGGTATTCCCACCTTCCCAGTTTTGTTAATTTATGGGAAAATTTTTAGGAATGTGGGGTAATTATATGGCCACGAGGTAAATTTACGCGATTTACCCCGAGCTTTTTCCTGGAACGTCGTAGAGGGATGGGGCGAGTTCTAATATGTGGCCCGTCTGGAGGAAACTATGTTTTCCGGTGTTTATTTCCCTCTGCGACTTTCTGTTCCCGAGATATAGCCTCTCCCGTGCGGCCTGCGGCCGATGATAAAAACAGAAAATGTCGTAATCTGGGAGTGGCTATATCTCGGAAACCACTTGGTGGAATACTTCCAAAATTTTTAAGGGGCTTCCTTCCAACAGTACACTTATACTACACTTAAAATATTAATCCTAACTATTACTATTTACCTACGATTAATATATATACAATTTTGCGGAAACAATGTTATGCTGCGGTCGAGTTGAGTTTCCGCTTCTGCTGGAGGGCCGCTGTCTTCCTGGTTCTGCGTCTTAAAATTTTTCTGTCTTCACTGTCAGGTGGGTTGACGACCCAGCTATCCCCCACAAAAATATGGGGCTAGGTCGTCGCTGAAGATCTCGAGAGTTTTCAATGCAAAAAGACAGCGGTTTTTTAACCAGCCGCACGAAATGTTTTGGAAGTTTGTTTCCTCACTAGCTCACTTTAAACACGCTTTATTTTAATTTTGAAAGTACCTTTGTGCTTCTGGTGTTGTTCCCCTTCTAGGGGAATGGTCAAAAAGAGATTTTCAGCCCCCAAAGTGGGACCTCGTTTTCCCGCTGCAGCGATTTTTCCTCGGTATTTCCGCGCTCCTGCGCGGAAAAATTTGGGACTTTTCGCAGGTCTGGAGGTCTCGAGGAGGCGGTCACAGTGACACCAAAAAGTGTCTAGGTCACCGCTTTGATTTCCGAGATAACTTCACTTTTCTCTAAAAATTTACAAAGAAGTCACTGAAATCACTGTTTTTCTTTTATAACTTGCACAATTTCCACTTTATATCTGCGCGGTTTTCACTGTTGTGACGGGCGTGGAAAGCCGCGTCTTTTGACGTATAACACGAGTATTTCGCGAAACTTTTACTAATTTTCCGATTTTTAATTGACGGAGCGTGGTTTTTTCGTGGCGTCTCGGGCGGCGGGTGAGGCCAGACTGGTTGGGTTAGGTTAGGTTAGGTTAGGTTAGGTTAGGTTAGGTTTTTTTTTTTTTTTTTTTTTTTTTTTTTTTTTTTTTTTTTTTGTTTTGGCAGGAGTGGGAAATCCTCATGGACGCCCAGACTGCCTCACTGATGACACAGTCTGGGCAGTGCCGGACTCTTACCGGCTAAAACCCACTCCTGCCCCTCCAGTGTCCCTCTGACGTGGGAATCAGAGCCCTTACTCGCAATTGTTTTGCCTTTTTGGCGACTTTTTAGTTGGAGGCCGAAGAGACCACGCTCTATTTTGCGGTTAATTTTGGCAATATTATTGAATTTATTACTACTCTAGCTTGAAAAAATTTTAATACCCGTTTAAATATCCGTTAATTTATATATCCGTTCTGTTACTTTTTAATTTAGTTGTTACTGCTTTTATAATTTGTTTTTTAAAAATTTTACTATTATATTTATACTGTTTTTGTCCCTAATATTATTTTTGCCCTAAAACTCTTTCTGTCACTTGGTTTCCTTACATTAGTTTATTTCCATGATATCGTTTGTATATATACTCAGTATGTACTTATATATCACAGTTTTATTAAAAAGAAAACAATGTCTGCTAGACAGATTTATAACCAGCTTGACACTGCTTGTCGGTTCCACTAGAGTTGACTCACTGTCCGGTATAATTGCAGCCACTTTCTCACGAAAGTGACTCCAATTGCCATTCCCCATTGAGCCAGGTTAGGTTAGGTTAGGTTAGGTTAGGTTAGGTTAGGTTAGGTTCCCCCCCGGTGGGTTCCCGCATTGTCGAGGCGGGGGGGCTCAGTAGCCGTGGCGAGCTGGGCCACGGTGAAGCTAAGAGGAACCCCAGCGGGGGCCGCTCGTCCGGGCTGTGCGGTTTAGCCCGGGACGTAGCGGCCCACGGGTAGGTTGCGGTGCCGCTTGCGCGACATCGTGACCTACCTGAGGCGGGCCGCGATGTCCCCCGTGAGGGAGACATTGCGGCTGAGGATAGAGGCCGCGGCGGGAGGGGCTCTCCCTTCCTTCCGCGGCCTTGACGGGGCCGCCACCGTTAGATGGCGGACGCGGCGGGGCCGCAGGGGAAGAGGAGTGTCGGTGTTTCGTTGCCGCTCTCCCTATCCTCTGCGGCCGTAGCTCCCCCAACGCGGGGGGCATGCGGGGCCCGCCTTTCAGGCGGGCGTGGAGGCCAGCAGGCAACGGGTGCGGGGGCTCCGTTGCCTGTTTTGCACAGGCCTCCACCTTGAGGGACGGGAATGGCCAGGTGTTCCCGGCCATTCCCGTAGCCCCCCAACCTGGGGGGCATGCGGGGCCCGCCATACCATCTTGGCGGGCGTGCGCCGGGAGGGCCGTGGAAGTATTGATTTCCCATAGCCCTCCCATTACGGCGTTTGTAGGAACACCGCTGAGTTTTAGTGGGTATACTGTCCTCCGACAGGGAGTCCCACATACCCCGTCTCGGTCCCCCGCGAGACGGGGATGCATAAAGCATTTCTCAGCGAGAAAAAAAAAAAAAAAAAGGTTAGGTTAGGTTAGGTTAGGTTTTTTTTTTTTTTTTATGTTAGTTAATTTACCGCGGACATGGACGTCTGCGCCTTTGTTTACAAGATTATATTGTTTATAGGTTTACATTGTTATAATTACTAGTTAACCGTGCTCCTACGTCGGACACGTTATTTTATTTTACTTAACTAACTTAAGTCTACGTGAGTCCATCTAATTTTTTTTTTTTTTTTTTTTTTTTTTTTTTTTTTTTTTTTTTTTTTTTTTTTCATTATTATATCCACATTTATGTTTTTTTTTTTTTTTTTTTCGTTTTGTTTTTTTTTTTTTTTTTTTTTTTGCTATTTATGTTACTACATTATACATTTTTAATCTTAATCTAAGTAAGTAAGTTAGTACAAGTACATGCAGAGAAACAACATGGCAGGGCGAGCCGACCAGCCCCGACCGACGGCATCCGTTCACGGATATGACTTGCATATCCGCATCGTTCAGTTCAACCATTTTGTAGGGAACCCAACGACCGGACATGCAACGCCACCATCGACAGGACAGTTACGTGAGTATGACAGACTCGCACTGCCATGTAGTTTTACAATTCGGACCGTGACCGAGACGTTCTCGGTCACAAGCTGGGGGTCGTGAATGACCTCCAGGTTGCCACCGAAAACGACGATCGCCGCCTTTACTGGTTTCTGGCGGTTGAGGCTACACTGGATGACTTGTGTGCCGGGGCACTGTTTCATCACACCTGTTCTTCCTACATAGGGCTCTTGAACAAGTGCTACTGAAACTCCCTTGGCCTGAGCCGCCAAATGGAGTTCTTCTGTGGCTAGCTTGGAGCGCTGAAGATTGACTTGGATGAACTTCAATCTTGCTGTCGGTCTTACTGCGGTTTGGGGGGTGACTGGTTGATTGGTGTATGTGTTCTCCTGGTCGCCCTTAGCAATAGGAAACGCGCGACCTCGCTATTCCATCCCATTTTTGGCGTTCCTGGCAGTCTTCGCTGAACGCTGTGTGTGCCAGGTCGCTGTCCGTCCTGTGTGTTACCTTGCAGTTTATGCATGTGGGCGGTTTGCCATCAGCTCGTGTGAGGCAGTCCCTTATATTGTGCGCTCCGCTGCAGTAGCCGCAGACTTCTTTTGCGGCCTTGCATATGGACTTGTTATGTCCGTATGCAAGACACTTTGTGCACTGTACGAGGGGGGACTGGTCCTCAATCGAGCATCGCTTGATGCCCACATGGACTTTCTGCACCGTCGTGTAACATTTCCAGAGCTCCGGGGAGAGCTCCAGAACAGGGTGGCACTCATGGGGGTTCCTCGCGCGCTTCCTATAGCGCACCTTTAGGGTCTGTTCGTCTACAGCGACGTTCTGCAGAAGGTGTTTATTCTGCGCTTTTAGGAGATCGACGATCTCCCCGTCGCTGTAGCTGGACAGCACTCCCCTGATGCAGACGAGGGGGTTTTGAGGTTTAGGCTCCTGGACCTTTAGTCCTGCGTTCGACTGAACTTGGCCCTTTATTATGTTCAGGTCCGACTTACTAGCGCACTTCAGGACCACTTTCTGGTTCCGCGCCTTCCGGACTGTGTCAACTCGGGCTCCGCTGGTTTTTAGGTCCAGGGCTGTCCTGATCCTCTCGATCACGTTATCCCCAGTGTGTTCAGGGTTCGTCGACGAGACAATCAGGGTGTGGTTGGGTTGTGTGGGCGGTTTGGGGGGCTTGGGTATGCTGGCGACCTGGGCAAAGGTTTTGGGGCCCTGTTGTTGTTGTAGCGGTCTGTCCGCTTTGCCCAGGTCCGCTACCCCCTTCTGTATATTCTGGAGGGTTTTCTTGACCTCCCCGACTGCGAGCTCCGCTTCCAGATTCAGCGCCGGAGGCGCCTGGATTTGGGGTTCTTTGTCGCGCAGTACGCGGAGGTCTGCTGAAACGATCTCCAGCCTTTCCGATATAGGTTTGAGGTGGTGTGTCATGTTTATTGGAGGGATGGGTGGTGGGGGAGAGGCTACGGGCCTGTTGGCGATGGCCTGTAGTTGGAGTTTGACCTTCTCCATCTCCTCTTCAAATGCGGTGATCGTGAGCAGGCCTGTCGTCTCCAGGTTACTCGGGTCCGTCTCGATGTTCCTTGGCCGGGTAATATCTTCTTTGAGCCTTTCGAGAGTCTTTCGGAGCACGTCCAGCTGGTTGGAGATGCTGGAGAGGTTTCTGTCGAGGCTTGAAAGGGTGGCCCCCGTTGTATCCCTCTGGGTGTCTTCAGGGGCTCTCGTCGTTTCCTTCCTCGTCTTCTCGTGCTCCTTCACATTTCTGAGGCTCGCAGATGTGACCTCGTCCTTCACTTCCTTGATGCCCTTGAAGGCTTCAAGGGTCTCGTGTCCGAGCCATTCCCGGATCCCTTTCGCCTCTTTTTTTGTGTCCGAGACGTCAGTCCGCATGAGGGAGAGCTCAGCCTTCATCGTCATTAGCTCCCGAGTATGAGCTCTCTCGACCCGCAAAAGCTCTTTTGCGTGTCGAGAGCGCTCCTTCTCGAGGTTGAATTTATGGCGAGCTCTCGAGTCTGCCAGCGACAGGGCCGTCTCGTACAAACCCTGTAGGCACTCATGGGCTGCGGCCTTGCACTCCCGCTTCATATTGCCCGCAGCTTCTAGGGCGTCCTTGCCTTTTTGGAGGAGAGTGTTTGCCTCCCTGGTGGCCAGGTCCATCTCCACCCCTGTGCCCCTTCTCGGTGTTCTGTAGAGAAGGCTCGGCCGCCCACTCTCGAGGTGGCTCTCGACTTGACTCACTGAGGAGGCCACCGAGCTTTCCTCGTCCGAGATGATCTGGTGTGGGGGCGAGATGCCACACTGCTCCCAGTTGATGATGATTTCGGAGATTTTCCTGCGGTCTTCTGGAGTGTGTGTCTCAGGCACCGATGGCGGTGGCGGCATCCTGCCAGCTACGTCCGGTTCCGACGCTGCCTTCGGAGCCTGTGGCGTCTGCGACGGACGCGCCGACTTCTCCGAAACAACTGATTTGGCCGTGTTTTTTAGGACTTTCTCCCTAAGTGATTTCGGGGCTTTTGCGGCCTCCGTGGTCATTTTACGGGAGGTGGTGGACTGTTTGGAGGACATGTTTAATTTGAATAAGGGGAGGAAAAGTTAACTTACAGTTGAAAATTTAATTAACTTAGTTATATTTTACTTAATTTGGCTGTTATTATGTATTATATTAATATAGTTATTTAAATATATATACAATTCTTTTTTTTTTTTTTTTTTTTTTTTTTTTTTTTTTTTTTAAATAATTATTTACAGATGGACTCACGGATGTTTCGCTGGTGTTCTGCGTCTTCTGTCCGATGAGGAGCCCGATAACTGTGAGAGCTCGATGTTATGAGCCCTGGGTGCACGCTGGTGGTGGTCCTCAGTGAAATCCGCTGCGCCGCTGGATTGTTACTAGTGTGTGGTGCCGAATTTCAAGTTTCTGTCGGGGCCAGATTGAAGAGCTTCGCCTGCCCTTTCAAATGAGCCCAAACTCGGCTATCCTAGCTTCAACGGGAACGAAGTTAGGCCGCGGGGGGGTGAGGTAGCCCTGAGGGGGGTTGGGGGGGGGGGGGGGGGGGAGGTTTCGTGGGGTGACGTTTGGCGGGGAGGGGGTGAAGGAGGGGTGGGGGGGTTGAGGGGTTCGAGGGGGGGTTGAGGGGGGTTGGGTTAAAGAGGGGAGAAAGGATGAGTGATGGTGGTGAGGGAGGTTTTAGGGAGAGGGGTGAGGGGTGTGGATGAGGGGTGAGGGGGGGGGGGGGGGTAAGGGGGAGGGGGTGTAGGAGGTACCCTTGGAGAGGTCTTGAGATTCCAAGTCAGATGAGCCCAAACTTGGGGGGGGTCAGACCAATGGTTAAGGAGTTCCCTCGGGGCTTGCCTGATGATGAGTCGTGTAGTCTTCACGCTGGTAGCTGGTCTGCAGGCAGATTCCTCGGCCGGCTTCGGAGTCTCCAGTAAGGGCTGGGATGGCTGTCTGTACGTCACGCCTCGTGTCGTAGATGCACGTGGAGCCAAAGTGAGGTTATTTTGACACTAAAATCCACGTGTTTTGACGATTTTCGCACTTTAATAACTTCCAGACCCCTGCTCCGATTTTGCTGATCCTGGTGTCTATAGATAGGTCTCTGCCGCGCCTCTCTGTACAAATGTTTGCAGAACGACTCCACTGACCTTTGCTGCGTTATTCACCGCTGAAGTTCCGGGGGTCCTGCTCCGTAACCCGTTGAGGTAGACACTTGCCCACACGTATCCTGGTGAATCAACACTGCACAATTCCACTGATAACTTTTATGCACTCGTAGCTCAACGCGTCTAATTTTAGCGAATTTTTTGCGCGGAGCTGATGTTGTTGGTGCGATGTTTTATCGGTTACTGGGTTAGGTTAGGTTAGGTTAGGTTAGGTTAGGTTCCCCCCCAGTGGGTTCCCGCATTGTCGAGGCGGGGGGGCTCAGTAGCCGTGGCTGCGCGAGCCACGGTGAAGCTAAGAGGGACCCAGGCGGGGGCCGCTCGTCCGGGCTGTGCGGTTTAGCCCGGGACGTAGCGGCCCACGGGTAGGTTGCGGTGCCGCTTGCGCGACATCGTGACCTACCTGAGGCGGGCCGCGATGTCTCCCGTGAGGGAGACATTGCGGCTGAGGACAGAGGCCGCGGCGGGAGGGGCTCTCCCTTCCTTCCGCGGCCTTGACGGGGCCGCCACCGTTAGATGGCGGACGCGGCGGGGCCGCAGGGGAAGAGGAGTGTTCGGTGTTTCGTTGCCGCTCTCCCTATCCTCTGCGGCCGTAGCTCCCCCAACGCGGGGGGGCTTGCGGGGCCCGCCTTTTAGGCGGGCGTGGAGGCCAGCAGGCAACGGGTGCGGGGGCTCCGTTGCCTGTTTTGCACAGGCCTCCACCTTGAGGGACGGGAATGGCCAGGTGTTCCCGGCCATTCCCGTAGCCCCCCAACCTGGGGGGCATGCGGGGCCCGCCATACCACCTTGGCGGGCGTGCGCCGGGAGGGCCGTGGAAGTATTGAATTCCCATAGCCCTCCCATTACGGCGTTTGTAGGAACACCGCTGAGTTTTAGTGGGTATACTGTCCTTCCGACAGGGAGTCCCACATACCCCGTCTCGGTCCCCCGCGGGACGGGGATGCATAAAGCATTTCTCAGCGAGAAAAAAAAAAAAAAAAAAAGGTTAGGTTAGGTTCCCCCCCAGTGGGTTCCCGCATTGTCGAGGCGGGGGGGCTCAGTAGCCGTGGCTAGGCGGGCCACGGTGAAGCTAAGAGGGACCCAGGCGGGGGCCGCTCGTCCGGGCTGTGCGGTTTAGCCCGGGACGTAGCGGCCCACGGGTAGGTTGCGGTGCCACAACATCGCGACCTACCTGAGGCGGGCCGCGATGTCTCCCGTGAGGGAGACATTGCGGCTGAGGACAGAGGCCACGGCGGGAGGGGCTCTCCCTTCCTTCCGCGGCCTTGACGGGGCCGCCACCGTATGATGGCGGACGCGGCGGGGCCGCAGGGGAAGAGGAGTGTCGGTGTTTCGTTGCCGCTCTCCCTATCCTCTGCGGCCGTAGCTCCCCCAACGCGGGGGGCTTCCGGGGCCCGCCTTTTAGGCGGGCGTGGAGGCCAGCAGGCAACGGGAGCGGGGGCTCCGTTGCCTGTTTTGCACAGGCCTCCACCTTGTGGGACGGGAATGGCCAGGTGTTCCCGGCCATTCCCGTAGCCCCCCAACCTGGGGGGCATGCGGGGCCCGCCATACCATCTTGGCGGGCGTGCGCCGGGAGGGCCGTGGAAGTATTGAATTCCCATAGCCCTCCCATTACGGCGTTTGTAGGAACACCGCTGAGTTTTAGTGGGTATACTGTCCTTCCGACAGGGAGTCCCACATACCCCGTCTCGGTCCCCCGCGGGACGGGGATGCATAAAGCATTTCTCAGCGACAAAAAAAAAAAAAAAAAAAAAAAAAAAAAAAAAAAAAAAAGGTTAGGTTAGGTTAGGTTAGGTTAGGTTAGGTTAGGTTAGGTTAGGTTAGGTTAGGTTAGGTTAGGTTCCCCCCCAGTGGGTTCCCGCATTGTCGAGGCGGGGGGGCTCAGTAGCCGTGGCTGCGCGAGCCACGGTGAAGCTAAGAGGGACCCAGGCGGGGGCCGCTCGTCCGGGCTGTGCGGTTTAGCCCGGGACGTAGCGGCCCACGGGTAGGTTGCGGTGCCGCTTGCGCGACATCGTGATCTACCTGAGGCGGGCCGCGATGTCCCCCGTGAGGGAGACATTGCGGCTGAGGACAGAGGCCGCGGCGGGAGGGGTTCTCCCTTCCTTCCGCGGCCTTGACGGGGCCGCCACCGTGAGATGGCGGACGCGGCGGGGCCGCAGGGGAAGAGGAGTGTTCGGTGTTTCGTTGCCGCTCTCCCTATCCTCTGCGGCCGTAGCTCCCCCAACGCGGGGGGCATGCGGGGCCCGCCTTTCAGGCGGGCGTGGAGGCCAGCAGGCAACGGGTGCGGGGGCTCCGCTGCCTGTTTTGCACAGGCCTCCACCTTGAGGGACGGGAATGGCCAGGTGTTCCCGGCCATTCCCGTAGCCCCCCAACCTGGGGGGCATGCGGGGCCCGCCATACCACCTTGGCGGGCGTGCGCCGGGAGGGCCGTGGAAGTACTGAATTCCCATAGCCCTCCCATTACGGCGTTTGTAGGAACACCGCTGAGTTTTAGTGGGTATACTGTCCTTCCGACAGGGAGTCCCACATACCCCGTCTCGGTCCCCCGCGGGACGGGGATGCATAAAGCATTTCTCAGCGAGAAAAAAAAAAAAAAAAAAAAAAAAAAAAAAAAAAAAAAAGGTTAGGTTAGGTTAGGTTAGGTTAGGTTAGGTTAGGTTAGGTTAGGTTAGGTTAGGTTCCCCCCCGGTGGGTTCCCGCATTGTCGAGGCGGGGGGGCTCAGTAGCCGTGGCGAGCTGGGCCACGGTGAAGCTAAGAGGAACCCCAGCGGGGGCCGCTCGTCCGGGCTGTGCGGTTTAGCCCGGGACGTAGCGGCCCACGGGTAGGTTGCGGTGCCGCTTGCGCGACATCGTGACCTACCTGAGGCGGGCCGCGATGTCCCCCGTGAGGGAGACATTACGGCTGAGGACAGAGGCCGCGGCGGGAGGGGTTCTCCCTTCCTTCCGCGGCCTTGACGGGGCCGCCACCGTGAGATGGCGGACGCGGCGGGGCCGCAGGGGAAGAGGAGTGTCGGTGTTTCGTTGCCGCTCTCCTTATCCTCTGCGGCCGTAGCTCCCCCAACGCGGGGGGCTTGCGGGGCCCGCCTTTTAGGCGGGCGTGGAGGCCAGCAGGCAACGGGAGCGGGGGCTCCGTTGCCTGTTTTGCACAGGCCTCCACCTTGTGGGACGGGAATGGCCAGGTGTTCCCGGCCATTCCCGTAGCCCCCCAACCTGGGGGGCATGCGGGGCCCGCCATACCATCTTGGCGGGCGTGCGCCGGGAGGGCCGTGGAAGTATTAAATTCCCATAGCCCTCCCATTACGGCGTTTGCAGGAACACCGCTGAGTTTTAGTGGGTATACTGTCGTTCCGACAGGGAGTCCCACATACCCCGTCTCGGTCCCCCGCGGGACGGGGATGCATAAAGCATTTCTCAGCGAGAAAAAAAAAAAAAAAAAAAAAAAAAAAAAAAAAAGGTTAGGTTAGGTTCCCCCCCAGTGGGTTCCCGCATTGTCGAGGCGGGGGGGCTCAGTAGCCGTGGCTAGGCGGGCCACGGTGAAGCTAAGAGGGACCCAAGCGGGGGGCCGCTCGTCCGGGCTGTGCGGTTTAGCCCGACGTAGCGGCCCACGGGTAGGTTGCGGTGCCACAACATCGCGACCTACCCGAGGCGGGCCGCGATGTCTCCCGTGAGGGAGACATTGCGGCTGAGGACAGAGGCCGCGGCGGGAGGGGCTCTCCCTTCCTTCCGCGGCCTTGACGGGGCCGCCACCGTAAGATGGCGGACGCGGCGGGGCCGCAGGGGAAGAGGAGTGTTCGGTGTTTCGTTGCCGCTCTCCCTATCCTCTGCGGCCGTAGCTCCCCCAACGCGGGGGGCTTGCGGGGCCCGCCTTTCAGGCGGGCGTGGAGGCCAGCAGGCAACGGGTGCGGGGGCTCCGTTGCCTGTTTTGCACAGGCCTCCACCTTGTGGGACGGGAATGGCCAGGTGTTCCCGGCCATTCCCGTAGCCCCCCAACCTGGGGGGCATGCGGGGCCCGCCATACCATCTTGGCGGGCGTGCGCCGGGGGGGCTGTGGAAGTATTGAATTCCCATAGCCCTCCCATTACGGCGTTTGCAGGAACACCGCTGAGTTTTAGTGGGTATACTGTCCTTCCGACAGGGAGTCCCACATACCCCGTCTCGGTCCCCCGCGAGACGGGGATGCATAAAGCATTTCTCAGCGAGAAAAAAAAAAAAAAAAAAAAAAAAAAAAAAAAAAAAAAAAAAAAAAAAAAAAAAAAAAAAAAAAAAAAAGGTTAGGTTAGGTTAGGTTAGGTTAGGTTAGGTTAGGTTAGGTTAGGTTAGGTTAGGTTAGGTTCCCCCCCGGTGGGTTCCCGCATTGTCGAGGCGGGGGGGCTCAGTAGCCGTGGCGAGCTGGGCCACGGTGAAGCTAAGAGGAACCCCAGCGGGGGCCGCTCGTCCGGGCTGTGCGGTTTAGCCCGGGACGTAGCGGCCCACGGGTAGGTTGCGGTGCCGCTTGCGCGACATCGTGACCTACCTGAGGCGGGCCGCGATGTCCCCCGTGAGGGAGACATTGCGGCTGAGGACAGAGGCCGCGGCGGGAGGGGTTCTCCCTTCCTTCCGCGGCCTTGACGGGGCCGCCACCGTATGATGGCGGACGCGGCGGGGCCGCAGGGGAAGAGGAGTGTCGGTGTTTCGTTGCCGCTCTCCCTATCCTCTGCGGCCGTAGCTCCCCCAACGCGGGGGGCTTCCGGGGCCCGCCTTTTAGGCGGGCGTGGAGGCCAGCAGGCAACGGGAGCGGGGGCTCCGTTGCCTGTTTTGCACAGGCCTCCACCTTGTGGGACGGGAATGGCCAGGTGTTCCCGGCCATTCCCGTAGCCCCCCAACCTGGGGGGCATGCGGGGCCCGCCATACCATCTTGGCGGGCGTGCGCCGGGAGGGCCGTGGAAGTATTGAATTCCCATAGCCCTCCCATTACGGCGTTTGTAGGAACACCGCTGAGTTTTAGTGGGTATACTGTCCTTCCGACAGGGAGTCCCACATACCCCGTCTCGGTCCCCCGCGGGACGGGGATGCATAAAGCATTTCTCAGCGACAAAAAAAAAAAAAAAAAAGGTTAGGTTAGGTTAGGTTAGGTTAGGTTAGGTTAGGTTAGGTTAGGTTAGGTTAGGTTAGGTTAGGTTAGGTTAGGTTAGGTTAGGTTAGGTTAGGTTAGGTTAGGTTAGGTTCCCCCCCAGTGGGTTCCCGCATTGTCGAGGCGGGGGGGCTCAGTAGCCGTGGCTAGGCGGGCCACGGTGAAGCTAAGAGGGACCCAAGCGGGGGGCCGCTCGTCCGGGCTGTGCGGTTTAGCCCGACGTAGCGGCCCACGGGTAGGTTGCGGTGCCACAACATCGCGACCTACCCGAGGCGGGCCGCGATGTCTCCCGTGAGGGAGACATTGCGGCTGAGGACAGAGGCCGCGGCGGGAGGGGCTCTCCCTTCCTTCCGCGGCCTTGACGGGGCCGCCACCGTAAGATGGCGGACGCGGCGGGGCCGCAGGGGAAGAGGAGTGTTCGGTGTTTCGTTGCCGCTCTCCCTATCCTCTGCGGCCGTAGCTCCCCCAACGCGGGGGGCTTGCGGGGCCCGCCTTTCAGGCGGGCGTGGAGGCCAGCAGGCAACGGGTGCGGGGGCTCCGTTGCCTGTTTTGCACAGGCCTCCACCTTGTGGGACGGGAATGGCCAGGTGTTCCCGGCCATTCCCGTAGCCCCCCAACCTGGGGGGCATGCGGGGCCCGCCATACCATCTTGGCGGGCGTGCGCCGGGGGGGCTGTGGAAGTATTGAATTCCCATAGCCCTCCCATTACGGCGTTTGCAGGAACACCGCTGAGTTTTAGTGGGTATACTGTCCTTCCGACAGGGAGTCCCACATACCCCGTCTCGGTCCCCCGCGAGACGGGGATGCATAAAGCATTTCTCAGCGAGAAAAAAAAAAAAAAAAAAAAAAAAAAAAAAAAAAAAAAAAAAAAAAAAAAAAAAAAAAAAAAAAAAAAAGGTTAGGTTAGGTTAGGTTAGGTTAGGTTAGGTTAGGTTAGGTTAGGTTAGGTTAGGTTAGGTTAGGTTCCCCCCCGGTGGGTTCCCGCATTGTCGAGGCGGGGGGGCTCAGTAGCCGTGGCGAGCTGGGCCACGGTGAAGCTAAGAGGAACCCCAGCGGGGGCCGCTCGTCCGGGCTGTGCGGTTTAGCCCGGGACGTAGCGGCCCACGGGTAGGTTGCGGTGCCGCTTGCGCGACATCGTGACCTACCTGAGGCGGGCCGCGATGTCCCCCGTGAGGGAGACATTGCGGCTGAGGACAGAGGCCGCGGCGGGAGGGGTTCTCCCTTCCTTCCGCGGCCTTGACGGGGCCGCCACCGTGAGATGGCGGACGCGGCGGGGCCGCAGGGGAAGAGGAGTGTTCGGTGTTTCGTTGCCGCTCTCCCTATCCTCTGCGGCCGTAGCTCCCCCAACGCGGGGGGCTTGCGGGGCCCGCCTTTTAGGCGGGCGTGGAGGCCAGCAGGCAACGGGTGCGGGGGCTCCGTTGCCTGTTTTGCACAGGCCTCCACCTTGAGGGACGGGAATGGCCAGGTGTTCCCGGCCATTCCCGTAGCCCCCCAACCTGGGGGGCATGCGGGGCCCGCCATACCACCTTGGCGGGCGTGCGCCGGGAGGGCCGTGGAAGTATTGAATTCCCATAGCCCTCCCATTACGGCGTTTGTAGGAACACCGCTGAGTTTTAGTGGGTATACTGTCCTTCCGACAGGGAGTCCCACATACCCCGTCTCGGTCCCCCGCGGGACGGGGATGCATAAAGCATTTCTCAGCGACAAAAAAAAAAAAAAAAAAGGTTAGGTTAGGTTAGGTTAGGTTAGGTTAGGTTAGGTTAGGTTAGGTTAGGTTAGGTTAGGTTAGGTTTTTTTTTTTTTTTTTTTTTTTTTTTTTTTTTTTTTTTTTTTTTTTTTACATGCTTTTCCCCGTTCATGGGAACAACGGGATCTTAGTATTCTAATTTGCTCATTCATTCCAGTTCTCGCATTTATTCCTCTCGCACTTTCAAGCTTCATACTGTTTCTTTCTTTCGCACTTCCTTCCATTCTTTGCCGGGTGGGTACTCCCGCTATTCTATCTAACTTCTAATTTTCTTTATTTAAGGGTAATAATACGCAGTTTCCTTTCTTTATTGACATGTGCATATTTACATATTGAACTTATATAACTATTTACTATGTTTCTAAAGCTAGTTTTAATGCATACTTAACAATAGACATGATGTATTTAACGGCAAACATGTTTAGAGTACTAATTTTAATGTATACTTAACAATAGACATGATATATTTAACAGCAAACTTATAATAATCTGGTTGTTCGACTTTCTTATTTATTATACTTATGCATATATTTTCTTATTCTATTTTATTATAATACTAAACATTTAACCTATTTTCTAACATTATTACATAATATAGTTTCTTATTCTATTTTGTTATACTAACTGAACATTTTTAGCCTATTATCTAGCATTATGACATATAGTTTCTTATTCAGATATTATAGTTACTAAATCTTTAGACTATTGTGTAACGTTATTTGTCTGTTTGTTATTGTCCGGAGTTAAGTTTATAGATGATTTACTAATTAACTTTTCTGGCAAAATGCAGGCGTCGTTTTCCTGTTCCTGTTCCGGTTTTGGGTGCATGTTGTGTGTATGTGCATGTGTTCTGCCATATTTTACAGACAGGTCATTCGTGGCAATAATATATATATATACATATATTATACATATTTATTGTCTGATTCTTGTTCCAGTTTTAGTTTCCGTCATTATTTTGGGTTTGTGCAGTGTACGTGTTTAGTGTTTGCGTGTGTCTTTGATATATTTTTATATACTAACGATATATTTTATATATCTGTGTGTGTGTTATGTGTGTGTTGCGTATAACCCAAAGAGCCGTTCAGGTGTATGCCGTTGTCGTCCTGGCCAGGTAGTCCCATTTTTTGCGGACCGGGCACTCCACGCTGAAGGCGTTGTGGTCGATCTTCCCGATCCCAGCGCGCGAGCAGTTGCAGCACTGCGGTTCGCTAGCGGCGATGTGCTCGAGGCACTTCTCGCGCAGATGCGGGCCTCCGCAGTGACTGCACCTGTCCGCACCCTCGGTACAGAATTTTCGACCGTGCCCGAAGGCCAGGCACTTTGTGCATTGGATGAGCGGAGACTGGTCCTCCACCCTGACCCTTTGCAGGTCAAGGTAAAGGGCTCCAGCCTCCGTCATCCTCTGCCAAACCCTGGGCCTGACCTGGACGACTACGTGCGCTGTCTTAGGGTTCCTAGTCCTTTTTTTAAATTTAATTGCCATTTCTTTTTCTTCCGGCTCTAAGTCCCTAAACATGTTCTCGTTCTGGGAGTGTAGCGCCTTTATCATCTCGTCATCGTCACCGTCCAAAAAGACGTCCCTGAGGACGACGAGTGGGTTTTTATTTTTCATAGGCGCTACAACCAACCCTTTACCCCGGCTTTCAATTCTTTCCTTTACCCTTTTGAAGTCAGCCTCAGTGTCACACCCCAGTATGACAGTCTGGTTTTTGGCCTTCCTGACCTTACTAATTTTTAGGCCAGTTCCCCTGGCATCAACCGCTTCCTTCACCCCAGCAAGCACCTCTTCAGCAGTCTGCTGGCTGTTTTCGGAGGTGACCGCCATCGAGTGAAGCGCCGGCCGACGCCCGGGCCTGGCCGCCGTGACATCGGCGTAGGTCAGTGAGTCGGTCCTCTGCGCGCTTGCCACCTCCCTGACCACCTCTTTGATACGGTCTGTTCTGGTGCCGACGTCCTCGAGAACGCCATGGATCTGGTCACTGATGTCTGCCGCGGCGCGGGCACAGACCCTCACTCCTTCTCTCGTGTTGCCGACGTCCGCTTGGACCTCGCAGACCTTCTCGATAATCTTGTCGGCAAACTCGGCACCAGTATCCTCGTAGCGCTCGACCACGTGCCTCGTGTTTACCTCAATGACTGTCTCGAGCTCATTGAACCGCATGTTCATGTCGGCCTCCATCTTCTCGAGCCTTTCTAAAAGGTCCTCGGATGACTCGGATGGTTTGGGCGTGGCAGTCTCGGAGGGCGGAGCTATTTTGGGCGCTGTCTCCAGGACCTTTACCCGCCTACTCAGTTCGAAGAGGATCCTTAGGCTCTTGTCCGACTGACTCTCCAGGAAGCCTTTGATATCCCTTCTCATCTGAGGGTACTCCTTGACCCTCGATGGGATATCCTCGAAGGTCTTCATGACCTCCTGGAGAAGTCTGTCGTTCGATAGCTCGGCATAGCTGTTCTGTGTCTGCCGGTTATAAGCCTCCATGAGGTCTATGGATCTCCTCTTTCGTTCCGGTCTGCGGATAAAGGTCCTGGCAGCGTCCAGCGTCTGTCCAGGCGGGCCCGCAGGGCTGGGAGTAGTGGTGCGTGCGACTGCACCAGAAGTCCCCGCCGACGACGACAGCGGCGTCTCGGCCGTCTCCGCGAGGGCCCCCCGAGCAGCGCCCTTCCCGCCGAATGTCAGGGATAACCCCTTCGGCGGTTCACGCGCCCCAGAGGGACCCCCGCTACCCGAGTGGGCAGGCGACGGAGACCCCCGCGATCCGCTGGCACCGGCCACCGGTCCCTTACCCTGCACTGGAGTGCGAATACCGAAAACCATCTTGACTCCTTGGGTCCCGTCTGTTCAGTGTACCTAATGTGTTGTGTGGCTGTGTGTATAGGGCACAGCGACGGGGAAAGTTGTCAGTAATTTAAATAACAGGAATAGTATTAATAAGTTAATACTACGTCTTACCAAAAGGTTGTCAATTCTGCCCCTGTATATGGGGGTGTCTATACTATAATAATAAAAGTAAAATGTAAATAATAGATATAAAATTCAAAATTAAAATTAAGATTAAAAAATTTAAAATTAAATTAAAACTACTGTGTTGTGCAACCAACAGGGGACAGCCTGTGCCCCTCGCGCAGCGTTCACCACAGCTCGAAAGAATAAATATATATATATTATAAGTTACCTCGAAGGGGGAGCGTTTTTTCTGCGATTCTGTCGCGGCCAAACGAAAGGTCTTTTTCTCCCGCTTCCGGAGACCCCAAACTCGATAGGTCTGTGACCTCTGGTTACGAAGTTAGGTCCCGGGGGGGTGAGGCAACCTGAAGCGTTATATGGGGGAGGGGGGGGACAGTTGGAGTGTATATATGTATATATAAATAGATAAAAGGGTGATTGTAGGTAGTATATGGAAGATATTGTTTGATTGGGGTCAATAGCGGAGGGGGTCAAAAAGGGGGGGGGGGGGGTCTTATCCCAATCTGGGTACGGATTGAGAGGGGGGTTATAGGGGGGGGGAAAATTTTGTCAAAATTGCGAAATTCCCAGCCGTTTTCGAGTTATGGGGGTTTTAGGGAATTTTAGGGGATCCGGTCTGGGTTGTGTAAATAAACTAAATGTAATAATACAAATGTAATGATATTAATGGAAATAAATAAATTGGGATGTAATTAATGTACGGGAAAATAAATAAATATAAGTAAATGTATGAGACTGTGGCTAGCTGCGGAAAGTGCGCACGGGCGGCACCGGGGGGGAGGGGGATCGGACTTGGCTGGGCCTCGATGACGTATTATAACCAGCAGGTCACGCCACTCGACACCGCCAAACTTCCCCAAGCAACTTTGACCCTTATTGCCCCAGCAATAAGGTCGAAATTCTTATTAAATAAAAATGCGAACAACCAGTTTTATGGGTAAAACAGTGGGGAGAAACAAGCAAATGTAGGGAAAACTACACTTCCGATGACGATTTACCCCGAGCTTTTTCCAGGGACGTCGTAGGGGAATGGGACAAAGTGCGTAGGAGTCCCAGCTATGGAAAACTATATGTCCAGCTGCAATTTTCCCTCTACGACTTCCCGTCCCCTAGATATAGCCTGTTTCCACACGGCCTGCAAACAGGCAAAATCGGGGAAAAAGTCACAATCTGGAAACAGACTATATCTCCAGAGCCACTGATCGGATTCCCCTGGAAATTGTTTTGGCCACTAGCCGTTGGCTAAAGGCTACTTTCCCAATCAGTAGCCCGTCGATATCACCACTGCTTCACCCAGATTCTTTAAACCAAATACGACTGGAAACAATTTACTTTGCGGTCGAGTAGAAATTTTAATGTTCAATAAAAGCTATTAAATTCTAAAATAATTGTCCAAAAATTTTTCTTATTACCGGTTTCGGTTTAGGGATATCCAGGCTGTCCTCCACAGAAAATTCGCACTAGGTCGTCACTGAAAATCCTGTTTTTTCTTGTTTGGAAAATTGTACTAACTTTTTCACGACCGCACTCAATGTTGTTATGTCAATAAACTGGCTTCCCCAAGGTGGAATTTGGGTTCCGTGGTACCTCCAGGCTCGCCTGCTCGTGCACCTTCTCGGGAAGTTGTCAGATGTCCTGGATGTTGGTTGGGGGTAGCTTTATACCCCTATGAAGGGACGTCGTCTTGCGGATTGATGTTTTCCTTTGTATTTCCGCGCGCCTGTGCGGGAAAAATCTGGAATTTTCCAGGATCGCAGGTCTCAAGGAGGCTGTCCTGATGGTGATATTAAATCACGTTGTCGTCGCTTTAGTTTCGAAGTTATTTCACTTTTTATGTTCAGCGTTCCAGAAATTTCACTTTTTCGGTGATAGCTTTCACTTGCTTTCACTTATCACAAAACTTTTACCACTACCGTGATCGCCTTGCGATTCCGCGTGTTTTAATGTATAACACTTGACACTTTGAACACTTTTTGCAATTTTTAGCGATTTAAGCTTGCGGAGCGCGGTTTTTTCGTGGCGTTCGGGGCGGCGGTTGAAGCCAGACTGGTTAGGTTAGGTTAGGTTAGGTTAGGTTTTTTTTTTTTTTTTTTTTTTTGTTTTGGCAGGAGTGGGAAATCCTCATGGACGCCCAGACTGTCTCACTAATGAGCCAGTCTGGGCAGTGCCGGACTCTTACCGGCTAAAACCCACTCCTGCCCTTGCTCAGTGTCCCTCTGACATAATCAGAGCCCTGTTTAGACTGATTATTTGTTTGTCTTGTCCGTCTTTTAGTTTATACTGATTTTGCGTTGTTTTGGTTCAGGTGGTTTAAACAACTAGCATTATTTCTTTATATCATACTATCGCATATTACTGTGTTTTATTTCTTTCTTGTTAGAGTATTCTACTAATTCCTATAATATTAATATCTTGAAACTTAATCTATTCAATGTCTTTAATCAATAATTAAAATAATAAATAATAAAAATGATAATATTGGTATAATTTCAATTCTAATTAAAATTTAAACATCTAAAATTTAAATATAATCTATACTTATGTTAATCTAATATATACATAATATATTATATCCACATAATATTTTTTGTCCTAAATTTATGTACTTGCTATTATTTCCTATTTTAACTATTAATTTTCTATCTAATATTATCCTAATGCTTTGTCTATTTACAGATAGTTCTGGCGAACTCGCAGCTGCTAATTGAACCATAGTTACATCCTCAACGAGCTCGTCGGACCACAACGGTAAGTTAATTTTATTTATATTTTTTGTATTATATATTATTTTTATGTTGTTTGTATTGCCATATGATTTAATTAGTAATGAGACAGTTATATACCTAAATTTTTTACAAATATGTGGGTTTGTATTGAGTTCTGCTTCTAATTGGGCCAGTTTCACACGAAACCGGCCCCAATTTTTAGAGAATCTTGTGACTTTGTTAATATTTATTGGTATTGGTTTCTGTTTGTAAACTCTATAAACAATACCGTTGCGGTTCCTTCTTCCAGGGAGCCTTGGCACCACCTCAGCAATATGCCACCGACAGGCGCGCCAGTGCGTCCCACTTGCAGCGCACGGGGCACGCACTGTCGAAGGCGTTGTGGTCTGTCTTCTCCATCCGTGCTGACAGGCAGTTGTGGCACCGCGGCGCCTCCGCTGCCATGCGTGAAGGACAGTCAGCCCGCAGGTGTGGGTCACCGCAGTGGATGCAGAGGTCGGCGGGCTGCGTGCACATTTTTCGGCTGTGCCCGAAGCACAGGCAGCGGGTGCACTGCACCAGTGGTGACTGATCCAGCACCCGCACCCGCTGTAGGTCGATATGCACGCGACCCGCCGTCGTTAGCCTCTGCCACACAGTAGGGGACACCTGCAGGACGACGTGGCAGGTGTGGGGGTTCCTCGTCCTTCGACGGTACTTCACCCCCAACCTCACATCATCCGCAGGAATGTCCCCGACCAGGTGGGTGTTCTGCTGCCGTAAGGATTGGAGGATCTCGGCATCCGTGTGGCAGGAGAGGACGTCCCTGATGATGACAAGCGGGTCCTTGTTTTTGGCCTCTTCTACCACAAGATTGCCCGTCCTCCTAATCCTCTCGGTGACCCTCACCATCTCCTCCTTGGTCTTGAACCCGACCACCACCTTCTGGTCCCTCGCTTTGCGCAGCCGTTCCACCCTAGTGCCCTCATTCCTGGCGTCGACCGCCGTCCTGAGCTTCTCGAGAACCTCTTCACCGGTGTCTGTATCATTCACAGATGATACAATAACCGAGTGAAGAGGCTCCCGGATGGTCTGCTTCGGGCCGGCGGCGATCTCCGCGAATGAAGGGCCTTGGCCTGCAACATAGCGAGGGACCAGCTGGAGTTGCTCCGACAGAGCATGAGTGTGCTGTTGGCACTCGTGCAAGGCCAGTTTGTGAGAGTGAAGGCCTTCCATAAGGCTCTTCATGAGCTCTGTCGGAGGTTCCGTGGACGGGTTTAGAGGCGCGGGCTCCGGTGCGACTGTCTGCACGACTGCAGGCGCGACTGCCGGGGCGACCGCAGGTGCTGGCGCGATGGGAGTCTTGCTCCGCTCCGACTCCTTTACTAGCTCGTAGAGCCGGTTTATTGCGTCGAGGACCCCAGTCTTTATTTCCGTTTTGAGGTTTCGAGAGTTGCCCAAATAAAGCTTAGCTTTATTTAGGCAAGCTCTCGCCTCCGCTGTGAGACTGGGGTACCTCGACTCCGGTCTGGTTCCCTCGGCCTCCGGACTTTTTGGCGCATTCGGTGTGGTGACGCGCTTTGGTATGGCCAGGGACTTGGCCTGGGGCTCAGATCTCCCGGCCTCCCACTCCCCAATGCTTCGCCTCACACTGGGAAGCGAGGGTCTGACCTCCTCTGTTGAGCGCGGTGAGCCACTGGAGCCTGGCGAGCTCGCGGCTTTCTTGGCCGGAGTGCGGAACATTGCAGTGGCTTTTGTGAAGGTAAGGTTCATAGGTTGGTCAGAGGGCACTGGCGATTTTGCTGTGTCCCTGTAAAGGGGGGAACACAGAAAAATGAATACAAATTTAAATCAGAATACAATAAAAAATGAATCAGGATAAATTAAATTAGTAAATTCAATAAAAATATAATATTAAAAGTTTCTGTGTCCCTGTAAAGGGGGAACACAGAAAATAAATACAAATTTAAAAATTTAATACAAATAAAATAAATTAAATAATATATTAGGATAAATATTTCAGTCGATATAGGTCTTTGTGGGCGATGTGTCTGTATCCCTGTAAAGGGGGGATCAGAAAAAACAAAGAAATATTTATAAAACGAGCCCTGCAGAACAGAACTCGGTCAGGTAGTTAAAAATCTGTCAGTAAAACTCCTCTAAATGTGCCAACTATCACTATGAAAAATTTATTTTAGCAATTTACAGAGAGATTTTGGAATATACGTCGCTGGAAGAGCTTAATATAAAATATTGATTTTTCGCCGAAAACCCCACGTCTACCTTCCTATAGACCAGAGGGCGGGTGGGTGGGCAAAATTTTATGTGAGCTAGGCGCACGTGTGAGGTGTCAAAAGACGCGTCTCCGCGCGGGCTAGCTGACTATGGCGTTTCTGGATGAAGTCCAGAAGAAAAATCGGGAATTTTCCTGGAAAAACTGAATTTACGACCAAAATGTATGTAAAAACCTGGACTAACACTACCAAAACGGGACTCTGGCACGCGGAACGCGCACGGGAGCACAGGTAAGGCAGGTAAGTATCAATTAAAATTACAGGAACGGGAATTTAGATGAAAATTTTGAAGAAAATTTAAAAAATAGTGTTTTTCAAAGGAGTTTTATTGAAATTTTTCACAAGTCAATGACGAAAAGTGTTTTTCGTGAAAATTGTCAATTATCCCTAGTGGGAACGTTTCAGGGACCTCAAAAAATATTAAATATGCTGAAAACAGCTTGTAAATGCGTCACCGGGAAGCAAAGTTATATAGATTTGATCAAAATCAGGACTCCCTAAGGTGGATTTCGTCAATTTATACTATGTATGAAATGCAAAAAATTCTGGAATTTTAGATGTTGTATGTGGGCTAGGCGCACGGGCGAGGTGTCAAAAGACGCGTCTCCGCGCGGGCTAGCTGACTATGGCGTTTCTGGATGAAGTCCAGAAGAAAAATCGGGAATTTTCCTGGAAAAACTGAATTTACGACCAAAATGTATGTAAAAACCTGGACTAACACTACCAAAACGGGACTCTGGCACGCGGAACGCGCACGGGAGCACAGGTAAGGCAGGTAAGTATCAATTAAAATTACAGGAACGGGAATTTAGATGAAAATTTTGAAGAAAATTTAAAAAATAGTGTTTTTCAAAGGAGTTTTATTGAAATTTTTCACAAGTCAATGACGAAAAGTGTTTTTCGTGAAAATTGTCAATTATCCCTAGTGGGAACGTTTCAGGGACCTCAAAAAATATTAAATATGCTGAAAACAGCTTGTAAATGCGTCACCGGGAAGCAAAGTTATATAGATTTGATCAAAATCAGGACTCCCTAAGGTGGATTTCGTCAATTTATACTATGTATGAAATGCAAAAAATTCTGGAATTTTAGATGTTGTATGTGGGCTAGGCGCACGGGCGAGGTGTCAAAAGACGCGTCTCCGCGCGGGCTAGCTGACTATGGCGTTTCTGGATGAAGTCCAGAAGAAAAATCGGGAATTTTCCTGGAAAAACTGAATTTACGACCAAAATGTATGTAAAAACCTGGACTAGGTTAGGTTAGGTTAGGTTAGGTTAGGTTAGGTTAGGTTAGGTTAGGTTAGGTTAGGTTAGGTTAGGTTAGGTTAGGTTAGGTTAGGTTAGGTTAGGTTAGGTTAGGTTAGGTTAGGTTAGGTTAGGTTAGGTTAGGTTAGGTTAGGTTAGGTTAGGTTAGTTAGGTTAGGTTAGGTTAGGTTAGGTTAGGTTAGGTTAGTTAGGTTAGGTTAGGTTAGGTTAGGTTAGGTTAGGTTAGGTTAGGTTAGGTTAGGTTAGGTTAGGTTAGGTTAGGTTAGGTTAGGTTAGGTTAGGTTAGGTTAGGTTAGGTTAGGTTAGGTTAGGTTAGGTTAGGTTAGGTTAGGTTAGGTTAGGTTAGGTTAGGTTAGGTTAGGTTAGGTTAGGTTAGGTTAGGTTAGGTTAGGTTAGGTTAGGTTAGGTTAGGTTAGGTTAGGTTAGGTTAGGTTAGGTTAGGTTAGGTTAGGTTAGGTTAGGTTAGGTTAGGTTAGGTTAGGTTAGGTTAGGTTAGGTTAGGTTAGGTTAGGTTAGGTTAGGTTAGGTTAGGTTAGGTTAGGTTAGGTTAGGTTAGGTTAGGTTAGGTTAGGTTAGGTTAGGTTAGGTTAGGTTAGGTTAGGTTAGGTTAGGTTAGGTTAGGTTAGGTTAGGTTAGGTTAGGTTAGGTTAGGTTAGGTTAGGTTAGGTTAGGTTAGGTTAGGTTAGGTTAGGTTAGGTTAGGTTAGGTTAGGTTAGGTTAGTTAGGTTAGGTTAGGTTAGGTTAGGTTAGGTTAGGTTAGGTTAGGTTAGGTTAGGTTAGGTTAGGTTAGGTTAGGTTAGGTTAGGTTAGGTTAGGTTAGGTTAGGTTAGGTTAGGTTAGGTTAGGTTAGGTTAGGTTAGGTTAGGTTAGGTTAGGTTAGGTTAGGTTAGGTTAGGTTAGGTTAGGTTAGGTTAGGTTAGGTTAGGTTAGGTTAGGTTAGGTTAGGTTAGGTTAGGTTAGGTTAGGTTAGGTTAGGTTAGGTTAGGTTAGGTTAGGTTAGGTTAGGTTAGGTTAGGTTAGGTTAGGTTAGGTTAGGTTAGGTTAGGTTAGGTTAGGTTAGGTTAGGTTAGGTTAGGTTAGGTTAGGTTAGGTTAGGTTAGGTTAGGTTAGGTTAGGTTAGGTTAGGTTAGGTTAGGTTAGGTTAGGTTAGGTTAGGTTAGGTTAGGTTAGGTTAGGTTAGGTTAGTTAGGTTAGGTTAGGTTAGGTTAGGTTAGGTTAGGTTAGGTTAGGTTAGGTTAGGTTAGGTTAGGTTAGGTTAGGTTAGGTTAGGTTAGGTTAGGTTAGGTTAGGTTAGGTTAGGTTAGGTTAGGTTAGGTTAGGTTAGGTTAGGTTAGGTTAGGTTAGGTTAGGTTAGGTTAGGTTAGGTTAGGTTAGGTTAGGTTAGTAGGTTAGGTTAGGTTAGGTTAGGTTAGGTTAGGTTAGGTTAGGTTAGGTTAGGTTAGGTTAGGTTAGGTTAGGTTAGGTTAGGTTAGGTTAGGTTAGGTTAGGTTAGGTTAGGTTAGGTTAGGTTAGGTTAGGTTAGGTTAGGTTAGGTTAGGTTAGGTTAGGTTAGGTTAGGTTAGGTTAGGTTAGGTTAGGTTAGGTTAGGTTAGGTTAGGTTAGGTTAGGTTAGGTTAGGTTAGGTTAGGTTAGGTTAGGTTAGGTTAGGTTAGGTTAGGTTAGGTTAGGTTAGGTTAGGTTAGGTTAGGTTAGGTTAGGTTAGGTTAGGTTAGGTTAGGTTAGGTTAGGTTAGGTTAGGTTAGGTTAGGTTAGGTTAGGTTAGGTTAGGTTAGGTTAGGTTAGGTTAGGTTAGGTTAGGTTAGGTTAGGTTAGGTTAGGTTAGGTTAGGTTAGGTTAGGTTAGGTTAGGTTAGGTTAGGTTAGGTTAGGTTAGGTTAGGTTAGGTTAGGTTAGGTTAGGTTAGGTTAGGTTAGGTTAGGTTAGGTTAGGTTAGGTTAGGTTAGGTTAGGTTAGGTTAGGTTAGGTTAGGTTAGGTTAGGTTAGGTTAGGTTAGGTTAGGTTAGGTTAGGTTAGGTTAGGTTAGGTTAGGTTAGGTTAGGTTAGGTTAGGTTAGGTTAGGTTAGGTTAGGTTAGGTTAGGTTAGGTTAGGTTAGGTTAGGTTAGGTTAGGTTAGGTTAGGTTAGGTTAGGTTAGGTTAGGTTAGGTTAGGTTAGGTTAGGTTAGGTTAGGTTAGGTTAGGTTAGGTTAGGTTAGGTTAGGTTAGGTTAGGTTAGGTTAGGTTAGGTTAGGTTAGGTTAGGTTAGGTTAGGTTAGGTTAGGTTAGGTTAGGTTAGGTTAGGTTAGGTTAGGTTAGGTTAGGTTAGGTTAGGTTAGGTTAGGTTAGGTTAGGTTAGGTTAGGTTAGGTTAGGTTAGGTTAGGTTAGGTTAGGTTAGGTTAGGTTGGTTAGGTTAGGTTAGGTTAGGTTAGGTTAGGTTAGGTTAGGTTAGGTTAGGTTAGGTTAGGTTAGGTTAGGTTAGGTTAGGTTAGGTTAGGTTAGGTTAGGTTAGGTTAGGTTAGGTTAGGTTAGGTTAGGTTAGGTTAGGTTAGGTTAGGTTAGGTTAGGTTAGGTTAGGTTAGGTTAGGTTAGGTTAGGTTAGGTTAGGTTAGGTTAGGTTAGGTTAGGTTAGGTTAGGTTAGGTTAGGTTAGGTTAGGTTAGGTTAGGTTAGGTTAGGTTAGGTTAGGTTAGGTTAGGTTAGGTTAGGTTAGGTTAGGTTAG